>OY979670.1:19767014-21012431 GCA_963855955.1 Luperina nickerlii
AGTTTGATGATGAATAAGTGTGATATTTGTACTACATATGTGTTGCCGGGCTTTTCAAAGCGTCTTCACCACTAAAAGTTGGGTTCAGAACGGTAGATTTGACATCAACAATTTTTACAAAACTAAGAACAGTTACAACTTTTTATAACAATGGTAATCACAGGAATTTAGTTCCATCCCAACTAAATTCTAATATATACCTATTTATAAGAGTTAATCTTATAAACAGGGTGGCAAGGACATTGACGCACAATCTGTTACCAAGGATTCAGTACATGATTGCGTTGAAATTTTTCGCAGGTTATTTAAAAAAAAATTGCTGTTCCATACATTTTGCCTCCTAGGCATTGCACTTTTCTACGAAAAACAGATGGTTTCTTTTTTTTATCGACAAAAATTGCTGTTCCATACATTTTGCCTCCTAGGCATTGCACTTTTCTGCGAAAAACGGATGGTTTCTTTTTTTTTATCGACAAAAATATTCTACGCTGGGTTGGGGGTTATGAATCATGTGCTAAATTCACCGTTACAGTTTACGCGTTGATATCCCCGCGACCATGTTTAAAAAAAACCCAACAACACTGTCCAGTCACATTAAATTTAGCATAATCAACCCAACCCTAAAATTATTGAAACCATGCCTAGATTTCAGGTTGAATTTCAGAATTTAAAAAAATAAAATATACAAATTCCTATTTCCTATGTAAATGTTTGACTATCACAAGACTAAGTTTGCACAACCCTGCCTCCCCTCTACCTTATGTAGGCTCTATAATAATCAGGTGTTAGTTGGCAGTCACCTATTCCGGTGCGTCACAGCTTCTGCCCCTTGTCGCACGAAACGGAACATTCCATTGGATATCGCCACAACGGGCGAGAATAAACGGAGAGGGTATTCGCTGGAAAAGAGAAACAAATATGGTTAGACTAGCAGCGCCTCGCGGTTTCACCCGCATAAGTGTCGATCTCGTGGAAATATCTGGATAAAAACTATTCTATGTCCTTCCCGGGGATGCAATCTATCTCTCTGCCAAATTTTATCGAAATCCGTTCAGTGGTTTAGGCGTGAAAAGGTAACATACAGAGACAGAGTTACTTTCGAATTTATAATATAGTATGGAATTTATAGGGCTAATGGAAACCAGTACATACTTATTTATCTAACTGTTAATATGAAATAAATATTATTTGGCGCAGCCGTGAGGCAAAAAATACTGTATTATCTCAGTTTTTTGTGTGTTAATTGTGTACCTGGGTCGAATAAATTATTTTTTTTTCTTTCTTTCAAGATTGGTTGGCAATAATCAAACTTTACGTGAGATTGGAAAAAAAAAGAAACTGATTGGTAGGCCTCCAGAAACTGTGGTGCTTATTAAGCAACACCAACTATAAAAAACACAAAAGATTTAAAAATTAAATATACAAGAGCTGCCCATTGCCCAAGAATTCTAGAAATTACGCAATGTCAATTTATTTCATTATTTGAAATAAATTAACTGTGTTATCTATCACTATCTGGTTCATCATCAAATTTCAAATCCAAAGTCCAATCCGTCTATAGATATTAAATGTGTGTAGAACTTACAGACCATAGATATCCGAGAGATATTATGCCTTCACTCTATATTTGTTCAAATGTTTCCCACTCCTGAAACTCACACAAAAACAAAAGAAATAGATACGGCCCACATTATGCTTTTTTGGCACACACGCAACAAAGAAGGCGTAACACTTTTGTGCTATCTTATTGTACACATGCTCAAAAGGGGCGGGCATTAGAAAGTATAGATGCAGTCTCTGAATGCACACATAGAACTCTGCACTGCGTAATACACTATCAATCTCAACCTGAATAATTTTTAAAGATATTGTTAATCCATTGCTTCATATGTTCGAAAAATGTGTCTAATCAACAACGTAAATAACGCAATGAATGTTGTTGAACTGACAAAACCCTTTGCTACTGGTTGTGTGTACAATGCGCGCCACGAAAGATGAGGCTTGACCCCGCCTCCCCCGCTCTTTCCGCCGCCCCTGTGACGTCCGGTCCCGTCCCGCACTCAGACCTCATACCGCTAAAGATACCTAAAATCGTGTTCTGCGCAAGTCAAACCACGTGGTGTGTCAAGTCTCATCTTTCGTGGCACGCATTGTACGTGACGATGGTAAGAGACCAGACGGCATGACGTCGTTGCCTTGGAAGGTGGGTAGGCCTCTGGTGTGGGACGCAACGTGTGTGCAACCCTTGCGCCATCTCATGTACCTAACACGGCGGGCTGTGTTGGCGCCGCTGCTACGACTGCTGAGACCCTCAAGCGGCTACAGTTGGTCATTTTGATCGGATGGAGGCGACATACGCCACGCCTCCGTGATATATCCCTCGATATCCGTGGTGTAGACATACCTACCTAAATATACACTCGTAGAGCGGATTGGACTTTAGTAATTTTGGTAACTATACGGTATTTCAACAGTTTCATCTGATTGAAAATCCATTTTTTTTTTTCGAAAATTAACTATTTCGACTTTACTAACAAAACATTGCAACAAATATGCTGACCATATAGAGGTGAAAATGGGCTTGTTTGAGGAGCTTGTGGTAATAACAGCCGCACGGGTCGATCGATCAGGTTAAGCTACGATTGCCGCGGTTGGTCCGTGGATGGGTGACCATTTTTACATACCAAGACCAAGACCCTCCGTGCCTCGGAAAGCACATAAAGCCGTCGGTCCCGGCTGTCATTCGTAGATCTTTGACAGTCGTTTCGGGTCGTCAGAAGCCCGAAAGTGACAACCAGTCTTACCAACGGGTATTGTATTACCCAGTAACTGGGTTGTGGAGGTCAGATAAGCAGTTGATCCATGTAAAATACTGGTATTCAGCTGCATCCGGTTAGACTGGAAGCCGACCCCAACATGGCTGGGTGAAGGCTAGACAGATGATGACATAGATGTGAAAATGAATGCAATATGTGAAACTCACCTTCCTATAACAGGAGTAGCTTCGTTACCACTCAATATGAATACGGGGAAGAATATGGAGAAGACGCAACCACTGTAACAAAAAGAAAAGCATTAAGTACATTATATTATTATATTTATCTTTATTTTTGTTTTTATCTGTTGTACGACTATGTATCTGACTATTTGGTGTATTGTGTGTATTTTAGTCTGTGCTAAATAAATGTATTTTCTTTTTTCTTTATAAATATCGTTCTATAACCTATATTACTGGTCACTGTCAGCCTGGCATTATCCCACAGCTGGGCAAAGGCTATCCTTGACTTAGGTACAGCTGTTTCGATCCAGGGCAAGTGTGGATTATTGGCTATTTGTTTTTTTTTTTATATTTCTATGGGCTATACATTTTGTCTGTAAGTATCTAATCAATAAAACTGCCTGGCTCGGTGATCTTGTAGTCGCAAACAGATGAACATGGCGTCTGGGAATTTGATTCCCAGGTCGAACAAATTGTGATTCGAGTTTTTCCTTTAGGAATTTCTCAATAGGAGCCAAGGATTTGGGCCCGTTTGATGCCAATAGTCTGTCCCCCCCCCCTATTACATGAAATGTGGGTGTACAGTCACGAGCATAAGTATGTATACACTTGGCTTTATTCAAAGTCGATTTTCTCCTTTAGTTTTGAATAAAATTTTATGTTATTACGAACAATATATTTTCGAACCCATAGGTTTTGATCGCGCGGAAATATCGGGATAAAAAGTATCCTATGTGTTAATTCTGGTTATGTATGTGTGCCAATTTTCATCAAAATTGATAAAGCCATTGGTGCGTGAAGAATTAACAAACATACACACACTCAGAAATTTTCGACTTCATAAAATTAGTGTGATTTAATTTTTCATTGAATAAAAACAGGATATGGCAAACCAGTACTAAAACTAGATAAGATAAGAAGTCGATAAGAGATTATATCTAGACTTTAGACTGCCTACCCACGTACTCGAAGATGCTGTGATTACGTACATCAATCGTCATTGAAGCGTGCTGATTACGGCAATGTACAGTGCGTGCCACGTAAGAAGAGACTTGACACACCACGTGGTCTGACATGCGCAGAACACGATTTTAGGTATCTTTAGCGGTATGAGGTCTGAGTGCGGGACGGGACCGGACGTCATAGGGACGGCGGAAAGAGGCGGGGGAGGCGGGGTCAAGTCTCTTCTTACGTGGCACGCACTGTATACTACGACCTTTCGTGTTAGCGGTCATTGGAAGCCCATTTAACTATACTCTATTTGAAATAAGATTAGAAATTTAAGTAAACCTTTTTTACACTCCGTTCAACTGATTTGACTTCTATACCGTAGGCATAAGGATGGTATTAGTAGCAAAAAAACCGGGCAAGAGCGAGTCGGCCTCGCGCACCGAGGGTTTCGTACCATCATATGTTTTTTCTCTTGACCGATAGTGGAACTAGTGTAACTTTTGTTGATGACTTCTGAAAGTGTGCTATTCAGAGACATCGTTTTATTTTCCCTGTAATCTGTACATAAACTTCTATCACATAGAATTCTTTCAGATTTTTCTCTTTGCGGAGATAAGGGGGGGAACGGTATTTTTTCACATTTTTCATCAAAAGTCGATAGTTCTTAGATATCCAGATGTGACAGACAGACAGACTGAGTCTCACCATAAGGGTTCCGTTTTACCATTTTGGGACGGAACCCTAAAAAGTGGTTACAATACCAAATGTTTACTGCAGCTGCCATAATTATGTCATGCCACCAACGCATTAGAATTCAAAATCGGTTGAACGGACTGTAAAAAAGGTTTATTTAAATGTCTAATCTTATTTCAAATGGAGTATAGTTGCTGAGATACCGAAGTTGGTGGACTTTGACATTTACTTATCTTATTCTTTAATCGATTGAAGGACACTGAACGAGATAGGTACAATAGAAGTTTTAACCAGCGATGGGGCTCTGTCACGCATAGGACCGTAGCATTATTCTGAGCGATGACAGTTTTGCGTGGATGTGACGCATATTTTTGTTATTTTTTGTTTGTGTTTTTCTCAATGCAAATAAACGTGTTTTCTTTCTTCTTTAATACTTATTACGCCTGGGACCGTTTAGATTGCATCAAAGTTTAAAATTCTATGTCAAAAAGGAATTAATATTTTGATAACCTATGTGAATAGTTATTACAAACATTCCATACATGGAGGAATAAACGGGTGATGCTGTCCGCTGTACCATTGTTATCATTATTTAATTGACACTTCTTCACATTTTCTTATCAATACTGAGCTCCGAGTTACATCATACTTATAATATGAACATTATAATAACCTGCCGTCTACATTAATTGAAAGGTTTGTCTACACGTGAAGAAACCGGTATGTCCTAGAACCAAAAATTTTAAGACGTGTGACATCTACTAATCCGTACTGTGCCCGTGAGGTAACATTACGGCCCACTCCCTCTCATAGAAAGGAGGCCTGTCTCGTAGCAGTGGAAACTTTACAGTCTGATTATACTACACTAATTGAAATTGTCTACACAAGTAATTGTATTGTAATTTGTTCAAAATTGAAAATGTTTCCTAAAACGTTTTCAGTTACAACAAAGCTAAGGCATCTGCTTGAATGCCTTTTGAACCACCGTTTTCATAAATTAATTTGTTCTTATAAATAAAGGCTGCTTCTTTCTTCATATTATTTGTCATATTTGAATGCAGCTGTTTTAACATAACCTATATAGGACACAGCTGAAACTACAATATTTCCCGATTTGTCCATAAGTACAATTTGTACCCAAACCTAGTAAATAGTATTTCAATGGATGTCGATAAATTAAGCCGAAGTACTTTGCTTTATCTCAATGTTTAAAGTCCACGTAACAGTAGTAATGAGGTGCCTTTATTGTATTCAAATTGTACTACTAAATCAAAACAACTGACTGCTACTTCCATAATTATAGTTTTAATAGGCTCGCCTATTTATATGGGAACTAGCTTCCGCCCGCGGCTTCGCCAGCGAAGTATGTCGATAAAAACTATCCTATGTCCTTCCCTGGGATGCAATCTATCTTTCTGCCAAATTTTATCGAAATCCGTTCAGTGGTTTAGGCGTGAAAAGGTAACATACAGACAGACAGACAGACAGTCACTTTCGACAGTTACTTTCGAATGTATAATATTAGTATGGATTATGTCATAACTCGTGAATGTACAATGTATCATACTCCAAAAATATCCCTTTGGAAAATCATCATCATCGTCATCAGTCAATAGGAGCCCACTACTGGACAAAGTCTCTCCAACTGCTGAGCATTCAACTTTGGTCACGGCAATTCTCATCCAGCTGCTTCCAGCCAACCTGCGAAGATCGTCGCTCTACCTTTTTTTTTTTGGTTCCGGGTTGGGAAATCCTCATGGATGTCCGCCGTCCTGGGGCGGGCGGCGGGGTCTGTCAGACTCTTACTGACTAAAAACCACCCCGGTGTTCCATCTCACACTTACGCCGGGGGTCGCGACAACGTACGATCCTTCCGCAACCCCCGACTGGTGCCGGCCCGCCACCGCGGGCCTCGTCTGGTCAGGGGGGGGAGTGAGGTATTTGACTCCCCCCGCGACGTCTAAGAGGGGCGCGCGTGGAACACTACGCGCCGCTTCACCTAGCCTATCCCGTCGAGAAATAAAGGTGTCATAATTATTATGCTAAGTCTCACCTTATAATATAGGACTGTGGTATCTGCGTCAACACAGCTAAGGGCAGCCCGAAGCCGAGGAAGTAAGGCCAGTTGGACTCGATGAAGGTCAGCCGCTTGTGCAGCTCCCAGCCCATGTTGAACCACTTGTACTCGAACGAGTACAGAGAGTACAGCAGGCACATGTGGACAAGGCAGAGTAGCTCACCTATGTACGTTATTGGTAGCATACTTACTAACATACTCTGAAATTAAAAGTTAGTTATGATAAGGTGCATACTGAGTTTTTTACACACTAGCTTCTGCCCGCGACTTCGTCCGCGTGTTTCTTGTTTTAACATATGGTACATTACAGGGTTACTTGTAATTCGACGTATATCCGTCAGGAGCTGATAGAGGGGCCAAAATGCAACAAATTGAACCTCCCATATGCACGGCCCAAATTCAAGTTTTCGAGCCTGAATAATATTTTTATCATCAATGTCATAAAGTGCAAGTGAACACTTCGCATTAGGAATGCACATAAAAGGAGACCAGTAAATTGGACACTTAAGAGGAAATGCGGGTGGTCTTTTCTCCATAGAAACACTCTCGCCTGTTTTCTTTCTGGTTAATGACCATAATGATTTTTTACAGAATAATAAATATTAACTACTTGTATGTCCCTATGTTTTCCTTTTTGATGATAAATTATTTTTATAAGCACTAGAACCCTCAAAAAATGCTCAAAATTGCCGCAGTCAACAGAGGCCTAGTGTACGAATTTGACAACTATTAACGAAAAAAGAAAAACTTAAAGTCAAAGCATTTATTTCAAATAGGCAAATAAAAGGCACTTTCGAACGTCAAAAATTACAATAAAATAGAATTGATTATAGTCGCCCATTCCAAAAGGTAGTTTTCGTACGGAGAAGAATCGGTAAGAAATTCCACCATTACTCTTTTAAAATGTTTTACTATATTTTGCATACATTAATTGTATAATAAGGGAAATATGTGAAGACGATGCACCTAAAATAAAATTACTATACCATAATAGTTAAATGAATTAAAAGTTAAACCATGACATATAAATTAATTATCTGACAGATACATGGTACTCACATATTTACAAACATGTAAAAATAAATGATTTTCATTATAAAAAAATAAGTGATAAGTCAGGGTGTGAGTTAAAGTAATTACAGAATGTAAATCAATGTCAAAAAAAGAATAAATTTTACAATCAAATTAGCAACCAGTTAGATTTTGCCTAAACTCTAGATTGTCCTATGGAGCAAGACCAGCATGTTTCCAAGCGTTCTTATCTGGGATATAATCTTCTAATTTATCGTATGCTTGTTTACAAAGTGTACTTACATTTAATGTGAGTTTTAAATTTTCCAACATTTAATTGCATTATATCGCAAGGTATTTTTAAAGACTTAAGGACACAATATATATCCTTCTTATTCAGTTTATGAAATATCTTTTAAATTGGTCCAATATTGGAGGAGGAAATAGGCGAGAGCCAAACCTTGAATTATGACTTTTTACTTAGGCTTTTTCAACAGTCTCTCCGACCGCATTTCCTCTTAAGTCGTTTACTTAAAGCCTCAAGTATCTGATTTGCATGCCTATTCAACATATTTCCACTTTATATTGTAAGTATCATAATAACATACCTGTACTAAAAATAGCGCTTGCACCAGCAAACTGAAGAGGGAGTCAGCGATGATTTTGCTGACGCTCGACATGAACTGTGGTCGCCCGCGTCGGTGGCGGTACGCGCTGTCTGCTATATCCTGACAAACGGTACTTATACATGATTAGTATTCTCATAACTAGTAACAAATTGGTAAGTATGCTAGTGACCCGCCTTAAACGGATGCAACAGCCGCACAGGTCGATCGATCAGGTTAAGCTACGGTTGCCGAGGATGGGCTGTGGATGGGTGACCATCTTTACATACCGTGACCCCTAATTTTTTTTTTATGAATGGTTGAAATTTTGGCAGGATAAAGTCTCTCATCTCTCTGTCGGGTCAGCTAGTATATCATAGCATTCCCATTTAATTAATGTTAAAAACCAATAAATAAAAGCTAGAGTATAGATGACACAGCGCAACTACGAAATATTAACACATACAATAAAAACCTTGAGTTGAATGCAAATATGGGTATTAATTATGTATTGAGTAACAAAATTGCGAGTTGTACTGAGTTTAATAGCATTGGAAACAAAATTACCACCCTAGCCTTTTCCCAATTATGTTGGGGTCGGCTTCCAGCCTAACCGGATGCAGCTGGATACCAGTATTTCACATGGAGCGACTGCCTACCTACTCCACAATCCAGGCACTGAGTAATATAAAACCCCTTGGTAAACTGGTTGTCAGACTTTCGGGCTTCTGACTACTCGTAACGACTGTCCAAGATGCAAGAATGACAGCCGGGACCAACAGCTTAACTTGCTTTCCTAAGCACAGAGGGGTCTTGGTATGTAAAGATGGTCATCCATCCATGGACCAACCGCGGCAAGTGTAGCTTAACTTGATCAATCGACCCGTGCGGCTTTTACTTAGACACAAGCCCCACAGAAGATCTGTTAATTTTATTTTATTATACTATAAACAAAATTAACAGTTCTTCAGTTTTTGAGGGAAAAATTTACTTGAATATATGATTGGATGATAAATCTTCATTAATTTCATGTGGCACTAAGCTCATTTGAGTATGTAGATAACTATCCTAGACACACTTTAAACCTAGATAATAGATAAAATCAGAAATTCTCCTTGATATTAAAAAAAAAACAACTAACAATTATTATGAATAAATTATCCTAAAATTAGGCCTTCTTTGAGGAGCTGGGGTGGATCGAATGATCGATTTTCCCACCCGTACGCAAAATACGCGCATTGACGTGGAGTTGCGGACACCAGTCCGTATTACCTATTATCTGGAATTTTTGAGTAGCAGCTTAGAGTCTGGATTTATGCCGGGTTGTATTGGCACACCATTATGTAATGGAGAATGTAAAAGGGCCATTATAGTTTTAAAATCATACATTGTAAAGGAACATTCTGGCTAATAAATGAATTTGAATAACACTCTGGATTATAAGGGGACCTGTCATGTTATATGTGAGATGTTGTATCTAGCTCTATAAAAACATTCATAAACAAAATATTCTGTGCTTAGCACAGTTTGATGATGATGTCATTCTACTACTAAGAATTATAAAACTAGAAAAACAATCTTAAGCATTACATTATAATCTAACATAGACTATGATGTAACAGTCAAGTAGTTACAAACAGGCTTATCAGTTTTTTATTCAATTATTTGAATTTGCAATAATTATAACAGAAACATATATTTTCATGCTTATAAATTGGTTTTGCGAGATTTTCTTCTTATTTATTTTTCTTTTAAGCCATTTTCTCAATTTTGATAGGAAAATAATGCTCTGGGCTAGCCAAAATCTGAGATTTAAGGCGGGTTATGACAGGCTTTATAAAAATACCAAAGTGCATCAGGAGCATCTAGCTTTGGGGTGACCAACTTGATTGCTCAGTATGACAACAATAGGGTCATTCGAGTTATTTCTTGACAAAAAATATATGTATCATACAAATCCAGCACAAAAGCTGAAATAAATACTAGGGGAAGACCAAAGAAACAATGGATGGACTGCTTGAAAGATGATATGACTAGAAAGGGAGGGTCTACCGAGATGGCAACTAATAAAGAAGTATGGAAGAAAATGACTTGCACCACCACCAACAAGGGCTGGAGAATGATGAATACAAAATAAATACTCACTTGAAACCACAAGCTGTTGACGAGCTTACTCAACAAGAACAATGGGAGCACCCATATCATCCTGAATGTCATGGACAGGAATGGCTGCATCCATGCCCACACATTGTGTGCAACCCCCGGGTTGTGGCCGAACACCACCGTCACTAAGTACTTGACTGCAGGCAATAGAACATACTCAAAAATTAATATACTAAGCAAAAATATAAAGCCATTGAGAATGCATGATTGTAACACCCTTGTAAGTACTTTTGATTCCCTGGAACAAAAGAAAAGTGAGGTTAAGGAGAGGTCGCAAACATTTTTCAGGACAGCCTTAAGGACAAGCAAAACTTATATTTTATGCCTTTTTACATCCTGTTTTTCACAGCCTTCTAGTTTTCATGGATTAATTTACAGGTCTGGTATGGCCAGGGTTTTAGTTTTATAAAAGATTAGAGAACTTACTGTTTTACTTTTGGTTGCTTTTGTTTATTTTTTGTGTTTTCAAATTCTGTTTGTGGCGAGCGACTTAGAGCACGCTCATTAATCTCTTTATCTAAATATAAGAGTACAGTTACACCTCGTAAGCTGTCTATGAAACCTTTGATAAGCGATACAGAAAAATTCTGAAACAATAAAATATAAGAACAATGAACAATCAACAACAACGTAATAATCAAGGCTCAGTCAAAATAGTTCTCACTGTAACGCTCTCCATTTTTTGAATTATTTTTTCACAGTTTCATTAATCAATCTTTTATTGAAATAATCACATTATTTTGTTCAATTTTGTTTGACGTAACGTAAATTTACGTAAAATATAGTGACACAAACACAATGACAATTTGACATCAACAATTGGTAGAAATTCTAGAAATAGCTTATAGTTTTTGGGACGACGATGCGATGTTACCAAATTCTACCAAAATATCATACCACTGTCCCTGCGTTCCGAGTTGGGAAATAATCCGTTTGAGCGTGCTTAAACCCGTACTGAATTAGCGTGAGCGCGATAACGATGTCCAGCCCCGGATCTACGATTTTTTAGAACCGGGGCAAAACCTTGGTATTGGCGCCCCCTCCCTTCAGTGTTTGAGAAAAACTTGCAAATTGTTGATTTCCACTACGATAATATATGATTTCACTAATAAATTACTTGTTTTATTAACGCTGATTACTCGTAAACGCAATCAACCACATAAACAGTGTTGTCACTTGACGTTCAACTGTTTGAATTTGTTCGGCTCGGCTCGTATAGTTATGTGACGGGGATTCCCCTTGGCAGAAAGATCACGGACACTACGCACGCGTTCATAACACTTGATCTGTCAAGATGCGTTCATAAATCACTTAGTATGTGTTCAAAAAATAACTGAGCGTATGGAAATAGAAAAGTTTGTTTTTCAAACATATTATATTAAGATTCGATTACTTGTTAAAAACCTATGAGATTGTAGGAAAAGAGGCTTCATTTGTTCGATATTTCGAATTTTTGCCTCAAGGATTTGGCGCCCCCATGAAACTGCCGCCCGGGGCAAGTGCCCCGGTTTGCCCCCCCTTAGATCCGGGGCTGACGATGTCCCGTCGTATCGTCATAGATGACGTCATGACATGCGCCATCTAACACCCTGCGATCGCCGACCATGCCTTAGGCCGCTTTCCGAATTAGCTATAATCGCTCACAGCGCTCACATTATCTCACATGCGTTCCGATTTAGATATTACGATTATGACTGCTGAGAGCTGTCAACAATTCGGAACACTCATGAACGCGCTCGCAGTGCTTACTCAATCCAAAAACGATATTATTACAGTATTTATTTGATTAGATACCAAATTTCTTCTTCTTTGGTTAGGTGGCGACTGCCAGCCAGAAGCACAATTTCTAAAATGCCACGTTAGTTTAATTTAAGGATATGATGCCTCAAAACAAAACATACACTGACACATCCAGACACATCCACACACACACACACTGTCACTTTTGACAGCGCTCACGCTGATATTATTAGAAGGTATGGTCGGCGTTATCGCAAGATGGTGCGCCATCTTGCGATAACGCCGACTATGCCTTCTAATATATGCATGCTATATTTAATTGACATGCGGTCATGACATTATCTATGACGATTCACGGGACATCGTTATCGCGCAAACGCTAATTCGGTACGGGTTTAGGCTCGCTCACATCGATTATTTCCCAACTCGGAACGCAGGGTTAGAATTATATCACCATGAGCGCTGTCAAAAATGACAGTTCGTGTGTGAGGATGTGTCAGTGTGTGTTTTGTTTGAGTTGCATCATATCTTTAAATTAAACTAACGTGGCATTTTCGAATTTCGAAAATGCTAAATTACTGATGCTCGGAAAAGTCGATAAAATATACCGAAAAAGTATTTAATACTGAATTTGGTCACACTGGTCCAGTGTTTGCCCGCGTGTTGCCCGCGCCGAGCAGGCCACGCCGCTCACCGCGCCCGCGTGCCCTCTATGGACACTTCAATGGAAGTTCATGTTTGAGTTCGCCGCGCCGCGCCCGCCCCGCACCCGCGGCCCAGTGTGGCCAAGCGCTTAGAATAATATCACCGTGAGCGCTGTCAAAAATGACAGTGTATGTGAGGATGTGTCAGTGTGTTTTGTTTTGAGTTGTATCATTTTTTAAATTAAACTACCGTGGAATTTTCGAAATTGTGCTTCTAGCTGACAGTCGTCACCAAACCAAAGAAGAAGAAGAAATGTGGAAACACCACATTTCTTCTGCTTTTTTTCCGGTGGTCGTACGCTCCCTTTTCCTTAGGTCGTCTTTTAATAGTGCTACACTCCATGTTGTATACATACATATTTATCTAATTTTCGTTTAATTTGTGATCGACACAAAAGTAAACCTAAACACAACAATGGCGACTTGTAGACCGGGAACAGTGCTACCACCTATGACGAGCTTTCAGTTTTATTACCCCATTTTGATATCTATCTACTTATGTTTTTATATAAAATATTATAGATTTATATATATTTATTTAAAACGCAGCGGCCCGCGGTTTCACCCGCGTAAGTTTCGATTTCGCGAGAATATCGGGATAAAATGTATTATTATGTGTTATTCTGATGTATAAGCTATATTACTGTAAAGTCTCATCAAAATCTGTTCAATAGTTTTTGCGTGAAGAATTAACAAACACACTGACAACTCGCCTTTATAATATTACACAGTGTGATAAATATAGATATATTTTTTTTGTTAGCCTTTTTGTGTCCTTCTGCTAGGCAAAGGCCTCCCCTTTTTCTTTCCAAACCTTCCTGTCTCGTGCGATCTCTGTCCATGTTGGCCCTGCAAAAATGATATTAGATCGTCACACCATCTTCACCTTGGTCTACCTCGACGGCGATGTCCTGACTCAGGCGTCCAGCCAGTGAGTGACGATCTTTGCCCATCTCTCCGGGTGCATTCGTGATGCGTGTCCGGCACATATATTAATTAACATATAAAATTACTAACAGGGTTCATATCAGGTGAACCCAGAAAGACCCATAAAATTAATAACTCTTTTCACATGAGAATAATATTTACATATTATTATACAATATACCATATAATATCTTTTTACCATTTTCGTAGAAATTGGTAAAGCAAGGCCACATTTATATTGACTGACTTCGACGTACCGACATGCAGACTCAGAAATAAAGGTTGCTAAAATTATTGTCCAAAATATCAAAGATAATGGAAATGGGTTACTTATTATAATATCTAAAGTTATTCTAACTATTTTCGACATAACTACGGTCAAAAGACCTACTGTTTAAAATACCTAAAGATAATGAACGAAATACATAAAAGAGAATTCACATACGGTTAATTTAGCTACAATTAATAAACCTAAGGTTGATTGAACTAAAGGACGATTCAACTACATACTATTGATTTTTGAACAAAAACCTGATTTTGTCTGTTTTTGTGCTTTAGAACCAGAAGAAGACGGTTGACGTTAGGGGCACTCCGAGGTTCGGTTTGGGACTTGGGTAGGTTCCTTTAAACCCTGCAGACAGAAATTAGGAGTCCCGCGCAGGGGGCATTGTCGACTTGACGTCGCGTCGTTAGAAATAAAACGAGCGCGCAGTATTAATAAGCTGTAGGCGAGCCGTCCATTAGGTATTTCATACATAGTTGAAATATCCAATATCATAAAAAACCATTAGATTAATCGTTCGTTAGTGCAATTAATTTTAGTTAAGTAAGTAAACCTACTGGTTTACTTACTACCACTACTGGTCTACCACTAACACTTTTCCATAAGAGATTGGTGGTTGGTGGTAGAAATCTGGTGGTAGATAGATATATTCTAATAATTATAATTCTCTAAATATGTTGTACCTGTTATTGTCGCGAATCATATTTTGATCAAGATACAATCTGACACTGACCTGCAAATTGCAAAAAACGTAAGAAAATTTGAAAATAACACAAATTAAATTTTCGTTTTTTGGAAGGTCTGCCTCAAAACCTCTACACTAGAATCGGAAGCTTCTTCAATCAATCAATCAATAGTCTTTATTTGTAAACATAGGTTCCAACAGTGTGTAAGATGTTACAATTGTTATATTATAGTTCTCTGTGTTTTGCCATTTGGCGTACAAATCTTCGAAAATGAATCAAATTAAATGTTGTGACTTTGTGACATACCTTTGTTGTCCCATAGAATTAGTTTTATTTTTTGTATTGAAAACATGAAATTGTCTTTGAAATACCCATTAATAAACGTTGGAATTAACAATTTTGACTTGAAACCGAACAGCCCACTTTTTAACAGCTGTCAGTTGTCAATGTCATCTTGTCTTTATTATTGTCTTTCTCTGTTTCTCTCGCTTTAAGATTCATTCTCTGTCTCGCTCAGTGTATTTATTCTGGAGAAAGTATCGTAATTACATGTGTCTACTGTCTGTTTTACACATATCACCAAGAATTTTGTTTTGTTAACATTTCGCTTTTGTTTTAGTTAAAAACCTTTTTAATTTTATATCCGTAGATTAGTTAGGAGGCTTATGAAGTGTTCAAGATGGATAACACGTATATTCTCAACAATTTGAGGTAAGTAAACTTGCGAAACAAGTGCGTATGTCGCAACTTTGTTCTCTGCAACGTCTCTAAATACCTATTAGGTACGTATTTGACCCATTACGCATCGTGTTTATCGTGTATATGTACAGAATGTACCACTTAGTTCTTTATCATACTTATTTTCGTAGGAGGCTGATTAAAAAGTGGGTACCCAACTTCAGGAGAAAGTAAAAATGTTTTCTCATTCCTTTCATTATGAATGATGTAGAAAGCGGTAATACCATAGCTATCAAAAGGACAAAGCAAGTTAAAGTCTTTGTATGTCATCAGTTGCACAAAATTACTAAAACAGGATGTACCTACTAATTGACTAATTGTGATGTAAGCAATACTTGAATATGCAATAACTTATCTCTTTATATCCATCCTGGCAGAACAGTCGACATCGACTCTGTGGCCACAGAAAAAAAAACTATATTAAAAACCAATAACATAGTAAGTATTTTATAAATCAGTGAGTCTACATACAAACCAGTTGTAGGTCATTAAAAAAATCATAATAATGGGTCCTATACTAAAGCAAGTATAAAAACACAAGTTTCTATTATTCAAATGTCTGGAACTTCTGCTTAAACTTTTCTTGGTTTATTTTAGGGGAATTTAGAAATTAATGCTAGATTACCCATGCCTGTAGAATAAAGTTGCATACGTACTACACACATTCATCATGATCAAAGCCACAGCAATGTTCTGCTGGTCATAGAACATTTTCAACCATACAACTAGGGCTTCCAATACTGAGATGACAGTGAATGATTTATCTGTAAATAACACCATCATTGGTTGATTTTGAAGTAATTGGGGTAAATCATTAATGTAAAATAAAAAGAGGAATGGACCCAATATTGAACCTTGAGGAACGCCCATTGCTATTTCAGTCCCTAATGAGTTTACGCCATTTACTTGAACTTTTAGCTTTCTATCTTTTACACACAGTTTGAAAAATACTCCAATTCTATTTCATTTTATGCTGTCGAATTTCTGGTGTATTATTGTGGAATATTTGACTTTACAAAACTTAATAATATCAATAAATATAAACAATGTTTCTACTAAGCATAGCCCACAACGACCCCAGTGCTGGGATACAGGCCTCCTCTCAGTGCGAGACCAACTCTAAAATATAAAAAGATTGTAAAAAGTTGTACAAATTGCCCGCTGAAAGATTGTCAAAGAGTTCAGTCAACCTGTGTTAATAAGGTGTATCACTTTTATAAGTATTTTGCCTGTAAGCCTGTATTTTTATTCTCTCAAAAAGTAAACAACCTGTTTCATACTCAATTTATTTTAAAACCTGCCCTTTTGCTGCGAAAAGATTTTGCTAAAATGTCACTACCCAAACAAATTTTAGCAACCTTTTTAATGTTTGGAATGATTTTAGTACGCACATTTTCATTTGGTCAAATTTTTACTTTATTGTGAAAAGTTTATTTGCTAAGTAATGATTTGGCAAATGAAATTATGTGGGAAATTGTTTGGGAAGTGATAATTTGTCAATATCTTTTTGATGAAACAAGGGAGACCCAAATTTAAATAAGCTTGTATTTTGCCACTTGGTTGTACATATAAATTAAATACTACAAATTCAAATATGTGTATTTCAAACCAGTTTTAGAATAAAAAATATGGTCAGTGGGTCGTCTTAGTGGCGTATGTGATGTCCACTCATACTGATTAGGCAGTCTGTTGATCTACGAACAAACAAACTATGGTTGAACTGGTAATTATTCTTTTAGATTTATTTAATAACAGTAAGTACTGTATACAGAATGGCTTAACTATAAAGATTGAAATTGTAAAAAGAGATTGGAAGGTTTAAAAAAAACCAGAAATTTTATTAGATTTATTTTTTACTTAGCCATTTAATTATTCATTAATGCAAAGAAATCGTCGAAGTGATTTTTCACCAACTTATAATAAGTAAACCCATCAAAATCTCTTTACCTAACTTCACATTATTACTTAGTGTTTAGCCTATTTCGCCATTATGCAGGTAGACAAAAAAAGGATATCAATGACCACTGCAATCTCTTTCATCATACATAACATACAAGTACATAAGTTGCGAACATTATATGTATGGACATTCGGAGCCAAAGTTCAAAACTGGTATAGCTAATCAGTCGACGTCACGGTTGCGAGCGTCCCTGACTCGAGCTACTCAGTTATACACTCGGCTGCGAGCAGTGCGTGCGCGGTCTCAGCGCGAAACGCGCGTCTTTACAATCGCATTTATTTAAACATATTTACTTCTTTGTGACGTACGAATGACAAACTGAGTTTCTTAGTTAAATAAAATCCATTGTGTTTTGTTCAAAATGAAAGTGGACAAAGAATCGTGCCTTCCGGGACCAGTGGACACTAAGCCCATTATCTCTGACAGGAAAGGGAGCCTGAAGGTGACCATCACCCCGGCCCAGCACAAGACCCTCACACATCTGCCGAAGAGACCGCCAGTGGACTTGGCGTTCACTGATCTCACCTACAAGGTGCAGGAGGGAAGAAAAAGCAGTAAGTACAATATTCTATACTATCCTCTGTTTGAGAAAACTATCAGTTCGAAACAATGGCAATGTATGATAGATTGCCGCTATTGATTCCATTTATGTAAATAAGTGTCTTTAATTATTTAAATAACAAAGATAATGAGTGTTTCTAACGATGCGATGTCTAAATCATTAATTATGTCCGTGTTAATGAGACGCCATATACCTATGACCTCAATATATATTTCCTCAAAGTCCAAGATTACGTTCGATTAGATGTTTGTATTTATTAACATAGAATTAAATCCAAATAAATAATCCTCTGCATAAACTGGTAACTTGAAGGTACAGTTTTTGTCAGATCTTTTCAACATCTTTGCTCATTAAATCTGAATTGCTCTTCAAGTTTGGAATTAAAACTAGTTATGCCAATCAAAATAGTGGCAACCTTCTTCGAAATATGTTACAGAGATAATAAAATGACAAGGAACGATAATAAACTCGGCCAAGTTTCTGCACATAATAAACAAAACGTAGCGGAAGAGATATGGGTGAATATACGATATTTGATTTTTTAGTGTCCCTGAGAGAAATGTGTTCTGTTCTTTTCAATATTGATAATTTCTCGTTTTGACACTCTTTTTTAATTCGTAATGAAGAGGGCCAGAAGATTTTTCCATTTTTTTAAAATTTATACTCACCAGAGGAAAATGTGTTACCAGGGGAGTGACACTATAGGCAGAGTAGTGACAAATTAAAGCAAGGAAGTGACAGGCCATTGATTATTAGCTAAGAAAGGGGACTAATATTAAATAAAACATGTAAATTATATTTTGATATTATTTATTATACAAGATACATTCAGGTCTCTCTCCATATTTTTCTTACCGCCCTTTGCTGCCTTTCAGTCATATCATTTATACTCTTAATTTGTCCTTTTTCTTTTTTTTTTTATACTGCTCCCTTTCTTTTTCTTTTAATTTAGCATTTTTTACAGGATCGTTTTTAATTCTCTGGTAGCGTAATTTTTCTGCTTTACGCTTTTTTTCTAACCTCTCTTCCCTCGTTTGTTTTTTTTGACATTCGCCATGATGTCCGATTATACCCAAGTATCTAGAACAGATGAAATGAAGCCTTAAAACATTAAATATTCACGAAAAAAAAATCGTCACTTCCCTGGCGCTTTTGTATCCTCTGGCATGAAATATGCCAGAGAAGTGACGCCAGAGAAGTGACAAAATCGCATATAACCTACAAAAACAACATCACTCGCTTTTCGAACCACAGTTTAACGTTATACATGACATCTACACACATAAACATTGAATTGTGCAATTATAAAATTTCGTAACGATAAAATACAAAAACATATACATACCAAAGGAAATACTCCAACGACTGGCACAAACACGCTTTCCTACAGTGAATCGCAAACTGACGCAATATTATTGGAGTTTTGGTCAACGTCGTTAGCTTGCTTCTAACTTCACACTGTTGTACGCGCATAGTTAAAGGACAAAACATACCTCTGCGGTTTTAAGTTACATTTTACTTCTTTGAGTTTCGCCAGATGAAGTGACATTATTGTAACATGACATGAAAAAAAGTTATTTTTTTTTATATTAATAATATTTTTTACAGCGTATTTTGATAATATATGTTTCGATGTTTATAAAAGTATATGATCATATTTAAAAAAATACATAATGACATACGTAGTAAAGTATCTCACAATAAAATCATTATAATCTAGTAATGGGGAGGCCAGAGGAGTATACATTTACAACTATTTTGAACTAATAATGCTTTGAATTAAACAATTATTGTGAATAGAGTATGTGGGCCAAATAAAAGACCATATTGTTTATTGTTTAAGCATTAGAAACAATAATAATAATATGTTTAACATATAATTTGTCTATGAATCATTGGAATTCAAATAGCGTATATTCACCCATATAATACTTTGAACTCGAGGGAGTTAAATCGGGATAACCTATCACGCAACGCTCACCGAAAGCAAAAACTGTTGATTGTTTTGAAGGAAGACCTAATGTGAAGATATGACGACAAAGGGACATCCTCAATCAGTTGTCCCTATGCGGGCGAAAAAAACCATAGTTTTTCGACAAGTTGCTGTGTAATATCAATCCCGAACAACGTTTCGGGGCCCTTCCGAGTCCTCTATTTCCTCATTACCAAGAGAATTGGGGTGACCCAACTCTTAAAAACATCGAGTGCACATTAGATGTGTCTGAATCGAAAGATCGCTTGAAAATAACATAATTGAGAGTTTTTTCTCACAACTTGACCCTTTTTTCAGTTTTGGGCTTCCAATATCGTCGTTTCATTGGCTGTAAATACACAGCTGAAAGCACACATACCCAATGAATTAGGATATTTTTGTCGGTGGTAACCTGTTTTTCCTATTAAGCCTGTATAAAAAATTTGTTTTTGCTATATTCGTAATTTCGTACTGTCGTTTTCAACTTCACTGTCGCGATTATTTGTTAAATGTTCAAATCTGAGTCTAGCTTGTTTTTATAACACTAAATGAGATCCTTGCCACGGTAGTATAACTGGAAGTGACATAAATAAAAATGCCAATGCTAATTACTGTTTTTATATCAACAAATAAGAACAAAAAATCTCCAAACCTGTATAATTATACGAAAGTGATTATATGCCTGCCATTTTCGAGTCAGGACGATTTGAACACAAGTTTGATGAAAATCTTTCATTAGTCCTTTCCTCAAGAACGTTGTCCTGTCGTTGCATACCAAAGGGAGTTATGTTTCTTTGTTTTCCTTGTTTCTTGTATACGATAATGGTTATTGCTCCACCGAGGATTCCGCGCGACGGTTACCAAGAAACTATATACATTTAGCATGGAAACGGAATCATACAAAATACTGAAGTTTGATTGCTGTTATTTTTTCTAAAAGTTTAAATTATTCTACAAATGCAGAGACACGATTGGAATAAAACTGTTTGCTTACCTTGTTACCTTGGGGGACACTTCCAAAGTTCATGCGAGATAATATGTACGAGGTTACTCAGTATTTTAAGGCGAATTTGGCATAATATCCACTGAAAATCGCAGTGCTCTGTTGTCTTGCTTGTTTTTGGGACGGGAGCCAAATCCGTCATTTCAACTTCTTCTTATTCCAACTTTATACTATATTGCAACTTTTGTAACAAAATAACTATAATTGCTGTTTTGCCAGCAAGTCGGGTATCTTTATCCTTGTCAATCAAGTTTATGACGTCTCTGACTTGACTTTGCTCCATTATCGGCAGTAATTATGCACATTATTCTTTTACCACAGCCTTTTCAACACATGAGTAAATCTTGTTAAGGTACTAGGTGCAACTACTAAGCATTCCATTTTTTGTCTTGATTTTTCGTGTCTTCGACCTCAAATCCAACGACAAACACTTAGCTGAATTTGAAACTGAGTTGTGTCCGCAGATCTAATGGTCCACAAACAGCAGAATTTGAAACTGAGTTGAGAGATCTAACGGTGTTTGTTCGTAACTAGGTTCAGTTGAAAAGTTTATTTTTTAGTTAAGTGAAAGTACGTTTAGAGAGTGATGTTGGTGATGATAAACCTACATCATTTTTATGAAGAAAAAAAAAAAACCCATTGCTAATGCTAACACGCTAATGTCTCGGGATTATCACTAGTTTGCCACGAACAAAATTTTACGTAGGTGCAACGCCACAACCAGTTTACGAAAAAAGTTTATTGACGCTATAGCCTTATGTCAAGTTTATTCTATAGGGCATCTAGTTTAACCGGATCTGTTTATTAATAGTCCAAGTTTTCTAATTTCTTTAGCATTATCTGCACTCTCAACTAGGTATGTAAAAATAAACCAGGAAATTCGAGACGTGTTTTCTTGCAATTCCTATATGTATGTAGATGTTCGTCCCGTCGTCAACTAGGCTAGCAGACTAGTAATTTATTAATGAAACAGCTAAGGAAACACTCATTGGTACATATAGGTAGGCGTCCACCAACCAATTAACCTCTTCCGTTGTAATTGGTAATGGCCGGTCGTATGCCTTTATTATGTACGGTAGCACTTGTAACATCACATTGTGGATTTGAAATCTTATTCTTAGTAACATTTATGGGATTAATAATATTAGCCGTTTATGATGCTTCTATATGATGTGTCATTGTCAGGGCCTGATTTACCCACAGGCTAACTAGGCTCAAGCCTAGGGCGCACGGATCCAGGGGGCGCTGAGCTTGCTCTTGCAAGCACCACTTATTTACAGAATTAAATTTGGTACTTAATTTATTATAAAATATGCGCCTAAATACTAATAGAAGAACCGCGGCTCGTAAATCAAGTAAAATATAAAAAAAACTATTAAATATTTATGGGCTAGGTAGGACAGGCCTGGGGGAGGGGGCGCATATTCATAGTTAGCCTAGGGCTGTCAGAACTCTAAATCAGGCACTGGTCATTGTCCCCATAAATATGATATTATTTTTTATTAACAGTGTTGATTAATCGGTCTGAATAGATTTCCATTTTCTCACTGAATTATTTACTTTGATTCAAACAATAATTGTTGAAGATTGCTTCCTAAAAATATTTCTAGGCAAGCTTATCTACAGCTAAGCTATCTTCGTATCCTAGATGATTAATTAGCGTATAAATATTAGTCCGCTTATTGATATAATCTTTGCGTGGACCATGACACTGATAGAAGATAACTATGTTGTATCTGTATTATTAATTTCGGAGAAGTATACTCGTATAGCAATAAGAAAGAAACAGAATGCTTTAGTTACGTTTGTTGCACTTACCAAGTTTTAAACGAATGGAACTACTTCCTTTCGTCTAAAACTTGAGACGATTTGGCAAAAGAATCATTATTTTTAAATATTATTTTTGTCTTATCAGTTGCTTAATTTTATAGCTGAGTTGACTCACTTACATATGTATTTTGATAACAGCCACTGTTAGGTTTAGGTCATGTAGTCGCCTTAATCTTTTGATAAGAACAGGTAATTCTTATCGTTATAGTCAAGGTACGAATATTGAGAAATGGCCAATTTTGAATTACTGCATAGTTTCAAAGATAACATATTACGATACTTCCATTCTTGCGATCATTAATATGATTAAAACTTGCGTACCTAGCTTATTGGTATAATTGGAAAATTTCTATCTTTTATCTATAAAAATATATAAAATTTAAGTTTCTGTTTGTAATATCAAAATAACAGCTTTTTACTAAATGCGTAATTATGAAGTTATACATATACGGTACTTCTAACGAAAAAACCTTTTTTTTTAAAGTTTGTCTGTTTGGGCTATCTCCGAAAAGACTGGACCGATTTTGTCGGGAATTTTACTGGTAGATAGCTGATGTTATACGGTGTAACTTAGGCTCTTATTTTAGAAAAATAAATGTAAAAAGACACATTATTGTTTTCCGACAACCACGCGAACGAAGTCGCCGGCGCAGTCAGTCTCAATATAAATGACTAGCTTCTACCCGCGACTTCGTCCGCGTATAGCCTTCCTCAAGAATTGGGCTATCAAATGTAAAAAGAATTTTTAAAATCCGACTGGTAGTTCCAGAGATTAGCGCTTTAAACCAAACAAACTCTTCAGCTTTATAATATTAGTATAGATATGATTGCTGTTTGTTGTTTTTGTTGTCTCTTTAGAACTTGGTCTTTGGTTGTTATTATGTTTAACGTTATCATATGTAGTTTTGGCTAAGTTATCTACTTAACCCAATTACAATTAACAGTTTTCTTACGACTTATCAAAAATGTTGTTGCAGAGTAATATAAATTGTGTGTTTAACAATTAATGTATAGCTATACTCTTATCGATAGTTGCATCCATACTATGAATGCGAAAGTTTGTCTGTCTGTCTGTCTGTTACCTCTTCACGCTTAAACCGCTGAACCGATTTAGATGGATATAGAGATAGTTTGAGTCCCGGGGAAGGACATAGGATAGTTTTTATCACGATATTCCCACGGGATCGGCACTTATGCGGGTGAGACCGCGGGGCGCTGCTAGTATATCAATAATTTGTGGGTTCAGAAGTATACACAACGAATAACTGTAGGTAGGTATGCTATCATAGGAAAAACCACACCTTACTTTAATGGTTAATGGATAAGTGGCCATGGCATTCTTGTAGCTCTACTTAAATTAAATGTAAACAGGGAAATAAACTTCGACATCTGATGGATGTCGAAGTTTATTTCCCACCATTTTACACTGATTTAAAGACGAGTTATGAGAAAAATAAGTTTTCTATAGAAATTTGAAATTCCTCAATATATCGTCTTTATATCAGAGTCCTTTCAAAATATATATTTGGGAACCTAGATATTCCGTAATCCAATGGGAATAAATAAACAATACCTTAAGAATATGTTTGATTTACAAATAATTTTGGTATTACGTTTGTATGAACTACGCATACTTTTTTTATTACGAAATAGATTAGTTCGAGAAGAATATTGATTGAATTACCTCGTTGATATCACCTTTTGTGTGTGAATAGACTAACTTGCATAGGACAACAATCTCATAAAGTCGTAAGTCTGATTCGTGTTTTTGGAAACCATTCGTTCATTGTACCGGTACACGTTTCTTTTTCTGTAACTGAAAATCGCTATCACTTTGCTTAGCGTTCTTTCTGAATATTTTTCCTTTATTGGGCTATCAAATGCAAAAAATATATATTTCAAATCCGACCGGTAGTTCCAGAGATGAGCGCGTTCAATCAAACTTCAGCTTTATTATGTATTAGCAAAGTATATGGATTGTTTTAGCCTTTTGCAATTATGTTAGGATAAGTTTCCAGTTTTGCTGATTTATTATTGTACTCGCTTGAATTACTTCATTAGGATTACTTCAAAATTGATATCATCTATCTAAGTATACGAAGCAAAGGTTTCATCGTGTTATAGAGATAAATGAAATGCGTTTCTAGACCAAGGCTGTCGTTTCTTGTTGCCTACTGACGTAGCCCTGTGACTGTGGCTTGTGAGGTTGCCACACTATCCTGCGTTTTGTTTTGTTAGGCATATCTTGGACACTGACGGTCGGGCTGGTCCACAAATTCAGGGTCACTCAGCGCGCGAGCTATGCTCGGAGTCTCTTTGAAGGATAAATTCAGGAATGAAATTATCCGGAAAAGAACCGGAGTTACCGACATAGCTTGCAGTGTAAGCAACCTGTAGTGGCAGTGGGCTGGCCAAGTTTGTCGAAGGACGGATGGCCGGTGGAGGAGACGAGTCCTGGAGTGGAGAAAGCGTACCGGCAAGCGTAGTGTGGGACGCCCAACTAGATGGACGGACAACCTAAAGAAGGTGGCTGGGGTAGACTGGATGCGGAAGGCGGGTATCTTTTATGTTTTATGGCAGAACTTCCTGAAAGATTAAATTTTGAACATGAATGTGGAGGGCTATAAGAATAGGGGAAGGTCAAAGTAACGATGGATGTACTGTTTGTAAGAGATATGTCTAGAAAGGGGGTGGACACCGGGATGACGACGTATAGAGAAGTACGGACCCTGATAAGAGCAAGAGAATTATGATGATGAACTTCTAGAAAAATAAATTGGTATAGTTGAGGGTAGGTGTAAGGAATCGTGTATAACGTGGTTTTCTGTGGTTTGTAATTAAAATCCAACTCACGGTTACAGCATATAATATATTCTCCAACAATCCTCACACCATACACACATATGGAAGGGAAGGAAGGAATATAGTGGGTGGTATGGTTGGGATAGGAAGTATTTGAAGCATGAACAGTGAACATAGTGTGCTAATTTGGCATTATTTTCAATTATGAATCCGTTCTGTCATCAAAATCATTAATCAACTCAGGTAGGAAAACGAAAATGTATCTACTTAAATACAATTAAACTTTTTGTGTACATGCTGGTATTTTATGTTAAGATACGGGAAAACGGTCAATGTTAATGCAGATTGCAGATTGCAGGTTGATGACCGAATGTTGACTCAAAGGAAGGTAAACAGGTAGCATATTAGTGACAATTCAGTGAAATGGATTACATTTCACTTTTAATTGTTGATCTCGACCTTTAGAAGAGACAGGAAGAGGAAAATATTAAAACACGGAAATGTCAAATGGGTACTTTCTTTAAGTACGAAACATCTGGTAGAATTTACAGAAGACCTATTAATAAAGCATTTGGTACTTAGCTGTATTTTAAATCATTATCTTCATTACAAATCTTCATAACATATATTTTTATTTATGTTATACATATTTTATTTTTTAATGAACATTTATTTAAACTCATACTCAAAAGGAGTTTAGGAGGATGCCTTCTAATGCCGCCAGTCTCTTGGGTAAATTATATACCAGTAGACAGCGATGCGGAGGAATTTTTCGACGCCATATATTTTTAGTTTGTTAATACTATGTAGTTTTACTTAGGTTAGGATATTATATTTTTATTTTAATAATTTATTTGTGTATCAGAAGTTTATCCTCCTAAATAAATATGTACTCAATTAAAACATCCAAATATTTTATATAAAGTGCTTAGTTGTTAGATATTTCTTTGAGTCAGCATTCTCATTCAGTTTCAGAGATCTGCTAAAATGTCAAAATGAATTCCAATAATTTGTACTTCATTGAAATTTAAAATTCTCTAGTTTTGTTCATGATATGAGCATATGTTTAGAACTATTGGAGAAAGCTTGAATGAATTTGACTTTAAAAACGACACCAACTTCGTTGATCGGGAAAACCGATTTCTGTTTTACTCTTCAGCCCAATTATGTTTTATGGACTACTAGCATTATCCCGCGGTTTCACCCGCATAAGTGTCGATGCCGTGGAAATATGGAGATAAAAACTAACCTATGTCCTTTCCCGGGACTCAAACTATCTCTATACTAAATTTCCTCTAAATCGGTTTAGCGGTTTAAGCGTGAAGAGAGGACAAACAGACAGACACACTTTCGCATTTATAATATTAGTATGGGATGGTGTTCATAATTATCATCATTATAAGATACCTTTAAGGTAGTGATTTTTCTTGCGAGGTACCTATATGAACTTTGGAACATTAATTTATCTCTGACAATGACATGTCACAAACTTTATAAGTACGTTTTAGAGATCCAAGGATTGGTCTGCATTTTCTTCCATTCAAATTAGATTTCCATATTATTATCATGTTTATTTAAGTAAATGATTAGTTTCATTCCGTAAGTATTAATAGGTCAGCCGGTGAGCTACCTTGATGTGGCTTTAACGATACGTTATCTATAAGTTTTTACGTGACCTCGACAGTTCTTAACGCGTAGGCCATTACTGGTTCCTTCTAATTAATTCTAAAGTAATTTATATATAAAAGAGGTAAATGTGAATTGGACCACGTTTCTTCATAATGGAAACATGATTTTAATATTGTAGAAGCACGACTGGTTCGTGATACGTACACGTATGTATATGTTACCGGTCAAACCCGATTTTAGGATGAACTAGTTTCGGCTAGGCGTATATACGAGTATATGACGTAGACAAAGACAATAAACTTTGGGACTTGAGTGAGTTTTATCACAAAAAAAAAAACAATTTCCATTATATATATTCGATTCGATTTATATAAACCAGAAATACTATATATCTAGGGAGAGTCTTTCAGTTTTATCTCTAAATGTCTACATAGTACAAAACAGCCGTTTGTCTGTATAATATTCCGTTAGTACCTCTAAACTAGGTGTTGGGTTTTGATGCCTTTTTAAGATCGTTTAGACATCGATGGCCCCACCGAATAAACGTGTAAGAGAAAAATGACAACTTTTCAGCAAAAAATAAAAACGTTAAAATTTCAATAACGCTCATTTCATGGTAAATAGGTATAAATAATGTATGATCGAATTATAGGTAAAAAAATAAACTATAGACTTGTATTTTTACTTTTTTTAAAACATCAACGAGTTTCAGGAAATTCATGAAAAACTATTTAATTTTTTTACTCTTGTGAAATTTGCATGACTAGGTCACAGTAATATATCATTGCACGTTTATTCGTGTAATAATACACAAAGAATAAAACGTACTGTTATGTTACACTATTATTCTCCGTAAATCAAGTTCATTTTGGAACCCAGTTATAACTATTTACACGCTTGTTTACAGTACAATGTACTGCTATTATGTGATTGGAAAGATCGTATGCATTAATATTAGTGTTATTAGGATCAGTTTTCATTTATGTAATACATCTTTGTTAATGCATGGTATAATAATATAAATAATTTTGTAAAAGGATGAAATAAAATACAGATGTATAAAGAATTAAAAAAATATAATTATATGTATTAATCCACGTGAACACAAAGTACTAGTATTACTGATAAAAAAAAAACAAATTGCAATATTAGAAACACTAATCGTCCTCCTCACTATCATTGGAGACCGAGATAGAGTTTTCCAATGACCGTAGATGTTTCTATCTATCTATCATGGGGTTTAGGTTTCCGCACTTAGTCCTTGAAGTGGACCATTGTGCGTGAGCCATGGTGGCCGATTACTCCAACCAGCCCACCTCCCTCCAGAAGCAGATTAGACTTCCCGGTCTCCTCAGGGCATCCGCAAGGGATGTTGGTGTTCCCAGGGTCTCCTCGCGAATCTTGGTAACGCCTGTGCACTCAAGAAGCACATGCGCCACCGTTTCCTCCGCCTCCATGCATGCTCTGCACAGGGGACTGTCAGTGATTCCCAGGGTATGGAAGTGTTTATTTAGTGAACAGTGTCCAGTGATGGTCCCCGCCACCAGGCGCAGGTTGTCTCTGTCCAGGCGCAGAAGGCGCCTGGTCAGCTTTGTATCCAGGGATGGCATAGCTTCCTTGGATTGCCTACATCCTGGTGTCGAGGTCCACCATTTTTCCGCTTGTATTCGAGTGTGATCCTTTAACCAGCTTCTTAGCTGCTTGAAAGGAATGGGCATAATGGGTTCAGGTCCGTAGGGTCTTGTGCTGGATCCTCTTTTAGCAAGTTCGTCAGCCGCATCGTTTCCAAGTGATCCACTATGACCTCTAATCCATTGTAGCGTTATTGTGTTGCGATTTAGTACCGTGATTCGTTCTAGGGCCTTGTGGCATTCTAGTGTTAGTCTCGACGTGATCTGATTACTCTTTAGGGATTGAAGAACTGAGGCACTGTCGGAGAGTATTCGGATATTGGTATCCGTAACCCCCCTGGCCTCTATAGCGTGTGCCGCTTGGATAATACCTACACACTCTGCTTGGTAAACGGAGTTGAGCATTCCAAGTGGTTTGGATATCTTAATGTTTAGGTCGTTGGAGAACACCCCGACGCCCGTCCCTTCGTCGGTCTTTGATCCATCAGTGTAAATTCTTAGCTCTGTTGTACCTGAGTAGTCACACAACTCCTCTATGAGCTCTATGTTGTAGTGTTTTTGGAAGCAGTAGGTCTTCAGGGTTCTTTCGATGGGTGATGTCATCATCGGTTGTTCTTTGATTGCATCTTCTCTGATGCGTGTGTGTTTGATTCTAGAATCATTGCTTAGGGAGCCGGATACTTCGAGTCTGAAAGTCGCTATGGCCGCCTCCTCTCTTACGACGAGTTGTAGGGGAGGTAGCCCCAGCATCACCTGTAAGGCAGCAGTGGGGGAAGTCCTCATGCTGCCGGTGATTGCTACGCAGGCAAATCTTTGCAGTTTCTCGAGATCCTTTTGGGTTGTACTTAGGTTAGTCCTGGGCCACCAAATTAAAGAACCGTATGTGATAATTGGTCGTACCGTAGATGTTTATAAAAACTTTGATAATGGTTTGGTATTGCTCCTGAATCACACGGACTTATCAAGTCCTTAAATAACGGAATTGGTATAGGGGGCATTTCACGTCAAGCGGACAGGGAAAAAAGTGAGGTTCTGAAATTTGTTCACATTAGGTCCAGTTATACTTTTAGTAGATATAAATACGAACACAATTTTTTTAAAAATATGATTTATATTAGGTCCTTACATATGAAATTAGCGTTTTGTGGTACTGACCAATTTGATCTGAAATATCTCCTCTTTGGTTAAGAATTCCAATTCAAATTTATACATTAATTTAGCTGGTACATTTGAGTTTTGAAAACAGTCATTAATTTGTTTTTTCCTCATTATTTTTTTCTTTGGCGTCGCTTATTACCGCTCAATGGAAAACATGAAATATTGGTATATTTACGAGTACGAGTTCTACCGTGGCACCAGTGCTGCAAAAACAGCTCGAAGGATTAGTGATGTGTACGGCGCTGGTGTCGCAAAAGAAAGCACGGTGCGTTTTTGGTTTCAACGTTTTTGTTCTGGAAATTTCGTCCTTCAGAACCAACCCCGTAGACGGCCGGAGACCAAAGTGGAAAATGAAGAATTAAAGGCTATTGTGGAAGCGGATCCATCACAAAGCACATCAGAGATAGCTGCAGGCTTCGGGGTAAGTGATAAAACTGTATTGATCTACTTGAAGCAAACCGACACAATAATGAAGGGATTTTAAACCGAATCATTACTTGTGGTGAAAAGTGGATATGGTACGATAATCGGAAGCGCTCGTCGCAATGGCTGAACCCTGGAGAACCAGTCAAATCCTGCCCTAAACGAAAATTGACTCGGAAAAAGTTACTTGTGAGTGTTTGGTGGACTAGTGCCGGTGTCGTCCACTACAGCTTTCTAAAATCTGGCCAAACGAATACGGCAGATATCTATTGTCAGCAACTGCAAACCATGAAGGAAGAACTAGCTGCTAAACAACCGAGATTGGTCAATCGCTCTAGGCCACTGCTGCTTCACGACAACGCAAGACCACACACTGCACAACAAACAACCACTAAGTTAGATGAGCTACAATTGGAATGTCTGCGACATCCACCGTACTCCCCGGACCTTGCTCCAACAGATTACCATTTTTTCCGGAATTTGGACAACTTCTTATAAGGAAAAAAATTCAACTTCGATGCGGCAGTCCAAACCGCCTTCAAAGAGTTCATTGATTCTCGCCCCCATGGTTTTTTTAGTGAAGGGATCAATGAACTACCTATGAGATTGCAAAAGTGCATAGATAACAACGGTATATTTGTTTTTATTTACTTTGAATTTATATTTCTCCCGTACAAAACGCCAATTTCATTGTAGACCTAATATTTGTCTAGTTATGGGCTCCTAAAGAATCGTCTAAATCGAAATTAGAATTTTTTTGAAGAATTTTTTCGGATTGAAAATAATTACAATAAATTTTCAAACTACGCGGTTTGTATAGAAAATTTCCGGATCTTCTTAAAAAAGGCATCAAATTTGAAAAAAAAAATGTTTTAGTCTCCCAAACCGGAACTAAACATTTTCATAATATCATATTCCGCACCCCTTTCTAACGTTACGTACGATTGCAATAGAATTTATCGCGTAAACATTTGTGTATTTACCGTTAATAGCTATAAACTTTTAACTAATATGCAAAGAATATTAATGTTTGAATCTTGAACATAATTGTTATAAAAAAATAATTATAGTAAGAGACAATGCAATACTTTAATTTTATTATCCTATCTAAATTCAAACTTCCATTTTGTGGAATATAACATTAGTAATAAAATTTGCATACATTTCTACACGAATAAACGTGTAAGAAGCCATTACCCAAATTCAAAAATAATCACAAATCTTCTCAAACGTCTGTAGGTTTTAACACGTTTATTCTTGTATATTTGGCGACTCGAAAAGCATGTATTAAAAGCATAAACTATTATTCCTGTATTTTTTAAATTAATAATTTCCCTAGAATAAAGAAATTCACTATTATAAAAGGCGTGTTTTGAGTCTAAGATTCATAAAAAAAATTAAGTAGGTGCAGGATAGGCAAAAGAAACGAAATATGAAAAAAAAAAAAATTCGTGTAAGAGCTCTTGCACGTTTATTCGGTGGGGCCATCGACATTACCTTGAAGAAAATTTTAACATTGAAAACACAGATAAATATATTTTTTAATACGTGCGAAGCTTGTGCGGTCGCAAGGTACATTAAGATAGCAATAGTCTCGCCTTAACCATGGGCCGCTAAAATATTGTATATGTCTGGGTCGAGGACATAATATTATTTATGTGTAGCGCAGTCGAATATTGCTGGGTTCGGAGGCATCAACATTTTTTACCCGTCCGCTTCACGTGGAATGCCTTGTAATGTTAAATACTTTGCATACCTAGTATTGTAAACAATCAAGTATTTTATAACTGACTCCAGGCTCTCCGGGCTGCTACTGAGAAATCCATATAGAACTACATAGTATCACCTATATCCAGAAGTATCGTCTATAGAGTGACTATAGTAATAAATACCTACTTTATGTATACTCGCAATTGTACACTTGAAGGCTCCTTCAAACAGGCGCGACACACGATAAAAGGCTCGTACACACAGGCGCGACGCGACACGCGACACAAAGGCACCGCAAGTCGCGCAACGAGCGGTGCCTTTGTGTCGCGCGCGATTCGCGTCGCGCTTCGCGCCTGTTTGCAGGAGCCTAAAATCGCACGCGACACAAAGGCACCGCAAGTCGCGCAACGAGCGATGCCTTTGTGTCGCGCGCGATTATATCGCGTGTTGCGCCTCTTTGTAGGAGCCTTGATGCAAAAACTTCGAAGAATAACGACGTTGAATGACGAAGAATAGAAACAACTAATGAATAAGTTATTGTCTTTGCGAGGCGAGAATCACACAGTAATTGACAGTAAACATTGTAGTCAGGATCATTTTACTAAGCAAAAAGCATTAACTGCTAGACAAGGATTAATTAAAATAATGATGTATTCAATAATTTCATGCGGTGTAATTAAAATTGATGGGTTTGCATGCAACTAATGATAAAGTGTAACGTTTTATAATGTACATTTGACCCTTGTACCTACTGCAATGTGCAATGTTATTGTAGTCGGCGATTACGTCACTAATCAAGATGCAGAAGCGAAACACTCTTTTATAGTAGTTGCTTAGTTTACTGATGATCATATCAGCAGGCAAATCTAGCAATTTAAGAATTTTTGAAGTGAAAACTTCTTTAGCGGCGCTGTGTACTTTTTTTGGAATGGGTAAAAACTTCTAAATTCGCGTCAGGTCACGTGACCCTGATCGAAAATTCGTAAGACTTAAAAAGTCAGACGTAAAACGTAAGACGCGCGTTGTTGAGGACAGCGCCATCTATGCACATCGGGAAGAACTACGAGGGCCTCGCGTACTAACGTCAGACGTAAAACTTAAGACGCGCGTTGTTGAGGACATCGCCATCTATGCACATCGGGAAGAACTACGAGGGCCTCGCGTACTAACTACGTAGTTCATCCAACAACGACGAGATGGCGCTGAACCACGGATATATAACTGACGACGAGCTCAAATACATTTTATGTACAAGGCCAATAGTATGTAAAATGTAACTAATATCAATCGTACCATCTACGTCCTCTTCTAATACGCCTCTGCAAACATTATGGTAATCGAACAAAGGTAACATTGTGTAAAATTTCATACAGGCTCCTTATTAGTTTATCTAGTTACCACTTTAGAAATGATTAACGAAGCACTGCCGCGACCAACACCACGAACTGAAGTCTATCCTGTGTGCTTATTTGTAAATCTGAATAAATTCCTTTCACGAGAAGAATAAACCAGTCACTTTGGTCATCATACCTGATTTGCAAAAAATCCTATAAAATAAGGAACACACCTTAACACGCGTGTTTTGTTTATAAGACGATTCACAAAATACACTCGTAATTGTTCAAGTTTTCACTTCTGTCGGCACTACCGGAGTGCCAGTGTTTTTTTTTTTTATTAAATTCTCTCCCAGCGGCAGACTTGAAACCCTTTTACATGATGCAAGTTTCTTGCTTGTGGCATACAATAAAGTTAATGCAAGAAATGACTAATAGTATCGTCTAAACACTGGACGTTGCAACTTTTATATTGTTGCTTCAACGTATGGTATGCCACAGGGAATTAGATTGCACCGTGTACATCACGCATAGATACAATTAATTCTTTGGCTTTTCGTTCTAAATGAATAAATCCGATTCCTCCTGGAAAAACAATTCTATGTACGATTATGATACGACTGAAACAGACGTTCGCTTTTAGATTTTCTTTATAAATTTTTTTTTCCTCCTTGGTCATCTTTCCTTTCATTCAACTTTCTTCGTACTTTCACACGAGTACTTGAAGATGTAGAATATATTAGAATAACAAATAGAAAGGAATGTAACAATACAATCGATAGTGTACAATCTAAAGCCCATATAATATGGGAAGTGGACTTTGCAAGGCATGAGTAATGTTTGATGTGACGAACAAAGGATTAACTTACGTGGCATGATATGTAAAACCGTCTATTTATATTCAAGTTACATACAAATCTGAACTTTTGCGGCGATGAACAGAATCTAATTCAAATGAAGAGTTTGTATAGCAGATAGGAAGGAGGAAGTCGAGTGTTTGCACGTGGTTATCTCATACATAATCAGCCTATAATGATACCACTGTTGGGACACAGGCGTCCTCTTTTCGAGAGGGAGTGGGCTGTAATCTAACCACGCAGGCCCAGTGAAAGAAAGAAAGAAGAAAATACATTTACTTAGAACAGACTAAAAGACACAATACACCATAATGTATATGGTGTATTGTGTGTCTTTTAGTCTGATGTATGTATATCAGATAAAACGAATAAAAAGTGTAAAGTCCGATGTAAGAAATTAGCAGGAAAGTGTGCCTCACGGCTACGCCAAAAAGACCCAGTTCAGCAGAAATGCCAGACAACTTGTGCCTGACGCTGGTTTTCAACTGGACTTGATGTATGAGGTAACAGATGTAAATCAGTTTTATACTGTAACGTGACGTGTGTATAATAAATAAAATTAATTAGTGTCGGTTAAAACCAGTAACGCATTATGTGATATTGAGTAACTTTGCAAAACTAAAAAAAATTGTACTCGTCATTGTACTCATCATTATGAACAACTTTTACTATGGGACCAAACCTGAAATCGCGAAAAAAAAATCAGCTGTTCCCTACATTTATACATATTCGTATAACTGGTCAAAATGTAGGGAACAGCTGATTTTTGAAGTGAAAACTTCTTTAGCGGCGTTGTACACTTATTTTGTAATGGGTAAAAAATGTTAAACTCGCGCCAGGACACGTGACCTGATCGAAAATTCGTAAGACGGATGGCCGTAGCCGGTACCGCGCGTATTTTGTTTATAAGACGATTCACAAAATACACACGTAATTGTTCAAGTTTTCACTTCTGTCGGCACTCCCGGAGTGCCACACAGTTTTTTTTTAAACTTAGTACTTACCTAGCTCCAAGCGCATCTGGGAAGATGCAAGCGTAGATATCAACATGTATACTGCACAAGATCTAAGAATGTAAAGGTGGGTGTCCACACGATACAGACTTTCATCAACCTTTATAGAATTTTGTCTGTGCAACAAAGCAGTACAGACAAATGTCGGTGTATCAGAAAAGTCTAAAGTCTGCATATTATGTCTGTGTATTTGTCGGAGTCAAATAATGAATTATTAAATAAATAAAAAAAATTTCGGAACATTACAGATTTACGAAAATCCATGTCTGAACTAATGACAAGCCTGCGCAAACATTCTGTGGAGAAGTCTGCATAAAAATTTTTACTCTGACTTCTAAGTCTGTACAGCCGGTCGATTCAGTAAAAATCTCACCGTGAAAAATTAGGTGAATGAGTTTGTTTTTGCTAGGAATTGACACTATTGACAGCTCACTCCACGTTAGTTTTCACGGTGAGATGGTTACAGAATTGCACTGCTGGTACCAGTACGACTAAAAGTCTGTATAGTGTGGACCCACCATAAGTGAGACTCAAAATACATCGGGCGAGGAAAACCGGTTGCTCTAGTGGTGTTAGCAACCACAGCGTGCCTTGCAATTGCAATATTTCAAGGCAAATACAGTAAAATTTGTTAAAAACGTAGAGTGAAATATCCTTTTCAATTTCATTACGTTCATCATTCATTAAGAGCAGTGATGGCCCAGTGGTAACGGCCCCGATTTACGAGGTCTAGGTCGTGGGTTCGAACCCAGGCAGGCACTTTACTTTGTGTAAATTATTTAAACATCGAGACGAAACTGGCATGTCCTAGAACCAAAAATTCGAAGACATGTCACATCTACCAACACGCACTGGGCCCGCGTGGTGGATTACGGCTTACTGCTTCTTACAGAGAGGAGGCCTGATCGAATGTCTAGTGTTTTATGGCTTGAAAATTGAACGGTCTTTGAACTTAAAGAAACCTAATCAAGTGGTCATATTTTCTTACTTTTTTTATTTTGTCTTAGTGTGCATACACACGAACGACAAGAGTGGACGACACAGGCTACTGCAAACATCAATGCGTGACGGGCGACAGCTGCCAACGCGTGTCGGCAACGTGTATTTGAGTAAGGTGCTCAAATACACGAGCGGCATTTATGTCGCCGCTTGCCGCCGACACGCGTTGGCAGCTGTCGCCGAAACGCGTCGACGCTTGCACCTCGGTCGTCGACGCGTGTCGCTCGTTTGTCACACTTACAATCATTGACATGAGAAAATTGCCAATTTGGCAGACCTGGATATCTTGAGCTTACTGAACACCTTTGTTGTGAATTCATTCGAAATCATTAATATTAGAAAGCAAAATATGGTTTGATTGTATAGCCAGTGAGAACAATTGACGGGAAATGCTACTAAAGTGGTGGTTATCCATTTGACTTTACAATTAGGTACATTGTCATGGACATATTGTTTAGTTTTTTCAAACGATCTAGCCAGAGTTCATTATTTACGTTACCTTACTCGCTATCGGTTGAATCATCCTAGTATTTTTTCTAGTATGAATCCCTGCACCAAGCCAGCACCCTAAAGGCTCCTACATACAGGCGCGACGCGCGACGCGAATCGCGCGCGACACAAAGGCACCGCTCGTTGCGCGACTTGCGGTGCCTTTGTGTCGCGTGTCGCGTCGTGCCTGTGTGTACGAGCCTTAATTCGCAATCTGAGTAATTTTGAAATATATTGCTAATCCATTGCTTCATATGTTTGAAACATTTTTCCGCTCAGCAACGTAAATAACGCAATGAATGTTGTTCAACTGTCAACATTAAAGCTATAGCTACTGATACGCAATTACCTCGCTGTTCATAGTAGACTAGCTTCTGCCCGCGACTTAGTCCGCGTGAAATTTCTTGTTAGGCTGAGGCTACAGTAGGCAGCGATTTGCGATGCGACTGGAAGAGCGAAATGAGAAAAACATGGTATGGCTACATTACAAGCGAAAAAAAAGCAATTTTCTAATAAATTCGCTTCAATTTCGCTCATGTTGATGTAGCCGATGCCGTGATTTCAGTAATGTTGTTCCTATCGCATAAAGAAATCAAAGATCGCTAGTAATATTTGATGTACGGTGTAGCCATATACGTGAGCATTCATTTACTTGTTTTAATCGCTCATGTGTCGCAGGTCGCGTCGCGGCCTAATGTAGCCTCAGCCTCACTCCGACCCACCCCGTCGCATCTCATCGCCTGCCCGCGCTATTACTTCGTTTTTGCTTAGCGTTCTTTCTGACTTTTTTTCTTTTTGCTCGGCTCCTAAAGATCATAGCGTGATGTTGAATAGCCTATAGCCTTCCTCAAGAATTGGGCTATCAAATGCAACAAGATTTTTTAAAATCCGACTGGTAGTTCCAGAGATTAGCGCGTTCAACCAAACAAACAAACAAACAAACTTTTCAGCTTTATAATATTAGTATAGATAGTTGCATTGTCGTAACTGTAGCGGTCTTGGGTGGATTCCATTTACAGCATCAGACGGATAACAACGTAGTATGGTCATAATATCCGGAAAAAACCCATAACTTGAGTTCTGACATAAACATTTTGTTGGGCCGCTCAGGCAAGACGTCATCCTCATTTTAAATACGTATACATTTTTTTTTGCACAAGCGGGTCTGTGAACTGGTTAAAAACACCACCTCTAAGCAACAGAATATTTAATAATAACTTAATGATCTGTAGTTACTTGAATTTTGAAGGCTCTTGCTGTTGCTTAAGGGGCTTATAAGACCTAAACACAAAAAACGCAAGTTTTACAATAAAGTATATGATCGACTACAGTAAACAAAATCAGAAAAATATATGATATTCTTCAGATTATATGCTAGGTAGATAGTGTTTTGAAAACATAATACAACTAATTTGATACGATAGAAAAAACTCATGAAGATACCTCTAAAAACTTTCTTTTTACAATAAAAACCATATTACATACAATCATTCTGATTTTTTGTCAGATTATTCTACAAGCAACATACTAAAATACTAGTGTTTTGATTTTTTCATCCAAACAATAGATTCTTTGTAATTAAATAATTGCTTCCTATTTTGTAATAAATTACCAGGGTTGTGTCATCGCGCTTCTCTTTCTTTTCTATGCAGTCCGACAGTGACCGCGCTTTAGGCCATGTAAGGCCCTTAATCTTTTAATTAATTTGAAAGGACTGGCGACAATTCGCACGAATTAAATAAAAAAAAAAATAATAATTTATGTGTATAGTCAAGGCTATGGATTTATCCAATCTCAACTTTTCTTGCTGCTGTGATATATAAGATTTTTTAATTAGTTTAAGGATATCCAATATCCTCTAGTTTCCTGAAGTCCGACGTTTTGGCCATTTTGCACATCATTGATGCAGTAAGAGGTCTCAGGCCTTCCTTGAGGAGATGGGGGTGGATCGAATAATCGATTTTCCCACCCGTACGCAAAAAGCGCGCTTAATAGACGTAGAGTTGCGCACTGCAGCTCGCCTTACTAATTCTAAGAGCTAGGGTCAAAATAACTAAGTGGTTAGGATTTAACGGTTGTCACTGCGAATATATGCTACTATCCTACTTCATACCTTTTGTCTAACAAAAGCTTTTCTTTGTCCTAGATGTGAAGACGATCCTCAAGTCGGTCTCCGGCCGACTACGGTCTGGCGAGCTGACTGCCATCATGGGACCATCCGGTGCCGGAAAATCCACACTACTCAACATTCTCACAGGATACAAGTAAGTGAAGAATTCTATTGTAGTCCTGCCAATATCGTACCAGATATGGAGAATAAGCTGGCACGGTGCGACGACATGTTTTCATTCTGTTTTTGCTGAACTAAAACTCGTTATGTCAGTTGAGTAGAATTGTGCATAACGGTTCCACCTTTTACTGGTTTGAGGTGGTTTTATAAAGTGCCATAAAATGAGACAACAATAGGACAATAAATAAAAACACTGGCAATAGATACAAATGCATAAGAGTATATTGAAACTGTCAAATAAATCCTAGCATCGAAATAAAAAAAAAGTGTTTTTTTCAAACACCTAGTAGGGCCGGCTATCGATTTTGCCGATCAGTCGACTAGCGATAGTGACTAAACTATTGAATATATATTTGGTATGCAGACTGGGGACTTCATTAGGTAATGTACCTACGCAGTTTAATTTATTGTCGTATTGTAGTGTCCACCTTGTATGTTTAAAATTCTAGTTATAAGGATAGTAAGACATTAAGACAGTGATCTCACGTACATAGATCCAGTAAATAATTAGATTTTTGGACAGGCGGAGATTTCTTGAAAACTGTCAAAAAGTTGGTTTTTTAAAGCAGTGTAAGTATTTCTTAAACCGTAAATAATTGTGACCAATAAAAAAATAAAAAAATGATATTTTCAAGTCTAATTCTATTAAAGCGATGGAACTCAAATCATTATTAAGCATACATTAATGCATCAAAAAAATCTTCAGATAGTCCTCTTAATTTTAATTAGGTATAATTAAAATATACCATTAAATTTCTAATGCTTTTTTAATTAATAGTTATCTACTGTTAATATTGCCTACTGATAATAGTTACCAAATTAGTTACCTACTGTTATTTGATATTTTTTATACAGAAGCTGTTGGTGTACCTTTATTAAGAAATAAATAAATAATGCCAAACTGCATTCAGTGATGGATTATTTATTATTAAATAGTTTTTGTATAGAAAATTGCTTCATATTTTGCAATAAATTACCAGCGTTGTTGTGTCATCGCGCTTCTCTTTCTTTTCTATGCGGTCCGACAGTGACCGCGCTTTAGATCATGTAGCCCCGTTAATGATGTCAAACTCAAACTCAACACATTTATTTCAATTAAACCATTTACAGGCACTTTTGAATTGTCAAGAAGTCGGTCAGTCAGAAGTTTAGGGGCAAGTAACAAACACGTTGTGTTCGCAGGAAATACCTGATAAAGTATGCCAAGTAGTAAATGCAAATTACATAAATGTTGTGTCAAATTGATAAACACAGATAGTTGATATTTCGAATTGATTACGTTGCCCATTTTACGACGGAATCCGATTACAAAATGGCGGAATGCTCGTGAAATTAGGACTGGATAGAGAACAATGCAGTTTGATGAAAAAACCAAGAACATAATTAATATTATTAATGTGCGTTGATAGTATAATAAAAAAGTGCAAATCATGAAATCAATAATAATAACGCTGATTTTTGCGCTACCATATGTCAAAGCTTGATACAAGTGTACTATGCCAAAAATCTTTTCTGTATAGCCTGGTTTACTACATCTAGTTTTGGGACCACAAACAAAAACTTAGTGCTCCACTTTGTGGTTTGACCCGCCATGACTTGCATTTTTCTCATTCGGGATGAATGAAATAACCACAATACTCTAGCTTTATTAGAAGTAGGCGTTAGACACGACCTGACCAACCCACTCCAGACGACAGTTGTACTAGAAGTCATTCCACAATTTTAAACCCATCATGTAGTATGTTACACAACTTTCCAACTTACGTCATATTTTTGTACTAAATAAATCTTTTTTACAGACGCCAGCACATCAAGCTACTAAAATCTGTCAAATTACTTTAATAGATCTTCAGCTTTCTCGCTAGAGCATAACGTTCAAAGTTGATTGGGAAAATTTGACAGTTTCGGGTAGCTCGATGTGCTGGCGTCTGTACTTACTCATGTACCTATTATGTACATTTGTGATCTTATAGTGTCATCATTTCTAGGATAGTTTGCGAGTTGCGACAGCTTGGTTATGCAATTTAAACGCATACGCAAACTATGTCATTTTATAAGTTCTGTGTTATGCTGTGCAAAATGAATGAACCGATTTTAATGAAACCTCATACGCATAGGCAGGATACAAAGGTCTAAAAAATTACTTAAGAACAATGATTTTTCGAAATGTCTTATTTTAAAAAAGATAACTGGAAATCTCTGTTTCTATGGAAAATTTAAAATTGGTCTGATTTGGCTGTAACACTTTTTTTCGAAAATGTTCTTAAGTAACTTTTTAGACCTTTGTATCCTGCTTATGCCTATGAGTTCATTTATTTCGAAAAACAAGGGCTTGAAAGTTTGTATGAAATGCCGTACGGCGTAAACGCTCTTAATTCAAGTAACAAGACTCATATAAAACAGATACAGACAGAATAACAAGCATAGACAAAAATTAACTAACTAACGAACACTCACAATGTAACAATAGGTCTGCTGCAGCATTGCCGGATATCGGCAATCCAGTCTGTTGGCGATCATCGCCAGGACGGTTTTGAGAGGAGAATTGCCCCTCAGATCTCAGTCTCAATCTGTCAAAAATATCTACATTTTTGACAAGTTTTTGACGTTTCTTTGTCACCGAGATTGACATTGGCAGAATTGTCGATTTCGGCACTATTGTCATAGAGGAAAAAAGGGTAGAATAGAGACTGCGTCTAGATTTTGAACGTTTTAAATCGAGAATTGGCCTTTAGATAAATTTTTATACCTACATCAGATGAATTAAACTGGTTTAAAACACGTTTTGCTACTATGATTTATAAAGTTTACCTACGTCTTTTTGTAGGTATCTGGCGACATTACGATGTTGCTTCAATGTCACAACAAGCTGGTTAAAGGGCTGGTAAACAAACAGTTTTGATGCGGAAGTCAAGTTTTGAATAATTTTGTTTCGTAGAAAAGTATCAATATACATTGTGATGAACTTTGGACCCAATGCTGTGAAGCAGTGGCGGTACCTTCATAGAAGCCAAAAGCCCGGCTTGCCCTAATAAAATCATAATTCACAACAACAAACGTACTTAAACCTATCAATAAAAAATATGTTAAAAAAAATACCAGTCAAACATTCGCAACACACACGTACACAATAAGAAAATCAGCCAATCCCTCAGATGGCCGTTTTTTTATACGTTGAAAATCTGTGGGCTTTCCCTAATTTTGACCCCTAGGCACGCCACTGCTGTGAAGCATAGGGTCCTAAGTCCAAAGAGATGGAAACTTCCGCAGTTTTTTTGGATGGACTTAGGAAGTCTATGTCACCATCATTGTGAGCCTCTTTCTTTCTAAAATCTCCATAGATGTCTCGGGACATGGACCTCGAAATTGCCATAAATTACCATTCTTTCTTGGCAGACGGCATTGTACTCGTATTTGTCGGTAATCTAGTTCCTAAGGGTAATTTTATAAGATAATGGTTTTAAATCAGGCTCTGAGAGCGGTTTCGCACTACATCCGATCCGAATCCGAATTAAGGGGTTTACAGGACCTAAACGCAAAAAACGCAAGTTTTAGAAACAATAAAAGTATGTGATCGACTACAGTTAGCAAAATCAGAAAAATGTATGATATTCTTCAGGGTATATTATATGCTAGGTAGATAGTGTGTTGAAAACATAATACAACTAATTTGATACGATAGAAAAAAATCATGAAGATACTTCTAAAAACTTTCTTTTTACAATAAAAACCATACTAATATAGCTACATACAATCATTCTGATTTTTTGTCAGGTTATTCTACAAGCAACATACTAAAATAGTAGTGTTTTAATTTTTTAGTCCAAACAATAGATTTTTTGTAATTAAATAATTGCTTCATATTTTCCAATAAATTACAAGCGTTGAGTCATCGCGCTTCTCTTTCTTTTCTATGCAGTCCGACAGTGACCGCGCTTTTGGTCATGTAAGCCCCTGAAGGCTCCTACAAACAGGCGCGACACACGATTTAATCGCGTGCTACACAAAGGCACCGCTCGTTGCGCGACTTGCGGTGTCTTTTTGTCGCGCGCGATTCGCGTGTCGTGCCTGTTTTCAGGAGCCTTTAAAGATCCGACTTCAATCCGCATTGGGAATGTTCTAAATTCGGACAGAGAGAGTTGGGATCTAGTGCGCAACCCCTCATACAAAGAGGACTATGGTCACTTCGGACCGGCATTTCTCGGATTCGGATCGGATGTAGTGCGACACCGCTCTTAGAGTAAACAATATTTTAATTGACATCGTTAAGTAATTAGTTAGTCGTAAGTTGTAGTCGGATAACCAGTCTTACCAAGGGGTATGGTATTACCCAGTAACTGGGTTGTGGAAGTCAGATAGGCAGTCGCTCTATGTAAAATACTGGTATTCAGCTGCATCCGGTTAGACTGGAAGCCGACCCCAACATAGCTGGGAAAAGGCAAGTAATTACTTAACGAACCCATTTATTACCTACTAACTGCCAGTCCTAATCTTAATTAATCTAGAAATAATGATGTGTTTTCTTTAAGGAAAAATCTTTATGATTTCTATGGAGATATTAATCTATACTAATACATTAATATATTAATACTAGCTTCTGCCCGCGACTTCGTCCGCGTGAAATTTCTTGTTACTCCGACCCACCCCGTCGCATAGCATCGTATAAATTTTAATATCAATATTAGTATAGTTAGTATTAGTATAGATTATAAAGCTGAAGAGTTTGTTTGTTTGGTTGAACGCGCTAATCTCTGGAACTACCAGTCAGATTTGAAAAATTCTTTTTGCATTTGATAGCCCAATTCTTGAGGAAGGCTATAGGCTATTTAACATCACGCTATGACCTTTCGGAGCCGAGCAAAAAGAAAAAAAGTCAAAAAGAACGCTAAGCAAAAACGAAGTAATAGCGCGGGCAGGCGATGCGATGCGACGGGGTGGGTCGGAGCAACAAGAAATTTCACGCGGACGAAATCGCGGGCAGAAGCTAGTTTTCAATAATATCTAAGTAGATAAATTATACGGAGTTATTTGAACGATTCCATCAAGTTTTTAATACTGGAAAGCCAATTCTCGTATTTAAAAATGTTGAAAATCTAGTCGCAATCTCATTTCAACGACAATCCCAAATACTTGTCAAAAATGTGGGGGATGTTAGAGGTATTTTTACCTGACTGCGCCAGAAGGAGGGTTATTGACAGATCAAGACTGAGCTTAGAACGTTCTTAAAGTTACTGGAATTGCCTCTCTGGTTGTGGTTTTCACTAAAACTAATTACTTTTCTTTTACAATATGTTGTAAATAGATATTAATTTTTCTTTAAGTGAGTACTAAATTCTAAAAACAACGAAAACCTACCTTTCTGAAAACAAAGAAAACTACTAAAACTCTGCCAAGGCATCTAAAAATGATTAAGCTACATACAAATTCAAAGAACAGAAGTCGTTTTTAAGTTTAGGTAAAAAACAATTGTCAGGCCTTTTGCCAATAAGCCTGTTATTAATTCCATCAATGCATTATCCTATAAGTCTAATGTCAAGCAAATTAAACATAATTATGTCCGCTTAAGATGCAATCAAAAACCTTTACAGAGTTTATAGGTCATCCTGATAACAGTGATATCATAGACTGGCCATTTTCCTTTATTCTCGCTTTTAGGACAATGATTTGTCTACATGACAAAGGTTAGTTTTGTCTGTTTTAACTACAAAGTTCTTAATTCGTCATCGTCACATATATTACTAATCCATGGAATAAAACACATATGTAATATTGTTTTCATCATCAAAACCGGACTTGGTTATCAAAGCTATAGCAGTAAAGTGGGTCGAGCGTCCGAGCGCAGTTTTTGCTCATTTACGCAGTTTTTGTATAATTGCAAACATTTTTATGAACTAGATAGAAAGAGAGGTGTACTACTGTCTTTCTCACTGCACTGCTTATCAAACCTTCATTTTAGTGTCAACTAGCTGCGCTCCGCGGTTTCACCTGCGTAAATATCGATCCCGTGGGAATATCGGGATAAAAATTAGCCTATATGTTAATCCAGGGTGTCAGATTTGAGAGATGTGGATTTTGTATGGAGGTCCATACAAAATTTTATCAAAATTGGTCCAGCCGTTTGAGTGTGAAGAAGTAACAAACATAAACACACACACACTCACAAATTTTCGCAAAAATTTTCGCATAGTGCGTGCGTAACAAACTCTTCTAGCGTTGAGTGTACTTTTAGGTAGAACGGCTTTAAGAGCGGTTCTGCACTACATCCGATCCGAATCCGAATTAAAGATCCGACTTCAATCCGAATTGGGAATGTTCTAAATTTGGACGGATTAGTGCGCAACCCCTCATACAAATAGGACTATGGTCACTTCGGACCGGCGTTTCTCGGATTTGAATCGGATGTAGTGCAGAACCGCTATAAGGCGACTGATCCGAGAAAAAATCGTCTTAAACGCCATAAACGGACGCTATGCGTAGCGGACGTAATGCGAGTCCCTCGAAAAATCAGCCCTTAGTGATTAAGTATAACTGCTAACAATAATGAGGTAATGTTAGAGAATGATAATTCTCTAACATTACCTCATTATCATGACGACTTTAACTTCAAATATGTATGCAATTGTTTTATACAAGTTACTTGAATGTTATCACTTGCGCGTGATTCGATATCCGGGAACTTTGTTGTAAACATTAAATATTGGTTTGTTTTAATATCATTAAATTTTATTTTACAACACATAGAGGATACGGTTTATTAAATAATCTCAATAAAATTAAACAAAGGCTACTGGCCATTCTATAATTCTTGTAAGTCTGGAACATCAGCTAGGAAATGCCGGCGCCATATAATTTTACACGTCAAGATTTTTTTGGTTAATATTTTAAAAGTGTCTTAAAAGATCTACTTACAGAAATAAATATTTCATTTCACCCTGTGTCGCAGTTGGATGTTTACCTGGTCTTCTTATTATGTATGTCAATTTCTACATATATCATTAAAGTATTTTTCCTTTTAGATAAAGCGAAGAGTCTCGAATTCTCGATTAATGGGTCTGTTGTCTGTCAACATATAAAATAATGTAACTACCTTTCGGCCTATTGTAAACCTGTTTCTCTATGTTAATTTTGAAGGTGCAAATAAACATTTTTATTATTTATTTATTAACTAAAGGCTCCTTCAAACAGGCGACACAAAGGCACCGCAAGTCGCGCAACGAGCGGTGCCTTTGTGTGGCGCGCGATTCGCGTCGCGCGTCGCGCCTGTTTGAAGGAGCCTTAAATGTGATTTTAGAGACTAATAAAAAACTTGTTTTAATGCTTGAAGCTGTTTGAGTTGGCTGTATGACTTCTGAAATAAGTACCTAAGTACCTCAATATCGAGTGACAATAACTTTCACTCTGAGGAGAGTACATAAAAAGGACAATAGTCCTTTAACTTTATGAACATAGTGTCATGTCTTGGTTTTATCAGAATATTTATTTTTTATAAACACAAAAATCATTTTTTTTTGTTTTGTTGCAAATCCATATTCAGTTTCTGTGCAAACCACAGTTGGGGGTTTGCTAAACTCCCGTTTAGGTGCAAAGTACGTAAACAGAAAATGAATGGTAAAAATGATGTAATGGTAAAGCTCATTTATTGGTTTTAAAATTAAATATGATAATTATATTTAATTTAATTACTAACAAATTGTACTCTATGAATTTATATTGATTCTCTATGAATGAGGGTTTTCGTGAAAATTTACGACACCAGTTGGCACCACTGTGACAAGAAGTCTTCCAATATAAAGTATATGATGACGTTCATCATTCGATTCATTCATTCGTTCATCATTCAGTCATGACTAAAGAAAATATAGGCTCTTTGACAGATGTCTGGACCTGACGTGTCAGTGCTGCCACCTGGCGAACGTCATTTCAGAAAATCCTCATTGGATAAATAAATGATTATTATTATTAAAATCAATAAATAAGCTTTATTTTATGTGCCCGCTATGGGCCCCTGAGCTTGGGGCCTAAAAAGACCACTGACAGAATCATAAAAAGGATAACATTATGAATCATAATATGGCGAAGACAGTCCGTATTTTTCTTTTTTCTAGGTATAATCAAAGAGATTGGGATTGAATTGATTGGAATATTATCACAGACAAAAAAATAACTGAAAAATCCTTCACCAATGGGATTTGATGCGATTAACTTATCAGTTAACTGCCCATAATACTGTATCCTATAACTTCTAACTCGTATATAAAGCTAACTTTACTGTCCTGTATATCGATCTTAGCTAAGTAATTTCTTAGCATCGATTAGATATTAATTGTATCGCATCAGTAGGTATGGATTGCAGGCTATAAGGCCACTGGGTGACGATGTCAATGTCATGTGCTTGCAATCGATATAAACCCAATGTCATTTTCAATACTTTAGAATCTGCATTATTGAAGTGAAAACTTCTTTAGCGGCGCTGTGTACTTTTTTTGGAATGGGTAAAAACTTCTAAATTCGCGTCAGGTCACGTGACCCTGATCGAAAATTCGTAAGACGTAAAACGTCAGACGTAAAACGTCAGACGTAAAACGTAAGACGCGCGTTGTTGAGGACAGCGCCATCTATGCACATCGGGAAGAACTACGAGGGCCTCGCGCACTAACTACGTAGTTCATCCAACAACGACGAGATGGCGCTGAACCACGGATATATAACTGACGACGAGCTCTATGCGAGCGGCTTGCTTCTCTTACCACTGCCGCGACCAACACCACGAACTGAAGTCTATCCTGTGTGCTTATTTGTAAATCTGAATAAATTCCTTTCACGAGAAGAATAAACCAGTCACTTTGGTCATCATACCTGATTTGCAAAAAACCCTATAAAATAAGGAACACACCTTAACACGCGTGTTTTGTTTATAAGACGATTCACAAAATACACTCGTAATTGTTCAAGTTTTCACTTCTGTCGGCACTACCGGAGTGCCAGTGTTTTTTTTATTTAGTGCCTACGAAGACTACGAACTGTCGACAAAGTTCGCGTTGAGACATTTTTCAACCTTATTGAGAGACCAGAAGGCCAATTCTCATAGTGAAAAACGTTACAAATCTAGTCACAATTTCCTGTTTAGTGACCATTAGTGTCAAAAACTTGTCAAAAATGTAGGGAATTTAGAGGTATTTTTGCCTGATTGAGACTGAGATCAGACTGAACGTTCTTAAAATTATTAGAATTGCCCCTCTAGAGGTTTTTCTTCTCAATCGCCCTTTCACTGCTAAGAATCATGTTTCCGTTTCAAAATTTCAACGGTCTTGCTCCATCTTGCATCTGTTACGATCGGTCGCTGATAGGTATGTCCACTTGCTCGGATATTTGATCCAGCCACCGTTGTGGGCTTCGACCTGTAGGTCTTTTGCCCTCTATTTTTCTTGTCATCATTAGACCTACCTACAGAAAATAGAAACAAAAAATAAAACATTCCAAAAATAAAATAATTAAAATAAACCGTGACAGCTGAGTTTATATTCAAAATAAACTAATAGTTAACATTAGTACATTGCAGCCCTACGAAACATGGTCGGGATGCTATTAGCGTAATAAACAAATAAATCCAGCGCCGTTGCACCAAAGGCTTAGACTTACAATCACAATTAAACTTAGTCACAATCCAATTTAACCTAACATTCCCTTCCTCAGAACCTCAGGATTGGAAGGTAGCGTCACAGTGAACGGAATGGAGCGCAACCTGTCGGGTTTCCGCAAGCTGTCCTGCTACATCATGCAAGACAATCAGCTGCATGGTAACCTGACGGTGGAGGAAGCTATGGCTGTGGCTACTGCATTGAAGCTGCCCAGTGCTACCAACCGCGCTGATAAGGAAGAAGTGGTATGTAGTAGATAGATATGATATCCTCTATTGTACATTGAAAGGAAGAAGATGAGGACGTCATTGTCCTCATGTGCTTCTTTTCAATGTCCTCTTCTGTCCTCATGGACGAAAAAAAACGACTTTTTCCAACTATTCGGTATACAAGTCAGCGTAAGCACAGCATTAACGGCTAAGCTTTCTATTTTAGCATGCAATGGACGTCGTATAAATAATCGTAACGTACCACATAACATAGAGTCGAAGCAACTAAATTGTATGTCTTTTTCGTTGCACTAATACTTCTATAGATATTTAAATTACTACAAGACTAGATAAAGTCGGGTTTCATACTATGGTCTTATTTGTAAACGCTTCCTTTTACGACAAACAGATTCGGGTGAGAATCGAGCAAAATATTTTTTTTTTGGATGGGAAATCATGAAATAACTCCTCCCGCTCTGGGTGGAGCGGAAGGGAGTGTCAGACTCTTACGGACTAAAACCCACCCGTGTTCCTTCCTTAGCCGTTTATGTTCCGGGCCAGCGGTAACCCTTTCGGACAACCCCGCTGACCAATTGGAGAGGCTTATGTGCAGCAGTGGAGTGCTGTAAGCTGATGATGTTGATGTCCGGTGTTATTTTATCTCACACAAGTATTGTACACACATCAAAAGTGTCTAGGGATCAAGTACACTTTTAACCATAAAAGAATATCCAATTAATATTTACCAAATCTAGTCTTCCAGACTGGCTTCTTACTTTAATTCCTATGTTTAAGTTAACAAATTATCCCTATATTTTCTAAAATTAAGAAAAACTGCAATTTTTGCTAATTGTGGGAAATTAACATAAGTTAATGTCGTCAATTAAATGGCACAAATAAGGACGCTGTTACACACTTTCATAGGAATCCTTCTTTAGGTATTCAAATAGTGAAATTAACTAAAAAGAATCAATAACGAACCAAAAATGTTAAAATAATAATCCTCAATTGCGGGGATACTTTAAAACGTACGGGATCCCTACACACTTTTGATGTGTACTTTTCGCGACAAAAATAGAAAAAAGACAATAACCCTACATTATCTTACTTTTTCTACATGAGTCATTTTCTCTACAATTTGATGGCAGACTCTAATTACAACCACCAATATTTACAAGACACCCAAATACAAAACAACCTCTCTTCCAGATTCATGAAATCCTCGAAACACTGGGTCTATCGGAGCACCACAAGACAATGACATCGAATCTCTCTGGAGGGCAGAAGAAGCGTCTCTCAATCGCCTTGGAACTGGTCAACAACCCTCCAATCATGTTCTTCGACGAGCCTACTTCTGGTCTGGACAGCTCCTCTTGCTTCCAATGTATATCGCTGCTGGCGACCTTGGCGAGGGGAGGCAGGACTATCATCTGTACCATACATCAGCCGTCTGCCAGGCTGTTTGAAATGTTCGATCATTTGTATACCTTGGCTGATGGGCAGTGTGTCTACCAAGGCAGTACGGGAAGACTTGGTATGTTATACTTTTCACTATGTAATGTTTAAGTTTTATCAATTTGATAATAAAACACTAAATAATGTATTTTCAAAATTTGTGTCAGTTCATTATAATATGTTTCTAGTTTGGTCGATCATCACATCACAATAACACGTAGAATTTGACAGCTACTTTACCGCTCACAGACTACAGTTCATTCACAGTTATTTTACCTCTGCCAGCCTAACAGCAACCTTATTGTTACGCGAATAAAGATCACAATGATTTTCTCAGACTTGTCAGTCGTAGCAACGCAACAGCAACCTTATTAGAATGAGAATAAAGATCACTGTTATTTGGACAGTGATGCAAACTCAGAGGTAAAATAATTATGACTGGACTGTATATTGAATTTTCAGTATACCCAGGAGTTAACCTTAGATTTAAATAATAATTGGTCATGGCTTGCATAGTTTCTCTACGATTTGTATTAATAAATCTTCGTAGTTTATTTTGAATAGCATTAGACATCTTCAATTAAATTTTCTGTGGTCGAACCTTGACTGTCTCAATAACTTACAATAGCCCTGAGCACATATAGCGACCTATTCATTTATTTGGAAATTACGACAAATTTAAACTGTCATAAATCTCTAAGGCAAAATTTTTCCCTGCCAACAGTTGAATGGCTAGGCAGTCTAAGCCTGCAGTGTCCCTCGTACCACAACCCAGCTTCCTTCATCATCGAAGTGTCGTGCGGCGAGTACGGAGACAACACTGGCAAGCTAGTGCGGGCTATTGACAACGGCAAGAATGATATCAGGTGAGTTGAAAAATAAATTGGTACTTACTGGGTTACTCGTGGTTACTATGCTGCTCTATATAATAGTCTCTGCGAGTAAAGATATTTGAATGTACGGCCAAGGAGCGAAAATGTATAGGAATTTTCGTTCAACACATCCCACATACTATGCAGTCAGTATGTGGGATGTGTTGTCACCTTGTCACCGTCAGTTTCATTCAAAATGTTGGCAATATGTAGTCGGAAAATACACCCCGTTCAAAGTTGTTTTACCTCTGATTTTGAACCACTGTCAATAGCACATTGATCTTTATTCTCCTTGTAATAAGGTTCCTGTTAGGTTGCAGCCACCGACAATTCTGTTAAAATTACAATAACCTTTATTCTCCTTGTAATAAGGTGGTTGCTTATGGGTTGGTGGTGTCAGAGGTAATATGACTTGTGAATGCACTGTATATAGATACAAGTAAAAATGAACCTTAAGGTGCTTCATATCCTCCAAGTCTTGATTGTATGAAGTCGGCGAACTCTAGGCAGAAGGCTCCGCCACCATTTTTATGACGGGCCCTTTATTTTTCCCATATGATGACCTATTGTTAAAAAGTTCTAGCTGATTGCTATAGATGAAGAAGAATGAATTAGGTATTACAAAACTATTAGATACGGATTTCTTCACGTTATTAATTCTCGTTTACATTACATAGACGTATTGTTTTAGCCATTGTTTACTTTAAGACCTGCCTAGGCCGTTGTGACGCATTTTGAAATGACATGTAGTTAAGTAAACTCAAGTAGCAATTTGTCCTCGAATCACACATGCAAACTGTGTCTACAGCTGCGTCCAGACATTACGAGACGTGTGCTTTGAAAGGTACGCCACGCTGCCACAGGCTGAAGTATCTAACACATAAAAAATATAATTTGCGGCGCATGGCTCGCTCTGTCTGGATGCACCTTAAGAAATATGCATTGCGACACTTTACTTACATAGTTAGATTATCTAATCTAAACAATAAGGTAAAGTTTAAACTGAAAGTTATGCCAAACTTAAACCTCGACTAATGTACATACATATGGTAAATTAGTTACTATTTGTAATATTATTCCGCTTTTATTAATAAAGGGGTAAATGTAAAATTTGTATATGACCCCACACTGGTACGGTCAGCAACAAAGGTCGATTAACACAGCTTCTTTCACACATTATGTAAATTGATACAAAGTGATTTGATAATCTCCTTTTTAGCATTTCTTATAATACCTAAGGGTTAACATTGTTTAAATTTTACTTCTGTTCCGATTTTAATTAAATGTCTTGCGCAATAATTAAGATTTAGAAAACTGTAGTGTTAATCGACCTTTGTTGCTGACTGTACTACCAATTTTAATAAAACTGTCATTCTTTGACACTTGTATTAAATACGAGAAGTAAGTTTATTTATTAAACTTTCCAGTCACAGCCTTAAGAACATTCACCTAATTCCTTCACAGAATCGGCCAGCCCTTCCCAGAGAGCAAAGTCCCAGACTACAACAACAAGAAGGCTATGGAAGAGTCGCTCAGCAAGGAGTGGAACAAGAACGACCTCGCACAAGTTCAGGAGAAGTTCAGAGACGAAAACAACACCAACGGGAATGGAAACTTTCAGAACGGGATCCTGCAGTATGCTGCCAGCGAAATTGCTAAAGGTAAGGAAGAGATAAAACAAACTCGTAATCAAAGCATTTATTTTAACATAACATCACGCCTGCATTCTGCGAACGGTTAGGCATAGGTGCACCTATAGTACAAACGCCAGCACATCAAGCTATCTGTCAAATTTCTTTAATAGATTTTCAACTTTATCTCTAAAGTATAAGGTTCAGAGTTGATTGAGAAAATTTTACAGTTTTGGGTACACATTTCGTCAGTTATGTTTTTTAAGTCCCATGTAACAGGAGGAGCCTATTGATATCAACCGGGCACAAAACAAAACCTCGGGAAATTCTAGATGGAAACCCAGTACCTCACGCTCAGCAGTACCGCTACCATTGACAGGCACTTTTGAATTATTTTTTTTTCTTTTTTTAAACCTTGCTCCACACTAGGAATTACTCCTGTATCGTGGGTGCGTTTACAAACATTTAAATTCACATACACAAACAGCCAGACCCGGAACAATTACCTGTAGGCAATACAAATATTTGTTCCGTGCGGGAATCGAACCCGCGATACGCAGCGCAGCAGTCGATCGCTCAGCCACTGCGCCAACCGTGTCGTTAAATTGCCAAGGAGTCGGTCTGTTAGCATGATGAAGCTAGTTAAAGCCAATTTCAAAGCGTAGAACGCAGAAGCGTAGCGCGAGGTTCCTATGGAGAAGGGACAAGAAACTCCATGTACACACTCGTGTGAGATAAGAGTGTCTATGGAGTGTCTTGTCCGTCTCGTCTGTCCTTATTATTATCTTCCTTATTCTTTGGTTAAGATCAGTTAAGATAGTGGCCGCAGCCGGTTAGGCTAGAAGCCGACCTCAAGGTAGTTGGAGCAAGTTCTAGTAAAAAAAAAAACCGGTCAAGGCCCGCATCATTTGATTGTGTTGACTTGAAGTTTGATTTTGTCACTGCTTCAAGGGATTGCAGCCCTGAAGTATGTGATAATAACTTCAACTTGATAACTCCACGCGTTCCTGCGAAAAAGGGTCTTGTCAGATGGACAGACAGACGGACAACAACGAAGTGATCTTATAAGGGTTCCGTTTTTCCTTTTGGGGTACGGAACCCTAAAAAAGTTTTCGTTCGGAACGGGGGAGTCCCAAAAGGCAGGTGTAATAATAGTACATTATGATATAAGTGCGGTAAGTTGAAAATTACAGCCGAGGCGATATTGCTTGCCCGAGCCGCAGGCGAGGGCTAAAAGAAAGCAGAGGCTGTAATTATCAAAGCGCACGTATGTCATACGACGTTTTATAACATATTTGCGAGGAAATAAATAAAACTCGGACTGAATTTGCATATTTGCTTGTTTTCTTTATGATGAAATTTTGATTTTTTTTTTATTTATGTTATCAAGAAACTTAATAAAATTACAATTATTGACAAAATATACGTTCCAGAAAACCACAGAGGTTTGTTAGGAACGTTGATTCATAAAAATATAGGTATGCACATCATGTTACCAACCAATCCATGCAGTTCATATCGGCGCGGCTCTGTCGTCAGTCAGTAAGCATATTGTTCATTAGAGTAGGTTTCCAATATATCTGCCTGCATAGATATGTTGGTCGCACTAGTACTACAAACAGTAATAACGGGTACGGCACACATCTATGGTTTGCTAATAACCAGTTACAATATTGGCGTTGTCGTCCTTTAACTTCGTTATACAGTATGATTTTAATTTAGATTTTATATTGGATTTCGTTATACTGCTTTTAAGCATAGGATTCATTTTATTTAGCAGTCGAGGAATTAAATAAGCAGTGGTTCGTTGTCCGTAAGTGTTTTTAGCATAAGTTGTCACTAGTTTTTTTTGTGATACGGAGCGCGTTTGTTTGCAGTGCGAAACTTCAGTTTGGATGCCAGTGTTAAAGAATTGTTCATTTAGTAATGCGTACGCGATACGCTTGTAAGTATCTATCGGTCGATTTTCCGGGCAAGAGGCTTAGAGTAGCCTTTTTCGCTGCCTCTGAGACTTCTGGCGGTGTGGAATTAATGAATTCATCATTCATAAAAAAAAAGTACAGCGAAAAGAAAAAGCGCGCGGAATAATTTTTACTTCTTAGCAGATAAGCGATGCGCGCGCATTCGCGCTTTTTTTTTAGGCATGGGCACAAAACAGCCAGTATTATTAATAAAGTAAATTAATATTTTTGTTTTTGTTACAGATATTAATGGTTGTAATTTATTGTCAAAATTAATTAAATTAAAGAATTAAATGTCTATTTATTATATTTTTCCCAAAGTTAATTTTATTAATAAAATGTTGACATCTTTTCTGAAATAAAAACTCTTTGTTAAGATTTAAAAAGTACCGTTCGTTTTGGAGCATCTTGATAAACCGTGCGATTTACTTTACATTACCGCACAAGTACGTAATGAGATAAATTACGATATTGAAATTGGTGAAATAAGAGACCCTTTACTAGCAAATATGTTATATATATATTTTACTTGTATGGTTTGATTGGAGAAAAATAAAATTAGCATTTATGTTTTTGGTATTTTCATTCGTCGGTTCCGCGCCGAAAGTTGAAAATCCAGCACCGCGCTTTTATTTAGGATTTCATTCCGGTGTCGTTCGTCTAGGTGTTAGTGAATTCAATTCTTCACCAAGTTACATGTGACTTTAAAACCGACATGTAATACTCGTAATATTACATCGCATTTAATTGATTTTTTTTAAAACATACAGGTTATATGTATAATATGGAAGCATTTAATTGATTTTTATTCAAAGGCCTATACTATTATCGGATGCAAGAGTTGATATGTACGATAAAAATTGGTGCCGCGCCCTTGTTGCTATACCAACCAGTTATTTTAATTAAATTTTAATTGAGATACTTTTGCGAAATCAAATACATAATTTTGACTTCTCATGCTCTAAAAGTTCGTCTTTATGTTGTGCGTCGGCGACATAAAGTCGCTTTTTATGCTCTAGTGAATATGTTTTTTTTTTCTAATACTAAGATAATCAGGCCCAACAGCCACACGCACAATAAAACGTCGCAGTATAAGTCGTTATTTTGTTTCATTTGCTTTAATTTATATCACTTGCGTGACTTCTATCGTTAATTTAATAAAACCAGATAAAATAGTTGTTATTCATTATTTAAAAACGCAAATAATCGTTTTTATGACTTGGCAGTATGAAGTACCCAAGTCGAATGACACAAGTTAAAAAAAAAAAAACTTTGAAAAAGAGTCGTGGCGGGAAAACTATTCTCTTCTTAAATTTTGCAACATTTTTGATCAGTGAAAATACTGTTATATACTTTATGCCTGTTTCATTTTGTCGCAATCGAAGTGAAAAGTAGAGTGCCCCTCGACTTAACAAAACCTATAAACGTCTCGGGGTGAAATGGGCTTCTATTATGCACTAGTTTTACAATCTACTGAGTACTTGGCTTGTTTATTGTCTGGTCAGATTAGGTCTTATCTCAAAAAACTATATTTTTAAGACAACCTTTGGAAGGATTAACAGAAAAATTATTTATTTCAATCAATATTATCAATTTCAATTTTACGCAAAATATGAGATAAGTAATCGAAAACTAATTTGATTATTAAATTCACGGGTAAAAGGATATCTTCCATAAGACAGTTATTAACATATAGCATAATAATTATACAGCCTCGACATAGATTATGACGTCACCGTAATAAATATTTAATACTTCCGGATGCGATTGATATAGCCGTGAATTAATTTATTTCCCGCGTATTAGGTTACGTGTTCGCTCTTACATAATAATAATAATTATTGTTTTGCAAAGAGATGTTCGTCACAGATGTTGCTCGGTAGCCATTTTTTTAAACTGGTTTGGTCCTTTTGCGGTGGTAAGACACGAGGAAATCCCGTCCTATGGTTAAACACGCAGTAAGGTTATTTATTGAGCATTTAAGAATTCTACATGTCATCATCTGCCAAGCCTTTTCTTAGACTGGTTGTCAGACTTTCGGGCAGAAACTTTCCGTAATTACGTGATAAAATACAAATTAAATTTATTAACGTGATCATATTGGTCAGTTGAAAATATTATTACCAGAAAAATTCCGATTTATATGTCGTATGTGTATGTTAACCTCTCAAGCTCCGCTAATGGGACACAATTGATTTTCTATGATATCGTATTACATAGGAAGTCTGTGATCGCCCGTTAGTCTTTAAAAGCCAAAATATATTAATATCACTATGCTAGACTTCTCTGCCCTTAAATTTTTATTGACCTTCACAGATAGGTATTACAAATATGTATGACCTTGCACTAATCTAGATACTATGGATTACTCATTATAGAAATGTTATTATCAATGAGATAACCCGTTTCCACGTGTTTCCTAATCGTGGTATGCTCGCACATCAAAGCTATTTGCAACATTCATAATGAAATGATCAAGGGGTATGCGTTGGCGTTGCACTGATAACAGTGATAACAAAGATCATAGGTAACGATGCATCCTGTTTGTGTCTCATGTGCTAATCATGTTTAGAATAATGTCTTGTCTATGATATTAAATTAATAATTTATATCATTGAAGACCTAGAATTTAATGATATTTACGTTAGTCACAAACTCATTACATAAGTTTGAGTTTTAGTTGCATAAGTTTATTCTGTTTCTATGCCCATGTATTAGACAAAAGTACTGGACGATTGTCATTTATTTAATGATTGTTTTTCTGAAAACATGCAAAGACAATGGTCTTAAGGAATGCATAAATCATCAATATTTTATTTTTATTGGTTCACCAACAATTGTATACACAGGTTCTATGCTAAGGGTAAGATGCGAAAGTGTATATGCAACAGTGCAACAGTCACTTACAGGCAGACTCCGCATGCTTAACCTTTTCACTGCCACGCACACAGAACGCGATGCCTCGCCAGGCGCCAAGCTATAACGAAATATACAGTAAACAGTATTGATGAGGGTATTGTCATATCGACGAATGAGATTTATACGCGTTAAGTTTTATTTATAATTTTACGAATATAAATAAAAACTGATTAAGTAAATAGTTCCTTAATTGTTTTATGTCATAGTATACCTAGTAAGAAAAACCAGTATAAATTATAAGTATCAAAGAAACAAACACATAACTCAATTAGAGCTATAAGAAATGAGGTACAACTCTACTTCTTTCATGACGTCATTCTTTGACTTCATTTCAAGTCTTTGGCGCTCAGAGCACGTTAAATCCAACTTTGATTAGGGATGTGGTCTACTTGACAGCCGTACGCTTATGACGTCACAGAACGACTTCTATAATAGTCCGTGGCGCCTGAGGCACTGACAACCAATTGTTTTGTAGAGATGGGAATATAAATTTTATCGACAAGGATTGCTAACAACTATTTAATTCTGGATCGGCACCCATCTGAAGGTCAAAATTCGTCTGTTTTCCCTTTGTTATAAAGTAGTTAACTTATTTCATATTTTCCTGACCTCAAATTGTTTTCGATAGTAGTATTTATTAAGTATTTCAACGGGCGAAATCAAACAGTTGTAACTTTCGCGTCAAATCACTGGCCGACTCTAAATAAAGTCCTTGGCGTTCTGGGGACATTAAAAATATTCGGAGTTTTTGTTTCTGCCGATTTTAAGACTAACAGGGCTTCTTTTGTGTGGAAAAATATAAAACAGGGCATTAGACTTTACATACAGTAAAATTATTTTTATAACATAGTTAAAATGAAGAGCTTCTAATGAAGTCCTGGCGCTGGTGGCACGAAAATCTGGAACTTCTATTGAAGTCCGTGGCGGTGAAAAGGTTAAAGAAGTTGTACAAAAAATTATTATTAATCTATAATAGTTTTAAATTACTTACTTATCTAAATCTGTAAAAGTGTAGACAATGAATATAACGATTGATATCGAATGATACAAGGACATGCAACAATATAAGACTTACTATAACTTATTATATAAACTAAGAGATCAATTTAATTGTCATTGTGAGGATTTTCATTGTTCAAACACAAAAAATTCGATAAAAAAACAATTATTTTGACTTGCATGTTATGGAAAACATGTTTTCATCAACATTATCACGTTAACCGATAAATGTTGCTATCCGGTAAAAAAGGGAATTTATCACGGTAGTATAACGTCTGAACTATTATATACACATACGGCAAGGGCTGGGTTACTCAACCAACTTCCACGGCACACTGATAACGGTCCACAATATGTACATAATATGAACTTTGAACGGTGATAAACTAATGCTTGTTTAATAAGTTTTCATTAAATATACTTAGTTTTCCATGCATGTCTAGAAAATGTATCTAGAAGAAAATTGTTTATTATTTGATCAAGGGGCCGTGCGAATCGATTGATTTGATCTATTTTATTCATTGGTTGTGAGAAAGGGAAAAAGAATTTAATTATTTGTTATTTGAAAAGTAGTTTTTTTGTTTTGCATTTCAAATAAATTAAGTATTCATAGAAAATCACTAATATTCGCAACAAATTTTCCATTCCAAAATGACGCGAGACAAACATTTCATCATCTTTTTACTAGAAACTACTTTTGACTCTGAACATTAAAAAAATATTATCAGCATCATATTTTGTATCGAAGTTGAATTGTTTCAGCTTCTATATATAAAATATAGCAAAAAAAAAGATGTTGAAAAGGTGTGTTTTTTTGATAAAAACCCAATTTATTTAGTGTTGGCACAGAACGTCTTTTACTTAGATACACACTCAACTCTATCAGCACTCATCTGACCACCACCATCCATCATCATCCTTCCTGTAAAAATGGCAATAAAGGCTCCCGCAGACAGGTGGCCACGCAACCCTAGATCATCACAAAAACAATTTATATGAAAACTTCATAGAAATAATTGTTCTACTAATCGCGTCGCGTTACGCTGTCGCGTCGCGTTACGCTGTCGCGTCGCGTTACGCTGTCGCGTCGCGTTACGCTATCGCGTCGCGTTACGCTGTCGCGTCGCGTCTACCTGCGGGAGCCTTATAACATCACTTATTATTGCTGTTATTTCGCGTTTTATAATTTATAGGCGGAGGCTAAAGTCACGTGCAGTGAGAAAAAAATTGCCTCATCAAAATATTTAAATTGATGGCTATTAGAGACAAAACCGGTTAATAATATCAAATCACCTTTAATCTATCAACAGTATTATGTACAGTTTAGTAATATAATTAGGTTATTATGAGTTTAATACATATTGTAATATATGTATATAATATTACTAGTTTCTGCCCGCGACTACGTCCGCGTGTAATTTCTTGTTCCCCCGTCCCACCCCGTCGCATCGCATCGCCTGCCCGCACTATTACTTCGTTTTTTTTTTTACTTTTTTTTGCTCGTCTCCTAAGGGATCTAGCGTGATGTTCGAACGGTAGTTCCAGAGATTAGCGCGTTCAATCAAACAAGCACTTCAGCTTTATTATTAGTGTAGATAAGTGCGAAAGGAACTCTGTTTGTCTGTCTATTACCTTTTTACGCCAAAACCCCTGAATCGATCGTTATGAAATATGTCAAATCGGTAACGTGAGACCTGGAGAAGAACTTACATACTTAGGCTGTTTTCATCTTGGATATTTGTATACTCGAGACTTCGTCCGCGTGAAATTTCTTATTCCCCCGACCCACCCCGTCGCATCGCCTGCCTGCGCTTTTAATCCGTTTACCTTTTTTCTGACTTTTTTGGTTTTTGCTAGGCTCCTAGCGTGATGTTAAGTAGCCTATAGCCTCGAGAATTGGGCTATTAAATGCAAAAAGAATTTTTCAAATCTGACTGGTAGTTCCAGAGATTAGCGCGTTCAACCAACCAAACAAACAAACTCTTCAGTTTTATATTAGTATAGATAAAAAACCGGTCAAGTGCGAGTCGTCCTCGCGCCCCGAGGGTTCCGTACAAATTTGTAGGTATGTAAATAGTTTATCACGGGATTTTTTAAAATGTAACTACAAATTTACGGTTTTTCGATTTTTTCCTTTACTTGTGCTACATGACCTTGCTTCTTGTCAAATTTAGGTCATAATTCTAGGTCAACGGGAAGTACCCTATAAATTTTGATTCCCTTGAGAGTGTCCAAATATACGTTTTTTGCGGTATAAATGGCCGTATCTTTTTACGTTAACTTAGAAGTTTGATTTTTTCACAGCTTCAAGGGACTAGACCTGAGTATATGGTTTTAATTTAAACTCGATACCACTACGCGTTCCCGAGATAAAGGGTCTTGACAGACAGACGGACAACCAACTGATCCTATAAGGGTTCCGTTTTTACCTTTTAAGGTACGAAACCCTAAAAATTGTGAAATATAAAATACACGGAATAACACAATAATAATTTATAATGCTGTCAGGGGACGATTTACGGAAATTGTGCTTATGTATGCGTGACGAATTGCCGTTGCTATGTATTAGATATCTCCATATTAGTCATAGCGTGCTATGTAAGTAATTTTATTTTGTTAAAATTATGCGAAAATAGCTGTATTATAGTTTTATGTAGCGGGCTAAAAAATATATCACAGTAAAGTGTTTTTGTGACAACCGTTAGGGCTGCTAAATAATTTATTTTATTGCCATAAAAACAGGTTACAGAAACATTTGGCCTCAGAGGAAACCCTGGCTTCAGAGCTAGGTTAGAGTACAGATGTTCTATGTCACGAAGTCCGTTTGGCTCTGAATGTTGTCAAGCGTGCACATGCACATTATGATCAACAGAGGCTCAACAATGGGTGAAGTAAAACGGTACACATTCGCGGAAATAACCTCATGCGACGGCAGCAAGGGGCAGCCGCTGTGGGAGCGCGCTTGTCGGGATACGTCACTTATACTACTATCAAAGCCGAACGGACTTCGTGAAATAGAATATCTGTACCTGTATTCCAGGAGCCAAAAACAACAACTGTGCTTGGATACTCCAATGATCTTTGGTCCTCGTTGGTCGCAAGAGCTACTACTGAGCAAGAGGTTCTGGATTCGATTCTCAGGTGGAGCTAGTAGATATTATTGGATTTTTCCATCTGGAATTTCTCAGTAGCAACCAGGAGCCTGGATTTGTGCCGGGTTAATGGCAACAAGCTCGCTCCCTATTTGCTGGTGAAATGTAGGTTTACTATGTGTACACGTACAGTTCTGCCTGACCCTTTGTGTAATATATGCGTGATCTTATGATATGTGACCTTTACAATATTGTAATTTGGTGGCCTTTACAATATTGTAACCAAATATTTTAATAATTCTCCTACTGACGCACTCAGGTTAAAATTTTAACTTGTTTGACTTTTTTTTTTCTTCAATACGTATTTTTTCTTCTGCGCAGTGTTGCGGACTTTGTTCATACTTTATTATCCTTTATTAAATGGCTGACGCGTGTTAATACATTAATACATCTATTTAATTTATGCTGTGCTGTATACACGTGATAACATCATGGGTCTCGTGCCTTGACATTTGACCCTACCGTGTTGTCTCCGTAACTGAACGAAGGCTGTTCAGTGTTCGCAATTTCCTCATTATTTTTTCTTTTCATTTAATGGCGTTCAATTGTATGGCTTCCAGTAATTGGGACTGATTCGCTGAATTTTATCTTGTCGTCGAAACAGAGGATATTTTAATTATGATGCGTTTATCGTGCTATTAAACGTTTATTTCCTATTTCGTACCGAAATAAGCGTAAAAACATTTTTAACTATGATTTCTGTTTAAGTCTTCGTAAACGTGGAAAATGGATGATGACTAAGGTGCAGCGCAGACGACAGACTATCCGTGACGGACTTTTTAGTCTGTGAAAATAGAACCTATGCAATTATATGCAGTAACGCACACGACGCGCAAAAAGTCCGGCGCACAAAAAATCCATTTAAAAAGAAACCGACAGAATGATCGAAGATGTGCGTCGTGTGCGTTGAGTCTGTGAAAAATCTGCGACAGACTTTTAGCGCGCCATGCAGACTTTGTGCGCCGCAGACTCGATCGCACAAAAAGTGTGCCGTCTGCGTTGCACCTTAAACGAAAATGTCGAAATTGCAATTTATGTCCTAAGTTGACTTTAAAGTAATTGCTCAACAATGAATGTCCTTTCGTTTACAAAATGTATGAGTTAATGGCATAATCATACTGTTGGTCGCATACGTACATTTCTAGCGGAACATTAATGAGCAAAGAGTTTTAAAATACGGCTCGTTTGTTCAACGGTCACCAGCGCAGCGCGACTGCTAAACGTGGGCTCTTGAGTTCAATTCCCGAGTCAGGCAAAGTGATATTAGATTATACCATCAATACATTCTTAGTGCAGATGTTCTATGTCACGAAGTCCGTTTGGCTATGAATGTTGTCAAGCGTGCACATGCACATCGTGATCAACAGAGACTCAACAATGGGTGAAGTAAAACGGTACACATTCGCGGAAATAGCCTCATGCGACGGCAGCAAGGGGCAGCCGCTGTGGGAGCGCGCTTGTCGGGATACGTCACTACTACAATCAAAGCCGAACGGACTTCGTGAAATAGAATATCTGTAACAGCTCGGAGTCGACATTAGTGCCCGGTAATGGGGGCTCGCCCCCCTATAACATGAGACTAATCATTACTGTCGAAATATCGGGGTACGATATACTTCTGCTTATCCCTTAGTAGGCCTAAGGCGTTGTGTTATGTTACTTAATAAATCATCACATTTCTAACCTCCAAACTCTTGTCTCCAGGTGATCCGCTGGTAGTCCAAATGGACACAGAGAAGCAGGATAATGTAGAAGTCGCCTTACTAGGTGGTCAGGCTTCTCCCAAACGGTATGCCACGTCAGAACTCACACAGTTCTGGGTCGTACTGAAAAGGACACTGTTGTTCAGCAGAAGAGATTGGGTAAGTGTACCGAGTACCGCACTGTACTACATACCACTGGATTGTTCTAAACTTTGTCGAGGTGTAATTCTACGATTATTTTCTATAAAACAAGTGAATTTCCCCCTTTCGAATTTTATCTCTTAATTTTCGTATGCTGCCACTAAATGAGTTTAGAAATGAATTTTACAAAGTAGCAGTACATATATACATACCCCCTTCTTACTGATAGAATACAATAGAATACTCTTTATTATGTACACAATATAAATTACAGACATAAATAATATAGAAACTGTACAAAGGGTGACACAATGGGCGGTCTTATCGCTAAGAGCGATCTTTTAAAGATAAATAGATAATAACAATAATAGATCTTACAAATAAACGTTGTATAGCATCTGTATCGTTGTACAACGCTTTGTCTTCTTCTTTCGAAGTAAAATTACTGACGACTGAAAGAGCGAGCTGCATGAAAAACATCCCCCGCGCGGGTGAAGAGGTCCGGGGTTTGTTTCATTTTCAACCGCCACGCGCGCGGCGTCACACGTAGTTTTTAGCATTTTGACCCAGTTTTTGAGGTTATATTGTCTTGTGACCAGTTGACACTAATCTAAAAATAATTTAATACGCAGGAGGCAGCTTGTGTATGAAAACAAATGTTTTATGTGTAAGGTTTTTTGTGTAATGTTTCGAAAAAACACGCGCACGAGACACGGCTTTACGTACAGACCTTTGACATTTGGACAGAGTCGGTCGTCTCAGATAGAAACAAATGACGAACTTTCATTGGCATACATGTCGATTGCGATATATCTGTGGCCTTAAGCAGGCCATACACGCTAAGGTGTACCTGAAAGGTTTGCCTGTACATTTTAACTGTACAGGCAAATCGGAGCGTGTATGTCACACAACTGTGCAGGTTTCCACGCCTGTACAGGCAAGTAAGAAAATATGAATTTTGATATTTTTTGCCTGTGGGTATACTTGTACAGTTTAACTGTGCAAGTAAAACTGAACGTGTGTGGCGGTCGCCGGCGCAGGCGTCAGTTGTCCGGTGATTGCTAGAGGGGAAAGACTTGACATGGGAGTACTTTTTTCTTTGCAGTAACCATGATTTGCACTATTGTTCACGGTATCTTCGTTTAAATTTCCTTTTCTTCAAGAAAACAAACAAGAAACCTATTCACGCTACTGCGTCGAGATCAAGCGCCGCTGCCGGGGTCATAGTTTCAACTGAGAGTTTGTGCAGGTTTTCCGCTACGTGTATGGCCTCTATAGAGCCCAGGTTTACCTGTACAGTTGAACTGTTCAGATAAACCTGTCAGGTACACCCTAGCGTGTATGGCCTGCTTTAGTGTGAGTTTTTTCGACTCACGCTCGATTGCGAGCACGTTAGAATTGTATATGGAAAAGTTATAGCGTATTTTTTTTTTATAGCGTATTATAGCGTATTATAAGTTATACATTACATACATTATTTCAACACTCGACAATATTTAATATACTGGAAGAGTTATGGAATACAGGAAGTGCTTTGTTCCAACTTGCAGCAATAATAGTAATAATGTCGCCGCGTGCGTTATTATTCTATTTCTAAGTCGCCGCGTCGATTGATCTAGTGACGATAGAGAGTAGTATATTCCTTGGAGGACACTTACACATAAAAAACCATTTGTAAATAAATACGCTAAGCTAGGATTCGATTATTTAAGACGTCTATTCGGCCTATTGACACTTTGACAAATGTGACATTGTTGACGTTGTGTTGACAGATAAAAATTTTTAATTATGTACCTACTAGTAAGGCAACGGCACTTAATCTTTATGCCACTGGATGACGTCATCTACCTTAAAAACATAAAATAATTAAATAATTTTTATTAAAATAACTATTGAGCCAATCATCAAAATATTCAAATTAGTTTCTCAAAATGCTCTAAATTTACAAAAAATCAAATAAAATATAATGGTTAGAAATTTTGGACAATCCACATTCTCGTAATTTATAACGTTCAAAATCTAGTCGCTGTCTCATCTCGGCGACAAACAAATGTCAAAAACTTATCAAAAATGTAGGGAAATTAGAAGACATTTTTGACAGATTGAGATTAAGATCAGACCGTGAACGTTCTTAAATTAACGAGAATTGCCCCTTGATTGTCATGGCTCCTCATTATATGTTTCATGTCCTACAGCAACAGCAGTACCTTGTCTTGGGACCTTTAAATGGCATTGCAAAATTCATGTTTTGACAGAATGGAGATAGATTTAGGTATACAGCGGTGCTATTCTGTAAAAATCTCACCGTGAAAACTTAGGTGAAGTGAGCGTGGAGTGAGCTGTCAATAGTGTCAATTCCTAGCAAAAACAAACTCACTTCACCTAAGTTTTCACGGTGAGATTTTTATAGAATCGACCGGCTGTATAAGATATACACGGTTATATTAAATTAGCTAGTGAAGCTCCGCAGAAGTGATGCATATCGATATTTTAACATGATGAAACAAAAACGAAATTATTTAATGAGTTTTTTTTGGCAGGCGCTTATTAATTTGACAAGACTAAACTAAAATTTATCTTCTATCCTTTTCTTAATGAAATGGAAAGAAAAATATGCACTGTACTTAAATTTAGTTTAGATTGTGGACAACAGAATCGGCACCAATGCCTTGCAAATAGGAGCTAATATTGTCTGAATAAAATAAAAGATTATTTCAGACAATGCTAGACTTGCTAAGGTTTTTGACTGTCATTTGTTTCACACAACAATTAATTATTTCTTCATCCATTGTTACAACCATACCTACACAGTAAATATTTATTGTCAATTTACATATACCTATGTCTAGAACCGTTAGACTTTTTTGGGCAAAGCACTAACTTTAAAATAACTTGTCACAAATCATAAATTAATACATTCTTGGGCCAATGACCGTAGTTTTGAACAAGTTAAAAGTAACGGTGTCATACATATACAGTGTGTCTGGACATGGACTAGCGATATTCTAAATACTTAAATATAAACTATTTTAAAGTACAATTACACTCTAGGCTTGGGTCCAATACACTGCCCCGCTATGTGGCAGCCATTTTGTTTTTTTTTTTTTTGTTAAAATATGCTCTATGCGAGTACAAAAAAAATCATATATCTCAAAGTTTTAGTCATACTAAGATAAAAATAGGCTTATTCGAAAGGCTACCCTGGGCTATTGTCTACCGTCTGCACACACTGTGTATAACATTAATTATATGATTTTTGAGCAGAGTGGCACAATGGTAACGTTCAACGAGTTGTTATTCGAACCCTGATAGGCGCTTTGCTTTGTGCGTATCATTTCATCACCACTGGTCCCAAAACGCTGAAGGGAAACATTGTGAGGAAACCGCCATGTCCTACAACCAAAAATTCGAAGACATGTGACTTTTACCAACCCGCACTGGGCACGCGTGGGAGATTACTGGTTACTCAGGCCTGTTTCACAGCAGTGGGAAATATTACAGGCTAATTATGCTATACTTATATGATTTTTAGACGAATAACAAAGTTCTATCGAAGATTGTTATGTTGCCAATGTTTTGATAGGTTATATTTTATTCATTTGCTTTACTCTGGACGCTTTTAACGCATACGTCTTTTTTTACATTGTTCTCACATATAATTATAAATTCAACATTAATGATGTAAATAATATTTTTGTAAAAATATTATTTAAAAGAGTGTCCATGGAGCTTCTTGCCCGTCCTTCTCCATAGGTACCTACGCTTTGGAATGGGCAACTAGCTTCATATTTTCTGACTGACCGACTTCTTGACAGTCCAAAAGTGCCTGTAAATTATTTAGTTGAAATAAATGCTTTGAGTTTGATTTGAGTATGAATTTGGACACACTACATATCCAGGTCATGCTAAATAGTCGAATGCGATCCCTCTCATGCTTAACTTTTATTTTTCACACCTAATCATGATTGCTTTCAATACTTTCTAGACTACCATTAAAAGTGTAAAAACTTGTCGCTATGTGTGAAGATTCCAATTACCTACACTCGCAATGTTGGGACAAAACAGATCTATGCCAATTTCCTTAATCGACAAAGGTGTTAGATGGTACAGCCCGGTTCAAACTTTATGGCGGGTCTGCTCGCTGTGCAATAAAGTTCGAACCGGGCTGTAGTCTTGCTGCATATCTCCTATCCAACCCCTATAATTATTGGTTTGTTGAAGAAATGCTAAGCGCGTATATTAAAACCGTCGATTTGACTCGACGAATTTATTGATGGAATGCGATTCATTGCAATGTAGAAACGCTCTTATGTAGCAATAGACAATAAATTGTTAATTTTTTTTATGTCTTTTATTGTTGAATTGGGGCTTTTGGCTACTTAGATTATTTTATGTTTTTTTTTTAATGTGTTATTTGTGCACAAAAACAAATTTTCTTTTTCTTCTCTTTTTTTTTAACTGCAAAAGAATCTATAATTTTATATTTACTAACATACACATTTTCTCCCACAGACTCTCATGTACCTCCGTCTCTTCGCTCACATCCTGGTCGGCTTCCTCATCGGTGCACTCTACTACGATATCGGCAACGACGGCTCTAAAGTACTCTCCAATCTCGGCTTCCTGTTCTTCAACATGCTGTTCCTGATGTACACCTCGATGACCATCACTATTCTTAGTTGTAAGTATAAAAAGTTTTTTTACGTTAAAATAGCCAGCCAGGACTCATTAATTGATTTTCGAATCAAAAATACAACTATCCTTTACCTTTCATTCTGGTTTGACAAGCACAATAAAAAAGTCGTTCGTATTAACGTTAAGTTTGCTTCGCGCCTTCGTGTAGGCCTTCAGATTTGTGTTGATTGCAGAAGTATGTAAGGAATGTAGCTTTCTGTTATTTCTGACCTCCATACGAAAAAGGCGTAGGTTTAAACATGTAATACAAGCTTGCACTCTGAGTTCAAACTGCAAAGTGTTTTATTTATGTATATATATAGATAATAAATTGAGTTCTAGATTTGCCCCGCAAAAGGAAAAGAGCATTACTTTTCCTTCTCAAGAGAAATACCAAAACTATTTACATGAATATCTTCAAAGTCATGTACCTGTTTAAGGATGACAAGCCGAACAGGTTTTATTTCTTCCGAATTGAGAATGAATGCTCGAATCATTTCCTCATGTTCTAAAGTCAAAAACCACTGTGAAGGACGTGGACACATCCAGTTTTTATACGTACAAAAACGACATGAAAAATTTGTCTTTTCATCTTTCAAAGGGGCATACAATTTTGAACTCTAACGCTCAAAGAATAAAATTGAAATTACCTTTTTCCTCCAAATCTGTTATTTATTTGGTTTATTAATTAATGTTTGTACTTTCCAGTTCCCCTTGAGATGCCTGTGCTGATAAAAGAACACTTCAATCGATGGTACTCGCTACGGTCCTACTATTTGGCGATCACCGTGTCTGATATACCATTCCAGGTAATTTGTGGTTCATTTTTTCTAGGAAAATAGCTGTTGTAGTGTTATTTATATGTGAATAGAGGCAATTCCTGGATTTTTAAGAACGTTCTAATCTTATTCTCAATCTATCAATTATACCTCTGATTTACCTAAATTTTTGACACGTTTTTGATATTAATTGACGCTGAGATCAGCCGGTCGATTCTGTAAAAATCTCACCGTGAAAACTTACGTGAAGTGAGTTTTTGTTTTTGCTAGGAATTGACACTATTGACAGCTCACTCCACGCTCACTTCACCTAAGTTGGTTGGTAAAGTTAGTTGGTTAGCTAGTTAGTGGCAAATCCCTAGCATCAGATAAAATGACAGCTCACTTCACCTAAATTATCACGGTGATCTTTTTACAGAATAGCTCCGCAGATTCCGACTTCTACATTTTTGAACAAGAGAATTGACCTTCAGTTATAATGTTGCAGTTCTTTCTTAGAGATTTTTCCTTTAAAGGCCGCAACCCATTGCAACCTTATAGTTACGATAATAAAGATCAATGCGGTTGTGACAGGCTTGTGAATGGTAGCAACCCAACCGCAACCTTATCTCAACGAAAATAAAGATCAATTTGCTTTTGACAGTGATCAATCAATCAATGGATAAAGAAGTGTGAAGTTACATATATTGTAAGTTCGTTGACTGTAGTTATCTTCGAACCCAAGTCAACGAACTTTGATTTTCCCTCTTAAACGCAAGTAACTCCTTGTATTAGACTTGCGTCTTTAATTTACTGTCGTAATCGATAACCAGAAATAACCGAATGTTAATACTATCTGATGTACCTATAAATTTAACTTTAATTAATTTTTTACATATAATTGTTAGTAAAGCCGATATATGACGTTAATTTTGCCTCTCACCCAGCATTTTTCACTCAAAGAGTCTGAACACAAAATGAATCAAAAGTGAAAAGTCTAAACAGTGTGCCGATCTAACAATGTTAGAATTCGGCACTTTTGGAGGAGAGGGGAGTGAAATATGCCGATTTTTCAATCCGCTACCGAATGATCGAAAAATGAAATGAAAGGAGAACGTTTATTCATATGTAATTTTGTCGGTTTCCTGTGAACGTCGAAGGTTACTTATTGATATTTGTGATTTTTCATTTTGCCAATATTTATTAAAACCATCAATCATCTCTTGCCAGGCGATATTCTGCGTAATCTACGTGGTGATAGTGTACCTGCTGACGTCACAGCCGCCCGTCTGGTTCCGGTTCGCGATGTTCCTCTCATCTTGTCTGCTCATCTCCTTCGTGGCACAGAGCGTTGGTCTCGTTGTTGGTGCTGCTATGAATGTTCAGGTATGTAAATATGTACTTATTTGTAACTGGACCATCCATTCCTTAAGATGTTTTACGTAAGGAAACAAAAGGAAAGAAAGAAAGAAAATACATTTATTTAGCACAGACTAAGAGACACACAATACACCAGGTAGTTAGATATTAGTCGTACATCAGAATAAAAAATAAGAAAAAAATAAAAAGTGCAAAGTCCGATGTAAGAAATTAGGAGGAAAGTGTGCCTCACGGCTGCGCCAAAAAGGCCCAGTTCAGCAAAAATGCCAGACAACTGGTGCCTGACGCTGGTTTTCAACTGGACCTGATGTGTGAGGTGACGGATGTAAATCAGTTTTATACTGCATCGTGATGTGTGTAATGTGTATGCATAATTAAGTAAATAAATAAAAATAAATTAGTGTCACATAAAAACAGTAACGAATAGGTACCTATGTATAAAAAGCGTGATATTGAGTAACATTGCAAAACTAAAAAATAAATAAATAATGATAAATAGATAAGTGACATGACCGCATGGTAGACCTTCTTATGCAAATAAAGAAATTACAAACGGCAACGAAAAGGCATGGGAAGTTACAAACTAATAGAAAAAAGACTAAGAAATATTTGACTCCATAATCACAAAGTGGGTGTTGGGGGGTTTTTAGAGTCGTAATAAAACTTTTATATTCTCTAATATTTAACCGATTTTTAAGAAATAGTTTCCATGCCATGCCAGCTTCTATAAAGCTATCGGTAACGCAGTTGCGGCAGCAGTGATGTGCCATTAGATGAGCCGCCAACCTATTTATCACTCACAATGTACTAATTACGGTTTTTTCTTCAACAGAACGGCGTATTCCTGGCCCCTGTAATGTCTGTACCATTCCTGCTGTTTAGCGGTTTCTTCGTATCATTCAACGCGATACCGGTGTACCTGAGATGGATCACATACCTGTCGTACATCAGATATGGGTTCGAGGGCACCGCGCTCGCTACTTACTCCTTTAACAGGACCAATTTGCAGTGCCACCAGGTAAGAGACGCTAATAGTTTTGTTTTAATACTTAATCAATTATTACTCCGTATTACCCAGGAACTGGGTTGTGGAGTTCAGATAGGCAGTCGCTCCATGTAAAATACTGGTACTCGGTTGCATCTGGTTAAACTGGAAGTCGACCCTGTCATTTTTGGAAAAGGCTAGGCAGGTGATGATGACACTTACTTAATCAATTATTCACAACACAATTTTTTTTAAATATTTCTTTTAATGATGTTAAATATACAGAGGTGTTGCTTAAATCTAAACTCGCCAAAATTTTGCACAATCACAGTCACCTGCAACACATAAAGCCTCTTCATAATTGTGTCCTAAAACGGTTCAGTCTTTCTCAGCCAACGATTGTTATATTAATAAACTTCTACAGTCCGCTGTTCGGTTCGGTTCCCAGGACAAGAAATCACTCGACAGTGTTTTTTTTTGCTTATAAATTGTACCTACTGTATCTCTATCATTACTGCTTATTTCATCAGCAAGAGTCCGACGACTAAAATCATCACCTGCCAACTATATTGGCGTCGGCTTCCAGTCTAACCGGATGCAGCTGAATACCAGTATTTTATATGGAGCGACTGCCTATCTGACCTCCACAACCGATTTACATTTTAGTCCGACGACTAAAATGGTAAATAATATTTATTTTTATGTAAAATACAATAATTATAATCGACGTCATATCCTACTTATATTATAAATGTGAAAGTTTGTAAAGATGTTTGGATGTTTGTTACCCAATCACGCGTAAACCGTGGAACAGATTTGGATGAAAATTGGCACATAGACCATTTTCTGGATTAACACATAGGATACTTTTTATACCGATATTCCCACGGGCTCGAAACTTACGCAGGTGAAACTGCGGTGTGCTGCTAGTCCCATAATAACACTCCAGTGCTCCTCAGCCACCATGGCTCCACTACCAGTGTACTAATATTAGTTTCCATTTTCAGACTTACTGCCACTTCAAGAAACCAGAGACGACCCTAGAAGAGCTGGACATGTTGAACGCAGACTTCACCTTGGACATCGCAGCCCTATGCCTTATCTTCGTGGTCCTACGTATATCTGCGTTCCTCTTCTTACGCTGGAAGCTCAAAGCCACCAGATAAGCAAAAATAAACCTTATGTTAACTCTAAGTAGGGTAGAAAATCAAACGACAAGCTATTTTAAGTTAGGGTTGTCACTTTGTCACAGAACACAAAATTGTATAGATCTATTATTCGTATTGACTTATTATGGTGCAGGTTGAATTTATAATGCAATTTTAAAGCGATAGATGTTTTATGCCAAAGGTCCTAATCATTCCTTATTTAGGAATTGGAGTAACAAAACTAATTACTTCTTTTAAAATTCGCTAATGTAACTCTGTAACCTGTTTTCATAATATTATTTCTAATAGAATTGATATTTAAGACAAAGTTACAATCGCTGTAGGTAGTTATGATTACGCAGTTAATGTGATAAAGAGATGTTCTATACTATAATAATTAAAACTCAAACGGGACTGTACATTTCGAATATGTTATGGGAAAATGGATCCTCGGTTCCGTGTCAATTAGAGGTCTAACTTGTAAACAAACGTCCAGTAGTGATGTTTCACAAAAAATAATATAATTAAAATACATACATAATGAAATATGATAACAAAGAAAAGTCCTTGTGTGCTCTCGAAAAATCATTCATTCAAATGATTATTGTAATTTTATATTCATGACAATCGTTTCGTGAGGACTTCGAAAATGAGAAAAGACCAAATTATATTGAAAACATTTCATTCATTAAAAAAATTAATTTCTTTACAGATTTTTAATTATGAGCAAAAGAAAGCTACTGAATGTGATAGTTACGTGTGATATGCTTGAAAATGTTCACAAAATTAATATAAATTACAGCATTTTTATACAATCATTTATTACATAAAATAAAAACTGTTTTTCTTTACATGGTGGCCTTATTTTCTGAATTCTACACATTTTAAAATATCTATATAGATTTTATTACTTTCTATACAAGAGTAAGATCTGAAACCATCCGATGCAGGAAACTAATGAAATGAAATCGTTAGAAAATATTCTATTTCTTTAATTAATTGATAAATCTGCTCATAAACTATTCATGTATCTTGCCTTACGGGCTTGCCGTTAAATTAATATCAAAGATAGACATAGTATAGCCTTATGGCAATGGTGATTTTTATTTCTTAATTTTACTTACTTACATTTTATGAAGACTGCTGTTTAATTCAGAAATATTTCTGAATCATTAAAATAATGCTAACATGATTTTCTTCACATTTTTTTTTTTCAATTTTTCACAATTCTTTCTTATTTATTTGAGTGTCTACTTTTATACTAGTCGACCAAGTTTGTTAAACAACTGTCTGCTCATATTTGACGGATTTGAAAGGTACGACCAACTATGTCAGTAGTACACTAGAACTATGAACATCGCCCTTAATGCTCTAGAATAAAGGCGCTGACAAATGACAAATTGTTACCGTGGCCTTATGGCCGAAGAATCATGGCCGGTCCGACCTTCGCGCAGAAGGCTGCGCAATAACATTTTTAGGAGCCAAATGGTGACATGAGGCGAGTGTGAGTGAGTGAACTTACTCGAAAGTTCGGAGAGCGTATGTTCGGATCGGCCAAGATTCATCGACCGTATTATAATTATGAGCGGTTGACTGTACTAATACGAACATATCACCCATTTTGTTGAATAACCTTGGTCAGCTAGAAACTTCAGAGATTTCTAAATTACCGTTGCCATTAGTAAATAGTTGTATGTTACGCATTCAGGGATCATGGTAATATTCATTGTACTTAGTGATGTAATTATTTAGACAAATATTGTGGTCCAATTTATTATTGATACGGTTAGATGTAATGGTTATAGAATGTATGATGTTTTGTACCTATATATTTTTTAAATAAATGGTTTATAATAATAATAAATATCATTTTATTTCGGACAACTATAAGATCCATAAATTGTTAGCAACAGTTTTTCACTTAAAATACTATTGTTAGTAACATAAACTAAAGAGGAATGAATGCGAAGGTCACCTAACAGTTGAGACACCCAGAAACTATGGAACAAGTCTTCGCACAAATTGCCTTATTATGGCGGAGGAAGTATCTGTCGCCACAGCCTTCATTATGTTTTTTTTTTGGACATTGTTAATGACTTTTATAACCTAGTTTTGCTAACCAACCTTTCCTGTTGTAAAAGATTACATACATACGTACAGACGCCAGCACATCAAGCTACCCGAAACTCAATTTTCCCAATCAATCTTGAACCTTATGCTTTAGCGATAAAGTTGAAAATCTATTAAAGAAATTTGACAGATTGTAGTAGCTTGATGTGCTGGCGTCTGTACATAAACTCACTCTATCCCAGGAGGGTAGTCAGAAACTACAGAACGCCACCTCCTACGATCCCCACATACTCGTTTTGTCTCGTTTACCTACTACACACCTGACCTTTCTGAAAAGTAAAAGATTATTTATGCAGAAATTATTTTAACACTTTCCGGTGCGGTCCTTTATTAGGGAAAGACGGTAGAATTTTTCATACAAAATCACAATACTGTCACAACCGTACCAACAATATCACGGAAAATTAAACTTAAAAAAAGAAATACGGCCAACGGAAGGAAGGAATACGGTTGATTTACTGTAAATCAACGTGATCTCAGCCGTATTTCTTTAAGCATAAAGTCTACCTATACAATAAGCAAAACAAACTTTACACTGCGGTAGCCGTGTTAGACGTAAAGAAAGTACCGAATTATACGGCTATCGCCGAACTGTCATTCCATGAAATTTTAAAATACGGTTACAGCTGTTACGCCACCGGAAGGTGTTAATGACCTACCTAAACATTGGTCATCGAATTGGGATGATATCCAAAAACATAATCTTATAGATATGCAAGCAAAGATTCAAATTGTTGACTAATAAATCGAAACTTTAGGGCCTATGGAGATGGTCGGCATTTAGATTGCATGTAACTGCAAAATATAGGTATTATTTAGGATTCTATGTCAACAAAAAAAATGATTTAGGGTTGCATGCTATAAAATATGTGAATGCATGATAAAGACAAAATAAATAGGTATTGTAAATAAGTATTAATTGATTGCACATAAAACTTCTAAATTGCAGTTTGGATTGCATGCCAACTGAATTGTATTTTTGATTGCCCACCAACTATAAAATTGTACCTTGCATAATAGTACATTATGATATAAGTGCGGTAAGTTGAAAATTACAGCCGAGGCGATATTGCTTGCCCGAGCCGTAGGCGAGGGCTAAAAGAAAGCAGAGGCTGTAATTTTCAAAGCGCACGTATGTCATACGACGTTTTATAACATATTTGCGAGGAAATAAATAAAACTCGGACTGAACTTGCATATTTGCTTGCTTTCCATATGATGAAATTTTGATACGCTTGTAAGTATCTATCGGTCGAGGCTTAGAGTAGCCTTTTTCGCTGCCTCTGAGACTTGTGGCGGAGTGGAATTAATAAATTCATCATTACTTGACGACATTTTCAAATAAAAAAAAGTACAGCGAAAAGAAAAAGCGCGCGGAATAATTTTTACTTCTTAACAGATAAGCGATGCGTGCGCGTTCGCGCTTTTTTTTTCAGGCATAGGCACAAAACAGCCAGTATTATTAATAAAGTAAATTAATATTTTTGTGTTTGTTACAGATATTAATGGTTGTAATTTATTGTCAAAATTAATTAAATTAAAGAATTAAATGTTTATTTATTATATCTTATCTCCCAAAGTTAATTTTATTCATAAAATGTTGACATCTTTTCTGAAATAAAAACTCTTTGCTAAGATTTAAAAAAGTACCGTTCGTTTTGACGGAGCATCTTGATAAACCGTGCGATTTACTTTACATTACCGCACAAGTGCGTAATGAGATACATTACGATATTGAAATTGGTGAAATAAGAGACCCTTTACGAGCAAATATGTTATAAATTACCTTACAGCTAAACACATTGTTGCAGTTGCGAAATGCGAAAATTCAGTTTCTTCAAAAGAACAATTTTACACAAGGCCAAGCCATTCAACTGTGTACTTAGTAATAGCCATCTATTATCGGTTAGCCTCAATCAGATGCGCTTGCGTTCGTATCCGGGATGTTATGCTATCGCAGTACCAAAGCACTCAGCCGAGAAAATATTGGCACATACCTATTGAAACTTTGTAAGAGCTGCTGTTCAACCATGTGTGACATGTTCCATCATGATCATCATTTGCGATTGACTTGCAGCTAGGCTGTTTCTTTCATCATTTTTGATGGGAGGTATAAGAGGAAGGAAATCATTTTTAACCGACTTCAAAAAGGAGGAGGTTCTCAATTTGACTGTTTTTTTTTGTGTTTGTTACGCGATAACTCCGTCAATTGTAAATCGATTCAAAAAATATTTGTTTATTGCTCAGTGGTGGTTCCATTGTTATACGAATTTGTGTGGGGTATGTACAACTTAAAAGCGAAAAATAAAAACTATTTTACAAAAAAAAAAAACAACCGATTACCAAAAAAGACACTACAAAGTGAAAGATAACTTTAATTTCGGAAGTCGGTGGCAAACAACGAAAATGCGAACGACGCAAACTTCCGAAATTAAACTTATTTTCACTTTGTAGTGTCTTTTTTGAAAGTCCGCTGTTTTTTTTTTGTAAAAAACTTTTTTCTTACTCAAGCATTTCATGGGAACATTTGTGTGTCGGTCGTTATAAAACGTAGGTGAAAAAGAAATGGTACCTTCTTAGATACATGAATTATTTATTTAGTGTACACAACAGAAATAGCACAACACAAAAACGCAAAAAACTAAGTAGGGTGCCTACTTAGTTTTTTGCGTTACATGAATATAAAGAGAAAACAATATGCCGAAATACAAAAAAATAAATAAAAACCGGCCAAGAGCGTGTCGGGCCACGCTCAGTGTAGGGTTCCGTAGTTTCCCGTCCGTAATAATAAGTGTTCCCACTTATGAGTTTAAAAGTGGGTAGCTATTATGTTCGCGCTCCAGCAGCGCTCCACGCTCCTGCAACTGCTCCCGGTAGTGGGTACGTGCGCGAAAACGGAGCGTGCAACATTGCACGCTCCGCGGCAGGCGCTCCGACTCGTGACGGTTTTTAGCGCGAACACAAAGGGGAGCGCAGTGTGTCAAAGGGGAGCGCATGTAGAAGTGCGCGCGACGTATCCATTGGAGCAGTTGCAGGAGCGCGTAGCGCTGCTGGAGCGCGAACATAGTGGTAATCCAACTTAAACGAGAACCGATTTTAATAATTCTTTTTTTGTTTTTGTTTGAAAAAAGATACGTTCGGGATAATAAAATATGTAAACGAAGTTAAAAAAATGCTTGCATATACGATTATACTACAAACTTAGTCCAGAAATTATTTTGTACAATTTTTGTCTTTTTTGTACAACAACTGTTGTTTCAATCAAGTTCAAAAATTATTTTCCTAGAAAGTCCTTATAAAGTTCTACTTTTCAGATTTTTTTCATATTTTCTAAACTTATGGTTCAAAAGTTAGAGGGGGTGGACACATTGTTTTTTACTTTTGGAGCGATTATTTCCGAAATTATTGACATTATCAAAAAATGATTTTAGTAAACCCCTATTCATTTTTAAATGCCTTTCCAACAATATATCACACGTTAGGGATGAAATAAAAAAAAATCACTTCCCACTTTACATATAGGGGGGCTACCCTAATAAAACATTTTTTCCAATTTTTATTTTACCACTTTGTTGGCGTGATTGATATACAGTCATATTGGTACCAAATTTCAGCTTTCTAGTGCTAACGGTCACAGAGATTAAGCGAGGACGGACAGACGGACGGACAGACGGACGGACAGACATGGCAAAACTATAAGGGCTCCTAGTTGACTACGGAACCCTAAAAAGAAGCTGACACTGTATATGATACGAGTATATTATACTTAAACTCAAACAACGAACAACCAAAGTGCAGTGTGCTTCTCAAGGTTCGTACCTAAAGCACTGCCGCGCCAGAAGCAAAATCTGGCGTTACTTACATACTTAATTATTAGCCCTGCAGTTTCGGAGGTATGAAACTACGTATCAAACAGAATAGTGTAACGGTTACCTATCTACAATCCTGGCAGGTTGAACGTTTCAACCTTATTTTGAAACAAGTCAAGTGTAGGTACTGATGTAGATACCAACAAAATAAAACGGTTTATTTGAAATCCATAAAAGTAAATCATTCGTCATTCTTTTGTTTAATATGCCCTGAATATTTACCGCCTGATTATTACCGGTATAACCGGGTGAAAAAGGTCATTTTATATGTAGAGTTGATGGCTTTACCTACTTATTAGTAAGTAGGTATATAACACATAGGTACCTACTCAATATGTTTCTTACGTTGTTTTTGACTGGATTTGACTGGTTAATTTATTGTTTACGGGTTTAAACATGCCTTTTTCTCAGGTTCAATGTTCGATTATAATACAATATTAAAACTATATAGGTACTAGGTATGAATCGATGACCGTTGGGTACACGACCACGTGTTCTTGAGTGGAGACCGCGAATCGGCAAACGTAAGGTAGGACGCCCTCAGGCTAGGTCGAGCGACGATCTTTGCAGGATGGCTGGTAGCTGCTGGATGAGAGTTGTCGATGAGTTGAATAGCCAATAGGAGAGGTCTATGTCCAGCAGAGGACTGCTGTAGGCTGGTGATGATCATGATGAGGTATGTACCTACTACACCCTATTATTATGAACTAGTGTTGCTCAACTATCGGTTGGATTCTCGATAGTATTTCAGTAGTGATGGAGAGCTGTGGTGGCCCAGTGGTTACGGCCCTGACTTACGAGTTGTACAGACGCCAGCACATCAAGCTCCTACAATCTGTCAAATTTCTTTAGTAGATTTTCAACTTTATCGCTAAAGCATAAGTTTCAAAGTTGGTTGGGAAAATTTGACAGTTTCGGGTAGCTTGATGTGCTGGCGTCTGTACCTACTACACCTATTATTATGAACTAGTGTTGCTCAACTATCGACTGGATTCTCGATAGTATTTCAATAGTATGGTGACCTCGAAAACTAGTAACAATATCGATAGGGCTATCATAGTATTAGAATTTTACAATACTATCGATACTATCAATCGTCAGTCGTCGACGGGGTAAAATATCGATAGTTCTAATATATCGATAATATCGCTAGTAATTGTTGTAAAAGACACTTTTATAGCGATACTATTAATAGTATCACAACTCAATACTATCGATACTATTGCTCTTCACCAATAGTATTACTCATGTCTATCGATAGTAGGGTGAGTGGGGGCAAGATCGAACGGTTTTTTGATGAGATGAGCAGTGTTGTATTTGAAGTCTTGTAGAACAGTACATATGAGCTTATGCTAAAAAATTATTTGTTTGAGTAAAGAGCAAAGAGTATATTTTTCTATCATATTGATAACATCCTGTTAAATCTGCTCCAAAGCATAAAAAAAATTAATGTTTTTATCACGAAAATGAACCAGGGGAAAGATGAAAGGGTGATGGGGGAAGATCGAAATAGTTTCTAAAATCGTTTAAATGATTGTCAGACGCTGTTGGTGGTCACTAGTCTATAGTTTGAAGTGCCCTAAAAACTGAGAACTGACTGAAGTGTCAAAATTCCTTTAGTTTAGAAAGATATAACGTTTTTATATTTTTATATATTTCAATCTTACCCCACCGGGGGAAGATTGACAAAGAGGTTCTCAAACTTTCCACTTTAATTGCTTAAGGTTATACTGAAAATAAAACATTGCTATCAATCAAATATATCCTTTAATTTCACTTTATCCTAATACTTACCGAGATATTACAAAACAGAGTTTGCATTTTTCTTTCATCTGAGTCTACAAATGTAGCGCAATACGTAACAAATAAAAGTGACATAAAGATAAAATATTTCAAAATTAAATAGTTATCCAAGCAACATCTTAGAAAAATAAAAAATGTATGGCTTCATGTTCATAACAAAAACATAAAAAGACTCTTCAAAGGCAAAAAAGCAATAACAAATCACTTATCTTACATTAATTTGCCATATTTAGGATCAATATCTTTAAAGATTCAATTTTAATCTTTATTACATCTAAAGGTACGAGTTCGTAGTCGACTGCAGACAGCAGCAGCATACGACGTGTCACTGCGACACTACTGGGGTCTATGTATTTCTATGAAAACAACGTGTCGCTAGCTACGGAAGGTATTTCATAGAAACACATAGAAACCAGTAGTTTCGTGGCGACACGTCGCCTGCTGCTGCTGCTTGCAGTTAGCTACGAAGTTGTACCTTAATTCTTAACATAATAATCTCGACTTCGGCACGGATTTTTCGGGATGTCTTGTTCTTTCACACTATGACGTATTATATTATAAAGATTCCTTCCGTTTTACTTTCTCTATGGCGTTAGCAATATCGTCATGGGTGTAGGAAGTTGCGCGTAGAGATGTCCGGACGTAATTACGTGGCATGGTGATTCTGAATTGACAAAATGCAATCAAACTCAAACTCAAACTCAAAGCATTTATTTCAATTAAACCTTGTACAGGCACTTTTGAATTGTCAAAATTAAAATTAAAATAGTCCGTCAGTCAGTCAGAAAGTTGAAGCTAGATGCAACAATTACACAATTATTATTGAATAGTCATTCGGTAGTCCTAAGTTGGTATTTATAATAATAATATTTGTAATCACTAATCAATTATACACAAAATTAATTCATTCAAACTTTGCATAAACGATATTCTATAAGAACATCATAAAATCATAAAAGGGTAGGTACCGATTAATTTATTTTGTATACTTATCTTATCATGAACAGTTTGAGAACATCTGACTATTTGTATGACTTTTGAAAACGGGGTAAGGTCGAAACTTTTAAATGTTCTTCTTACCCCGTCAAATATTGGTGGGTAAAGATGGAAAATTGAAATAAATCCTTAAATACGAAAAATAGCCATATTTGGATGTAATAACACAACTAAGAATTAAAAATAATGAGTAGATATTCCAATAAAACATTCGTACCCACCTCGTAAGTAAAGTTATAGGACACGGGGTAAGATTAAAACACTCGATTAATTTGCGTAAAAGTCACTGCGCAGAAATTTGCATTTTTCACACAACCATTCACTCAAAGCGGTAAACGCTGATTGAGATGTGCGACGTAACAAAATGGCGATCTTAACAATGTTGCCATCACTGCAAAAACTGCATTAAATCTGACGTTATGGACAACTTTTTGTGTTACCCCGTTTTCTATCTTCCCCCCACTCACCCTATTGTAAAATTCCAATACTATCGATATTGTTACTAGTTTTCAAGGTCATCTATCAATAGATTAACTATCGATAGCTAGGTAACACTATTATGAACAAAGTAGGTAACTTAGTCGAATTAAAGAAGTAAGTCTAAGGAGTGATGGAGAGCTGTGGTGGCCTAGTGGTTACGGCCCCGACTTACGAGTTGTACAGACGCCAGCACATCAAGCTACTACAATCTGTCAAATTTCTTTAATAGATTTTCAACTTTATTGCTAAAGCATAAGGTTCAAAGTTGATTGGGAAAATTTTACAGTTTCGGGTAGCTTGATGTGCTGGCGTCTGTACGTTGTGGGTTCAAACCCAGATAGGCGCTTTAGTTTGTGTAATTTATTTCATTACCAATGTTCTCAAAAACGATGAAGGAAAACATCGTGAGGGAACCGGCATGTCCTAGAACCAAAAATTCAAAGATATGTGACATCGACCATGCCCGCACTGGGCCCGTGTGATGGATTACAGCCAATTCCCTCTAACAGTGAGGAGGGCTGTGTCCCAGCAGTGGGAGTGTTATAAGCTGATCCTGTTTACTTATAAAGGGTGACGTATATTTGGGCGGAAACATGGAAAATCCTCCTACAGTAGCGGCCCAATGTGACTGTAATATGCGTTTAGCTTAAAGGGCTTTTATGTTCCGTGGCATATGTACCTATCCGCCATTTTCACCCTATATAAATCGATGACATCAATGCAGACATACAACATAATCAGACCAAACCGCGTCAAGTGTCACGTTCCCGAGATATTAACGTTCAAAGTTGATCACTTGATATCCATGTTTTTTTGATTTTGCGTACATCTTGTTGCTCAGCTATCGATTTATAGAGGTTTCATTCGTGACCGTCATTATGGAAAAAAATCAAAATGGCGCGACAGTTCCAACCTTTGTCAGGCTCCATACAAAAATATTCATTCCCCTTTAGATGACCGACCTCGATGAAACCTTTGTTCTCGACCTCGGGACCGGTAGGTACCTAAATATATGTATGTCAATAACTTTATGACCCTCATCACACATAGTGCAATCTCTGCACAGTAAAGGAATATTTATATCCTAATTATTTAATGCAATAAAGTTTTATTATCTGCTGCGTTAAGAAACCGGAGTTCGCCCTTCTTGGTCGCCTCTCCCCTCCAATCGTCGTCGGTTTAGTAGGTACCCGTAAGCCGACAGCTGAGCTTTAGGTCCTCGATTTGATTTCCCGTCGGGTTATTTTTTTCTACCTGATACCTTAGGTCATTAGAATAGGTAGGTAGATAATACTCCAGTCACTAGATAGTAATGTGAAGTAGATGGATACATATTGCTATTTCTCTCGATTGAACATTTTTATTAATTAAGGGGCTTACAGGACCTAAACGCAAAAAACGCGAGTTTTAGAAACAATAAAGTATATGATCGACTACACAAAACAAAATCAGAAAAATATGTGATATTCTTCAGGATATATGCTAGGTTGATAGTGTGATAAAAACATAGTAAGTACAACTAATTTGATACGATACAAAAAATACCATGAAGATACCTCTAAAAACTTTCTTTTTACAATAAAAACTATACTAATATAGGTAGGTACATACAATCATTCTGATTTTTTGTCAGATTATTCTACAAGCAACATACCTACTAAAACACTAGTGTTTTAGTGTTGCCCAAATGCAAGACCAAGACAAGACCTTAGCCAGTCTTGGTCTTGGTCTTGCGTCAATACACCTGGTCTTGGTCTTGGTCTTGGTATTGCGCTCTCAGTCTTGGTCTTGGTCTTGCAGCAAGAGTCTCGCAAGTCTTGCGAGACTCTACTACTTAGACTAGACTACATTCAAATACCTATTAGTCTATTGCTCAGGGTGGCAGGGACATCGACGCGCAACCGTTTACCATGGATTCAGTACATGATTCTGGACCCTCCTGCGTTGAAATATTTCGTCGACTTTTCTTAATTTTTTACGTTTTTTTCTGCAATTTTTTTTACTGTAAACTGTATAAAATCATTAGTTCTATCTGACCCAATAAGATTTTTAAATGAAAAATAGTAAATTTACTTATTTCACTTAAAACAGCAATGTAAATAAAACTCGAAAGGGCTACCTGATCAGCTGTATTGCTAAAGTTCATTTGCGAGGTCAACACTGTCTTCGCGCTCACGCTATTCGCTTTCAAATGTCGCGACAAAGGGACCGCAGCGCCAAGCGGTCTCCTCGTATTATTAACGCACTTGAAAATAAACTTTAAAATTATTACAATAAAGTGCATAAATGCTTGAACCTGACAAAAAATGTGGAAGATTGCGGGAATCCCCGCGCGGCGTCGAGTCGGCCATGAATCCCAATGAATCTAACAGACGCGTCACATGAGGCATTTTAATCATCTACATAATTGAATGACCCATTTACTACTTTTATTTTAGATTCGTTATGAGGGGATAATTATTTTTCTAAAGATTCATCGATTTAAGGGGGAAGCGCTAAGGTAAATCAACCATGAACCTTAATGCTTTAGCGATAAAGTTGAAAATCTGTTAAAGAAATATGGCAGATTGTAGTAGCTTGATGTGCTAGCGTCTGTACCATAACATAGGCTGGCTTAAAAACTGCTACTAGTACTAGACCTACTCGACTCGCTGTTAGTTTTAAATTTTGCTGAATAGAAAAATAATAATAATCATGTCATGTCATGTCCCTATGTATTTTACTGTGTGTACATAAATTATAAAATAAATAATATAAACTTTGAAACATAAATACTACTAACGTTAGATCTGCACATTAGACTTATACAAGTATAATATAATACTCTAAGTAGATATACCTACAAGGTATGAAATGAACTTTGCTAGAAAGTTATGCTAGGTACATTTTTATCACATATGGGAACAAATTTGTAAGTAACACGCTACCTACCTACTTAATAAATAGTCGAAACATATAATAATCAATACAATACCTGTAGTGTTATCTGGGTAACGTCTATCAAAATCGGGATTGAAACCAAATACCTACTATAACGCCCAAATCTGAGTTTGACTTAACTGCGAGACGCAAGAGTCTTGCAGGCTTAGTCTTGTTCTTGCTCAAGTCTTGCAGGGGTCAGTCTTGGTCTTGGTCTTGCTACAATAAGTCGGTCTTGGTCTTGGTCTTGGTCTTGCAAAAATGCAAGAACAAGACCAAGACTGCAAGACCAAGACCGATTTTGGGCAACACTAGTGTTTACATTTTTAGTCCAAACAATAGATTTTTTGTAATTAAATAACTGATTTATATTTTGCAATAAATTACCAGCGTTGTGTCATCGCGCTTCTCTTTCTTTTCTATGCAGTCCGACAGTGATCGCGCTTTAGGTCATGTAAGCCCCTTAACTAGCTAATGCCCGCGTTTCTCCTGCCCGGGCTATTACTTCGTATTTGCTCGTTCTTTCTGACTTTTTGAAGTGAAAACTTCTTTAGCGGCGCTGTGTACTTTTTTTGGAATGGGTAAAAACTTCTAAATTCGCGTCAGGTCACGTGACTCTGATCGAAAATTCGTAAGACGTAAGACGTAAAACGTAAGACGCGCGTTGTTGAGGACAGCGCCATCTATGCACATCGGGAAGAACTACGAGGGCCTCGCGTACTAACTACGTAGTTCATCCAACAACGACGAGATGGCGCTGAACCACGGATATATAACTGACGACTAGCTCCATGCGAGACCAACACCACGAACTGAAGTCTATCCTGTGTGCTTATTTGTAAATCTGAATAAATTCCTTTCACGAGAAGAATAAACCAGTCACTTTGGTCATCATACCTGATTTGCAAAAAACCCTATAAAATAAGGAACACACCTTAACACGCGTGTTTTGTTTATAAGACGATTCACAAAATACACTCGTAATTGTTCAAGTTTTCACTTCTGTCGGCACTACCGGAGTGCCAGTGTTTTTTTTTTTTCTTTTTGCTCGTATGTCGTTGATGGACGGCGCCACAGTACAGCGGACAACGCCATCTAACGATTTGATTGGTAAACGAATAATTGTAATCGGATACGCAAGCGAGCCCTACCGCTTGGGCACGATCGTCGGTGGATCTTTGCTAGAGTAAATAATGTTCCTTTCGGGTGGGGGCCACCCAGTGATGCGACATAAGTATTTAATGTACATTTTTGACTTTGCTACGATTTTATTATATGTATAGATGTGCGATTTTATCATTTCTAACGTGGCGATATAATCGCGGACGCCGACTCCCATGTTCATAAAATGTATGGAAATACTTGCACGTGATAACGTTGTAGTGGACGAAAAAAAACGACTTCATATATTTCGATACATTATACTGCTCCGTGGCTAAATAATAAAAACTGCACAGGTCGATCGATCAGGTTAAGCTACGCTTGCCGCAGTTGGTCTGTGGATGGGCGACCATCTTTATATACCGTGCCCCTCCGTGCCTCGGAAAGCACGTTAAGCAACGGCTTTACGTCGTAAGATCTATGAACGACAGCCGGGACCAACGGGTCCCGGTTGTCATTCGTTGATCTTTGACAGTCGTTATGGGTAGCCCGTTATGGGTAGCAGGTTAAGCCCGACAGTCTGACAGCCAGTCTTACCAAGGGTTATCGTATTACCCAGTAACTTGTTGTGGAGGTCAGATAGGCAGTCGCTCCATGTAAAACTGGTATTCAGTTGCATCCGTTTAGACTGGAAGCCGACCCCAACATACATAGTTGGGAAAAGGCTAGGCAGATGATAATACAGATACTTACTGCTCGGCGATAATATCATCACGTTAGAAACTATAAAAGCCCACAACAGGTGAGGGTTAGAATAAACTATAAAAAAAACAAGATGTAAATACATCAATAAATTCTTTATTCACAAAGTGCACACAATGATTTCATCAAACTTTGCTAATTAATATCGAGTATAGTGGGATACCTATTAATATAATAAAATGATGTGCTTTCTGCTGAAATACATTTTTATTTTGTGTTAATGTTTACGTCTTTCGGCTGAAAAGACGCGATGATGATGATTGTGCTAAAGAATCAACGCTTTTGTCTTACTCTTCATTACATCGACAATTAGAAAGAAAAAATAAGAAATATATAGAGGAGAGAGAAAGATATGACACCTTGATATGTTTTATGAATGATTTTGATTTCGTTTCGATATAACTTCAATAATAAATGCTATGACAGACATCGTACACCCAAATATGTATATTAACCATGGAATAGCCAAACGCCCCACAAATTCGTTCTGGTGGAAACGATACTTTATTTTTTTAAGGTAAATCATGTCACGCAACACTTTTTCTACTAAACCGTTCTCCCTCAGCTGAACGGATATGTGACATAACTTATCTAACAGAGGAAACCCTTTGTAAAGGTATACAGCATAAATCACTTTAGAATAAGGCTTAGTTAGTGACATAACTCGAGGATCGCCAAACTCATCAAAAAAGGCCTGTTCGTTATATCTATATGTTCCATCCAAAAGAAGCGTGTATAGATTTTCAGATTTCGCCACTGCCTCAACGCTTCCCAGTAGACGATGGCATACATCCGAACCGTCAAATTCTGCACTTGATTGTACCGATTCAGTATAATACCTTCCCATTATTGAACTTAAGCATGGTTTCAGCTGAAAATGAGCTATATCTTCTTCTTTTGAAATTTGATATTCCTGAGCAGGGTTTGTGGTGAGACTAAAAAGACTGGATTGGTAGAAAGTGTTGACCAAATACGCAAACACCACCCAGAGTATGAGAACACACTTCACCGGCCACCTACTTTGGACAGTGCGCCCATGAAGAACAAGATTGTCCAGTAGTATTAACACAATGTAACTTTTATCCTCCGTGCGAAGAAGAAAGATTACTAATACCGAGTAAATCACGAGAGCTAGCATCAGTAGCAGCCACACAGTGAAATCGAATCCCAGATAAGTATTCTTCCAAGGAGGCACATGTGTGGATCGTCGCACCACAAATCTTATCTCATCTGTATAAACTAGGTGCCCGTAAATATAAGAGAATGCCGCTGCACGAGACGGTGTCAGTAGCATAGCTGATACGTGCATGTCCACTTCGTTGTCTTGTATCTTTTTCAATGCTCCTACCGCTTGCATGTCAGTTGATACCGTAGAAAAATCATCAGCATCGCCATAATCGTTTACAATATTTATACTAAATTCTAGCATTTCCCCCATTAAACGTAGTAAATATGGCTCCACGCCATTTTGAAGTGCAGGTGGTGAGGTAGATGATTCATTGGAAGGCAGTATTGTGTACGGGGGCCACGGGGTCACCTGTACATTAAACGTACAGTTCTGTAGTCCAGTAACAAGTTTTTCTGGGTACAGGTTGAGTGAGTGTGCTTTCGAACACTTCCCAAAGCTGGTGATGGAATCATAGCGTTTACCGCAATTGTAGTTATCAAAAGGGTTGTACGTGTACAGGTGAGCTTCAGCGGTCGCATTCAACACCAACACATTATTCGCGTGCAGTTTAAGAAATGTGTCGAAGATGTTTCTGAGGTCACTCTCTTTTAGATCACTGAGAAGAAGTAGCAAGCGAGCCTTCGGATTCCATGTTGATTCTTTGATGACACTACTAAAATGAGTGACGAAAGAAGTGACATTATGTGAAGATATGAGATATGCTTGGTGTGGGACGAGCAGTTTGGCTGTTGCTCGTCTTGATACTACTGACACAATGTTCGCGTTATTAATGGCTTTCAGAAGTTCTTCATCTCGAACTTTATTTCCGACATAAGTTACTTCTTTTGCTTTTGTAAAATATTTTCCGATGATTTTTATTACACATTTTATAACTTCTTCGTTGTATGATGAGTCAGGTAGTTGTATATGTAGACAGTTTCCACTGTATATTAGTGACACAAGCAAATACACAGCTCGCATTTTGGGATATGGGAACAAGAAATATTCTCAAGCACGTAGGAGTTGGCTTCTATACATAAATCATAGTTTACTGGATAATGTCTGTATATATTTCTAAAATGACGGTGATTACACCCAATTAGCTGTTAGGTGCTATAATTATGACTGTGATTTGACTGACATGTGATATGTCTACCATGTCCGACCATATCTATTGCCATGATTGACACTTTCAAAATGGTGGAGATGGTTTAGGCGTGTGATAAATAACGTATGTACACTGTTACATTGACATAATTGCAATTAGGTTATTCATTTATAAAAGCAACTGCGAAGCTGCGCTAACCGAAGTAGGTACGTCTAGGGCTGGCCTATTTTTTGGCCAAAGAATCAGCATTGCCATGCAACGTTGCAATGTTGTCAGTCTTTTAGGCACTTTTCCTGTTCACAACGGTGCGGACAATGATAAGTAAAAAGGTGGGTGCGGACGAAATTTTTTGCCCTACGATTCTTTCCTTTTTTATATACTTGTGCAAAGTCAAATCATTTATTTCAAATTAGCACATTAAAAGCACTTTTGAACGTCAAAACTTACAGGAAAAGTAGATGATTTTCCTAGAATTTTAACAAGTGTGTGAGTTACTGTAGTAGTCACAGATTATAAAACATAATGTCATAAAAATTGAAAAACTATATGTCCGTGACTACTACTACTACTACCGCTGGACCACCAACGCCAATCGCTTCCATATTTGGTAAATAATTAGTACTCAATTGGTACTAATTAGTACTCGAATAACAAAATTGGTACCATAGTAGTTTTCGAGAAAATCGAAGTTGAAGGTGGTCCTGCGGTAGTCACGCTCCCTTTAGCAGGACCACCATGAGAGCCGAAAAAGGGCCCACGCTACAGCTATTCTAAGTATACAAATAATTAGTACCCATAAATGTGGTCCGGAGCGAGAGGGAGTGGGGGCAGTCGCCTCTTTCTGCGAAACTCTCATGCTAGCAAAGAAGGCGGCGGGAAGGCTCAGGGAGAGAGCCTCCCGTCGCAACCGCCGCGGGAGACGCTCCGGGCGTCGGGAGCCAGGCGACGACTCCCGGCCACCGTAGGCGCAGGCCTGCGGGCGCAGAGTAATGGGTAGCTCACCGTCCGATCAGGACCAGGCCCGTGCCGAACAGCGCGTGCGTGTTCCACGCGCGCCTCAAAGAGATATCAGCAGCAATGGAAGGGGTCCGTTAGGGCCGAAACCTGCCGGGTCAGCGGAATTGTCCGAAAGGGTTACAGCTGGCCCGAAAAATAAAGGGCTAAGGAAGGAACACGGGTGGGTTTTAGTCAGTAAGAGTCTGACACTCCCTTCCGCTCCACCCAGAGCGGGAGGGGTCATTTGATGATTTCCAATCCAGAAAAAAAATGGACAGACAATAAATTTTAGTTTAGTCCTGTCAAAGTAATCAGCGCCTGACACTACTCAATACAAGTTTAGACGTGATTAAAAACGTACCTAGGTACTAAAGTTACGTCAATTTACGTCAGACGCTGATTAATTTGATAGGACTAAAACATCTTCTGTCCTTTTCTTAATGAATAGAAAGAAAAAGATGCACTGAACTCAAATTTAGTTTAGTTTGTGAACAAGGGAATCGGCACCATTGACAACTTAATTTGGTCGGGTTATACGCGAAGATTTAGTATGGAAAAGTAATGAAAGCTAATTTCTATTAAAATACAACACTTAGGAATCTGAATTTTTAGTCGCTATAACTTCTTTAGGAGTACTAATTTTTGTATAAATTTAGGAAGAAATCACAGAGTTTTTAATAGGGAAATCTTGAAATGAAAATTTGGCACCGGGACTACCGCCACCCCACCAATGGCATGGTATATCTCGTAAACTACTAGAGTATTAATTTTAAATTTTGGGTACTAATTTTATCTTGCAGGGTACTAATATCCTATGTAGGTTTGAGAAAAGCGACAAGTTTCTCTAACTTTGAATCAACATTCAAAATCGTGGTCCTGCTGAATAATTGCGAGAAAGTTATCATCGTTGATTTCTCGGTAAATACAAAAATTACAGTTCTGTTTTTTTTTTACGAAATAAATCACATTTATGGGTACTAATTATTTGTATACTTAGAATAGCTGTAGCATGGGCCCTTTTTCGGCGCTCATGGTGGTCCTGCTGAAGGGAGCGTGACTACCGCAGGACCACCTTCAAAGTCGATTTTTTCGAAAACTACTAAGGTACCAATTTTATTATTCGAGTACTAATTAGTACCAATTGAGTACTAATTATTTACCAAATATGGAAGCGATTGGCGTTGGTGTTCCGGCGGTAGTCACGGACATAAAAAGTATAAATTATATTAGGAACCTGCCGGTCGATTCTGTTAAAATCTCACCGTGAAAACTTAGGTGAAGTGAGTTTGTTTTTGCTAGGAATTGACACTATTGACAGCTCACTCCACGCTCACTTCATCTAAGTTTTCACGGTGAGATTTTTACAGAATCGCACCGCAGTTTGGTTTTGTCTAGACTCTAGATTGTCCATACAACCTATCATTATTATTTTAAGACTGTTAGCTTTTAAATTATGTAAATATATTAATTTCACTAAAAACTAGGCAATAAAATTGACAATAATGTTGTCCGTATAATAAATTGTCATAGATGACATAATAAGTTCGGCACGGATATTTACTTATTTAAACTTTTCGCAAAACAAGGTACAAAGGCGGACTTAAGGCATTCTATACTAGTCAACCAAGGATGGTGATTAGATTGAATGGCATGTGCTTTGGTTGAGAGGAACAATGATTAAAAAAAAACTATTAAAAATCGGTAGGTACAGACGCCCGCACATCAAGCTACCCGATACTGTCAAATTATCCCAATCAACTTTGAACCTTATGATTTAGCGATAAAGTTGAAAATCTATTAAAGAAATTTAACACATTGTAGTAGCTTGATGTGCTGGCGTACACAAATACATAAATACAAATATAAAAAAAATCACAAAAATAAAAAAAATATATAAAAAAATATTTCAATTATATTGAAAATAGAAATTCAATTATAATCAAACTTTTGGGTGTTTTCCAACTGAAATTTCTCAGTAGCAGCCCGAAGTTTGGATTTGTGCCCAGTTTATGACAATAGGCTCGCCCCCAATTACATGGGATGATGGGACTCAAGACTAATGAGGGTTTTCGTGAAAATTTACGACACCAGTTGGCACCACTGTGACAAGAGGTCTTCCAATATAAAATATATGATGACGTTCATCATTCGATTCATTCATTCGTTCATCATTCCGTCATGACTAAAGAAAATATAGGCTCTTTGACAGATGCCTGGACCTGACGTGCCAGTGCTGCCACCTAGCGAACGTCATTTCAGAAAACCCTCATTGGCGTAATGTGGCTGTACTATAGGTGCACCCCTGGCTCACCCTTCGGGAAATACAGGCATGATATTGCGTTTTTGAGTGAAATACAACAGTTAGCTGTTTATTTAAGGTCTATTAAAATTTATGTTGGCAACTGATGTTCTTTCAAGTTAAACAAATATCAACTTTATTTCAATGGTAATTAAGTTGATTTCCGAGTGACTAGCACCATTGAAAAAGTTATACATTTTTTGAAGTTCTAGCGTAAACTGAACTTTATTGTGTAGGAATTAAAGTTATTTTTCTATTAATTCATATTTGTTTACATTTTTGGAAATTAAATCGCGAACGCAGATTAGGTACCTACATAACAGAAAATATAAGAGTCAAATTAAGTTGTCTTGAGGTTCTTGAGACCATGGACGTATTCTGCACCGTGTATCTATTTATTGCAGAGATAAGATGGAGCACTACACTAATTTTAGTTAGAAAGAAAAAATGAAGGAAAATACGTTTATTTGCGGTAAACATGACGCAGAGAAATAACACAAACACAAAAAAAGAACAGGTTCGGGCAATGTATGCGTCACATACACGCAAAACGACCATCGCTCAGCATAATGCTAAGACCCTATGCGAGACCGAGCCCCAGCGCTACTTTTCAGCGACAGCCAGTGTTGACGTGATAACGTCAACCGGTGCAGCTTACGTTAAGATACAAAATAAAAAAATAAGAGTTGAAATAAATATGAATACCTAGTTCCAAATGTTTATACAGGGTGTCTGGTAATTAATGGATAACCTCTTCAGGGGTCATTGTACTTATCATTATGAACAACTATTACTATGGGACCAAACCTGAAATCGCGAAAAAAGAATCAGCAGTTCCCTACATTTTGACGAGTTTTGCGAACATAAATGTAGGGAACAACTGATTTTTTTTCGCGATTTCGTGTTTGGTCCCATAGTAAAAGTTGTTCATAATAATAAATACAATGACCCCTTCAGAGCTTATCCATTAATTATCGGACACCCTGTATATACATAATATTTATAAAATGGTAATATTCCGCGCAACGACTTACGTGTGTCTGCCTTAAGTGGTATTAAACCAGGTATTAATTTAAATATATATATTATAATATATATATATAATATAATATAATATTATATATAATATGTATTATACGTAGTATCTTTAAGTAGTCTGTGGTATTAAACACATTCTGCAGAAATCACTAACGATTCTTTAAACGATATTTAGGTAAATATTCAATTAAGAAAGTGACGATAGATACAGTACAGCCTACCACGTACACGCCCCACGGGAGAGTAAAGCGAACCTCAAACTCTTTCTGAGAAAATCTTTGTTTTAGTGTTCTTAAAAAGTATTGGTCGTGTAGGCTCTTGTCTGCCAATCCATTCTCCCTCAACCGCAACGCGTTTAATCGTAACGTATCCGTGATCGGAAAACCTTTGTAAAAATAAAACCCGAACAAAAACTTTGTAAAAGGCTTATCGAAATAATAAATTAAAGGATTGCCCCACTTGTCGTTAAAGCTTCTTTTGTAGTATAAATACACATAGTGTGGTATAAGTGAATACATGTTTTGATTTTGACTAACAGTGGTGAGGGCTTGAAGTGTACTATTGCACCCTTTTGTCTCCGGAGCGGCTAGCGATGGGTGGTCTTTTGTATGCTCAGTCGAAAGGTATTTACGTAGTGCAGGACTGAAGCAGGGTTTGTATTTATATTCCAATATGTCTTCTTCAGATGCGACTTGGTATTCTTTGCTCGGGTCAGTAGTTAGACTAACTAGACTGGACTGGTAGAATGTATTGATGAGGTATGCAAACCACACCCATATTATGAGTATATACTTTATAGTCATCGAGCAACGAATATCACGGCTGTGTAGCACCAGGTTTTCTAACAGTTCTAAGGCTATGTAGCCTTTGTCCTTTGCTCGGAGGAGAAATATCATCATTGCAAAATACACGATAAACGCTAACAGTAACAGCAACCACACGGTAGAATCGAATTCTATGTACACAGTTTTCCAAATAGGAATTAATGATGCTCTCTTCACTACAAACCCTAGCTCGTAGACGTAATCGAGATACCCGCAAAGCCAAGTTAAAGCTTGGGCTCTTGTTAGTACCATCATCATACCCCCAAATATGACATCGGCTTCATTATTCCGAAGCATTACCATGGGACCGCTCAATGTCATATTTGGAGCAACTGAAGAATATACGTTAGCGTCGTAACTGTAGTTAAAAATTACGTTGAATTGTTCTTTTTCACTTAAAACTTTGAATATATATTCTTCTGTGCCTAATATGGTTTTCTTATCTTCAGATCTGAATGGGTTGACGCTAAAAGGTGGGCGGTGAGCCACTGATACATTAAAGGTGCAGTTTTTGAGTCCGGTGACTAGTTTGTTTGGGTACAGGTTATCTGAAGCCTGTGAGCACAACCCGAGGCTGATGATGTCGGCGTAGTACTTTCCACACGCGTAATTATCAAACGGGTTGTAGGTGAAGAGGTGAGCGTCTTCAGTTCCGTTTACAACCACCACGTTGTTGATATGCAGTCTCAGTAACTCATCGAAGATCACACGAAGCTCGTCGTTTTGCAGCGATTCGACAACAACCAAGAAACGCGCGTATGGATTCCATGTTGGGTCCATCATTAGGTACTCGAAATGTTCCGTGAAAATAGACACATTCTTAGAATTTATCAAATACTCCTGATTAGGCAAAAATGACTGATAAGTCGTGTTTCTGGTAACCAGCGAAAAGTTGTTTGTTGAATGAATTGTTTTGAGTAGTTCTTCATCATCGATCTCCATGTTGACGTACGTCAATTCGTTTTGTTCAGTGAAGTATTTGTTGAGTACACCGGTTACACACTGAATCAATTGTTCTTTTTCAAGATGGTATGGTGGCAAAGCGATCTGGCAATGTCCAACCACGTAGAATACGGACATGAAATACAACGCGATTAACATTTTGTACCATGAAATCGTCAGTGATTGTTTCACATTTGACGCCTATTTATTACCTTGATGGTTAGGATATTAATTATCTTTACGTGCTTTAAAACGGTTTCCATGGTCGCGTGCATCACTTTTGTATTTAATTTTCTATTGATTAATTAGCGCGATGAGTCTTTGTTCTATGGGTTTGATTTCCGCACTTACTCTTTCAGTATAGTTGTTGAATCTTTGTTGAGATTATGAATAATAAAAAAACTTGAGTTTAATAGATGAAATTCTTAGTTCTAAATTAACACAAGAACAACGAACAGGTTGTCCACTGCTGTTACTAATGTATCGTAATGACTGTACTGATATGAATTACAGTTTTTATATAAACTGTAGGTAATCTAATTCTCACTCCTAATGACATTATTATTACCGAATAATAATACAGTTTCTTATACCAAAGTAAGTCATTAACAGACAGCTATATTATTTTCTTTGGATACTTCACCGCATTTTCTTACTATATTATTATTTTGTAATAATGTACATACCTAATCACATTAATTTGCTTTGAGCTATTTGCTCGAAGCAAATTAATGTGATTAGGCTTTATTGCGGAGAAAAAATAAAACAGGTTTTCCTTTTATGATTTTATTTAAATCGAAAATGATGGTCACAATACTTTAAAATTACATTTGTGTTAGTTAATGTACTATTACGTTTTCATTTTAATTAACAATAATATTTAAGCGTGAAACTAGTGCACTGCAAGTAATGAAGTTAGTATTAGTGCTTGGCCAGACAGGCAGCGCGGGGCGGGGAGCGGCGCGGGTGAGGGAACGCGCGCAATCTGCCTGTCCGCAGTCGAGCGCGGCTGCGTTCTGCATGTTGTCGTGTCCAGTGTTTGTCAAAATATAATATGGATGAAGAAGACTTATTTACTAGAAACAAGCTCGAACTAATGTAAGAATCCCGGACCACGCACGGGCCACCCGCGCACCCATTGCGGCCACTTGTATGAAGTTATGAACGAGCTATGGCGTGAGGTGTCCGCGTGCTCCCCGCGCCGAGCTGCCCGCGCCGCTCACCGCGCCCGCGTGCCCACTGTGGACGCTCAAATAAAGTTTGTATGTTTGAGCTCCCCGCGCCGAGCAGCCCGCGCCGCTCACCGCGCCCGCGTGCCCACTATGGACACTCAAATAAAGTTCTTATGTTTGAGTACCCCGCGCCATGCCCGACCCGCGCCCACGCTACCAGTCTGGCCAAGCACTTAGTGTTCATACACCCGAGCGGCACGCGTCAACGGCAGAAGTAACTGCGGCCCTCGACTAGTGTCAACGGCTGCAGTTGTCTCTGCCGTTGCGTTGGCAACGCGCCGCTCTTTTTTTTAAAATGGCGTCTCTCATTTCAACCTATGAGGTTGTCGTCTGCTTAATCGGGCTTGCCTATAGATGCCTCAATAAATTAAGGCCTCCAGCCAGGGCTTAAAATAAAACATAAAAAGTAAGTGACTACACGCTAAGGGCACCCCCTGTGGGGTACGGACGGGAGAGGGCAGCAAGGGACAGGCTGGATCGGAATTATTTAGGGACGAATTTAAAGTTACAGGCTCAGCGGCGCGGGCGGCTCGAGCAAGGGTCGGAGCGGAAACGCGCCGCTCGTGTATCGAGCACTTAAGTGAGTTAACATTATGTTGTGCACAGAAAAAACTTTATTTTAAATTTACCTACCTATTCATGTTGTGTAAAATAATGAACAACATCACATGGTTAATATTGCAAGAATGTGTGGTTTTATAACTTCTGACGCAACGACACGATATTATCGTGGACGTCCACTTCCATAAAATGTATGGAAAAATTAGCACGTTATAACGTTATCGTGGACGGAATAAAAGCGTCTTCATATATTTCCATACATTTTACTACCCTGTGTTATCGCGATGCCGTGACGTGAACGTGGACGTCCACGATAGCATCGTCACGTGATAAATTAAAAAAGCGTACATGACCGCTGATGCCATCCATGCCGCAATGAACGTTGTCACCTTCTGGGTGCAAACAATATAGAAAAATCAAACAAAGTGTCGTCGACACATAACCGAAAACATAGTTGATATTTCAAGTACAGATATTCTATTTCACGAAGTCCGTTCGGCTTTGATTGTAGTAGTGACGTATCCCGACAACGGGATACATCAGGGAAAATTTTATTTCGATTATTAAATCTCGACTTGAATATATATCAGACGCTTTCACACACACAAGCGCGCTTGTCGGGATACGTCACTACTACAATCAAAGCCGAACGGACTTCGTGAAATAGAATATCTGTAACCATGTTTAAATCTGCGCAGATCCGTTCTTTCGTCATGGCACGTCTTGTCAGCTGTCATGTTCACCTTGTATTTAAGGTTCCTTACCTCGAAAGGCAAAAACGGAACTCTTATAGGACCACTGTTGTCCGTACGTCCGTCTGTCTGTCAAGACCGTTTATCTCGGGAACGTGTGGACGTATCGAGTTGAAATTCAGTTCAGTAGCAATGGGTTTCATTTTGACATTTCAGCAACATACATTGCGTTATTTACGTTGTTGAGCACACATTTTTTTGGAACTTTGAAGCAATGGTTTAGCAATATCTTTCAAAATGATTCAGATTGAGATAGATAATGTGTTACGCAATTAGTCTACAGAGACAATACAAGAAGTGGGCGTAACATCATTACTATGATTTATTTCATAGTAATGATGTGTTGTGTGTGTTTTCGTGGAGTTACATTAATCAAAGGTTATTTTGTATATTTATATACAGCTAGCTAATTAGCTGTGTAAAAATTTTACCTATCGTAATTAAAACATTTTACATAATATCAATTGTTCATGGATATGGGTAAGCCTACTCGTTCTTTCACAAAAATATGTATTCCAACATTTGATGACACCCACTTAGGAAGGATGATAACCACTTTTCTGAGTAGATGTATAACTGCATAGCATGATAGCACTTTATAATTTTGCTTGTAAGTTGTAGTGCTCTTCAATCGTGGTTTGTAAGGACATTCCCATGCTTTTTAACAACTAGCTGAGACTACAAGCATTGTGATAGACGCACTCTCGTGATTCTTCTAAGTTTAGTTTAAAGATTCGCGACGGAAAAACTGGTATTTGGATCAAAATTGGTTAGTGTGAAATTCATTATTTAGGCATATTAACTTCTATGATAAATGCGACTACAGCCAATGCGCATCCGAAAATGTAAATTCGCCATGGAATAGCGAAACGCGTCTGAAAGGTTTTCTCTTTTCCGTGAAAATTATGCTTTATTTGTTTTAGGTAGTTGACTTCATTCATAAGTTTATCTACCAAACCGAACTCCCTCAGTCGGAGCGCTTTATTATGTAAATAGTGAATCATAGGAAATCCTTTATACAAGAAAATTGAGAATATAACCTTGGAATATGGTTTCGGTATTGTTACGACCCGAGAATCTCCATACTCATCTAAAAATTCCTGCTTATTGTACAGATATTGTCCATTCATAAAGATGGTGTAAAGATCTTTCGAATTCGCTACCGTAGTTACACTTTCTATCATACCATCGCAGTCATCCGTTCTCTCATAACCATCATCTGATGTTACTGATTCCAAATAATATTTCTCCATCGCTGAACTAAAACAGGGTTTAAGTTTGAACTTGACTATGTCTTCTTCCTTTGAAATTTGATATTCTTTAGCAGGGTTGGTAGTAAGACTGAAGAGACCGGACTGGTAGAAAGTATTTACCAGGTACGCGAACCACATCCAACATATGAGGACACACTTTACCGGCAACCGACTTCGAATGCTGTGCCCATGAAGTACAAGATTACCCAGGAGAATTAAGACAACAAAGCTTTTGTCTTTCGTACGAAGCAGAACTATTATTAACAGCGAGTAAACTATGAGACTCAGTACTAATAGCACCCACACTGTCGATCCAAATTCCAGATAAACATTTTTCCATGCAGGCACATCTGGGGCTCGTTTGACTACGAATCGTATCTCATCCGTGTAAGCCAGATGACTGTACACAAAAGAGAACGCCAGTGCACGAGACGGTGTCAGTAACATCCCCCCTAGAGCAGCATCCGCTTCATTGTCTTGTATCTTCTTCAATGATCCAACTGCTTCCATGTCAGTTGATACCGTGGGGTATTCTTCGACAGCGTTATAATCTTTTATAACATTAATTTTAAATTCTTCCATTCCAATTAATTGGAATAGGTGTGGCTCTGCTCCATAATGAAGTGGATGAGATGAGTCTGAATCGTTGGGGGCTAATAGTGTATAGGGTGGCCACTGGGTTATAATGACATCAAATGTACAGTTCCGTAGTTTGGTGACAATTTCCTTCGGGTACAAGTCATATATCCATGCTTGTGAGCACTCCCCGTAGCTGATGATGTCATCATAGCGTTTACCACAACCGTAGTTATCGAACGGGTTGTAACTATATAAGTGAGCTTCTTCAGTTGCGTTCATAACCACCACGTACCTTGCGTGCAGTTTCAGAAATGTGTCGAAGATTATTTTCAGGTCGCTTTTTTTAAGGTCTTTTACAATAACCAAAAATTGAGCCAGTGGATTCCATGAAGCTTCTTTGGTTATGTTAGGAAATTTTTGAGCAATTAAAGATGCATTTTTACTAGATAATATATAAACTTCGTGTTGAATAAACAAAACGTTTTTAGTTTTTCTCGATAGTAATAATATAGAAACAGTATTTGCAATGTTTATAGCTTTTAAGAGATTTTCATCTACAGCCTTATTGCCAATATATGTTAAGGCTTTTGTTTCGGCATAATGTTCTTTAACTATATTGGTAACACATTGTATTTGTTTCTTGTTGTTCGGTGATTCAGGTATTGGTATTTTGAAACAGTTTCCGCTGTAGTATAAGAGACAGATTAGCCAGTACACGACCAACATTTTGAGACGTGGAACTGATAATTCGTATGGTGGTCCTTTTTGAAATAAGGGAATTATTATTTTATCATTAATCAAAGCTAAGTTAAGTGTAGGTCTACTCTTCAAATCTGACGCTTATTGTAAGTTTTCGGACATTATTACCAGTGAGGCCTGGTTCGTCAGCATTAGATGCTATGATTACTAGTATTTAAAGCAATTTATTTTTATGACAGCCTTGAGGCATGAAATAAATGAGATTTTCGCTCATTAAGAGTAACTTATGTATCTGCTTGTTTGTTCATAATATTTAATTTGTCGGTTCTAAGAAAATCAACATCTCAAGGTTATAAAGTCTTATTGACATATTGTCATTAACTTAGATCCAGGCTGACAGTAGCGTCATACATTTTATCCGTGCGCTCAAAAACGACGTTTAGCTTTTATTGCAGATTTGCTGGAGAACGCCAAATCTGGATATGCTCAAAAACTATTCATAAGATTAGCGAAAATAGTGGTTATATCGCGTAGACAGTAATTCAAAAATAAAAATAATACTAGCTAAAGCGCAGTTTGTTATATAAATAAGCCACGGCATTACGAATCTAGATTCGAATTCCTTTTGACGAAAATGACACTTAATCTTTCTATTGCATCTAATTCATTATTTTGCAATTTTGCCATGTCCCTTAACGTTCATATTAAGGGATATTGTAGTATATATTTTATTATTAAAATTGTAGCTAAAACTCACTTTGAAATTTTCTTGTTCTCCTAGTACTGTAAATAAATATTGTTCAGCTCGTAATGTTATTCGGTCGTCTTCTGCAAGTTCAGGGTGTATAGAGTAAGGCGGTCGATACGGGATGGTAGCAAGCAAGGTGCAGTTCCGCAAACTTGCCACGAATTTGTTTGGGAATAAATTATTTGTCGTATTCAAGCACGAGCCGTAACTTATCACGTTGTTCTAATATTTTCCTAGTATAATATAACAAAGAGAGCAACAAGTTAAATTGTTGGATGCACATTGATCTATGTATGGTCTTAGGTTACGTGACAAGAAAATAAATAGTTTTTTATTATGATTTCATAATATAAGTTATGTTGTCGTTAGAAATAGGGAAATTAAGTGGTTTATCGAAATAGATCTAGTATGTAATGGATTTTTACTCAGATTAAAAACTGTGCTTATAAAAATGGTCTTTGATGGACGGTTAATTGGATTTTCGTCTCAGATGAGTAATTATACAATGTGGGTCTGATCATACGCTATTAAATTAAACTTCGTTTAATGGCGTTCCCAGTCTGCATACAAAAATTCAATCAAATAAGTGTAATATAATTATATTTTCAAAAGTTAAGTCACTATAGCTAGTCGGCTGATCGACAGAACACATAGTTGGCCCATCATAACCATATTTTATTTATGTGGTTTTTTTATTTCTCTTTTAGGATTTAGTTGATACCAAGTTAGATATTTTTTAGGAGTTGGATTTATTTGGAGTTACTAGCAAAAGTAGTGACTTTTGTTATGTCATCAATTAGCCTTTCAACCGTCGTTATGATTTTTAAGACCATTGTAGCAGTGCATATCGTGCAGATACTAATTCAAAAATGAAAACAATAGTAGCCAAGAAACAGCCTGATATATAAATAAACCATGGCATTACGAATCTAGATTCGAATTCCTTTTGACGAAAATGACACTTAATCATCCTAGCATAGTAAAAATCTTTGAACTTCTTACCAACCAAACCATTTTCTCTTAAGCGAAGCGCGTTTTGTCGCATTTTGTCTGAAAGTGGAAACCCTTTATAGAAAAATGTAGCATAAATAAACTTGACGTATGGTTTGTTAAAGTAATAGAGAGTGGGTCGACCAAATTCATCGTTGAAGATTTTTTTGTTGGATAAATATACTGAACGTGTATTAATCATAAATAAATCTTTTGATTGAGCTACTTTCGTCAGACCTTGCAACGGTTCTAGACAATTAGGATTTATTGCAGTAGATATATTCGTTTCAGTTTGCATAAATTGTAGCATTGCAGGCCCAGTACAAGACTTGAGGTTGTACTCAACTATCTCTGCTTCATTAGAAACTTGATGCTCTTTTATTGGTGTCCCTGTTATACTAACTAAGCTCGACTGGTAATAACAGTTCATTAGAAACGCGAACCACACCCATGTTATAAAGATGCATCTTACATTACTAGTCATTTGATGGGGCATATTACAGCCACTAGAAAGCAAATAATTCAACAATTTCAGCATTGTTTTAGCTTTGTCTTCAGTACGGAGAAGTATATTCATTAATATTGAATATATCAAATAAACTAATAACAACAAGCACCACACTAGTGGAGAGAATTCCAAATAAGCGTTTTTCCACATAGCTACAGATGACGCCTTCCTTACATAAAACCGTAACTCATCATAATAATCCAGGTACCCGTGCAAATATGTGAATGCATTTGCTCGGCTCGATACTAGCAAAGTTTTACCCAGCATTGCATCAGATTCATTATTTTGCAATTTTGCCATAGGTCCCATAACTTTCATATTAGGGGATATTGTAGTATATATTTTATTATTAACATAAAAGCTAAAAATCACTTTGAAATGTTCAAGTTCTCCTAGCACTTCAAATATATATTGTTCAGCTCCTAATGTCATTCGGTCGTCTTCTGTAAGTTCAGGGTGTATGGAGTAAGGTGGTCGATGTGGAACGCCGGCAACCAAGGTGCAGTTCCGTAGACCAGTCACAAATTTGTTTGGGAATAGATTATTTGTCGTATTCAAGCACAAGCCGTAACTTATGACGTTGTTGTAATATTTTCCACAGGCATAGTTGTCGAAGGGATTGTAGGTGTAGAGGTGAGCGTCGTTAGTACCGTTTACCACCAGCACGTTGACCACATGTCGTTGCAATAGCTCGTCAAAAATCTTCTTCAGTTCGTTGTCGTCCAGTGATCTGATCACGATTATGAACCGTGAGGACGGGTTCCATGTTGGATCTTCGAGAAGATATTTAAAGCATTTCGTGAATGTGGTTGCATTCTTTGCGTTTATGAGATATCCTTGGTGTCTAAAATATGACTGTGTAGTCGTCTGTCTGAATACCATCGTTGTGACGGTTGATAAATGAATTGCTTTCAGTATCTCGTAATCGTCAGAGTTCATATCAACGTATGTTAGCGTCTTTTCGTCAGAAAAGTTTGTTCTCAATATATCGGATATACACATCATCAGATTTTGATTTTGGTGTTTATCAAAAGTTAAGTCATTTTCACTTTGACAACTCAAATATATCAGAGAGAAGAAAAAGTAAACAACCAACATTTTTGGACTCATAGCGACTTATGTTTTTGGAGAACGTTGGGTAGCTTTTTTATGAAGACTAATATATGTATACTACTAATACTTCTTTGATTAAGATGTTATTATATAAAGTGAAATGCTATTAGAAATAAAGCTTTTATATAGTTTATCGCAATGGATCTAGTTTTATATCCATCATTACTCAGATTCTAATCTCTGTTCATGAAATGGTCTTTGATGTTTTAATAGGTACGTTTTGTCTGGCACAATTAATTGTTTTTTTTAACTTGCTCTATACAAATAAGTACAAAAACAAAGGACACTTTGGCATTGAAGTACTCGTCCGCATCGCTGTCATTCGGAAACGTGCCCAGTAGACTGGCATTGCCACGTTGAATGGCAATGCTAATTCTATGGCCAAAGAACGACCTAGCCCTCTGGTCACGTGAAGTGTTGACTAGCCGCCGGCGAGAAATTTCCTTATAAACGAGACGCACACTCGGGCCCCATGACCCGAGGGTTGCAACCCCAAAACGGCTCAAAGCTGTAGCCGCTTGAGGGTCTCAGCAGCCGCAGCAGCGGCGCCAGCACAGCCCGCCGTGCTAGGAACACGAGATGGCGCAAGGGTTGCACACACGTTGCGTCCTACACCAGAGGCCTACCCACTTTCCAAGTCAAGAACGTCATTCGTTCTGGTCTCTTCCCATCGTCACGTACCAAGCCGTTTGGTTCTAATACCGCTGGTACGCTGGCGGTGACAAGAGCTCGACGAAGAATATCGTTGATGCTGGCGTGCCGTGTTATACGACCTGCGCTCCTGCAGCAAGAGAGGCCATGGCGCCCGAAACTATATGTACTGTGTAACTGTATGTGTATATGTAGGGCAACACAAGCGCCCAAGCAGAGATACGTAGCAAGCCAAAGCGAGTATACTTCTTGTAAAAGTTGTGGGTGTATTCCATAGATGGCAGGAGCGCACCCTATGGATATGTACAGTCGCGAGTCATAAGTGGACTGGCACCAGAATGGTCATTTTGGCTTGCACGCTAGATCTGCGTCTATCTCTGTATGTGTGATGTTTTAATGTAGACAGTAACGCGCATACGCTATAACTACGAAAGCGCGGTGTTGGTTGGTCAGACGCATGTGTGGTCAACACTAAATACATTGTATTATCGACCACAGGATCTATTTAAAAGCAATGCTAAAATTCGAGGTGACAATTATAAGCAGCGATGGCAGGTTCGCACGAGTGGGTGGCTGTTATTGTGTGTGCGTGAAGTGGAGAAGGTTCGAACCTCAGTGCGCGCTTTCGACTCTTTTGTTCTTTTCGATTTTGTGTCAGAGTTCAATTATTTATTGAGTTTCGTTAACATAATGACAATAGGGTATAGAGGGTAAAAATAAATAAAGTACAAAATACTTATGTAAGTTAATGAAAAAAAAAACAATTTTTTATAGGAACATTTATTGATGTTAATAACAACCTTTAAAACATGAACATACTTATTCCAAACTTTGAAATACATGAAATACCTAATTTGTTCATAAATCATTTTTTGTTGATACTAAAATGGGATGTTTTTGGTTTATTGAGGTTACAGCTTAATTTATTCATTTTCTCAAGGAAAAGAAGATTGAAACTAAACCTCAATCTTACAATCATTCACTTGTTACTATTATACGAGTATTATGGCGCCAGTATATCCCCTGAATTCCACTGATAGCATTTATTTTTTTATTAATACTTAGTGTATCGGACAATTATCTTGAACCAAATAAAATTCACCAATTTCATCCACTGGATAAACATTTCGAACAGTAGGTAGCATTATATCGCTCAAAACCTCGACGTAATTAGAGCTGTTGGCCCGCGTCGGTATAAATGCCAACTCACCCGGCCCTTGAACACTAATTCACCCCCACATATTCACACTAATTCTTCCTGACTCCGTATTAGGTATTTATAATATTACTGTCAGACCAACGTGTATTGTCTCTGCTGCGCCACAAATGAAGTCTTCCTTTTTGACACGATTTGAATGTCTTCTCGTCAGTAAATACAGTCGTCTCCCAATCAAACTCTAAATAATCGCGAGTAAAACGCAACCGTTCCTCCTTATGACTTTACGTTAAAAACGGTTTTTTCGCTGGTGTTCGATGTTGAAGGCCTTCGCCATGGAGAGCACGGCGAACATGCAGTGCGCAATGACATATCAAATTCTTCGGCAATTCTTCTTGTAGGTATGAAACCATTGGTTTCATATTCACAAACCATAAAGCGTCGCTGAGACTGGTTAATAAGTGGCGGCCTACCACTTCTTACACGGCTCTTAAGAATTCCCTCTTCCTCAAATCTCCTCACCCAACGTCTCACAGTATCTCTCTAAAAAAAAAGAAATCCTTATTACACATTTTGAAGCGTCACTTATGAGAACAAATAAAATCAATAACAACAAAATAACTTTTTCTTTTGTTTTGTTGTATATATTTTTTATATGTATGTATATATGTATTTATTCTTATATTTTACTTATAAATATTTTCTATTTGTTTTTTTTTTGCTATTGCACCTACTGAATGTTGTTTCTGCATCACCCTAAGGTAGACTGGTAGAAAATGCCCAAGGCATTAAGTCCGCCTTTGTAGAGTTTTTTTTACTTGTGCATAAAGTTTAATAAATAAATAAATAAATAAATATCAGTATGTATTTTCTCCCCAATGAACGTTGGAAAGGATTCGGACCCCAGGATGAGAATTTCTTTCCGTAAGTTCTAAATTTGGTGCTATTGTAATAAATGTTTCTATGGTAGTGTTTCTATCAGTGTCAGTGGTTTGAGGAACATAAATTTTACATCTTGACAGATTTTTTTTATTAATGGATTATCCATTTTGTTTGCATGGAAGTCGAAGTTTGTTTGAAGAAGAAGCAGTTCAACCTAACCATATATATTTATAATAAAATATAAAAAAAATATAATCACAAAAATATCAATAGATGTAAATCGAATTTACCTTACAATCACAGGTTTGCAAAGCAGTCGTTGAACCGCAAGGCTATTTGTTTTGTAGGAAGATGACTAAAATTAGCTCTCTTATATTATATGTCATTATTGAATGCTTAGCTTCATAAAGGTATAGCGTGATGATAATCATTTAAAAGGTTAATAATGTAACTATTTGCAATATTCTAACCTTCTCGTCTTTTTAAAATTTTTGGTAAACAATAGAAGAATACGAACATAATGCTTATCCCCATAGTAAATAGCGTGATAGTTTAAAGTCTACAGACCCACCAGACTTACAGGAAATAACTATGCCAAGTTTTAAAAGAATGTGCCCGGTAGTATTTGCGTAATACTGGAATAAACATTCAGATAAACAGACAAACTGGCCAAAATTCTAAAATCTATATTTTCGGCATTAGAATCGTTCCCAGACCTCGTAGCTTCGCTAATATAACTGTTATTCTATTGGCATGAAGTCATATCCTCTGAATCATCAAGGAATTTGCAGACGAATCCTTGATTAAATACCGATGGTGACAACGGCCATTGTGGCAGTACAATAACCGTCTTATGTTCACTATTATTACTTTCTGGAGAAATATTTGGATAATTATAGAAAATAGACAAAAACAAACACTGTAAATTATAATCCACAGCTGCATGTTTATTAAAAAAAAAAAAACATTTACAAAAAGTAAACATCTGTAAGGGATCGAAGTCACAAACAGACTGCAATAATTATAATAGGGTAGTCACAAACGACGAAAGAGGTATCCTTTAGCGTCAAGTCATAGTATAAACAGGGGAAGTAGGCTATCTTCGGCCCAATCCGCGATATAATTGCCTACTGTCTCAGGGTTGTCACTTTTAGCTAAATTTTAATTCAGTGCCTATAAATTGGCAAGAGTCGGGAAGTTGTATTTTTTACTTGTATTATCTGGGTACAGGGTTTGTGAGGTCGGTTTTCCCTAAACGATGATAAAACCTTTCACGATGAAAGAAAGAGCGACGGGCCAGCAGACGGCCGGGCGGTGCGGAGCGGTGATGAGCACGAGAAAACGGTGGGTTACTGATAGTACTGTCTTCGAACTTTGCTCTATTTATCTGATTCACAATTAGTCAATTTTTTTTTAATTACGATTTTATAACTGTAATTAGCTACTTAGTTACTATACCTACAATACTGAGAAATCGGCATGACTAAACGTAAACAAAGCAATAGCGGCAAATCAATTGACAGATCAAAAGTACCAAATGCATTCTAGTGGGAAAGTAGGTCTACCTACTTACTTTGTCTCATATAAAACTAATACTTACAATAAAAACTAAGTAGGTATCTCATCATCAAGTAAAAATTATATGCTACTCGTAGAATAAGTGACTTGCTTACCTCTCCTGTTCAATAGGTAATCTGAACAGAGACAATTCTGTAATCGATGACTTATTAAGACACTCAAACACACAACAATACGTTCTCCTGCGATTATCACACATTTTTCATTCATTTAGCGGTGCCGAAAAGCCGTGACGCGCGAAGTTCATGCGGTGTTAGCCCCGACTGGCGCACTGAGAAACCAGTGTTACCAACTGCTAGCTTTACCCAGTAGCTAGACATTTTCAAAATGTTGCTAGATTTCCAGTTTTTTTTACCCTAAGAAGTTGCTAGAAGTTGCTAAATGTTCAGTAGATAAGTAGGTTACAATAAAATGACAATTTCTGTTAATCATTTTTATTTTCATTAATTCCAACAAGAAGTTCAATTTAAGTCTTGTGTACGCAATTGAATAAAAAAAATTAATCAATTAAAGAAGAAGATGTCGATTGCTGGGGTTCAGTATCTTTCATTGATTTCGAATATTTTTCAACGGTGCCCATTTTATAGAGTACGTCTTTAGGCAAAACGCAGTTATAGCAGTATTTACCACTTTTCCTGAGGGAGTTTCTAACGCAGAGGATTGAGAACAGAGTAATTTTTTTTTTAAAGTAAATCCATTTTCAAATAAAATTAAATTAGTTTTATATGGATAAAACAAAACACAAGGTAAAATACGAATATCGCGTACTATTTTGAAAACGGGGAATTCCCGGCCAGCGTCGACCTGTACTTACCGTAGCATCTATAACCATAGATTTTTTTGTTTCTACTCGGCACGCTACTCAACTAATTTCGATAGACTCACGTCTCATGATGAAATGAAAAGTTGCTAGAAAAAGTAGCTAAAAATTTTGGCTACAAGTTTTATTAAATTGTAGCTGTCTGTCACTAAATAATAGCTAGATCTAGCTATAAAGTTGCTAAGTTGGCATCACTGTGAGAAACGGGTCGAGATTTTGTTAAGTGTGCGTGCGGCGACGCATAGATACTATGACGCACACATACAAGCCGCGCGCGGTGCGATTGTATGAAGATAACTTACTTCCCCTCTTTATATTTTAGTCAAGTTGTCCCGCGGGCTGTACGACTTTTTGACGGCTATCTGACGTCATTTAAGACGTAATTGGTTTTGAAAAAAAAAAAAAACTATATCGTGTTTGTGAAAGGTAAAGGAGTTCTTTCTGAAAATATGCTGGTTATCTAAAATTATTTACCTATTTAACAAACTACTTAAATTGATAAAAGCTTCAAAAGCTCTTAAGTTCCAAATGTATTCAATAATTTTGCATGCTACTTTTAGCGAAGTGTTTCAGCAATTGTAAAAAAACTTGATCATTTGTAATGTGCCTAAGTACTACAATTCTTGCAAATAAATATCATAGTTTCCTCGGAATGGCTCCAAAAATACATATTTAACAAACTACTTAAATTGATAAAAGCTTCAAAAGCTCTTAAGTTCCAAATGTATTCAATAATTTTGCACGCTACTTTTAGCGAAGTGTTTCAGCAATTGTAAAAAAAACTCGATCATTTGTAATGTGCCTACTACAATTCTTGCAAATAAATATCATAGTTTCCTCGGAATGGCTCCAAAAATACATACCTATATGTAAACCCTAAATAAGAATAAAACGTTACGTTTTACACTGACTGTTTCCAATAACACAAAAAATCCTTCTAAACTGTTGGGTGCCCCTCAATGATTCCTAACCCCAAAATAATTGAAATAAACGAGAAAGTTTACTCGTACATCAAAAACGCTAACTATATAAGGGTTAAACAAGACATTGTAATAAAATAACATCGGTTTTTGTAAAACCGGAGTCACACGTAGTATGTAGGTACGATTTATGTTTTAACCTTTTGACCAGCACATGTCAAAAAATCAAAAACGTGCGCTCGGCGTCATAGGCCGCATTCCGAATTAAGACAACATCGCTCACAGCGCTCATAGCAATAATTTGCTTTCCGATTTAGATATCACGATTATGAACAATTCGGAGTGCTCGTGAACGCACTCACAGTGCTTACTCAATGTAAAAACAATATTATTACAGTATTTCCTTGTATAAACACAACATTCCTTCTTCAGTTCTTTTTTGGTTAGGTGGCGACTGTCAGCCAGAAGCACAATTTCGATAATGCCACGTTAGTTTAATTTAAAGTTGATGCAACTCAAAACAAAACACACACTGACATATCCTCACACACATCCTGTCATTTTTGACAGCGCTCACGGTGATATTATTCTAAGGCATGGTCGGCGTTATCGCGATATGGCGCATGTTATGACGTCATCTATCACAATTAACAGGACATCATTATCGCGCTCACGCTAATGAGGATCTTTACTGCCATTTTTTCACGATAGGTGGCGAATTGTCGACATGGCCGTTGAAAGCTGTCACATACATAACTCAAACTCAAACTCAAAGCATTTATTTAAATTAAACCATTAACAGGCACTTTTGAATTGTCAAGAAGTCGGTCAGTCAGAAAAAATGAAGCTAGTTGCCCATTCCATACCTATGGAGAAGAACGGGCAAGAAACTCCATGGACACTCTTTTTAAATGATATTTTACAAAAATATTAGTTACATCATTACTTTTGATTTTAAAATTATATAATGTGAGAACGATGTAAAAATCAAGAAAGACGTACGTGTTTAAAGCGTCCAGAGTACAACAAATAGTTCTTAACAAACTACAATCCAAAAATAAATTAATATAAACTAAGCCGAGGCAGCTAAGTGATGACCAGCCCCAACTGACGGCGCCCGTTCACGAACATGACGCATAAATCAGCACCATTCAGCTCAACCATTTTGAAGGGAGCTAAATGATCCAACACACACGCCACCGTCAGCGAGACATTTGAGTGAGCATGACATACTATCAGCTGCCAGGGCACATTCGAGTATATTATTACCCGGTAAATGGTAGCTATAGGGTACTTACATAGAACTCACATCTGTGCTATGCAATTATACAATACAAAGGAAATTGATTTTATACAATGCAAAGATAGTCTTACAATCTTCAGCAGCTCCAACAGTATTTTCATGTGTTAATCAATTAGTTGTGGTTGTGGAGCAGGACCAGCATTGAGCCAGGCATTTTTATCAGCGATGTAATCCCCTAACTTATAATATGCCTGACTGCATAGTGTGCGTTTTATACAAGACTTGAATTTTGTCTCATTCAGTTGAAGAATGTGGGGAGGTATTTTATTATAACATTTTAAACAGTACCCCATAAAAGATGAATCTACTTTAGCCAGTCTGAAACCTGGTTGAACTATTGGTCCCTATTTCTAGTACTATAATTATGTCTTTCACCTGTTTTACTAAAAAGATGTAAATTTTTCCTTACATACATGATGTTTTCATGGATGTATTGACATGGCACTGTCATGAATCGCGCCTGCGGAGATTATATATGGCTCTGATAGCTCTTTTCTGCAGAATAAAAATAGAATCTATGTCTGCAGCCCGTCCCCAAATTAAAATACCGTAAGACAAGATACTATGAAAGTAACTAAAATAGACCAGTCTCGCGGTATCTACATCAGTAAATTGACGGATTTTTCTGACAGCATAAGCTGCTGAACTTAGCCGTCCTGCAAGAGATGTTAAATGAGGACCCCATTGTAGCCTTGAGTCGAGCGTGATCCCTAGGAAAACAGTTTCATCGACGAATTCTAGTTTCTCTTGATTCAATATTATCTCACAATCACTACTCTTGACATTTGGTAAAGAAAATCGTATGCACTTAGTTTTTTTTCCATTTAATACTAAATTATTAGCAGTGAACCAATTTTGGACCTGCAGTAGGGCGTTATTTACGTCGTCAAAATTCATAGCATGTCTATTTACCTTAAAAATTAAGGAAGTGTCATCAGCAAATAACACCATTTGTGGTTGATTTTTTAATAAATGGAGTAGTTCATTAATATACACTAAAAAGAGGAAAGGACCCAATATCGAGCCTTGTGGCACACCAATTTTTACTAGCAAACCAAGTGAATTGACACCATTTATTTGAACTTGTTGTTGTCTATCATTTAAATAAGAACTAACTAAACTGAGCGCAAGTTTTCCAAGTCCGTAATGCTCAAGTTTCAAAACCAAGGTTTCGTGATCGACGCAATCAAATGCCTTGGAGAGGTCACAAAAAATTCCTATGGCGTCTTGGGCCTCTTCCCACGCGTTAAAAATGTGTTTTAATAAAGTTACACCGGCGTCGGTCGTACAACGTCCTTTGGTGAAACCATACTGTTGATCGTGTAGGATTTTATTCATGTTAAAATGATTAAGCATTTGATTAAGCATTATCTTTTCAAACACTTTGCTGAAAACCGGAAAAACGGAAACGGGTCTATAATTATTGGTGTCTTTACTGTCCCCGGATTTGTAAAGTGGTATTACCTTACTGTATTTCATTAAGTCGGGGAAGACTCCTTGATCCACACACGAATTAAATACTAAGGCTAAGTAGGGCGCAATAGTCTCAATTATGGAGGTACACCTTATTGGACATTCCCCAAAGATCTTCGGTCAATTTGATCTTAATTTGCTTATAAGCTTTAATTACTGTTATGGGGTTAATATGCCTAAAGTTAAAAAATTCAATCGGGCAGGCTGAAATGTTCGCCCTTACTAAATCAAAAGCGAGCGAGGGCGAGGAATTTAAGGTTTCAGTTGTTTTGAGTGGAATACTAGTAAATAAATTTACAAATTCTTGAGCCACTTCTTTGCTATCGCAAATGAGACCGCTTGACGTCTGCAGTGTGTACTCAGATTTATGCTTCTTATTCCTGTTCGTTTCATTATTTATAATTTTCCAAACTGTCTTTATATTATAAACCTCTTTTTAAAAACTGAAGATATTAACTGTTCCCGGTATGTACGAGTATATCTACATATTTGAATGTTGTTTTGTTAAAACGCACTCCAACTTAATGCAACGTCTTAGAGACACCGTTACGTTTAATACAAGGTATCCTGTTAGACTGATTTTTCCTCCAATGAAAAGCCACTTATAACGCAGAAGTTGCTTTTTAATTGTTAGGTATAAGAATTTATAATAAACTACCAGAATGATATAGGGTACTGCCGATCAATTGTTTTAAAACAGCTTTATTCAAATGGCTCAAAGACCAATCATTAGTATTCTGTGAATAAGTATGTAAACTTTAAAGATTCACATATTTCCCTATTATAATTTGATCAATGCAAGCCATTCTTAATATAATGATTCTGATATAATTAAGTACCAATTTTATAAGCTTCACATATTTAATTAATGTATTCAATAATTTTGCATGCTACTTTTAGCGAAGTGTTTCAGCAATTGTACAAAAACTCCACCATTTGTAATGTGCCTACTACAATTCTTGCAAATAATATCATAGTTTCCTCGGAATGGCTCCAAAAATACATACCTATTTAACAAACTACTTAAATTGATAAAAGCTTCAAAAGCTCTAAGTTCCAATTACAGAAAGCATAAAAATGAACATTTACAAGACAAATAAAATTTGTAATAACCTTTTCACAGATTTATTTATTACTTAAGTTAATAAATATTGTTACCATAATTTGTATCTACTATTTTGTTTATTTTATTACTAAATACTTATGACCATTGACTCATAATATATACCTAATTATATATAAATATAAGTACAAATAAATATAAAAAATAAACTTAATAAAAAGAAATAAGACATACAATGAGAAAATATTACCGTTGTGATGATACTGCCAGCTTCTTGTGAATGTGCTCGCGAAACTTAACTTTAAGGCGAAAGTGCCAGGGTAGCCAGCGAAATACAATTTTTTTTAGGTTTTTTAGAATTTGCTGGTCAGTATTAAGTTGTACGTTGATTAATATATGAATCGCGGCCGTAAGAAATATGTGTTTACAGAATTATAATCATTAAAGTCATCAACACAACTCTCTAAGACCACGCAAGTCCAAAGAATAACTGTTTCATGAAATCATCAATCTTTCATAAAGTACAACTTAATGCTGACCAGCAAATTGCAAAAAACGTAAGAAAATTTGAATTTCGCGGGCTACCTTAGCGCTTCCCCCTTAAAGGATAATGGGCATTGTTAATATTTTTTTAAATGTTGTAATTGAAAAACCATTTCGAGGAATAGCGTTATTGATCATTACGGACTAATAATTTATGAAAAATAGTCATATTTTATTGATATTTTTGATTAAATACGATTGACCTTCTTTGCCCTTCAAATTACGTCGGCTTTGGCCGTACAGTTTTGTATCGTTACCTCAGAAAATATAAAGTAAGAGGCAAGTATTGTCTACAATCTGTCAAATGTCAAATTATTATAAATATGTCAAAAATATAAACATTCATGTTTATATCTCATTACATTACATACATTATTTCAACACTCCACAATATTTAATATACTGGAAGAGTTATGGAATACAGGAAGTGCTTTGTTCCAACTTGCAGCAATAATAGTAATAATGTCGCCGCGTGCGTTATTATTCTATTTCTATGTCGCCGCGTCGATTGTTCTAGTGACGATAGAGAGTAGTACAAATATTCCTTGGAGGATACTTGCACATAAAAAGCAATTTATAAATAAATTCGCTAAGATAGGATTCGATTACCTATTTGAGACGTCTATTCGGCCTATTGACACTTTGACAGATGTGAGATTGATGACGTTGTGTTGACATTTTGGACAATCCCCATTGGTTGGTTGCCATCCTGATTTGCTGGCGGAGCGCATTCCACAGAGAGATAGCCCGAACGAAGAAGGAAGAGTGAGTGAAGTCTGTCCAGTGAGTGGGACATTGGAGAAGACGATCATTGTGTGATGAACGTAGATTTCTATTGTGGTTCTATTAGGTACTTTTGAAATCATTGCTTATGACTGATACGCTTATTACGGTTATTACCTACTGTGTAAGCAATATTTGTACGCTTTGCCATAAATAAAATAAATATTATGTAACTATGTGCTGAGTGACATAATATTTTTTTTATTTTATTCCATCGTGCACCACTACATTATACCTATGTGTACAAATAAATGTTTATTAATTTGAATTAATTTCTATTCGATAGACCTTAGTTTTTGTCAGACAGACGATTCCGTAATGTCATTTATTTAAAAAATAATGATTTCATTGATTTAATGATAATATATCGGATATTGAATCGTACGAAACTTTTTTACAATAGCCTTTCAACCGTCGTTATGATCTTTAAGACCATTGCAGCAGTGCATACCGTGCAGAGACTAATTCAAAAATAAAAACAATAGTAGCCAAGAAACAGCCTGATATATAAATAAACCATGGGATTACGAATCTAGATTCGAATTCCTTTTGACGAAAATGACACTTAATCATCCTAGCATAGTAAAAATCTTTGAACTTCTTACCAACCAAACCATTTTCTCTTAAGCGAAGCGCGTTTTGTCGCATTTTGTCTGAAAGTGGAAACCCTTTGTAGAAAAATGTAGCATAAATAAACTTGACGTATGGTTTGTTAAAGTAATAGACAGTGGTTCGACCAAATTCATCGTAGTAGATTTTTTTGTTGAATAGATATATTGATCGTGTATTAATCATAAATAAATCTTTTGATTGAGCTACTTTAGTCAGACCTTGCAACGGTTCTAGACAATCAGGATTTATTGCAGTAGATATATTCGTTTCAGATTGTATAAATTTTATCATTGCAGGAACAGTACAAGACTTGAGGTTGTACTCAACTATCTCTGCTTCATTAGAAACTTGGTGCTCTTTTATTGGTGTCCCTGTTATACTAACTAAGCTCGACTGGTAATAACAGTTCATTAGAAACGCGAACCACACCCATGTTATAAAGATGCACCTTACATTACTAGTCATTTGATGGGGCATATTACAGCCACTAGAAAGCAAATAATTCAACAATTTCAGCATTGTTTTAGCTTTGTCTTCAGCACGGAGGAGTATATTCATTAATATTGAATATATCAAATATACTAATAACAACAAGCACCACACTAGTGGAGAGAATTCCAAATAAGCGTTTTTCCACATAGCTACAGATGACGCCTTCCTTACATAAAACCGTAACTCATCATAATAATCCAGGTACCCGTGCAAATATGTGAATGCATCTGCTCGGCTCGATACTAGCAAAGTTTTACCCAGCATTGCATCAGATTCATTATTTTGCAATTTTGCCATAGGTCCCATAACTTTCATATTAGGGGATATTGTAGTATATATTATATTATTAATATCGAAGCTAAAATTCACTTTGAAATGTTCAAGTTCTCCTAGCACTTCAAATATATATTGTTCAGCTCCTAATGTCATTCGGTCGTCTTCTGTAAGTTCAGGGTGTATGGAGTAAGGTGGTCGATGTGGAACGCCGGCAACCAAGGTGCAGTTCCGTAGACCAGTCACAAATTTGTTTGGGAATAGATTATTTGTCGTATTCAAGCACGAGCCGTAACTTATGACGTTGTTGTAATATTTTCCACAGGCATAGTTGTCAAAGGGATTGTAGGTGTAGAGGTGAGCGTCGTTAGTACCGTTTACCACCAGCACGTTGACCACATGTCGTTGCAATAGCTCGTCAAAAATCTTCTTCAGTTCGTTGTCGTCCAGTGATCTGATCACGATTATGAACCGTGAGGACGGGTTCCATGTTGGATCTTCGAGAAGATATTTAAAACATTTCGTGAATGTGGTTGCATTCTTTGCGTTTATGAGATATCCTTGGTGTCTAAAATATGACTGTGTAGTCGTCTGTCTGAATACCATCGTTGTGACGGTTGATAAATGAATTGCTTTCAGGATCTCGTAATCGTCAGAATTCATATCAACGTATGTTAGCGTCTTTTCGTCAGAAAAGGTTGTTCCCAATATATCGGATATACACATCATCAGATTTTGATTCTGCTGTTCTTCAAAAGTAAAGTCATTTTCACTTTTACAACTTAAATATATCAGAGAGAACAAAAAGTAAACAACCAACATTTTTGGACTCATATTGACTTATGTTTTTAGAGAACGTTGGGTAGCTTGTTTATGAAGACTAATATTGTGTTCTTTGATTAAGATGTTATTATATAAAGTGAAATGCTATTAGAAATAAAGCTTTTATATGTTTATCGCAATGGATCTCGTTTTTAATCCATCATTACTCAGATTCTAATCTCTGTTCATGAAATGGTCTTTGATGTCTTAATAGGTAGGTTTTTCTGGCACAATTAATTGTATTTTTACATTAACTTGCTCACCATTGAACATTGATTTATTTACACTAAATAAAGACTAACTGACATACTATAAAAATAAATACAAAAACAAAGGACACTTAGGCGTCCAAGTACCCGTCCGCATCGCTGTCATCCGGAAACGTGCCCAGACGACTGGCAGCATTGCCACGTTGAATAGCAATGCTAATTCTTTGGCCACAGAACGACCCAGCCCTCTGGTCACGTGAAGTGTCGACCAGCCGCCGCGCCGGCTAGAAATTTCCTTAAAAAGGAGACGCGCACTCGGGCCCGATGACCCGAGCGTTTCGACCCCAAAACGGTTCAAAGCTGTAGCCGCTTGAGGATCTCAGCAGCCGCAGCAGCGGCGCCAGCACAGCTCGCCGTGCTAGGAACATGAGATGGCGCAAGGGTTGCACACACGTTGCGTCACACACCGGAGGCCTACGCACCTTCCAAGGCAACAACGTCATGCCGTCTGGTCTCTTCCCATCGTCACGTACCAAGGCGTTTGGTTCTAATACCGCTGGTACGTTGGCGGTTACAAGAGCTCGACGAAGAATATCGTTGATGCTGGCGTGCCGTGCTATACGACCTGCGCTCCTGCAGCAAGAGAGGCCATGGTACCCGAAACTATTGAAATTGGTGTCACTACAGTGACACCACCAACAGAGGAACAATTAGAATCGTTCCCAGACCTCGTAGCTTCGCTCACATAACTGTTATTCTATTTGCATGAAGTCATATCCTCTGCATCATCAAGGAATTTGCAGACGAATCCTTGATTAAATACCGATGGTGACAACGGCCATTGTGGCAGTACAATGACCGTCTTATGGTCACTATTATTACTTTCTGGAGAAATATTTGGATCTTTATAGAAAATAGAAAAACATTCACTGTTAAATTGTAATTTGCAGCTGCATCTTTATTTAAAAAAACAATCACGAAAAGTAAACGTCTGTAAGGGATCGAAGAGACAAACACAGACTACAATATAATATAGGGTAGTCACAAACGAGGAAAGAGGTATCTTTCAGCGTCAAGTTGTCCCGCGGGCTGTACGACTTTGTGACGGCTATATGACGTCACTTAAGGCGTAATTGGTATTGAAAAAAACTATATCGTGTTTGTGAAAGGTAAAGGAGTTCTCTCTGAAAATATGCTGCTTATCTAAAATTATTTATATATAAACCGTAAATAAGAATAAAACCATTACGTTTTTTTTTTTTCAGGATGGGAAATCATCAAATGACTCCTCCCGCTCTGGGTGGAGCGGAAGGGAGTGTCAGACTCTTACTGACTAAAACCCACCCGTGTTCCTTCCTTCGCCCTTTTGGTTTTACACTGACTGTTTCCAATAACACAAAAAATCCTTCTAAACTGTTATGTGCCCCTCAATGATTCCTAACCCCAAAATAATGGAAATAAACGAGAAAGTTAAAAACCAAAACCAACTACGACAAAAACGCCAACTCTAAAAAGGTTAAACAAGACATTGTAACAAAATAACATCGGTTTTTGTAAAACCGGAGTCACACGTAATATGTACGATTTATGCCTTAAACTTTTGACCGCCACATTTTTGATCGAAGGCCACACGTCAAAAAATCAAAAAGACAAAAACGTGCCCTCGGCGTCAAAGGCCGCATTCCGAATTAAGACAATATCGTTCACAGCATACATTTCACAACACAATTGTACAAATGTTTACTAATAGCGCCCCCCTGTTAACGCCATTTGAGGGCCAATAGATCTGTGTAGCCGCTTTTTTTAACTGCACAAAGGTTTTGGCGCGTGGCCAAAATTGGAACTAACGCCGTCATCTTGTTTTTTCAATGGATTTCACAAAACATTGCACTGTCAACGTCATTCCACCTCCAAAATATCCCATCAGATTAATTATTTTTCATTTTCGCTGTTAGTCCCATAACTTTCAAGTTACATAATGTAGTACAGACAGCGTCAGTATGTGCTAACCCCTCAAGTTTTAAAATGTTACACATTAAATTCCTTACAAATAATCTAAAGAATACTTCAAAAAGAACCCATTGTTTCGACTCAGATTCGAACCATCGCATCACCGAACGTCGTCATACTCATACCGGCAGTTTGACGAACTAGCCAGCGAGCCCATATGAATTGCGTTGAAATTGTTATCTACTATGGTCTGAGTCATTTTATCTTTAGGTGGGATGTCTAATCGATAGATGTTATAATTTGAGGGTATCCATTAATTATTTTACTTACATACGTTGTCTTTATAAAATTAATCCATACCCTCAAGTTATAACTATAACGTTTGATGTATACGTTCACTTAAAACGGCGAAGAGTAAACGACTACGATTTATTCATTAATTTTTAAAATGATTTATGATTTTATGAGAACTAAAATAGTTGTTCTGTGTGAACAAAATGTGAGCATAAAAGGATTTGCGAGACAGCTTGGCATAGCAGTAAGTTCATTATAATATTAATTGTGTTCTCCGATTTTTTTCTTGTTGAGCTATTTGCGGTATCTTGTGTGTGGTATTTAATAACTTATTTAAAACCATTTTTTTCTATACAGAGACAAACGGTGCGCTTATGGGTGCGCAGATTTCAAGAAACCGGCGATGCTAAGACAATGACCATGGGTCGGAGAACTACTGGGATCTATACGGACCAATCTGAACATCATCTGGATATTGTTAAGGTTCACACTACACCGCCGTTTACATCCACTCGTTACAGTTCGCAACGGCATGGAATATCTCTCTGTCCACGGTTCGAAGACATTTACACGCAGCGAACATTCACAGTTATCGACCTGCAAAATATGTCTAACAGAAGAACATCGAAGAGAACGATTGCGATTTGCCCAGAAATTGCAGTTATATTAATTAAGTATGACAACAAAATAAACAACGAAGACATTTAACTCATTTGATTCCACTATTTTACTTTGTATAGCAAAATATTCTAAGTAGATATCATGAGCTAATAAGAGATGTTAATTGATTATCTATTGATAACATGTTTATTCACTTATTATGCTCATGATTGTAATCCTGCCAAACTAACTTCTAGTTCCTAGACAAGTTGCAAACGCTTCAAAACTTGTCTCTTTCGATGTCACTTGCCAGACTGTCAAATGTCAAATTTGTATGCTGAGACGACATGACAGGTCACGTGACATTTCGTTAGGTTATGTCAATCTAAAATATTTCTACCGCTTACTATTTTATCGTTTACCTTAATAGGATGCCACTTGTCTAGGAACCCAATTGTGTCAGTTGGCAAAATAGTATATTATGATAGCTGTAAATAAAATTATCAAATCAAAATAAATCTTTGTTGTAAAATAAGATCATAGTTTTGTTAAATAATAGCAATAATAAATATTATTATATGATTATTAAGGTATTTTATTTTTCTTTATTTTTTAATTCTTTATAAATAATTACTAAAACAAAATAGAAAAATATATTAAAATAATAATTATAATGAACAAAAAGCACTTTTCGTGGCTATGATTTGAACTTCCACTCATAGGCACGGCAAGCGGTCTTGAAACCTCTAGTCTATTTAGACGATGAATAAAACGTTCGTAAATGTTAACCCTATTATTGCTTGTCGTTTTCGTAATAATAAAAGTATTAACGTTTTATTGAAAAAAACAATAATAAAAACAGAATTTTAAAAAATAAATACTATCTTAAACTTATTTATTCACTAAAACAATAAATTAATTAAAATAAAATGTTTTTGCAAAATACAAAAACCAACTTGGGCCTATCACGGATTTGAACGCACATGTCTTTTGGAGGGGTAAGCACTTAATGAAGCGGTGTGTACATATATAAATATAAATTAAAATTTTAGTTAAAATTCAATTTGAAATGTTCAAGTTTTCCTAGATTAATTTTATTTTGCAATTTCGCTATTGCTCCCATAACTTTCATATTAGATATTGTAGCGAATATTTAAAAAAAGAAATTGAAATCGTAGCTAAAATTCACTTTGAAATGTTCAACTTTTCCTAGCACTTTAAATTATTATTGTACAGCTCCTAATGTCATTCGTTTGTCTTCTGCAAGTTCAGGGTGTAGCAATGCGGAAAAGTAGCAAGCAAGGTGCAGTTCCGCAGACCAGTCACAAATTTGTTTAGGAATAGATTATTTGTCGTATTCAAGCACAAGCTGTAACTTACGTTGTTGTAACATTTTCCACAGGCATAGTTGTCGAAGCGATTGTAGATGTAGAGATGAGCGTCGTGAGTGCCATTTACTACCAGCACGTTAACCACATGTCAGTGCAATAGCTTGTCGAAGATCTTCTTCACTTCATCGCCTTCCAGTGATCTATCACGATATGAACCGTGAGGACGGGTTCCAAGTAAACGCAAAGACTCAATGAAATTCACAGAATGTTTTAAATATCTTCTCGAAGATCCAATTCGAGAAGTTATTTTAAACATTCTGTGAATTGCATTGGGTTCTTATTGGTTGCATTCTGTGCATTTACGAGATATCCTTCGTGTCTAAAATATGACTGTGCGTGTAGTCGTCTGTCTGAATACAATCGTTGTGACGGTTGATAGATGATTTGCTTTCAGGATGTCGTAGTCTTCAGAGTTCATATCAACGTACATATATTTACATTAGCGTCTTTTCGTCAGAACAGTATGTTACTAATATATCGGATATACACATCATCTGATTTCGAGTTCGCTGTTCTTCAAACGATAATTCATTTTCACTTTTACAACTGAAATATTTATCAGAGAGAACAAAACTAAAAACCAACATTTGTTTATGTTTTTGGAGAATGCACCCAGCGTTCTCCAAAAACTGCTGCAAAAAGCTTGTTTATGAAGACTAATAAGTTTTTTAATTATGAGTTCAGTATTCAAAGTGAAATTTCATTTGAAGTATAGTTTATCGTAATGGATCTAGTTTCTTATGCATCATTACTCAGATTCCTATCTCTTTTCACAAAATGGTGTTTGATGGAAGGTTAATAGGTATGTTAAGCCAGACTAAACGTGGCTATTAACCTGCCATCGAAGACATAATTAATCAAAGACATGATTAATGATTTCCGAAATATAATTTATTTGAAATATTTTAATTTCAGTGATTTGATGAAATGGTATAGTGGTACAAAATCGATTATAACGAGGAACGCAAACCGCACCTACATATTATTGAAATTAAATGAAATGATAGGGATTTCACGTATTAATTTGTATCTGCCGTCTACCCGTACTTTACCGATACGAAGTTTATCTCTGTTCTTTCTACCGCCATCTTGGTTTTTCAAAACATTTCACAAATACAATATTTTTTTAATATTGTATCTGCAATCAGCCATTCAGCTATAAGCAAATGTACTAACTGGTTCATGGTTTGTATGGAGGGCTCAAGTGAGAACCGCACATAATGGTGATTGCCTGTCCAAGTTCATACCCAGGTACACATCACAACGTCTTGATTGTCATTGATGGTATCAGTAGCAGCTTAAATGTGCTCCGATCGATAGCCTGGTAAAGGATGGTGTTTATTAGTTTGTTTAACGAAAATGGCTGAGCCGCGTGATGTATCTCAAAACAATTGCACAAAAGTTTACTAAAAGCGCCACCCTGACAACGTCATTCGAGCGCCAAAAGATCTGTGTAGCCGTGTATTTGTTAGTTCAGTAAATATAGTTAATATAACTGCACAAGGATTTTGGCGCGGGGCCCAAATCGGAACTAACGCAGGCATCTTGGTTTTTCATACAGTAATGTTTACCACCAGCGCCCTGGCAACGACATTCGTGCCCCAAGTGATCCATACAGCATTGTATAATATCGTGTAGGCACTAATTCAAAAATAAAAGCAATAATCGCCAAAAAGCAGCCTGCTACATAAATAAACCATGGAATTACTAACCTAGATTCGAACTCCTTTTGACGAAAATGACACTTAATCTTTCTAGCATAGTAATAATCGTTGAACTTCTTTTCAACCAAACCATTTTCTCTTAAATGCAGCGCATTTTTTCGCATTTTGTCTGAAAGTGGAAACCCTTTGTAGAAAAATATACCGAAAATAAACTTGGCGTATGGTTTATTAAAGTAATAGACAGAGGATAGACCAAATTCATCGTCGTAGATGTTTTTGTTGGATAAATATATTGATCGAGCCGTAACTGTATATAAATCTTTTGATTGGGCAACTTTCTTCAGACTTTGCAATGCTTCTAGACAATCAGGATTTATTGCAGTAGATATATTTGTATCAGGTTGCATAAATTGTAGCATTGCAGGAAATGTACAAGACTTGAGGTTGTGCTCAACTATCTCTGCTTCATTAGAAACTTGGTGCTCTTTTATTGGTGTCCCGGTGAAACTAACTAAGCTCGACTGGTAATGACAGTTCATTAGAGATGCGAACCACATCCATATTATTAAGATGCACCTTACATTACTATTCATTTGATGGGGCAAATTACAGCCACTGGATAACAAATATTGTAACAATTTCAGCATTGTATTAGTTTTGTCTTCAGCACGGAGCAGTATGTTCATTAATATTGAGTATATCACATAAACTGACAACAAAAGGCACCACACTAGTGGAGAGAATTCCAAATAAGCGTTTTTCCAGTTAGCTACTGATGACGCCCTCCTCACAAAAAAACGTAAGTCATCATAATAATCCAGGTACCCGTGCAAATATGTAAATGCATTTGCTCGGCTCGATACTAGCAAAGTATCGCCCAATATTGCATCAGTTTCATTTTTTTGTAATTTTGCCATAGGTCCCATAACTTTCATATTAGGGGATATTGTACTATATATTTCATTATTAATATCGAAGCTAAAATTCACTTTGAAGTGTTCAAGTTCTCCTAGCATTTTAAATATATATTGTTCAGCTCCTAATGTCATTCGGTCGTCTTCTGTAAGTTCAGGGTTTACAGAGAAAGGTGGTCGGTGCGGGACAGTAGCAAGCAAGGTGCAGTTCCGCAGACCAGTCACGAATTTGTTTGGGAATAGATTATTTGTCGTATTCAAGCACGAGCCGTAACTTATGACGTTGTTGTAATATTTTCCACAGGCATAGTTGTCGAAGGGATTGTAGGTGTAGAGGTGAGCGTCGTTAGTACCGTTTACCACCAGCACGTTGACCACATGTCGTTGCAATAGCTCGTCAAAAATCTTCTTCAGTTCATTGTCGTCCAGTGATCTGATCACGATTATGAACCGTGAGGACGGGTTCCATGTTGGATCTTCGAGAAGATATTTAAAACATTTCGTGAATGTGGTTGCATTCTTTGCATTTATAAGATATCCTTGGTGTCCAAAATATGACTGTGTAGTCGTCTGTCTGAATACCATCGTTGTGACGGTTGATAAATGAATCGCTTTCAGGATCTCGTAATCGTCAGAGTTCATATCAACGTATGTTAGCGTCTTTTCGTCAGAAAAGTTTGTTTCCAATATATCGCATATACACATCATCAGATTTTGATTTTGGTGTTTATCAAAAGTTAAGTCATTTTCACTTTTACAACTCAAATATATCAGAGAGAACAAAAAGTAAACAACCAATATTTTTGGATTCATATTGACTTATGTTTTTGGAGAACGTTGGGTAGCTTATTTATGAAGACTAATATTATGTTCTTTGATTAAGATGTTATTATATAAAGTGAAATGCCATTAAAAATAAAGCTTTTATATAGTTTATCGCAATGGATCTAGTTTTATATCCATCATTACTCAGATTCTAATCTCTGTTCATGAAATGGTCTTTGATGTTTTAATAGGTACGTTTTGTCTGACACAATTAATTGTATTTTGACATTAACTTGCTCACCATTTAACATTGATTTATTTACACTAAATATAGACTAACTGACATACTATAAAAATAAATACAAAAACAAAGGATACTTACTCGTCCGCATCGCTGTCATCCGGAAACGTGCTCAGAAGAGTGGCAGCATTATCATGTTGAATAGCAATGCTAATTCTTTGGCCAAAGAACGACCCAGACCTCTGGTCACGTGAAGTGTCGACCAGCCGCCGGCGAGAAATTTCCTTAAAAAGGAGACGCGCATTCGGACCCCATAACCCGAGCGTTTCGACCCCAAACGGCTCAAAGCTGTAGCCGCTTGAAGGTCTCAGCAGCCGCAGCAGCGGCGCCAGCACAGCCCGCCGTGCTAGGAACATGAGATGCCGCAAGGGTTGCACACACGTTGCGTCCTACACCAGAGGCTTACCCACTTTCCTAGTCAACAACGTCATTCCGTCGGGTCTCTTCCCATCGTCACGTACCAAGCCGTTTGGTTCTAACACCGCTGGTACGCCGGCGCGCGGCGGTGAGAAGGGCTCGACGAATAATATTGTTGATGCTGGCGTGCCGTGCTATGCGACCTGCGCTCCTGCAGCAGGACAGGCCATGGTGTCCGAGACTATCGACAGCTTCACCGCATTGACATCGATGCGGAGCAACACATGGTGCGCCCAAGCGGAGATACGTAGTGAGCCAAAGCGGGTATACTTTTATAAAAATTGTGGGTGTATTCCATTGATGGGAGGAGCGCACCCTATGGATATGTAAATTTTGGTCCAAAGCAACAGTATCGAATGACTGTCAAGGCTGAATAAATGTTCATTTTGAAAATCTGCCGAGACATCAGTATGTATTTCCTCCCCAATGAACGTTGGAAAGGATTCGTCAAAAAATGGGGACCCCAGGACCATACGTATATATAACCAGGACCATACGTATATAGAACCATACGTATATATATTTATAATAAAATATAAAATAAATATAATCACAAAAATATCAATAGTTGAAAATCGAATTTACCTTACAATAACAGGTTTGCAAAGCAGTCGTCGAACCGTAAGGCTATTTGTTTTATTTATTTATTTTATTTGCATAAAACATGGTATACAAGGTGTTATTGAAAAAAAAAAACATTAGATCGGACATGTTTTGCTTAATTATTATTATTATATTTATTTATTCAGATAACAACGATCCATTGTGTTAGTAACAATAGTCTTAACCTATGTTAGTACTTAACTAATAACACCGACAATGTACAGGTGACAAGTGACCTCACCAACGGGCTGTCGTGTCTCCCGGCTATAGCGCGTAGAATGCTGTTGGGGCTGCCACGGAGTCTGTTTAGCAGCGAGGCCGCTCTCTTACGCCGTACAGCATTGAAGCAGTCGGTACGTGCCTCAGCGAACATAGATGACGCGCTACAGAACCGAGGCAGACGCAACAGCACTCTAAATGCGTTGTTATATTGGATCCGCAGAGCATTGTAGGCCTTTTGGGTGTAGCTGAACCACAGGCTCCCCGAGTACAGTGACTTGCAATATGCTTTAAACAGCGTTATTTTGACCGCCGCCGTACATCGGAAGAACCGGCGGGCCAGCATATTAGCCCGAACCGACAATGCTCTGCGCTCCCTCTCCATATCTGCGTCATCCTTCAAATCATCCGTCACCAAGTGGCCCAGGTATTTCAGAGAGTACACCCTGTGCAACCCCACACCGTTCAGTAACACAGGAGGTACGGTCGAGGGGCACTTGGTATCGGACTTGAATACCATGTATTTTGACTTGCCTTCGTTGTATACAAGGCCATGAGACTCAGCGTACGACTCGCAAATATCGAGAAGCTTACGGAGCGCACCGACCGAGGGGGCCAGCAGCACCATGTCGTCTGCATAGCTTAAATTATTGAAACAAACTCCATCAATAAAGCAACCGACACGTGTGCTGCTGAGCCGCTCGATCAGTGCATTCACATAGAGACTAAACAACAAAGGCGAGGTCAGGCCACCCTGCCTCACGCCACACTCTGGCCTACTTGGCTCTGAAAGCTCTCCTGCCCATCGCACGCGATTCTCCTGTCTCATGTACCAGTACCGCAGAAGTGAGGCGAGTTCCGGCGGCACCGCGGTACCAGACAATTTCTGCCAGAGAACGTCAAAAGAAACAAGATCAAAAGCCTTGGACAGGTCTAGGAAACACGCATAGACAGGTGTTTTCCTGTCTGTGTAATACTTGACAGCATGCTTTAAACTAAGAATAGCGGTTTCTGTTGACAGCCCTGGCCGAAACCCAAACTGGGCATCATGCAGTTTGATATGGGTATTCAGGTGAGAATTAAGCACACTGTCAAGTATTTTTGCCACGACGGTAGCCAAGGAAATCGGCCTATAGTTTGACCTGTCCGAGACGTCTCCGGTCCTACTCTTGACCACTGGTACCACCAGAGCCCGCAGCATATCGGGAGGAAGATATGAATGACCCAAGCACAGATTAAATAGAAGAGCCAACACACGAGGCAAATGGTACCCACCATACTGCAGGTGCTCGATGCTGAGCCCATCGTGCCCAGGCGATTTCCCCCTCTTCATGCTAAAGCTTGCAATCTTACTAAAGATACATTATGAATTCATATTAAAAAAATCATTAATGCAATAGAAATTATTATTATTGAGCCATTTATATAATTGGATTTTAAATAATTTACAATTTAATGTTTAAAACATTTTTGGTAATTTATTATAGAGACGTACACACATAGCCACAGAGTTTTTATTATATTTCGCTGATCGAGGCAGCACATCTAACACAAGTCTGTATTGGTCACGCCGACTTCGAGAGCTTACTTCCTCTGCTGTTTTAAATAGTTCTTTGTGTTTTTGATCGAACATGCATGCTTATACATATTATAATGAAGGTAACGGTAGCAAACCAAGCTCTTTAAATATTGGTTGACATATCTCATAGAGAGCTCGTAAACATTTCTTTTGGGCGACAAATGCTCTATTGTGGTCAGTACTATTTCCCCACATCATTAGTCCATACCGTAGTGAGGACTCAACATATGCGCGATGTGAAATCACAGCCGTTTTTATATTAGTGACTTTTTTATTTGTCTCAAGCATAGACAAATTTATTTATTTTATTACATACAGTATCAACCTGTGCCTTCCAGTCTAAATGTTCGTCAATCACTACTCCTAAAAACTTAGTTTGTGCCACTTGTGTAATTTTTGGAATGTCCATTTTAAAATTAAATGTATTATTAGATTGATTAAATTGTATATATTATATTGATTTGTTCAGATTAATAGATAAATTATTATTATTTAACCAGTTAATTAAATTGTCTATTGTTTTATTTATGTCCGCTTCATGATCCGTAATTGATTTATATTTTTTATCGGTAGTCACAATTATGGAAATGTCATCGGCCAAAAGGAAGCATTTATGATTGGTAACATTAACAATGTCGTTTATGTAGAGCAGAAACAAGATAGGGCTCAATATGCTACCCTGGGGGACGCCGCGTTTTATACCTATATAATCAGACGAATATTCCGTCATGTCCCAACTTTCATTTAGTTTCGTGACAGTGACTTTCTGTTGTCTGTTAGTTAAATACGACGACATCCACTGAAGTGGTAGTCCTCTTATACCGATAGTCTCTAGTTTTTGTAACAATATTTCATGTGTAACCAAATCAAATGCCTTTGACAGATCAAAGAATAGCCCTGTCGTTAGCTGTTTGTTGTTAATATTGGTTAGTATTTCCTTCAACAGTGAAAAGATAGCTAAGGATGTGGACTTATGTTTCTGAAAGCCGAATTGCTCTTTTTTTATAATATTAAATTTCTCACAGTAGTTAACTATTTTTTGATACATGCATTTCTCGTAGATTTTTGACATAATGGGTATCCGTGTTATGGGGCGATAATTATTCATGTCACCCTTTTTACCCTTTTTAAATATCGGTTTGACAACATATATTTTTAAAGCACTAGGAAAGACTCCTTGTGAAAAGGACAGGTTAATGAGATAAGTCATCACCCCACTTATTTCATTAACACATGTCTTAATAATTCTGGTGTTAAGTTCATCATAGCCTACAGAGTTGGTATTTTTTAACGATAATATATGTTTCGTCACCTCATTTTCGAATATAGGTGTTAGGAACATTGAGTTAATAGTCTCACTCAGGGTATCACTGCGGAAACTATTTGTACAATTTTGAGTAGGAATATAATTTGTGAAATGACTATTGAAGGCAGAAGCTATTTCCGCTGGTTTGGTAAGTATGGTGTTGTCAATTTTAATGTGTTCAATGTTGTCTTTGGGGTCCGCGTGTATTTCATTTCTTATGACTGTCCATGCGGATTTACATTTATTGTCATTATTATTCATAAATTTTATGTTAGCATTGCGTTTAGCATTGTAGATACACTTTTGTAATAGTTTTGAATATGAGGTATATTTACTCTTGTTTATTATATTTTTAGTCTTGTAATATTGATATCGTAAGAAACGCTTCGTTTTAGAGCTCTGTTTTAGACCCTTACTTATCCACGTTCGCTTTATTTTATTATTTAAATTTACCTTAACCCTAACTTTTGGAAAACAGAGATTGTAAAATAAGCATATCAATTCATGGAAAGCGCTAAATGCTGTATTTGCATCGTTTTCCTTGTAAATATCTGTCCAGGATAGATTTTGTAAGCATTCACGGAATTTATGAGTATTATCTAGACTGTAGTCTCTTTTGTAAATATGACATATTGCGGCTTTTGTTGTCTGAAATTTTAAAGGGAAGCTTAACATTTGTGCTGTGTCGTGATCAGAGAGATGGAGTGGTAGCACTGCTGGGATTGCGTCAGGTATATTACTCAATATATGGTCTATACAAGATAATTTCCGAGTAGCTACCTCAATATAAAAATAATAAAATAAATAAAAAAGCTTTATTGACACAAAAATAGTTTACAAGTTGATTTTGGCAAACAGTAGGTACAATTTCTGCAATTGAACACAATTCAAATGACCACTAACACCTAAACTAGGCCGAGCCTGTATCTTAGGCGTTAGATCTTTCCCGGGTAACTATCTACAGACGTGTACATTAGGATCCAATTGTATATTGTAAACAACTTTTGCACATTAAACCAATACATTAAATAATACTAACTAATATAATAAAATACAGATTAAACTGCGGGTACTCTTCTTACTGCGGGTATAATGTAATAGAAATATTATAGGTAACTAGTTTGTTGACATATTCATTGTACAATTTTTCCAAATACCGTCAACTTAAAAAAACAAATAGTTTGACCACTGAATGTATGAACTTGCGACTTTTTACATTTTTTGTTTTTGTATTCTGATTATGTTTTTTTTTTTATTTTTTATAAATTGATTTCATTGTTTTAGGGACATTACTGCTTTAATTATTATTTCTATATTGTTTATTATTATTATTTCCTTTATTTATTTAATGGTTCCTATTGCAGGTTAATAAGTAAATTTTCAATTTCTAGATATGTTTTCGATTTTAGCCAGGTTATTAAAAGTTTTTTGCAAGAGTGTTTATTTAACTGGTAAAATTTGATAATTTTATTCAATTTGTTGTATAGCATTGGCCCCAAATAACACTGGAATTTGTTAATAAAGGATGTGTTATACGGAATTGTAGAACATACCCTCCCTAAACGTCTGTCATTCATTATTTCTTTATTATAATTAAGTTTACTATGTTGGGCCATTATAATTTCTTTAATGAATAGCTGCCGAACTGTCAAAACATCACATTCCGAGTACAAGTTAATAGTGGGATATTTATAAGGCTTGAACATCATAACCTTAAGCAACGCTCGCTGTGCTCGCTCCAGTTTCATAATATGCGTTTTACGCGCTCCTCCCCATGACGTAATACAATAAGATATTATTGATTGAGCCAGCGCGAAATAAACGGTTTTGAGTAGTTGTTTATCCGCAACATGTCTTAACTTTTAAAAAATATAAATAAGTTTACGTAGTCTACCTGACAATAGATCTATGTAAGGGCACCAAGTCAACCTTTCATCAAGCAGAATACCAAGTACTTTATTGTTTTAAGTCTTTCCAGAGGGTAACAATTACAGGGGTTAGATGTTATATCTTCGCAAGTATGCATCTGTACTTTAAGGTTTTGGGTAGTTTTTAGAGTCGTGTAAGTATTGGCAAAGGTTATGAACTTTGTTTTTGAGATGTTTAGGGTTAACAGGTTTTGAGAAAGAAATTTAGCCATCGTTTGTAACCCTGATTCTGCATGTTTTTTTGCCTCTTCCCATGTCTTTCCATAGAAAATTAGTGCAGTGTCATCGGCGAATGAGAAGATACTGCAATTTTTTAGGTTAATATAAAAAAATATGAATTTTTAAATTGTGATTGTTTGCTAAGTCTTGAAAGTCTTGAGTGATTTTGCTTCTTTTCAAGGTATTAATATTAAAGTCACCGGTTAAAACTATGCGTGTTCTAGACTTATATTTCTTGTACAAATCATGTAAGATACTATCTAGCTTAGTTAAAAAATCGTTACGATCGGATTGAGGTGTTCGGTATAAGCAAATAATCACTAATTTCTTATTTTCTAATTCTATGCCACATGCCTCGAATGTATTTACCGACGCATATGTTTTTATAAACTGTAATTCTTTGTAGTGTAGAACCTTTTTGACTAGAATACAAGTACCACCTCTGTGTTTTTCTCTGCAAAAATTAGTTGCCATTTCAAAATCCGACAATTTGAGATAGTTCTCATGACCTTTTTTAATAAATGTTTCTGAGAGGCAAATCACATGGGGTTCATTATGTAAGTCACGCATTTCCTGTAACGTTAACTCCAATAGTTCCTGTTTAGGTAAAGCACATGCAATGTTTTGATGGAGTATTCTAAAGTTGTGTGATGTAGGTGTTGTGTTCTTAGGTACGAAAAAATGTATCGTTCATTTTAAGTGTAGGAAAATAATATGGTATAGTACCTTTTCTATGCTATTCTGAAGGAAGATGAGAGTTTACGTTTTGTTCAGTTCCAATAATATTCCTTTTTCTAAAATAAAAGGGAATCGTTCCTTTTTTGGGTATGGTTGTCTCCCTTTTTGGCAAAGAACTTGATTTGCTACTCGCGATATGTTTCCTGAGCTCGGCTGGATTTAAATATTTCTGGGCATAATATTCACAATCTATTTTGTAATTTATTGATTTGCAAATGTCAGATACGTTGTGGTGTTTGGAATTCATCAAATGACAATTTTTGTAATGTTTACAAATATTTTTGATGCGATAATTCAATTTGTCGACATCTAAATGGCTACTTTTTAAAACGTTTAATATTATTATGCTGTTCTTAGAAAATGTCTGTAATATGATTTTTAACTGATATATTACATGTCCCATGTTATAGTCATTTTCACCTAAAGATATTACAATTTTGTCACCTGGTTGTAGGTCTATGTTGGTACAGCTTGTTGTTATTGTGTCGCTCTGTGCATTTGGTATCGTATGGGCGAGGACTCCATACTTTTCATACTGTGTAGTCTCTCTTGAATTTATAAGGGCAGCTGCCAGACCGACGCATTGTTGCGCACCAAAAATCCATATCGCTTTTCTGAATATGTGTTTTTTTAGTTCTGAGGCAATTGGGTTTGTTGTACTGGTATTGGCTGTAAGAATCTGTTCTGGTTTTGGTGTAGTCCTAAGAGATTGCTTCAAATCCTGTATTTGTGTATTTAGAGATCTTATCTCATTTTCTGCGATTTGTAGTTCCTTTTGTAAGGTTGAGATATTTTGTTGCAGATGTAAATATATAAAGTTATTATTACGTTCAGCATTTGCAGTAAGTCTCGGCGAGGAGGGAGTGGAAGACACGGTGTGACTTAAACGAGAGTGTCTTTTCTTTTTGTCATTGCATAGAGGGCTGCTTTCTTTGCTTATCGAAGAATGACATAACGACTTTAGGACATTAATTTCTTGAGTCAGCTTGTTCACTTGTCTTTTAAAGTCATTGTTTTCTAATATCGTATTTTCTAACTCATTCTCCGTGCTTTCTAGTTTTATAGTCAGCTGGGTTATTGTATCTTCCATCTCAGACATTGAAGATATGCTAGTTGTAGTACCGTCTACACTTTTTGAGAGTTTGTTCGGCGAGGTGTCAATTTCGTAAGATGTATCATAATCGGTCAGTACATGAGAATCTTGGTCAGGGGTGGACTGCTTTTTCCTTGTGCGAGTTTCCAGAGGCGTTCTTGTAGTAGGATACGTCGGTGCTTTTCTCATCGTTATATTGGATGGCTCTGTAGAATTGGTAGTCTTTTTCTTAATACACATCTTGCAGCGCCATTTGTTTTTAGATTCTTGATTCATTGATCGGTACGTGTGTTCCGGATAGCCATCGCAGTCGGGTTCAAATCTGTTGTTACAAACTAAGCACAACGCAGTTTTTTTTATGTCAACAGTTTTCTTACATTTGTAACATACTACTAGTGCTGGCATCTTGTGGCCTGTTTTGTAATAAAATTGAAACCCTTTCCAATCGTCCATGTTTTATTTTATAATCTGGTGTTGCCACGCTACATCAACTTAAAATCCAACATCCCCCCCTTTCATCAATATTAGATACATATATGACAGGCACTTAATTATTCTAGTAATGTAATTCAACTGATATAATCTTGTAAATAAACCGGAGTCCTAATTAATCTTCCTGAGCGAAGCCTTCCTTTAGTAGTGGTGGTCACCCTATCATTATCATCATTATTTGCTGCTTGATTGACTTACCCTGTGCTACTACAATTATTAGAACTATCTTGTGTTCCACCACTACTGCTTGCCGAGGGGTTTCTGGATTGATTTTCATATGTGTCTCCATAGTCCAACTGAGCCTGCGGCTTCACAATAAACTTATTTTTACTTTGAATCATATGCTTTTCATTCCTTACCACTATATTTCCTTTTTCATTTTTAACAGAGAATGATCTAGGCCCTTCATTACTTATAACTTTCCCAGTATGCCAAGTTTTGTCAGGAAAATTTTGTATTAACACATTATGTCCCGTTTGAAAGGATTTTTTGACTTTAGCTGTTTTATTATAGTTATTCCTAGAATTCTCTCTGTTACTCAACATTTTTCCCTTCACATCGGAAGGTATGTACATTAGGCTGAAGTACTTTTTGATCACAAGGCAAGTTTGTTCTCAACAATCTAGACATCAATAATTCTGACGGGCTGTACTCTAAGCTTGCAACAGGTGTTGTTCTATAATGTAACATAGCCATACTAAAATCAGTATTACTGTCTCTGCATTTGCGCATGATTTTTTTAATAATACCTACTGCCTTTTCTGCCATTCCATTAGACTGTGCATAGTTTGGGCTTGAATGTATCAGTTTTATATCCAATGAGTTAGCATACTGTCTGAACACATTACTATTAAAAGGCATGTTATCACTAACTATGTATTTTGGAATGCCATGTGTAGCAAATATGAATTTTATTTCTTTTATTACACTGTCTGCAGTTTTATCATTCAACTATTGTACTTCTATCCATTTTGAATAGTAATCAATCACTACTAAATAGTCCTTTTTCCCAAAATTACATATATCCATTCCTACCTTTACAAAGGGCAATTCAGGAATATCATGAGACATGAGACGCTGTTTTGAATTTGATGGTCTGTATTTTTCACATGTCTGACACAATAAAACGAACCTCTCTTTGTCTTGTGACATTCCTGGCCAAAATAAAGCTTTTCTGGCTCTTTTCTTACATTTTACTTTTCCTGAATGGCCTGTACCTATGTACAATATTTATCATTTCTTGTCTTACGTTTCTAGGTATCAGTATTCTATTTTTATAATATACAATACTATCTTTGACATTTATATCATTTCTCAACTTATACAATACTTTTAATTCCTTATCATGAATATTTTTATCAATATTTGGCCAACCTGTATTAAATACCAATTCATAATTTGTTGTAAGTTAGGGTCATTATTGGTATGAGACTGCAGATGTTGCATCATACGGTCTGAAATTGACAATTCCGTTTCAAAGCAATGAACTAGTTCTTGCAGAGTCGGCTCTACCCTTTTATTACTTGACAAATAGTTTCTGGATAGATAGTCTGCAATATACATTTTAGGCCCTGGTACATATTTTATTTCAAAGTCATATTTTAAAAGTTTGAGAACCATGCGTTGTAGTCTTGTTTCTACTATAATTCTACGTCCATAAATAAATTGGTGATACTTTTCCATAGCTGCACATATGGCGAAAAGTTCTTTTTCAATAGAAGCCCACCTTTTTTGGCATTCCGTATAGCACCTAGAGTAAAATGACACAGGTCTCCCATTCTGTAACAAACAGGCTCCCATGCCACTTTTAGAGCTGTCTGTTTGTAAGGTTATTGTCCCCTTGTTACTCAGAATTGCTAAAGTAGGAGTGCAACTCAACTTCTTTTTTAATTCTTCAAATGCTTCGGTCTGAGCTTCTCATGTACTGACCGATTATGATACATCTTACGAAATTGACACCTCGCCGAACAAAGCTTTTACTAGGCCTGAGGTAGGTAAGTATCTCGTGAATTTCCTTTGTATTCTTTCCAATCTGTCCGAATGCACTGCATAATTCGGATTCCAAAATTGACTACCATAATCGAGATGACTGCGGACGTAAGCGCAATACAAAATTTTTAATGTTTTCATTTTGTTAAACGAACTAGCATTACGGATAATGAATCCCAGGGCTTTGGATGCTTCTTTCGCGACTTGGTCGACATGACACTCAAAGGTGAGCTTACTGTCCAGAAGAATACCAAGATCTTTGGTGACATGAGTTCGAGATAAAGGCTGATTCGCAATTGAGTAGTTAAATATGACTGATAGGTTCTTACGGGTGAAGGTTATAACTAAGCATTTCAATATATTAAGATCTAATTTATTTATTCTACAATAGGTTACTAATCTAGATATGTCCGCCTGTAAAAGTCTAGCCTCATTCAAACTCTTAACTGATGTATAGATTTCATGTCATCTGCAAACATTAGGTATTTAGAATGTTTGAAATACTCGACGATATCATTAATGAAAAGTACAAATAATAACGGCCCCAGTAGCGAGCCCTGCGGTATACTAGAAGGGATAGTTGACCAGGAGGATATAAAGCCACTGAGGACCACTGCTTGTGTCCTATTTTGCACATATGATGAAAACTATCTGTATGGGTCACCTCTAATGCCCAAGTCATAAAGCTTCCCCAGTAGGATATCATGATCGATCCTATCGAACGCCTTATTGGCCTATAAATTTCAATTTTGTCTTTAGCACCCTTCTTATGGATGGGTGATACAAAAGCTGATTTCCATAAAAAGGCATAAGTCCATCAGATATTGACCTTTTAAATAAAAGTGATACAGGTAAAGCTAGTTCCTCGGCGCATTCAACTATGAACACAGCAGGTAGAGCATCAGGTCCAGCAGATTTTGTTACGTCAAGGGATTTCAAATGTCTATGAACGATCACTTTGTCAATTTCAATTGTACTTAAATCACAGTTGGAAACACAGCCAGTCGAACCACTACTATCCGCTGAGGAAAAAGCATCTAGAAAGGTTGTGCGAAAGTAATTAGCAAAAAGCTCACAAATTCCTCCCCCTGAGTCGCTTCTAGTATCACCATATGACATACTCGACGGGAAATTACTATTAATGCGTTTACTTTTCACATATGACCAGAATAGTTTTGGGTTAGTACCTAACTACCTATTGAGGCCTCGATTTTTGTCATGTGGGCCTTATAACAAAGCTGCTCAATATTATTAGCTCTGTCGCGAAGCAATTGATATGATAAGCGATCAGAAATATTACCGTAGACTTTAAATTTCCTATGGTATTTGAATTTTTCTTTAAGTATCTTAATGAGGGCTGAGTTATACCAAGATGGATATTTAAAAAGTTTACACAGACGCTGAGGGACGTGTTTATCTCTGATCTCGAATAACAAAGAGAGCAACAAGTTAACAAACAATATTTTTGTATGAACATTGATCTATGGTTTTAGGTTACGTGACATGAAAATAAATAGTTTATTTATTATGATTTTATAATAAAAGTTAAATTGTGGTTAGAAATAGGGAAATTAAATGGTTCTAATCGAAATGGATCTAGTATGTAATGGATTTTTACTCAGATTAAAATCTGTGCTTATAAAATGGTCTTTGATGGATCGTTAATAGCTACTTTTCGTCTCAGATGAGTTACAGTATACAATGTGGGTCAGACCATACGCTATTAAATTAAACTTCGTTTAATGGCGTTCCTGGTCTGCATACAAAAATTCAATCCAATAAATATACTATAATTATATTTTCCGGAAGACGTAGCGTTGGAAGGCCTCCCACAAGGTTGTCCGACGACCTTGTGAAGGCCGCAGGAACCCGTTGGATGCAAGAAGCACAGAACCGGTCGAAGTGGAGGTGCTTGGGGGAGGCCTATGTCCAGCAGTGGACGTCTTTCGGCTGAAATGATGATGATGATGATGAATTATGTATATTTTCAAAGGTTTAGTCATTATAGCTAGTCGGCTGATCGGCAGAACTAATAGTCGGCCCATCATAACCATATTTTATTTGTTTGATTTTTTTATTTCTCTTTTAGGATTTATTTGATACGAAGTTAGATTTTTTTAGAAGTTGGATTTATTTGTAGTTACTAGCTAAAGTAGTGACTTTTGTCATGTCATCAATTAGCCTTTCAACCGTCGTTATGATCTTTAAGACCATTGTAGTAGTACATATCGGGCAGACACTAATTCAAAAATGAAAACAATAGTAGCCAAGAAACAGCCTGATATATAAATAAACCATGGCATTACGAATCTAGATTCGAATTCCTTTTGACGAAAATGACACTTAATCATCCTAGCATAGTAAAAATCTTTGAACTTCTTACCAACCAAACCATTTTCTCTTAAGCGAAGCGCGTTTTGTCGCATTTTGTCTGAAAGTGGAAACCCTTTGTAGAAAAATGTAGCATAAATAAACTTAACATATGGTTTGTTAAAGTAATAGAGAGTGGTTCGACCAAATTCATCGTTGAAGATTTTTTTGTTGGATAAATATATTGAACGTGTATTAATCATAAATAAATCTTTTGATTGAGCCACTTTCGTCAGACCTTGCAACGGTTCTAGACAATTAGGATTTATTGCAGTAGATATATTAGTTTCAGATTGCATAAATTGTAGCATTGCAGGCCCAGTACAAGACTTAAGGTTGTACTCAACTATCTCTGCTTCATTAGAAATTTGGTGCTCTTTTATTGGTGTCCCTGTTATACTAACTAAGCTCGACTGGTAATAACAGTTCATTAGAAACGCGAACCACACCCATGTTATAAAGATGCATCTTACATTACTAGTCATTTGATGGGGCATATTACAGCCACTAGAAAGCAAACAATTCAACAATTTCAGCATTGTTTTAGCTTTGTCTTCAGCACAGAGGAGTATATTCATTAATATTGAATATATCAAATAAACTAATAACAACAAGCACCACACTAGTGGAGAGAATTCCAAATAAGCGTTTTTCCACATAGCTACAGATGACGCCTTCCTCACATAAAACCGTAACTCATCATAATAATCCAGGTACCCGTGCAAATATGTAAATGCATCTGCTCGGCTCGATACTAGCAAAGTTTTACCCAGCGTTGCATCAGATTCATTATTTTGCAATATTGCCATAGGTCCCATAACTTTCATATTAGGGGATATTGTAGTATATTTATTTTTATTAACATCGAAGCTAAAATTCACTTTGAAATGTTCAAGTTCTCCTAGCACTTTAAGTGTATATTGTTCAACTCCTAATGTCATTCGGTCGTCTTCTGTAACTTCAGGGTGTATAGAGTAAGGTGGTCGATGTGGAACGGCAGCAAGCAAGGTGCAGTTCCGCAGACCAGTCACAAATTTGTTTGGGAATAAAATATTTGTCGTATTCAAGCACGAGCCGTAACTTATGACGTTGTTGTAATATTTTCCACAGGCATAGTTGTCGAAGGGATTGTAGGTGTAGAGGTGAGCATCATTAGTACCGTTTACCACCAGCACGTTGACCACATGTCGTTGCAATAGCTCGTCAAAAATCTTCTTCAGTTCGTTGTCGTCCAGTGATCTGATCACGATTATGAACCGTGAGGACGGGTTCCATGTTGGATCTTCGAGAAGATATTTAAAACATTTCGTGAATGTGGTTGCATTCTTTGCGTTTATGAGATATCCTTGGTGTCTAAAATATGACTGTGTAGTCGTCTGTCTGAATACCATCGTTGTGACGGTTGATAAATGAATTGCTTTCAGGATCTCGTAATCGTCAGAGTTCATATCAACGTATGTTAGCGTCTTTTCGTCAGAAAAGGTTGTTCCCAATATATCGGATATACACTTCATCAGATTTTGATTCTGCTGTTCTTCAAAAGTAAAGTCATTTTCACTTTTACAACTTAAATATATCAGAGAGAACAAAAAGTAAACAACCAACATTTTTGGGCTCATATTGACTTATGTTTTTAGAGAACGTTGGGTAGCTTGTTTATGAAGACTAATATTGTGTTCTTTGATTAAGATGTTATTATATAAAGTGAAATACCATTAGAAATACAGCTTTTATATAGTTTATCGCAATGGATCTCGTATTTAATCCATCATTACTCAGATTCTAATCTCTGTTCATGAAATGGTCTTTGATGTCTTAATAGGTAGGTTTTTCTGGCACAATTAATTGTATTTTTACATTAACTTGCTCACCATTGAACATTGATTTATTTACACTAAATAAAGACTAACTAACATACTATAAAAATAAACCCCAATGTCCCACACCAGAGGCCTACCCACCTTCCAAGGCAACAACGTCATGCCGTCTGGTCTCTTTCCATTGTCACGTACCAAGCTGTTTGGTTCTAACACCGCTGGTACGCCGGCGCGCTGCGGTGACAAGGGCTCGACGAATAATATTGTTGATGCTGGCGTGCCGTGCTATGCGACCTGCGCTCCTGCAGTAGGACATGCCATGGTGTCCGAGACTATCGACAGTTTCACCGCATTGACATCGATGCGGAGCAACACATGGTGCGCCCAAGCGGAGATACGTAGCGAGCCAAAGCGAGTATACTTTTTGTAAAAATTGTGGGTGTATTCCATAGATGGGAGGAGCGCACCCTATGGATATGTAAATTTTGGTCCAAAGCAACAGTATCGAATGACTGTCAAGGCCGAATACATGTTCATTTTGAAAAGTCTTGCCGAGACATCAGTATGTATTTTCTCCCCAATGAACGTTGGAAAGGATTCGGACCCCAGGAAGTAATCAGAATTTCTTTCCGTAAGTTCTAGTATATTTGGTGCTATTGTAATAAATCTTGCTATGTTAGTGTTTCTGTCAGTGGTTTGAGGAAGATAAATTTTACATCTTGACAGGTTAAGGTCTAGGCCAATAGAATTTTTTTTTATTAATTGATAATCCATTTTGTTTGCATGGATGTCGTCGAAGACACCAGAGGAGGAGGATAAGGAAGGGGTTGAGTTAGGAGTTCTGGTCCCAGCAACCAAAATGTACACAGAGTTAGGACTGGTAACGCTCCAGCGTTATCGTTGTTGTCCGTGTGAGAAGCAGCTCAACCTCATCATCTGCCAAGCCTTTTCCCAACTATGTTGGCTTCGGCTTCCACTCTAACCGGATGTATCTGAATACCAGTTTTTTACATGGAGCGACTGCCTATCTGATCTCCACAACCCAGTTACTGGGTAATATGATACCACTTGGTAAGACTGGTTGTCAGACTTTTGGGCTTTTGACTACCCGTAATTACTGTCAAAAATCCACGATATCTATTTATTTTTATTATAACCGTTGATGACAGAAGAGGCATAAACTTAATGTTTTCTGTGTTCATTCTACAAAATATAATAATTAATATCACTACATAGTATAAAACAAAGTCGCTTTCTCTGTCCCTATGTCCCTTTGTATGCTTAAATCTTTGAAACTACGCAACGGATTTTGATGCGGTTTTTTTTAATACATAGAGTGATTCAAGAGGAAGGTTTATACAGTATGTTAACTAACAGAGGGCGTTCCCGTTAACCCGCAATAGTATAGCATCCATACATGCTAAAAAAATATTACCATTCGAAAATAAAATGTTTTTATTTTTTTTTATATTAAAATATTCACTAAAAATCGTAAATTGATACGTTAAAGAAACACTCTGTACACGCGTACTTGAAGGACAGCAATGTCGGAATTTATTTAATTAAATAAATTAGAATTAATTAAATAAATAGAGTACCAATTTACGATTTTTAGTGAATAATTTAATATAAAATAAATAAAAACATTTTATTTTCGAATGGTAATATTTTTTTAGCATGTATGGATGCTATACTATTGCGGGTTAACGGGAACGCCCTCTGTTAGTTAACATACTGTATGTATAATAATAATAATGTTTCCGTGCGAAGCCGGGGCGGGTCGCTAGTAGTACAATAAAATATAAAAAAAATATAATCACAAAAGTATCGATAGTTGAAAATCGAATTTACCTTACAATCACACGTTTGCAAAGCAGTCGTTGAACCGCAAGGCTATTTGTTTTGCAAGAAGTTGACTAAAATTAGCTCTCTTATATTATAATTATGTCATTATTGAATGCTTAGCTCCATAAAGGTATAGCGTGATGATAATCATTTACAAGATTAAATATGTAACTATTTGCAATATTCTAACCTTTTGGCTCGTATTTTTACATTTTTTGGTAAACAATAGAAGAATACGAACATAATGCTTATCCCCCATCCCCCATAGCAAATAGCGTGATATTTTATAGTCTACAGATATCAGACTTACAGGAAATAACTATGCCACGTTTGAACAGAATCTGCGCTGTAGTACCTATTTGCGTAATACTGGAATAACGATCAGATAAACTGATTTCAAAAATTTTCGGCATTAGAATCGTTCCCGTACCTCGTAGCAATTACTTTAAACAATATATTCAATGTACAGTTTTGACTTTACCACGATTTTATTGTATGTATACATAGATGTGCCCGCAGCTTCGCTCACATAACTGTTATTCTATTGCCATGAAGTCATATCCTCTCCAACATCCTGATAATTTAAATTAAAACTTGTTAGTAAGTTAAACCAAGAATTTTCAGACGAATCCTCGATTAAATACCGATGGTGACAAAGGCCATTATGGTAGTGCAATGACCGTCTTATGTTCATTGTTTTTAATTATTGGATAATTATAGAAAGTAGAAAACAAACGATGTTAAATTATAATTTGTAGCTGCATCTTTATTAAAAAAAAAACAATTACAAAAAGTAAACATCTGTAAGGGATCGAAGTCACAAACAGACTGCAATATAATATAGGGTAGTCACAAACGAGGAAAGAGGTATTTTTTTGCGTCAAGTTGTCTCGCGGGCTATACGACTTTGTGACGGCTATATGACGTCACTTAAGACGTAATTGGTATTGAAAAAAACTATATCGTGTTTGTGAAAGGCAAAGGAGTCCTTTCTGAAAATATGCTGGTTATCTAAAATTATTTATATATAAACCGTAAATAAGATTTCCAATAAAACAAAAAATGCTTCTAAACTGTTGTGTGCCCCTCAATGTTTCCTAACCCCAAAATAATTGAAATAAACGAGAAAGTTAAAAACTAAAACCAACTAAGACAAAAACGCTAACTCTAAAAAGGTTAAACAAGACATTGTAACAAAATAATATCGGTTTTAGTAAAACCGGAGTCACACGTAATATGTGGGTGAATATCCCAGCAGCAAATTTTACGCGTCCACGTTGAGAATCGAGGTGTTAAATGATAGGATGTTTCTTATTTTTTTTTATAGTAAGCTACGTAACTTGTTTCAATTAGGGCCACATTTTTTTTTATAACTGTGTATTTAAATAAATAGGGAAAAAATAAATCGCCTTAAAATTCAAGTTAGGTGGCTTGTCCCAGCTCCATTTTTTGATATAATTGCATTCACCAAAGCAACAATTTGCTGTACAATAAAAAATAAATAAATTCGTTAGTATATGCTTAAGACACATTATCTAAAAACAATTAAACCATATTAGAAAATCTAATTTTAAAGCACAGGGTAGTCGATCAAAGTTTGTCCAAGTAAAAATCAAAATTTTGGTGGCACTTTTTCAACATACTATAAAATGAAGCTTCGTGTTCGTGCGTGTGCGATCAATCACATTTTATTATTTCACATCTCTCAGTTGTGCACTTGCGCGTAACAGGTGTGTGATTAGTGCTATGATTTTCCGCCAAAAACGTAAGTATCATCTTGGGTGGCACGGGGGACAAAAATTGTTCAATTTTTGGTGGATCGATTTGCTGTTAATTTTAAAGTGTTTTAATAGTAAGCTACACATTATAGATAGTGATTTGGGTTACGCATAAATCAGTGATATTTTATTTAATTGTAAGTAAAAACCCCTATTTTTAGAGATTTTTTTTATATCTGGTTTCAATTTTGGTGGCTCAATTTTGGTGGTTTTGGTGGCGTTTTCACGCCACCGGTCCTTATTTTTCACGTAAACTGAAGAAAAAATTTCGCGACCAAAATTGAAAAAATATTCAGTTTGTTGATATTGACCCTTAACATTGTGTAAGACATCTGAAATCATTAAATGTTCAATACAAATATTGTTTGTTATTTTTGTATTAAGATACAAATTTCGCCACCAAAATTGAAAAAATATTCAGTTTGTTGATATTGACCCATGTACGATTTATGCCTTAACCTTTTGACGGCCACACGTCAAAAAATTAAAAACGTGCTCTCGGCATCAAAGGCCGCATTCCGAATTAAGACAATATCGCTCACAGCGCTCATAGCAATAATTTGCTTTCCGATTTAGATATCACGATTATGACAGCTGAGAGCTGTCAACAATTCGGAACGCTCGTGAACGCGCTCACTGTGCTTACTCAATGTAAAAAAGATATTATTATAGTATTTCCATGTATAAACACCACATTTCTTCTTCAGTTCTTATTCCTTGATTAGGTGGCGACTGTCAGCCGCAGCACAATTCCGAAAATGCCACGTTAGTTTAATTTAAAAATGATGCAACTCAAAACAAAACACACACTGACATATCCTCACACACATCCTGTCATTTTTGACAGCGCTCACGGTGATATTATTCTAAGGCATGGTCGGCGTTATCGCAATATGGCGCATGTCATGACGTCATCTATCACGATTTACGGGATATCGTTATCGCGCTCACGCTAATGAGGATCTTTACTGCCATTTTTTCACGATAGGTGGCGCATTGTCGACATCGCCATTGAAAGCTGTCACTTACATAAATTTTGTAACCTATCATTCAGTTAATTTTAATTTTCTCGATACCTAATGCATCTGTGTACTATACCAGGATGTACCAAGCCCGGTGTGCATTTATTTCCCAAAAATATAACTAAAAAAAAATGGGAAAAGGCTATACCTAACAAAAAAAAATTTTTTTTCGTCTTTCAATTCTTTAAGCTTCCAGATACAATACATGTTATCGATAACGATGGTGGACCGGTTTCAACAAAAATAGCGAATAAACTGACGTAAATCAAGCGAATACGATTTGACAGCAGCCATCGCGCCGCTAGCGACTTCTGCGCTGAAATTTTCACAGATGATGTATTTCTGTTGCCACTATAACAACAAATACTAAAAACAGAATAAAATAAATATTCAAGGGGGCTCCCATACAACAAACGTGTATTTTTTGGCGTCAGGCTCTAACTTGGCCAGTTTTATTTTTCAATAGATTTCACAAAACATTGCACTGTCATACTGTCAACGTCAATCCATCTCCAAAATATCTTTGTAGAGGTCTTTTAAACTGCGCAACGGATTCTAATGCAGTTTTGAGAATTTTTTTTGAAGTGAAAACTTCTTTAGCGGCGCTGTGTACTTTTTTTGGAATGGGTAAAAACTTCTAAATTCGCGTCAGGTCACGTGACCCTGATCGAAAATTCGTAAGACGTAAAACGTAAGACAGCGCCATCTATGCACATCGGGAAGAACTACGAGGGCCTCGCGTACTAACTACGTAGTTCATCCAACAACGACGAGCGCGTTGTTGAGGACAGCGCCATCTATGCACATCGGGAAGAACTACGAGGGCCTCGCGTACTAACTACGTAGGCCTCGCGTACTAACTACGTAGTTCATCCAACAACGACGAGATGGCGCTGAACCACGGATATATAACTGACGACGAGCAAATCTGAATAAATTCCTTTCACGAGAAGAATAAACCAGTCACTTTGGTCATCATACCTGATTTGCAAAAAACCCTATAAAATAAGGAACACACCTTAACACGCGTGTTTTGTTTATAAGACGATTCACAAAATACACTCGTAATTGTTCAAGTTTTCACTTCTGTCGGCACTACCGGAGTGCCAGTGTTTTTTTTTTTTTATTATAGAAACTAATTAACTTATTTTATAACAAATTATTTACACTAGATACTAAATTAAAAGTCTAACTAACTTACTATACAAATAAAAACAAAAATAAAGGACAAATCAGGCGTCGAAGTACTCGTCCGCATCGCTGTCATCCGGAAACGTGCCCAGAAGACTGGCAGCATTGCCACGTTGAATGGCAATGCTAATTCTTTGGCCAAAGAACGACCCAGCCCTCTGGTCACGTGAAGCGTCGACCAGTCGGCGAGAAATTTCCTTAAAAAGGAGACGCGCACTCGGGCCCCATGACCCGAGCGTTTCGACCCCAAACGGCTCAAAGCTGTAATTGCCCAAAATGTTACAGTATTTGCGCCGCTTGAGGGTCTCAGCAGCCGCAGCAGCGGCGCCAGCACAGCCCGCCGTGCTAGGAACATGAGATGGCGCAAGGGTATCGACACACGTTGCGTCCCATACCAGAGGCCTACCCACCTTCCAAGGCAACAACGTCATACCGTCTGGTCTCTTCCCATCGTCACGTACCAAGCCGTTTGGTTCTAACACCGCTGGTACGGAGACAAGGGCTCGACGAATAATATCGTTGATGCTGGCGTGCCGTGCTATGCGACCGGCGCTCCTGCAGCAGGACAGGCCATGGTGTCCGAGACTGTCGACAGCTTCACCGCAGTGACATCGATGCGGAGCAACACAAGGTGCGCCCAAGCGGAGACACGTAGCGAGCCGAAACGATGAATCATCCATCATTGTGCCTATGGTGGATGATGGGAGCGCCTGAAGCCATAAGCCTGACTCCCATTCTCCCACAGCCAGCAGACGGGCACGCTCAACAGTATTACGTGACGTGTTTATAAGGGTATTCCGTATAATACTGCAGAGCGGCACGTCCCACCGTCTCTGGGAAGACGGGTTATCGGGCAAAACCGTATTGGGACAAGCCATTTTCCAAGCGTTCAACGCATCGGTCAAACACGGTACTTCAAAATCGACCAGTGAGGAAGATAAAATGTTCCTGGTTAATTTATCGGTACTATGGACCGAGGAGAGGAAGGCTGGTAAACTTATACTTGAAATTTTGCGGACGCCGAGACCGCCCAAGCGAATGGGTAGTGTGGCTTGCTGCCACGCACGGTCGTCCAGGGCCACATTTAGGATGGAAGTTAATGTGTTTCTAATAATTTGGTCTACTTTTTCTAAAAGTTGTGGATGCTTCCATAGATGAGAGGAGCGAAGGCTATAAGTAAATTTTGGTCCAAAACAACAATACCGAATGAGTGTGAAGGCCGAATGAATATTAATTTTGAAAAGTCTTTCCGAGACATCATTAAAATTTTGTATCTTCTCCTCAATGAATGTTGGAAAGGATTCGTCAAAAATTGGGGACCCTAGGAGGTGAAGAGAATTTCTTTCCGTAATTTTGATATTTGGAGCTATTGTATTAAATTTTGCTATGGTAGTCTGTCTGTCAGTCGTTTGGGGAAGATAAATTTCGCATTTTGAAAGATTAAGGTCTAGGCCAATGGAACTGAAATTTTCTTTTAAAAACGTTAAATCTTTTAAGACTGTGTCTACATTACCTCCTAGGGTTCCGTCATCCAAATACCATACGTTGAATTTAGAATTTAGTTGTCGAATAATTGGATTTATTGCCAAACTAAAAATGACTGGCCCAAGAGGGTCACCTTGTTGACAACCAACGGCTGATTTCAAAAGGTTGTCTTTATAAAGTAATTTAGAGGGTTGTCTGTAACATTGATAGAGAAAACTGTAAATTTTGGGTATTTCTTTTTGAACTTCTGTCAACAAGGTGTCCCTGTTTACGGAATTGAAAGCATTCTTAATGTCAACCTTAAGGATGACCTCACCTTTATCGCTATTGAGGTAAGTGGATAAAGCATGTACCGCAGCCTCACAGCCCCCTTTGGAATCAAAACCTAGCTGTAGGGGCTGGAATTTGCTGGCTAGTGTTTCGCTGTAAAAGGCACAGCAAATTTTGGCTGCGATACGGCGGTAAGTGGACCCTACGGCAATGGGACGAATGCCGCCATCCTTTTTGCGCAGGGCACATAAATTTGCCCCATACAAAATATCAATGACGGCTTCGTTCACATTGCCAGAGAGCATGAGATTGATGAGGGCCGTCAGCTCCTTCAAAAGGGACTCACCAGACTCCCCGGCGCCTGAACATATTAAGTCCTTTAGGTGTTGAGGCGTCAGGCCGTCGAGGCCGCCGGCGGAGCCACTTCGAAAGGAGCAAACGGCTGCACATACTTGTTGAGCTGTAATTTCAAGTGTGTTGAATTCCGGAACGGGTGGGTCAGGGAAGGAGAGGTCATCTGCCGCGGCGGGATGTTTTCTCTCCAGAGCTGTAAGTGTCTCTGGAGAGTACGGCGCAACCACATCGCTGCTAAAAATGATCCTAGCTGCACCTCTGATATCACCCTCGCCTAGTTTAGACTCCACATGGTGCAATAAACCTCTTTGGGGGAGGTGCGCTGTTAATTTAGGTTCGAAATTTTGGGTCGAAATGTTACAATTATCTTTGATTTGTGCTGTTAAAGTTTTTTTATTTGCCAAATTTTTTTGCACATGTAGAATTCTAAACGGGAAAGTGAGTAATTGCTCCCAAGCACTTTGAGAGTTCTCTCGGGCGGCGAGGCGGATGCAACGCGCTAAACTCGAAGCCACGGATGGTCTCGCGCCACGAGGAACTCTCTTTAAAACTGGAGTTGCTGTTTTTAATTTTGCAAGGGTTTTCCAAAAAGGTTGAGCGGGTGAATTAGGTAGCGAAGTGGGTATTGTCGGGCATGATGAAGGTACATTGTGGGGTTTGTGTTTCTTCCCCAAATGTACCTTCAAGCCTCGTTCACCCTTAAAAAACGTGCTTGGGGGCAATGAGGGCATCTCACTAGGACATCCAGCGATGTGGCAGGTTGACTGGCGCTTCGGACGGCGTCACTACTGTCATCATAGTTAAACATTTAAAAAAAGTAACACTACTTACATGATTTTTCCACACACAATATAATATAAATTAGCATTTAAAATGTAATAAAAATGACGTAAAAATTAACTATATATACACGCCCTCAAAAAAATAAACTTAAAACACTATTTTCATTATTTACAAAATGTCACATTATGTAAGATTGTCAAATGGTTTTGACGACTTCGGCGCAGTCGCGCTCGTGGTCTGGGGTGCTGCGCATGCAGGGCGCAGCCTTCGCACCTGTTGCCTTGGCTGCAGGCGTCGCTTCGGGAACTCGACTCGGATGAGTGATAATATTTGCAATGTAAAAAACGACAGTAGAGCGTTTTGATATGCTGGTAGTTACTCAAACTTTATACTCGATTTTTGGAGTCTGAGGAAATGATTTTCGCTTTGAAATAAAGCTCAGATTTATTTATGAAATTAAAATAGTGTCAGCGTAACACACTTCTCGCCATTTTCTACTAAATTCCTTGGATTAAATTATTAAATTTAATTAAATTATTAAATTCCTTATTTTTCACATGACACATGACATCTTTTTGTATAAATTGCAAAATATTGTTTGCCGTAAGATAGACAGTCTATAATTATTTTCAAGCCATAGAGCCGTATATTAGACGTAAGAGCAATATTATTGCTAAGAGCAATATACTTGTTTTGAGAAATAGATAGAGTGATTCAAGAGGAAGCTTTATATGTACGGACGCCAGCACATCAACCTACCATAATCTGTCAGATTTCTTTAATAGATTTTAAACTTTATCGCTAAAGCATAAGGTTCAAAGTTGATTGGGAAAATTTGACAGTTTCGGGTAGGTTGATGTGCTAGCGTCTGTACAACACATGCATATTACAGTAGAGAAAAGCCGAGAAATTCAAAGATTTGTAATGTGATGTCGTAACAAACATATTTTTGTGCGCTTACATTGCAAATACTGGCTACTTTAAGAGATAGATCAAATTAATGTACTACGGAAATGTATATCTTAAAAAGATAATCTACAGTAATCATTTTTATCTTTATCATGTTACAAAAATTTTATGGTGTATTTGCTAAGCTATTTTAAACAATACAGTATAATTCTTTATCCAATTATATACGTTGTGCATTTCATGTAGATCAAAATTGCTCTTTACTTTAGAGATTTATGTAGAGAATAGAGATTTACTTTAGAGATTTTTTTTTAGAGATTTAAAAAGCGAACGACCAAATTAATTTTACTAGGTTTTTGATAGTTGTATAAGTGTAAATAAATCTTTTGATTGAGCGACTTTCTTTAAACTTTGAAACGGATCTACGCAATCATAATTTATTTCAATAGATATATTCATCTCAGAATGGATAAATTCCAGCATTCTGGGGCCAATGCAAGACTTAAGGTCGTGTTTAACTATATCTGCTTCATTAGAAACTTGGTGCTCTTTTATTGGCTTTCCGATCAAACTGACCAAGCTCGACTGGTAATGACTGTTAATTAGAGACACAAACCACACCCATATTATAAAGATGCACCTTACACAACTAGTTCTTTATTACAGCCACTAGAAAGCAAATAATTCAACAATTTCAGCATTGTTTTAGCTTTGTCTTCAGGACGGAGAAGTATATTCATTAATATTGAATATATCACATAAACTAATAACAGCAAGCACCATACTAGTGGATAGAATCCGAAATAAGCTTTTTTCCACATAGCTACAGATGAAGCCTTACTCACAAAAAAACGTAACTCATCATAATAATCCAGGTAGTCAGGTACCCGTGCCATGCCATGCCACATGCCAGGCCATGTGAATGCATCTACTCGGCTCGATGCTAGCAAAATATCACCCAATATTGCATCTGATTCATTATTTTTGCAATTTTGCCATGCCCCTTAACGTTCATATTAAGGGTTATTGTAGTATATATTTTATTACCTATTAAAATCGTAGCTAAAACTCACTTTGAAATGTTCTTGTTCTCCTAGTACTGTAAACAAATATTGTTCAGCTCCTAATGTTATTCGGTCGTCTTCTGCAAGTTCAGGGTGTATAGAGTAAGGCGGTCGATACGGGATGGTAGCAAGCAAGGTGCAGTTTCGCAGACCAGTCATGAATTTGTTTGGGAATAGATTATTTGTCGTATTCAAGCACGAGCCGTAACTTATGACGTTGTTGTAACATTTTCCACAGGCATAGTTGTCGAAGGGATTGAAGGTGTAGAGGTGAGCTTCGTTAGTACCGTTTACCACCAGCACGTTGTCGAAAATCTTCTTCAGTTCGTCGTCTTCCTGATCACGAATATGAACCGTGAGAAGGGCTCCATGTTGAATCTTCAAGAAGATATTTAAAACAATCCGAAACTTTGGCGGCATTCTGTGCATTTACGAGATATCCTTGGTGTCTAAAATATGACTGTGCGTGTACTCGTCTGTCTGGATATCATCGTTCTGACGGTTGATAGATGAATTGCTTTCAGGATATCGTAAACGTCAACGTTGTCATAACAACGTATGGGAGTGTCTTTCCCTCAGAAAAGTATGTTCCCACTATATCAAATAAAATTACACACCATAAAATTTTGGTTTTGCAGAACTTCAAAAGATAAGGCTTTTCACTTTTATACTGGGGATATAACAAAGAGAGCAACATGTTAACAACCGCCATTTTTGGATACACATTGATCTATGGTTTTAGATTACGTGACATGAAAATAAATAGTTTTTTTTTAAATTATAATTTCATAATAAAAGTGAAGTTGTCGTTAGAAATAGGGCAATTAAATGGTTAATCGAAATGGATCTAGTATGTAATGGATTTTTACTCAGATTAAAATATTATGTGCTTATAAAATGGTCTTTGATGGATGGTTAATAGCTACTTTTCGTCTCAGATGAGTAATGTGGGTCTGACCATACGCTATTAAATTAAACTTCGTTTAATGACGTTCCCAGTCTGCACACAAAAATTCAATCAAATACACAGCACAGAACCGGTCGAAGTGGATGTGCTTGGGGGAGGACTATGTCCAGCAGTGGACGTCTTTCGTCTGAAATGATGATGATGATGATGAATTATATTTTCAAAAGTTTAGTCACTAATAGTCGGCTGTTCGGTAGAACACATAGTTGGCCCATCATAGCTATATTTTATTTGTTTGATTTTTTTATTTCTCTTTTAGGATTTATTTGATACCAAGTTAGATTGTTTTAGAAGTTGGATTTATTTGGAGTTACTAGAAAAAGTAGTAACTTTTGTCATATCATCAATTAGCCTTTCAACCGTCGTTATGATTTTTAAGACCATTGTAGCAGTGCATACCGTGCAGACACTAATTCAAAAATGAAAACAATAGTAGCCAAGAAACAGCCTGATATATAAATAAACCATGGCATTACGAATCTAGATTCGAATTCCTTTTGACGAAAATGACACTTAATCATCCTAGCATAGTAAAAATCTTTGAACTTCTTACCGACCAAACCATTTTCTCTTAAGCGAAGCGCGTTTTGTCGCATTTTGTCTGAAAGTGGAAACCCTTTGTAGAAAAATGTAGCATAAATAAACTTGACGTATGGTTTGTTAAAGTAATAGAGAGTGGGTCGACCAAATTCATCGTTAAATATTTTTTTGTTGGATAAATATACTGATCGTGTATTAATCATAAATAAATCTTTTGATTGAGCTACTTTCGTCAGACCTTGCAACGGTTCTAGACAATTAGGATTTATTGCAGTAGATATATTCGTTTCAGTTTGCATAAACTGTAGCATTGCAGGCCCAGTACAAGACTTGAGGTTGTACTCAACTATCTCTGCTTCATTAGAAACTTGATGCTCTTTTATTGGTGTCCCTGTTATACTAACTAAGCTCGACTGGTAATAACAGTTCATTAGAAACGCGAACCACACCCATGTTATAAAGATGCACCTTACATTACTAGTCATTTGATGGGGCATATTACAGCCACTAGAAAGCAAATAATTCAACAATTTCAGCATTGTTTTAGCTTTGTCTTCAGCACGGAGGAGTATATTCATTAATATTGAATATATCAAATATACTAATAACAACAAGCACCACACTAGTGGAGAGAATTCCAAATAAGCGTTTTTTCACATAGCTACAGATGACGCCTTCCTCACATAAAACCGTAACTCATCATAATAATCCAGGTACCCGTGCAAATATGTGAATGCATCTGCACGGCTCGATGCTAGCAAAGTTGTACCCAAAATTGCATCAGATTCATTATTTTGCAATTTTGCCATAGGTCCCATAACTTTCATATTAGGGGATATTGTAGTATATATTTTATTATTAATATCGAAGCTAAAATTCACTTTGAAATGTTCAAGTTCTCCTAGCACTTTAAATATATATTGTTCAGCTCCTAATGTCATTCGGTCGTCTTCTGTAAGTTCAGGGTGTATGGAGTAAGGTGGTCGATGTGGAACGGCAGCAACCAAGGTGCAGTTCCGCAGACCAGTCACGAATTTGTTTGGGAATAGATTTTTTATCGTATTCAAGCACGAGCCGTAACTTATGACGTTGTTGTAATATTTTCCACAGGCATAGTTGTCGAAGGGATTGTAGGTGTAGAGGTGAGCGTCGTTAGTACCGTTTACCACCAGCACGTTGACCACATGTCGTTGCAATAGCTCGTCAAAAATCTTCTTCAGTTCGTTGTCGTCCAGTGATCTGATCACGATTATGAACCGTGAGGACGGGTTCCATGTTGGATCTTCGAGAAGTTATTTAAAACATTTCGTGAATGTGTTTGCATTCTTTGCGTTTATGAGATATCCTTGGTGTCTAAAATATGACTGTGTAGTCGTCTGTCTGAATACCATCGTTGTGACGGTTGATAAATGAATTGCTTTGGGGATCTCGTAGTCTTCAGAGTTCATATCAATGTATGTTATCGTCTTTTCTTCAGAAAAGTATGTTCCCACTATATCGGTTATACACACCAACAAATTTTGGTTTTGCAGTGATTCAAAAGATAAGGCATTTTCACTCTTACACTGGAGATATAACAGAGAGAGCAATAAGTAAAATACCAACATTTTTGGATGCTCATTGCTTTATGTTAAGGTAACGTTTGGTAGTTTGTTAATGATATTAAAACGTTCTTGGAATGCCATTAGAAATAGAGCTATTAAATTTTTTATCGTAATGGATCTAAATATTAGGCATCATTACTCAGACTCAAATCTCTGTTTATAAAATGGTTTTTGATAGATGTTAACGTTTACATTTGTATAATTGACTGGCTATTGCCTATTTTAGCTACTACCGGAATAAAAGTATCCTAAAGGCTCCTGCAAACAGGCGCGATGCTTGACGCGAATCGCGCGCGACACAAAGGCACCGCTCGTTGCGCGACTTGCGGTGCCTTTGTGTCGCATTGTCGCGTCGCGCCTGTGTGTACGAGCCTCAGGCTGAGGCTACATTAGGCCGCGACGTGACCTGCGACACATGAGCGATTAAAACAAGTAAATGAATGCTCACGTATATGGCTACACCGTACATCAAATATTACTAGCGATCTTTGATTTCTTTATGCGATAGGAACAACATTACTGAAATCACGGTATCGGCTACATCAACATGAGCGAAATTGAAGCAAATTTATTAGAAAATAGCTTTTTTTTTCGCTTGTAATGTAGCCATACCATGTTTTTCTCGTTTCGCTCTTCCAGTCGCATCGCAAATCGCTGCCTACTGTAGCCTCAGCCTTAATTCTAAACCCAAATGATGGCCTATTCGCATGCCTTTCATCCAAATCCGTGCAGCCGTTAAGGTAGACAGATAATAAATTGTAATAACTTTTGACACAGTGTCAATTGCCGATTTAATCCGCTGTCAACAAAGGCCTCTGTTGACAGCGGATTAAATCGGCAATATGGGCATTTTTTGAGGGTTCTAGTGCTTATAAAAATAAGGTATCATCGAAAAGGAAAACATAGGGACATACAAGTATCTAGTTAATATTTATTATTCTGTAAAAAAAAATCATTGCTTTATGGTCATTAACCAGACAGAAAACAGGCGAGAGCGTTTCTATGGAGAAAAAAAAAACTACCCGCATTTCCTATTAAGATTAGAAATATATTCATAGGCCGTCCTATGAATATATTTCTAATCCCTTAAATCGCTTAAAAAGAGGTATGTTTACAAAAACATTTTTTTTTAGCTAGCCTGCTTTTTCCCCCTCCTGGGCAAAGGCCTCCCTCCACTCCTATCCAGCTAGTCCCGCCATCTCCTACGTGGTCTGCCGCGACTCCACCTCACTATCTCAGGGCACCAGTTGTATGTTATTTGGGTCCACAGTTTGTCCGGCATGAAGCAGAAATATCCCGCCCAGTCCCATTTAAGCTGGGCAGTCTTTTGAGCCATGTCAGCTATCTTTGTTTTGGAGCGCAGATATTGTGTTATGAACACGATCCGCTACGAGCATGATACATGTTAATTTTAAAATCATTCCCTATTTATCCCCCTGGGGGGATGATTTCACAAAAACGCTGTAAGACGTAATTTCTTATTTCTTACCATAAACATTAATTTGAATTATCATATTATTAATGCTTAATTTAACAAATGCTGGGTTTCTTATACCAACTTTCATCCCCTGTGTATTTTTTAAACAAAAAGTAGCCTAACCTTCCCCAGCATTGCAAATCAACTTAAAGATCCTAAATAATTAAATAATTATTAATTAAAAATTAATTAAATAATTATAAAAAATTAATTAATTATAAGTTTAAATGGGAACAAGACTGTGCATCGAACCATTGTTGGTATGTGATTACTATATTTTATGCTTGGGCCGATTATGACTGGCCGACAAGTCGGGCAAGCCATCATTACTTTCGGTGGACTTTGGGTCCGAATTCAGTTTAAAAACAAAACTGTGATTTTTATGTTTAGCTATCCTAATAATAACGCTGAAGAGTTTGTTTGTCTAAACGCGCTAATTTCTGGAACTACCAGTCGAATTTGAAAAATCTTTTTGACCCTATTTTTAAGCATAGATATATGTATGAATACAGCAAAGAGCCAACGCGTTGACGGCTTTTGTCGACTAGTCGCCGACTATATGGCCGGATAGTCGGCTTTTCACCCCTAATAAAGGGGTGAAAAGCTTTACATCTTCTTTTCACCTTAAATACTTAGTGCTTATGATTCCTAAGATTTATGCCTAGGTCGTCATGTTACCTACTAATTCATTGATAGAATAACATAACGAGTTTTTTCAATGTTAACATTTTAATGACATAATTTTATGTAAACAAATTCCTTGTATGGGCGCATGTCGGTCATTGTCGGTAGGTAGGTACTCAATGAAAGATTGCTTTGATTTACTTACTTTGCAAAAATAATATTCGAAGCATGTCTAAATCAACATTGCAAGATTATGTCCCTACATAAATTTTTAACTTCTAAGAGTGGCATTTAAAGAGCTATCTTTGCTTCCTACAGGGATCGTAAAAATGAGGGAAGGAAGGGGGAGGTAAAGATTATGTAACACAAGAACTGAAACCAGGGAAAATAACAACTTGGAAGAAAGAGACCAGACTTAAATCCATATAGAAGAAGTGGTTAAGACTTATCAGATATGCAGTATTATCCTACTTTAAAGATCATACACAGTGTCAAAAGACCCTAGATTCCTCCGAGTTCATGTTCTGGTAAGTTAGGAACGTCACTACGTACTAAATGATAAATGAAGCTGATAATTGATACTAACATTTTTAAACGCCAAAATAAAATTACGATTAAAAACTAGGTGAGTCGGTGTTTCCTTTTCGACTACTCAGGGAAGAAAGACAGAAACCAATTCAGAGGTCACCGTGTCTTTTGAACTAATATTTAATTAATCGCATAGTCCGAAACGGTAGGATTGTTGGCAAACCAATACTGCCGTGGCATAACTAAAATGCCGTTATCCGACATCTGGTCGATTTTTAACTTTTAATGATATTATAAAGAGAAAAAAAAATCTATGGATCTGTTTCCGAATTTTCAATAGCTTGAATAGCAAGGTATTTAAAATTCGGAAACAGATCCATAGATTTTTTTTTCTCTTTATAATAGAATTAAAAGTTAAAAATCGACCAGATGTCGGATAACGGCATTTTAGTTATGCCACGGCAGAATAGCCAGGCGGTTGGACGAACTACAGAAGATCGCGGGGAATTCCAGAACCCTAAATGCGTAACACATCATCAATCTCACTCTGAATAATTTTGAAGGATATTGCTACTCCATTGCTATATATAATATGTTCGAAAAACAACCGACTCCCAAGAAAACACTACAAAGTGAAAAATAACTTCAATTTTGAAAGTCGGTGTCAAAAAACGAAAATAGGTACAAAACCAACGACACCGACTTCCGAAATTAAAGTTATTTTTCACTTTGTAGTGTTTTTTTTTTGTTAAAAAGTTTTTATTTTTCACTTTTTAGTTGTACCCACCAACCCCAAACAAATTCATATAACACTACTTGCTTTGTGAATATCAGTGACAGGAAGCTATTGAACACATCTGCCTACCATCCATCTGCCTGGCGTGATGTTATGTTGTGTGATTGCGTAAACAATGCATACATATGCTATAGCAGCAATTGCGGTTGATTTGCGGGCATTTATTGAAAAGTTTCGTTGTCTCCGAAACTCATCATCAGATCTTTACGAAATTTAAATGGGACCATTTCCGAATAAACATCTTTCAAACAAAAAAAAAATTGCAAATCCGTCTACATATGAGGGAGTTATGCCCGAAAATACATAAAAAAAATATATATAAATATCCGAATCGAGAACCTCCTCCTTTTTTGAAGTCGGTTAAAAATGCGTGCACTCTACAACGTAAGTAATGCAAATGCATATATTGTTGAATTGTCAAAATTGCATGATTTTGTAAGAATGGGTTACCCTTGACGACGCCCTCATACCTACAGATACCACTCGATCATTTACTAAAGTTGCATTTCGTGGTCCAGCGACTGTAAGGTCCTCGAGAAAAGGTCGTTGGCCGATGAAGGGCATATGGACGCCCTGGAGACCCAGCCTTGCATAAATACGTAAGCGGTCACGTCCTTTACACCTGCAGGCTTTTATTTAGGCTTTTGTTTACATTCTTATTTATTTATTTATTTTACTATTTATGTACACACATATATAAACAGATACGAAATAAACAGAACAGAAAAATAGGTACAAAGGTGATGCTTATTTCATAAGAAATCTCTTCCAGCATACCTGCGATAGGACAATAAATAGAGAGATGTAGACAGCGTGTGAAAGAGTAAAGGAGACAAAAAATAATACATACAATCTAATCTAAAAACAATTCACTTAATAAAACTAAACAAATATTATAAGAATATACTTACATAAATACAAATAAACATACATACTTCTATAATAAATATCACTATCACTAATTCTTATTTTTCTTTTTGGTTTATTATGTGTAGATTTTATTGTATTTGTTGGTATATTGGCGTGGCCTGGCTAGCTAACATAATATGGCAAATAATTTAATTTAAAGTTCTATGTCCTGTAATGTTAATTACTTTGTGTAGTATAGTGTACAATCAAGTATTTTCTAACTGAACAGACAGCTGTGCTGCTGGGGAGTTTGTTGCGTCACTTCTCCCCAGCGAAAGCACTAGGAAGTGGTGAAGGGCGGGCATTTTGGGGGACTGTCTTTTGTAATTTTGACGTTGAAAAGTGCTGATTCTCAGCCTAGTTTGAATAAATGATTCTTAATAAAATAAAACACTGGCACTCCGGTAGTGCCGACAGAAGTGAAAACTTGAACAATTACGAGTGTATTTTGTGAATCGTCTTATAAACAAAACACGCGTGTTAAGGTGTGTTCCTTATTTTATAGGGTTTTTTGCAAATCAGGTATGATGACCAACGTGACTGGTTTATTCTTCTCGTGAAAGGAATTTATTCAGATTTGCTCGTCGTCAGTTATATATCCGTGGTTCAGCGCCATCTCGTCGTTGTTGGATGAACTACGTAGTTAGTACGCGAGGCCCTCGTAGTTCTTCCCGATGTGCATAGATGGCGCTGTCCTCAACAACGCGCGTCACGTCTTACGAATTTTCGATCAGGGTCACGTGACCTGACGCGAATTTAGAAGTTTTTACCCATTCCAAAAAAAGTACACAGCGCCGCTAAAGAAGTTTTCACTTCAAAAAATAATAATAAGCCATTGCTACTGATGGTGTTACGCAATTACCCCACTGGATGAGACTAGCACAGACCAGGGAAGCATGGCACATGCATGACACGGCAATAATAATGATGATGATAGTCAGAAACATCCAATTAACCCATTGTGTAGAACTGCCAGTAGCCAGGTAAGTATCTGATATGATCTCCATTATAAATACACACATTATCTTGTTTGGACATAATATTGTGGGTCAGTGTCAAAGAATATATAATTTGGAACGCTTGTTTCACCGCTGCACCGTGGGTTCCGTATTCTATTCGCTAAATTAAAAGTTGCAACATGGCGTGGAGTACCGTGTTTCATAGGCGTGTTAGGTGTATTGCTGTGTTAAATGGAAGGTCATAGAAATCTAAATACCTGCCGAAGTAAAGGCACGTTTATTGTTATGCAGATGCCTGCGGGGTAATTACGTAAACACATTATCAGTAACAATGGCTATTTTAACGGTTCAACAACATTACTTACCTACGTTATTTACGTTGTTGAGCTCACAATTTTTCGAACATATGTAGCAATGGATTAGCAATATCTTTCAAAATCTATACTTATTATTTAATATTATAAAGCTGAAGAGTTTGTTTGTTTGTTTGGTTGAACGCGCTAATCTCTGGAACTACCAGTCGGATTTGAAAAATTCTTTTTGCATTTGATAGCCCAATTCTTGAGGAAGGCTATAGGCTATTTAACATCACGCTATGACCTTTAGGAGCCGAGCAAAAAGAAAAAAAAGTCAGAAAGAACGCTAAGCAAAAACGAAGTAATAGCGCGGGCAGGCGATGCGATGCGACGGGGTGGGTCGGAGTAACAAGAAATTTCACGCGGACGAAGTCGCGGGCAGAAGCTAGTGATCTAGATTTAGATTGATAGAGTGTTACGCAATTAGAGTGCTAGGTGGTAGTACTTCTAAAGGATGTAGGATTCGAGCTCAGAACGGTATAGCGAACTCCTCTTCCTACAAACTTGCAAGCTTCTTGTTGTTTTTTTTATGATTAGAAAGAGTAAACTTATTGAAACGCACGATTTAAAACAGAATAATACTGAAACTTTAATCAATGCTGACCAATATATACGAGACCTTGTTTATAGACGGAAAAGGACCTTAACACGTACCAAAAAGGTTTGCCTAAAGTAGTTTATGGTCAATTTTGAGCCAGACAAGGTCGACGCTAACGATCATTTTGCTGTGCAAACTTATTTTCATTATTTAATCCAAAATAATTTTAGTGCGGGTATAATGCTTGGGGCTACGGATACTTCAACAAGTAGAAATAGAAATCATGTATTTGCTTATAACGTATAAGTACAAGGGACGAGGGTACTACGTGGGACGTGGGGGCGGTAGGTGGTGGGTAGGGTAGGGTAGAAGAGGGTACTTGGGGATTTTGTAAGCAGAAGATTTATGCGGGGAAACTTGTTCAATTGCCAGCAAGATATTGGACATGGATAGATTCCAAATAAGCGTCATCTTGATGTAGGTACGTAAATAGTAGTAGGAATCTCTCCGAGCGACGTACCATCCGATCTTCTGCTACGTCCGGGGCACCCTGGGCATCGACATTTGTAGATTGATTATTCCTTTCACATACACACAATATAAGTCCTAATCATCACTTCTCAGGGCCAAACAGTCTACTGACAAAACCAGCCCCAATATAAAAAGATGTTTGACCTATTTGCCATCGGTACGCTAAGAACTGTAGTACCTTCATTAACATCAAATTATCTCAAACACTGTCGGAAACTAACAGTAGTAATAGTGATTTAGTTAGACTCAAACTCAAACTCAACTCAAAGCATTTATTTCAATTAAACCTTGTACAGGCAAATTAAATAGTCTGCCAGTTAGTCAGAAAGTGAAGCTAGTTGCCCATTCCAAAACGTAGATCTCTATGGAGAAGAACAGGCAAGAAACTCCATGGACACTCTTTTAAATCAAGATATTACAAAATCCTGGGTACATTATTCTTGTTCCTTTATATGTGTGAACAATTAAAAAAAAAAGACACAAATGCAGAAACAATTCAAAATATAAGATTAAATGAACCTCCTTCCGGCGCAGTCGGGGAACAAAAAAAAAAAACACTGGCACTCCGGTAGTGCCGACAGAAGTGAAAACTTGAACAATTACGAGTGTATTTTGTGAATCGTCTTATAAACAAAACACGCGTGTTAAGGTGTGTTCCTTATTTTATAGGGTTTTTTGCAAATCAGGTATGATGACCAAAGTGACTGGTTTATTCTTCTCGTGAAAGGAATTTATTCAGATTTGCTCGTCGTCAGTTATATATCCGTGGTTCAGCGCCATCTCGTCGTTGTTGGATGAACTACGTAGTTAGTACGCGAGGCCTACGTAGTTAGTACGCGAGGCCCTCGTAGTTCTTCCCGATGTGCATAGATGGCGCTGTCCTCAACAACGCGCGTCACGTCTTACGAATTTTCGATCAGGGTCACGTGACCTGACGCGAATTTAGAAGTTTTTACCCATTCCAAAAAAAGTACACAGCGCCGCTAAAGAAGTTTTCACTTCAAAAAAACAGCTTTGGAGTCTGAACCGACGGCGCCCGTTCACGAACATGACGCGTGGATCAGCACCATCCAGCTCAACCATTTTGTAGGGGTTAGTAACAACTAACTAAATCACCTGGTGTCAACTATTATAGGACGCTCACGTTTGCATCAATAAACAACACATCTACCAACCTGCACTGGGCCCGCGTGGTGGATTACGGCCCACACCCTCTCGCTCAGAGGAGGCCTGTGTCCCAGAAGTGGGAACATCATTAATAAAAAAACCGGTCAAGTGCGAGTCGTACTCGCGCACCGAGGGTTCCGTACAAATTTGTAGGTATGCAACTACAAATTTACGGTTTTCGGATTTTTTCCTTTACTTGTGCTAGGTACATGACATTGCTTCTTGCCAAATTTCATAATTCTAGGGCAACGGGAAGTACCCTATTAGGTTTTGTTTCCTTTGCGAGTGTCAAAATATGTGGCATAAACAGAACATAAGCGCCCGTATCTTTTGATTGTGTGGACTTGAAATTTGATTTTCACTGCTTCATGGGATTGCAGCCCTGAGTATTTGTTAATAATTTCAACTTGATAACTCCACGCGTTCCTAAAAAAAGGGTCTTGACAGACGGACAACGAAGTGATCCTGTAAGGGTTCCGTTGTCCCTTTTGAGGCATGGAACCCTAAAAATAGAATTAATTTCCTTGTACGTAATTAATTATTTTGTTATGCATGACCATGGAAATACTTATCGGATAAATCTGAGTAAGTGTCTCATTTCACTCCTTTCGAAGGTTCTACAAAAATGGTACGAGTAGTTGCCCTTCAAAAATTGGCGTGTGTCAAATAATTTAATTTAATGTTTTGATTTTCGGAATGTTAATTACTTACTCTTGTTTAGAGTCTTCTTCTATGCTGGGGTGTTTGTTGCGTCACTTTTTCTTCCCAGCTAAAGCATGCGCAAGCGGTGCGCGTCCTTAGTGCGCAGGGTGCGGGCCAGCTCCAATAGTGTCCTGGTGATGATCGCTGAGCGAATTGACTGCCCCTTCATTAGGAAATGCTGTAGCAGACATGTATAGCCAGTGCACTTAGTTTTTTTTTTTATTGAAATTGATGTATTATATTTATTAGTTGATGTATTATATGTAGTAGTGACCTGTTCTGTATTGTTTTTATATGTATTTTGAATTTTTGTGTCTTTTGATTCAATTTTTAATTTTGTGACCCTGACCCTGTATCTTTTAATTGTCGTTTACTTGAATTGCTTTGACATTGTATTTTAATTTTAATTCTATTAGGTACCTTTTTAATTTGTTTTCGTGAATTTATTTTATCTAAGAAGTGGCGAAGGGCGTGCAGCTGTGTTCAATACCTTTCTGTCACTGATATTCACATAGCAAGTAGTGATATATGAAATTGTTTGGGGTAGGTAGCTACAAATAAAAAGTGAAAAAAAAAGAAAACAACTGACTTCCAAAAAAAAAACACTACAAATTGAAAAATAACTTTAATTTCGAAAGTCGCTGTCAAAGAACGAAAATACAGAACCAACGACACCGACTTCCGAAATTAAAGTTATTCTTCACTTTGTAGTTTTTTTTGGAAGTTGGCTGTTTTTTTTTGTAAAATAGTTTTTTAAATCATTAATTTCAAATATGCACACTATTTGAAATAAATGACTTGACTTTGACATTGATATTACAATTATTTTTCTAAAAATATTATGTTTGTTTACATGTTCGGTAACTAAACTGCGAACACAGAATAGAATTATACATATACCTTCTTCAGATACCTACTCAAAGTTTACAAGTCAGTTAATTACGTTCGGCTGCCGTCGAAACCGATATAATTTACTTAAAGAATTTAATTAATATAATAATTACAATTAGATCGGTAAAACTAAGATGCGTGACAACTGTTCGATGTTAGAAACAAGGGTGAACCAATACATAATCTTCGGTTACACGCTATAGGATTGCTGAGGAGGCGAATCTGAGCCACTAATATGCTTCTAATGCACAACCATCGGTCCCACGCTATCGGATTGCTGAGAAGGCGAATCTCACGGTGTAGCGCGCGATGCAGTGTTAGTCATTGTCGTAAGAATTTAGGGTTCCGCAAGTAGCGACATAACAAGTTCAATAACAATCTTATTTCGCGGTTCGTTGGAGAGAGTGAACTGAGCCGTAAGTGACGTGTTCCTGATTGAGTCCACTTACTATTGCTATTGTTACCTAAAGTGTAGTCACCACAGTGCAGGTGAAACGGTAGTTTAACAGGGACCAGTTTTTCATCTATTGTCCATCGTAATCTTTTGTTGGGCACTGGTGAAGTAACAAAGAATGTGATCCTGGTAGTTTATTATGCTACATTTTGATCATTCTTGAATGGTAAAATTATAGATTTACTGATGGTCAATATTCGCCATCGCTGCAGGTGTTGATGGGCTAGCCTAGACAGAAAGCTAAAACGTCCTTCTCTTCATCCTGGTTCCCAGAAACGCTGCTTATAGTGTCCTGGGTCGGTGTACTTTTCAGGACCAGCTCCTTTAAAAAGACTTCTAGTGGTACCTACAGAAAATTGATGATTCATAATCAGCTTATTATAATATACCCACTACTGGGACACAGAACTCCTCTCTTTGAGAGGAAGCGGACTGTAATCCACCACGCGGGCCCGTTGGTACTTAGATGTCACATGTCTTTGAATTTTTGAATTCACGAGAGCAGTGGTGATGAGACACAAAGTAAATCGCCTGCCTGGGCTCGATCCTGCGAATTAAAACTTGTAAGTCAGCGACTCAGCACCGTTACGGCCACCGGCAGTTTATAAACGTTACTTAGCACGGTTTGCACGTACTTTGATTGAGCGTTATTCCTGTCAATGCCCAACCACAACTGTCAATAAATTGCATTTATAGTTGTTACATAGTACACTTCGATATACTTACTCCTTACTACGACCCGATAAGTACTCTCAACGCTATAATTTCCATTCATGGGAAGATCATTGGCGGTTATCACTTTGTCAATTAGACGATCTGCAGGTGAAGGTACCTTGTCCTAGCGCTCTGAATTTCACACACTTAACAATCTTACACACGTAACATAAACAGCCTATAATGTTTCCACTGCTGTGAAACAGGCCTCCTCTCTGTGAGAGGGAGTGGGCCATCATCCACCACGCGGGCCCAGTGCGGGTTGGTATGGTATAGATGTCACATGTCTTCGAATTTTTGGTTCTGGGACATGCCGGTTTCCTCACGATGTTTTCCTTCACCGTTTTGAGAGCAGTGGTGATGAAATAATTTACACAAAGTAAAGCGCCTGTCTGAGTATGAACCTATGACCTACAACTCGTAAGTCGCGGCCGTTACCACTGGGCCAGCACTGCTCTGCAAGAATCTTGTAAAAACACAAATAAAATACGCAATAAGTAATGGCTACTAATGGACAATAATTATGTAGACGTTTGGCATGCGATTGCACTAAAAGAAATGAGCAGTAAATAAAAATGAAAAAACATTAATCTGAAAATCTTATGGTTCAAACTGTATTTTTTACTGATCCGAAAACAGTTAAAGCTTGAGGCAAAATGTTACCGTCATGACAGTAAACTTTAACGTTATAAGTAGCTCAGTCACAAAATTAACTGTTTTATTCATTTGGTGGTATCGTTCAAACCACTGAAATTTACTTACATTACAGTAATGGTGGTTTTCCTTTTTTTGTTTTTTTCCAGTAAATAGTATGTTTAATCATTAAAAGTTACTGTTTTGTCTTTTACTGTTTTACAAACATTTCTTCTTACCAACTGTATAAAGTCAGTACGTCTTAATGAAATCGCTTTAATGTGCTGTAGTAAGATATTATTTTTTCAATGTGACGACAGAATCGTTTAGTTGTTTATAATTACGTGTATCACGCAGATCGCGCTGCTGAGCCGCGGATACGATGGGCGATAATTTATGACTAATTTTGTTCGATTAGAAGTCGGCTGTTTGCCTAACGTTGTTTTTATGTTTATTTGAAACTGTAGCAATATTTTATTAGTAATTGAAATATTTACGTACATAATAGCTACTTAGCTAGGTTATTTTATAACGGTAGATTGTAATAATTTTTAAGTGGGCTTATTAGTCGTTTCGCACGAAGTTAATTTATTAGTGGGCGAGTCGACAACTCCACAAATATGTATAAAGTAAAATGTGCCAATTGCCTTATACGTATTTCTGGAGTGAAAATTAATTATTTAAAAGTGGCGATGCAAATCGACTAATAAGTCTTTAGGTGGGTGGACCGATTTTAATGAAATAAAATACTAAAGTAAATATTACCTCAGGATATGGACTATATTTTCAATTTCTTAAATTTATTTATTTATTTTAAATTTCTTAAAAGAGGTACACAAAATTTCAATAATCATGTGAATTAAAGAAAGAAAGAACAATAATTATGCCGAGCTGAAGTCCTTTCGGCATGAGTTCCACAACTCCTTGCGGAGTTGAGAGTCGTGGTCGTCGGGTTGCGTTCCTTCCCCATGCTCGTTCTCGGGTACTTCAATGCCAAGAATGTGGCTTGGGGTTCCCGGTATACGGACACACGGGGCAGGATGGTGGAGGACTGAGCTCTGGAGACAGGCCTGATCGTCCTAAACCGAGGTTCTGTCCCAACATGTGTGTGGATGAGGGGTGAATCAGTGGTGGACATCTCGTTCGCCAGCCCCGCTCTGTCGCCGCATGTCGTTGACTGGCGCATCATGGAGGGGGGGAGACCTATTACCATCACCGGTACATCTAGTTTGACGTCTGCGCCCAGACCTCGAGCGTGCCGGTCCGACAGGCCCCGGGTGGTCCGCGGTGGGCGCTAAAGCAGCTGGACCGGGAGCTCCTCCTGGAATCCTCGATCTTGCAGGCTTGGGTGTCACCATTAGACAAGCCTGCTGACATCAACGACGAGGTGGAGTGAAATATGTGACGTAGCAATGCCCGGGTCCAGCCCAGACGCGCCTGGCGCCAGGTGTGCTGGTGGTCTCCGGAGCTGACGACCCTGCGTGAGGCGTGTGTTGCTGCGCGGCGCCGGTACACCAGGCAGCGCAGTCGCCGTATCCACCCTCCAGATACGGAAGCCATTTAGGCGGAGCTGTACGAAGGGTATAGAGCGGCGAAGACCACCCTCCGAGCGGAGATCTTGCGGGCCAAGTGACTGGCCCGCGAGGAGTCGCTGGAGACTCTGATCAGGGACCCGTGGGAACGCCCCTACAAAATTGTGTGGGATAAACTCCGCCCTTGGGCTTCCCCGCTGACGCAGAGTCTCCAGCCCCAGCTCATGGAGGACGTGGTGGGCGCTCTGTTCCCTTTGCGAGGGGAACATACATCCCCGCCCATAGCTCCGCCTCCTTTGCGGTGCTCGATGCGGACCACACTACCGACGACGACGATGATGTTCCGAAGGTGACCGAGGTAGAGCTGAGAGGGGCGGTACGTTGAATGCCAAAAATACCGCCCCAGGACCCGACGGCTTACCAGGAAAATCCTGGGTTCTGACCTTGGAGGCTCTCGGGCCTCGACTAAGGGGGCTCCTAAGCGCATGCTTGGAGAGGGGCCAGTTCCCACTTTGTTGGAATACGGGGAAACTGGTCCTCAATAAGAAGCTGGGGTGCCCTGCGGACTCTCCGTCAGCTTACCGGCCCATCGTGCTGCTCGACGAGGTGGGCAGCTCTTTGAAATCACGATGAGTCATTGCAGACCGCCTCGTCGGGCGGCTGGTGCGGGTGGGGCCGGATCTGGCGGACCAAAACCAAACTGGCCCTAGGTTGGTTTCCGCAGGGGGCGCTCTACGGTGGACGCCATCATTCGCGTACGAGCCCTCACAACGGGGGGATGCTGTTGCCCAGGGTGGGGTCATCTTGGCGGTGTCTCTAGACATCGCCACAGCTTCAATACCCTGCCCTGGAGTTGCATCAGGGAGGCACTTCGGTATCACCGGATGGCCGACCTACCTCTGTCGCGTAGTCGCGGACAGGGCCGTCATGTACCCCGGTCATCAGAGAGAGTGGAACCGGCGAGAGATTTCGTGACGTGTTCCACAGGGATCGGTCCTAGGGCCGTATCTGTGGGACATCGGGTACGACTGGAAGCTGCGCCCTGACCTCTGAGCGGCGTCAGCGTAGTTTGCTACGCTGAAAAAAATCAAAAAAAATATAAAAAAAAATTTTCATCTCTTTTGTGAACGGCGGTGCTGGTTCAACGGTGAAGGAAAACATCGTGTGGAAACCGGCATGTCCTAAAACCAAAAATTCGAAGACAAGTGACATCTACCAACCCGCACTGGGCCCGCGTGGCACCCATGGGCGCAATAACGTCGTAACGTCGTTTAATGTCCTTCATTGCATTACTTTCAAGTGCTTCTAAAAGTAGTACTACTGCTATTTTGCTACCTTTTGCTTGTATTATGAATGTAAAAGTCTGTTTCTTACTCAATCGTGTCTCGACGAAATGAAACATGGTAATTTGCATACGGGACGCGTAGTTCATGGTAGAAAGGAAATTAGCCGCTTTAAAATAAAACAATTTTTAGAATTTGTGAGTCGTTTGTTACACCATCACTTTCGCGTCTCAATTTGACTCAATCATCATCTCTGCTCTCAAAACGGTGAAGGAAAACATCGTGAAGAAACCGGCATGCCTTAGAACAATAAAATCGAAGACATGTGACATCTACCAACTCACACTGTGGTGGTTTACGGCCCACTTCCTCTCACAGAGAAGTGGCCTAAGAAAATATAAAGAAAAGAAAGAAAGAAAGAAAGAAAATACATTTATTTAGCACAGACTAAGAGACACACAATACACCAGATAGTTAGATATTAGTCGTAGGTACATCAGATAAAAAATAAGATAAAAATAAAAAGTGCAAAGTCCGATCTAAGAAATAAAAAAAAATATAGGCTGATTATACTTGTCTCAGTCGAAAGATGTCTACCGTCGAACTTTTCAATGATTCAACTCTGATAATGACTGCTTCTAAACTTTGATAATGCGGGCAATAATAAATTGATGAACCTGTATTATGTATTTTTCTTCATATTTCCTTAAAAATGTATGGTGTGGCACCCGTCTTTGACTCCATCATTGCATAGGTGTTAATCAATCAACTTATCTAGTTGTTGGACATTGGTGCGCGTAAGTGGAACTGTGAGACTGCACCGACGACGTCCGTCTTTGCAATGAGTCAGAAAAAATATTGCTTTCGCTGTTCGTATTATACAACAATTAATTTATCGCCAGCGACCTGAACTTTTCTGAACAATGGTGTTAACAGCAACAGAATCCACCAAGAAGTATTGCTGCCTTTTCCAAATGCATAGACTTTATTTTGTACATCGTGTTTGGTTAATGTTGTAAATGCACAGATTGACTTCATTTTGTACATTGAGGTTGGTTAAGCTTGTGATTTAGGCAGGTGTCTTTCTATAATCATCATCCACAGTCCGACTGCACCCACTGCTATGGCGTAGGCCTCTCTTTTCTTGTGTAAATGCCCACGCTCCTCATCCAGGTTCTGGCAATCCGTGATGGCAACAATGTCATCCACCCATCTTGTCGCCGGGCGACCAACACTTTGCCTTCCAGTCCTTGGACACCATCCGGTCATTTTTTTTTTCTGGATGGGAAATCATCAAATGACTCCTCCCGCTCTGGGTGGAGTGGAAGGGAGTGTCAGACTCTTACTGACTAAAACCCACCCGTGTTCCTCCCTTCGCCCTTTATGTTCCGGGCCAGCGGGAACCCTTTCGGACAATCCCATCTCACTATGTCCTGACGATGAATTTATCGTTGTTGGACGACTGTCGTCTCTAGCTGTTCCTATTATATCGACTGTTTATTGTCACTGTGTTGTCGAAATATTTTATCTTTGAATGACTGTCGTATCTAGCTCTTCCCATTGGATCGGGACGACATTTTTACTGTTCAGGGCACGGCAGTTGCCTTGCCGTTTGTGTGGTGCGTGCTACGATAGACAGTCGCAATATCGACACATGATTTGTCGTCACCATAAGTCGTGACGTTTTTTTATTGTTGTACGACTGTCGTGCTAGCCGTTCCCATTGACTTGACAAACTGTAGTCACTGCAAAAAAAAAAGGCGTGGACGACAGTTAATCGTGTTGTCCTATATACCTCCATTTAAATACACAAGCTTTAAACGCCACGATAATCTGTCGTCACGAACTACGGGGCCTAACTCTACCACTGCGCTTTGTCATCAGAAAGATTTTTTCCTTCAACCGAAATTACTTTCTAAATAAAAGTGAAATAATTCTGAGTGAAAAAATTGACTTTAACTTAGTTTCTAGAGTCATCGACATTCGAGGATATGTGAAGATAGACAACAAAATATAAAACAGCATAATAGACATAAAACTTATAGGAGTTTGGGTGTAGAAATCCGATTACATCATCTGCTGTATAAATTCTTCAAGCATACCAGTTTTAGCCTTTCACAATAGACTCTCGTAAAGTTTAAACTAGACATGTTGTAAAATCATTTCACTCATTTGATGCAACATTAAGAATATATTATTTACTATTAATAACTGATTAGTTATGATTGATTATCATGATTGACAATCACTAAATCTTTTGCAGTTGGAACCAATACTTTGTATCCTTTGTTTAATTTCCGTGTAATGTGTTTTTAATTGATTTTAAAGGTTTTTCCCTTGTCAAAGTTTTTGCTAACATTCCCATCACTGTACATTTTCGAAATAGCTGTCTTTGTGAAATCAAATATGCATCTTTTTAATAAATCGTCTGACAATAGAACACGATCAATTAGAAAGCAGTATACAAAAATGCTATGTGTTAGAGTCATTACACGGAAAAGTGTTATGTATTGTATGTGCCCGATTTATCTTTAACAAAATACCCGATGGAATAAAAACGAGGCAATTCCATTGTTTAAAAATAAATTGTCAGTCATAGTAATTGATAAATGTTATTATTCCATTTGTGAATTTCTAAATGATAAAACTTTATAGATACCTAGTTAATCCTGACATCTTTCATTCTTTATTTAATTTTATTGACCATATTATAAGAATTTTCATATTGACAGTATTTTAGACTACTAAGCACGTGTGCTAAATGTTTGCATGCCTAATTTAAGAGGGCACCGACCAAACGCCGACCGCGCAGTACGGATAATAGTGGTCACTATTTTCCGTTTTAGTGATTATAATAAAAGTAATCAATGTAAAACTACCGTTTTGAATAATATTAAAGTATAATCTTGTGGAGCACAACTTAACGTGCTTATTTTCTGCATTGAAATTCTGAAATAAAAGAAATAACCAAACAAACGATGAGGGCGCCACTAGGCGGTCGGCGTAGCATGTATAAGGATCTCTAATTATAAAAAAAACATCTGCATTTTTTTGTACCGATCTGTGATAATAAAAAATTATTCCATTCTATTCTATTCATATAGGTACATAAATACTATTTGCCATTTTAAATTTTATTTTTATTGTAACCTTGATAACATTTAACATTATTTTAATCGTTTTTTAATTATACTGTAATAATGTCACAATAATACAATGATGGTCTATACCATTATTGTATTATTGTGACATTATTACTGTAATTCAAACGATTTGACAATAATTTGTATTTAGTATTATTTTATTAATTTGTTTTTAGTAATTTTTAATTAATGTAAATTAAATAATTAATATGTTTTGCATTCCCATGTGATGGTAGAGCATGGAGGACTCTTATAATAAAACATCTACGTACTAAATACTCATGTTTGCAAACCAATAAATGATTTGATTTGATTTGCAAACTTACTGTTCCTAAATTATAAGTAAATAATATGGTCTCCTATAATAATTGGAAGCACACACTTATATTGTCCCTCTTCTATGTATGATTGCATGTAATTGTGAATCCTCTGATGGAGATCAAATAAATAAATATTTTCCATCAAATCTTCTTCCATTTTGACGTAATCATGTTGTCAATAAACCTCAGAAATTCGCATTAAACAGCGAAATTTCGCGTCAATCACCGAAAGGCCATAAAATAACCACATACTATACAAACACCGGCTTATATTTGTGTATCAAAACAACTTCAAGCTACTAACTATACTGTACTGTGAGTACTGTGAAGCTGTTCTATCTACTAGGTAGCTTTAGTTTTCATTCGTTGCTTGCGGCTACTCGACGCATGCGTGATACCGGTTAAATAAATACGCGAGTTACTGTATTAAAAATAAAAATAATCAGAACTGTATTACTAAGTATATAAGGCTGTGTTTTCTATAGTTTTTATTTCGTATCAAATTGTTCTGTTCATCGGACTTTGTGTGCCCTTTCGACTGTTCCAAATTCGAAGTTTCAATTATCTACGATTGAAAGATTAAAGGTATGTTTCGCTGTTGGTTTATGGTTTCGTGTTTGAAACTAGAACAGTATCTGTAATTTGAATCATGATTGGATGTTGTTTACTTTAGTCAATTGTATTACCTAAGGCCTGAGTTCACCAACATTCAAACCACCGGTTAGGTGTCTAAACAGTTGGTTTATGTCAAATTTCCTAAGGAAATTTTAAATGTAGAACTGATTAAATATTTTATCAGTTCATTTAAATGTTGGTGTAAAAGGAGCAATCTCATCTCGGCGACAATCAATGTCATAAACTTGTTAAAAATGTAGAAAAATCAGAGGTATTTTTGACAGATTTAGACTGAGACCATACTGTGAACGTTGCTGAAATTACGAAAATTGCCTATTTGTTATGTATTAATGAAAAATTAGATTCAATTGTCCTTTGAAAGTTCACATGATTACATGATCATTTTAAGTATTTGATTATTTTATATAAATACTTATCGTACATAATTATATGACTGATGAATTTAATTTGGTATCTTCGATACCGGTACCTAACAAAATATTTTGGCCGTCTAATATTTAGAACGCGCGCCTTGAAACCAACACGAATATCTACTTGGGAGTTGCTTACATCACTCACATGCTTATGACCTCCTGGCAAAAGATTTTTCGATTATAAATTAATACTAACTTACTACTTAATATTATTTCTTATAATTCTTTAAAACAACTGCGCCTATGTACTTTCAGCAAATAAATCTTCGCAAAATCTATTTCGTATATTAAAAAAAAACATTTTCAAAGTCAATGTCAAATCATTTACTTGACATTTATGACCTTTGTCATTTTTCCTTTTTATGGTTTTTGACCTTTTATGTGCCTATTTGAAATTAGGCATATAAATAAAAGGCACTTTTGAAAATCAAAATTTGCAAGTATATTTTCTTGCAAATTAAGATTTTCAAAAGGAGGAAAGAATAATAAAAAAAAAAAATAATTTACTTTTTGTCTTAGGAGAGGGGGGCTTAAATATTCTAGTTGCCCCATCCAAAAATCAGTATTTATATGGAGAAGAATGGGCAAGAAAGTATGGTTGCTCTTTTGAAATTATTTACAATATTTTGTAAGAATACATTAATTATGCAGGTTGTAAAAAGACCCGTCACGTTCATCACGAAGACAATGTTCCTAGAATAAAATTACTACACCACAATAGGTAAAAACAATTTTAAGTGAAGTGTTAATTAACTTTCCTAACTGACTGTACCTATTATATTATTTTACATACCACGTAAATACTCGCTCAATTAAAATACAAATAAAATAAAACGACTGTTTAATTCAACGAGAAATCGCTACACGAACAATGATAATAATGTACCTATTATGTTCTATTATTATTATTACGTAGGTACAGACGCCAGCACACCGAAACATTAAAATTTTCCCAATCAACTTTGAACCTTATGCTTTAGCGATAAAGTTGAAAATCTATTAAAGCAATTTGACAGATTGTAGTAACTTGATGTGCTGGCGTCTGTACCTCAAAAAGAAATCGGGCTGAAAATCAAAAGTCATATAACGTCGTTGCGCGTGCAAAAGTCGCTATGTGTTTTTAGTGAACTTATTTGAGCAGAGCTATATGAATATATAACATTTAGCGTGTTTATACGGAACTTTCGATGTATGAATATCACATAGCTACATTCCTTAACTCTTTAAATATTGCACTTATCACATAGCTGTTTATACAGTATATGTGTATTGAAATAACGATTAAAACTGCATAAAGAACCGAAAATAACTAAATAACACATAGCGACTTTTGCACGCGCAACGACGATAATCAACCTGAGAATCAGAACTTTTTGAACGTCAAAATTACATAAGACAGTCCTTCAAAACGCTCATCCGTTAAGTACCACCTTCCTGCTTCAGCTGGGAAGGAGTGGCGCAATAAATTCCCCCGCAGCTGTCTTCAGCGGGATTGTTCGAAACGGTTATCGCTGGCCCGGAACATAAAGGGCTAAGGAAGGAACACAGGTGGGTTTTAGTCAGTAAGAGTCTGACACTCCCTTATGCTGAGTTCCGCTCCACCCAGAGCGGGAGAGGTCATTTGATGATTTCCTATCTAGATAAAAAAAGCACAGCTGTCTATTGAGTTAACTGCCTATAATATTATTATTTGGTTAAACACACTAGCAGCTAATTAATTAGCTGATGCGTGTGCATCAAATAGCTTGGAGATATTTAATCTGTCCAGACGATTCTTGAAGCAGTTCAGTGTGAACTTATTTATTTATTTATAATTACCTTTACAACTATCATAACAGGATTAACCTAATGCGATGGTGTGGTAACTTCTTAGCTTCAACTTCTCTCTCTCAAACTCCGAACTTAAATTTAGTTTAGTTTATAAACAAGGGAATCGGCGCCAATGTCAAATTTTACCTACCTACCTATTCTAAAGTGCGTAATGATTAACCTCTCATACGTTTGCCCGCCTACCTGTCGAAAATAGAAACACCCCACGCGTCGGAGTAGTTAAATGGACGCAGTGCAGTCATTGTTTTCACAATGACAATAGTTGTGTACACTTGGTGTACCGTTGACGTTTCGAGCACTTTCTCTTATGTACACTTGGTGTACACGTGACGCTTGAGGGATTTATCATACGCCATCGACTTCGGAACCCAACTATTGTTTTGTTGACTTCACTAGCCTACTGCGGAGTCTACAAGTAAAATGTTTTAACTTTGCGTCACTAAATAAAATGCTGATTTATTAATTTTATGCGTATTTGAAGAAATGTAAAAGTATAATGAGTTTTTGGAATATAAACGATCATTATTCATGTTTTTAACTGTAAAAGTAACACCGCTATTCTATTGTTTTGAACAGAATAATGCTTTGCTTTGTCGGACACCGTTTGCCTGTCGACTAGAAGTAGGTGCAAGCGCAGTATTTTATCATATGTACTGTGGTGCAAGTGAGCAAGCATCGGAAATTGCATAACTGGTTGTTGACTCCTCGAGCCCAGTTACCTGTTATCATGATAAACTAACACGCACCCAACTGATAGACAATATAGTGATTGCGTAGTGTAAACCTCAAATAATTCCTAATTTGAAGTCCTATAAATACTAATAGTGTAACTAGATTAGATGCGCAAACAGTTATTACAGGTTTATCATCAATCACCAAAGTGTTCATCATTAGAAGGTCAAAAGTTTTTTAGAGGATTAGTTAAATGTTTTATGCGTTAGTTTACTACAGGATAGAAAGTTCAGTTTCTGCAAATGACGAACCACCGGAATAATTGCGTAACACATTTGCAATAGCTAAAAGAGTAGGAGAAGAAAAAAAAACCGGCCAAGTGCGAGTCGGACTCGCGCACCGAGGGTTCCGTACAAACCTGCAAGGTTTACAAAGTTCGTTCATTACGACAATCGTGTCATAACTATGGTATTTGTATTGCAAAATGAAATTCATAACATTACAATGGGGAAAGATGGAGGAGCATAAATTTAAGACAAAGATCTCTTTGCTCTCTGTGCTGTAAGCTATTGCTTCTTACCAAATTTCGAGATTCTATGTCAACGGGAAGTGGTCTTTAGGTTTTAATTCCCTTGCGTGTAGTTGCGAGTTTCAAAATATGCGGTATCAATGGTTGTACTTTTGCGTTTTTGCGTTGACTTAGAATTTTTTTTTATTTCACGGATTAAAGGCAATTAGATCTAAGTATTTGATATGAATTTCAACTTGATAGCTCTACGCGTTCATGAGGAAAAAAGTAATAAGTTTATATTTATTAAAAAATAAATATATATTTTGTAATGTAACTAAAAATTTAAGGTTTTCGGAATTTTTCCTTTATGTGTGCTATAAAACGTTGCTTCAAGCCAAATTTCAAGATTCTAGGTCGACTGGAAGTACCCTTTAGGTTTTGATTCCCTTACGAGTACTTGCGAGTTTCAAAATATGCAGCTTAAATTGCTGTTTCTTTTGATTGCGTTGACATAGAAGTTTGATTTTGTTACAGCTTAAAGGTATTATAGACCTGAGTATTTGGTAAGAATTTCAATTTAATACCTCTACGCGTTTATGAGGAAATGGGTAGTAAGTTTAAAATTATAAAAAAAAAAAAAAATATTATGTGATGTAACTAAAAATTTATGGTTTTCGTAATTTTTCCTTTATCTATGCTATAAGACGTTGCTTCGTACCAAATTTCAAGATACTGAGTTCACGGGAAGCACCCTGTAGGTTTTGATTCCCTTGCAAGTGTCGAAAATTTGCGGCATAAACGGCTGTATCTTTTGATTGCGTTGGCTTAGAAGTTTGATTTTTTCACAGCTTCAAGGGACAGTAGACCTGAGTAATTGATATAAATTTCAGCTTCATACCTCCACGCGTTCCTGAGAAAAAGGGTCTTGACAGACGGACGGACAGACGGACAACAAAGTGATCCTATAAGGGTTCCGTTTTTTCCTTTTGAGGTACGGAACCCTAAAAAACGATAGATGGACTGCGTAATCATGATACGGTTAGAAAGGGGAGATGACAATCAATGGAAAGAAAAATAATTTTTCAAATATATTATTATATATTATATGAATTTTCTTCAGATTTCGATTGAAAGTGTGTTATCCAATTGGGATGCAATTCATTATTACTTCAAACTAAAGTCCGTTATTTTCAAGTTTACACTCCAAACTAAGGACAAATTTCTTAAAGAACCTTGCATCTATAAAATACTGCTTCTATAGCCTGAGCTAATTAAACAGGAGATTGTGCAACGTATAATTAATTAGATAAAATATTCTTGTTATGAAAGGCGTAATCGAGTGTGAACTTACGTACGCCAGATCCTGTCGGTTACGTCGCAAACTGTGCAGTATACCTGATTGTTGCTAGTACAAAAAATGTTTAGCATCGCTGCCTCCATTCCTGTTGACAGTACAGACGCCAGTACATCAAGGTATTACAATCAATCTGTCAAATTTCTTTAATAGATTTTCAACTTTATCGCTTAAGCATAAAGTTCAAATGTTGATTGGAAAAATTTGACAGTTTCGGGTAGCTTGATGTGCTGGCGTCTGTACAACGCCACAGCTTTTGGCGCGTGGCCCAAATCGAAACTAATGCCGCCATCTTGTTTTGTCAATACAATTTTGGTGACAATCTCACAAATGTTTACCAACATCGCCACCATGTCAATGTCACTCAGGCGCAAAAAGACTCTTTTAGCACTCGTAAGTTATGTTTTGAAATCGAGCTGCATAGATAATTGACACCCACCCAGCTTCTATATGATTGTAACCCAGTGGGCCAAACTTTAGCGAAAATTCTATGACGAAGCTTGAACCCTGAGGAAGGCCCACTAAAACAAAGTTTACGTTTTTTTTTAATGTTTGCAAACTTAAAAGGACCGGTCCCTAAATGGAAAATTTAATGTTGTTGAAGTTTTTATGGAAAATTGGGAAATCCTCGTGGAAGAAGCGGTCAAAGCGCAAGTTCAGAATACCTACCTATGCTGGAGTGGACAATACAACAATAAGTAAAACTTCGTATATCTAATGGTAATGACGTTCCCAGTCCGTATACAAAAATTCAACGAAATAAATCCAATAGTTTCGTTTTACGGCTCCTACACAAAGGCGCGACGCGCGACGCGAATCGCGCGCGACACAAAGACACCGCTCGTCGCGCGACTTGCGGTGCCTTTGTGTCGCGTGTCGCGTCGCGCCAGTGTGTACGAGCCTTTAGTCACGGATTGGCAAAACCCGTTGTCACCTATCACTTCTATACACTTAGTTTGTTCGAAAAAAAAGCCTATTTTTTAAAAGTTAGGATTTATTTGCTGGTTCCAAAATACTCTTATGCATTACCACAAGCATTGCCATGATTTTCATTTATTGTCGTGTCCGCAATGTACAGACGCCAGCACATCAAGCTACAAAAATCTGTCAAAGTTCTTCAATAGATTTTCAACTTAATCGCTACAGCATAAGGTTTAAAGTTGATTGGGAAAATTTTACAGTTTCGGGTAGCTCGATGTGCTGGTGTCTGTACAATTAAACAAGTCACGAAATGTTATGTCAATTTCATTGACATTGTTTGACTTGGCAAGTAATAATTACCATCAAAACAAAAATTGTTTGCTATGACATGATGGCCAAAAGTATAGACACTAAAGTATTTATTAAGTAAACATATACTACGTAGTAACATCCTAATTCATATTTGTTTTTTTTTTATTTATTCAGTAGTACACATACATTTTATACATTTAAGTTGGTGCGCACATAAACTCATTAGAGTTTCACCGTGCACCATAATTAAAACCACTAAGTAGGTACAGACGCCAGCACATCAAAGTACTACAATCTGTCAAATTTCTTTAATAGATTTTTAACTTTATCGCTACAGCATAAGGTTTAAAGTTGATTGGGAAAATTTGACAGTTTCGGGTAGCTTGATGTGCTGGCGTCTGTACATAAGATATCAATCAAGAACTAAGAGTGCACTCAATCAATCATAACTCAAAGAAAACTTTCTGTATCAATTCAAAACATTCCTCCAACACACTAACGCGTACCACGATTTTTTATCATGCGATAATTTTGTCGCAGGAATGCAACGTATGAGGCAGTGCGCGCACATTCGAGTAAAACTTCGCAGCGATTTTAAAATTGTGATTTGTCACAATTTGCAGCGTATGCTCGCGATGCGATTGTCGCGAAAGGAGCGCGCAGTGCGACAGAAAAATCGCGCACTCGGTCCATAAGTATTCCATTCTTTTGAGAATAAATATGTCCACTGGAGTCTCAATACAAAACGAAAACGAAGCTAGACGTGGAACATTCTCAGTAATCTGTCAAATGTTTGAATTTTCACTCTATAATAGCATTGTATTTCTGATGAAAATCTATTACCTAAAGAAATTTGACAGATTGTAGTAGCTTGATGTGTTGGCGTCTGTACAATGTCTTGGCAGAATAGTCGACAACGGCTTAGTTGCAAAAGAAGAAAAAAAAAAACATTACAATGTCAATAATTTTAACTAAGGATCGCCTGATGATTTTAGTTAGAATGAAGGTTAGCTTTGAGTTCATTGGCAGTCTTTCAGGGGTCGACACACGAATCACATCAACTCTAAATTATTGAAAAAGAATCTGCGTTTTCAGAGCTGCAGAGAGCAGTGGCCCAGTGGTAACGGCCCCGACTTTCGAGTTATGGGTTCGAACCCAGACAGGCGCTTTACTTTGTGTAAATAATTTCATCACCACTGCTCTAAAAACGGTGAAGAAAAACATCGTTAGGAAACCGGCATGTCCTAGAACCAAAAATCGAAGACATGTGACATGTAATACGAACCTGCACTGGGCCCGCGTGGTAGATTATAGCCCACCCCCTCACGAAGAGAGGAATTCTGTGTCCCAGCAGTGGGAGCAATATAGACTGATTAAAGCTCCTACCGTAGCGCGACTTGCGGTGCCTTTGTGTCGCACGCGATTTTATCGCGTGTCGCGCCTGTTTGAAGGAGCCTTTAAGGCTCGTGCAAACAGGCGCGTCGCGCGACGCGAATCGCGTGCGACACAAAGGCACCGCTCTTTGCGCGACTTGCGGTGCCTTTGTGTCGCGTGTCGCGTCGCGCCTGTATGTACGAGCCTTTGTGTGTAATCTGCGTTTTCACACAAAAATGCTATACTAATACAATGAAAGTGATTGAAACAGCTGCTTTTTTTCTCTTTTTAGGAGTTGGTGCCTTAGTATAAGTTGGTCATATTCAAGAGCAGAAACTTTCACCCAGTGAAAAATTGCCTTTGTGCTCAAAGTCAGCTTGTATCTATAGGCCGACTCTTAACTGAGACGTTGCCTGAGGTAGCTGCGCGGTGCGGGAGGGGTGATAGTTGTCACAAGTTGATGAATCAGTGAGCCTCAGGCAACGTCTCAGTTAAGCGGTCGGACTATAACTACTATAGTATACTATAGCCACAGTATAAAGACATACAGTACGAGGTCTTCATACAAACGGACGAAACGCGAGCTATACCTACGCGCCTCGACCACGGCATGAGCTCAGCATGCAGACAGTCGCGACTGTGCTGCAGTGACGAACGGACGGTGTGTTGTTTTTTTTAACAATAACCGCGCGATTTTTGCACTAAAAATAAGTTCAAGTACATATTTAATATGACGAGTAGGCTATATTGTGCTGTTTTTGGTTGCATGAATTCGTCAATAACGCATCCAGAGATAACTTTTTTTAGATTACCTGGAAACTCTGAAAGGTAAGACTATAAAATAATTTTACTTACTTGTAGGTAGGTACATAATGTGTGTATTTTTAATGGATAAGTATTTCATTTTATCTCCCGAAAAAAAGATGTCTGGATTAATAAATGAAGTGAATAGAGTAAAGGAAAGTGATAAACACGAGTGAGGTAGGTAGTTATAGGCGGTTCATGAATCATTAAACGGTAGGTACGCTTGTGTTAAAACCTCGGCGCATGTGTGTTTTGTTAGTTTGTATAATTCAAAGTAAAGACGTGGTTTTTATTATTAATAATAGTTGTTTATTGTACTGTGTGTATGAATAATACTACAAAAAAATTGGTTGTCTGTAAAGTCGATTTACGGACGATAGTTTAACGTGACAACATCATAACAAAACATTAATGAAATGATTGCATACTTTTATGAATAAAATTAATTATTTTTATTGAATAACTGTTACTGTAATAAGAATAACTGTTTCATGAAATCATCATTCTTTGGACTTACATGGTCTTAGAGAGTTGTGTTGATGACTTTAATGATTATAATTCTGTAATAGTACATTACGATATTAGTGCGTTAAGATGTTATAACCAATACGCACGTATATCGTACGACGTTTTTTAACACATTTGCGAGGAAACAGAAAAAAAAACATTTCACAATATAAGTACAAAGAAAAGAAAATTTGAGAAAAATGGCGCGAGGATTATTTTCTGCCGTGGCTGCGTGAAAATGTTGGCAAAGACACTAGAGCATGCAGCCAAGTTTTTAAATTACCGAATAAACTGTTTTTTTAATTTTAAATAAAATCAATCTGTGAATGCACACTTGCTTTCCCGCCATTTTAACAGCGCGCTAGCGCTGCCTACTGACTGGCGCCGCGCGGCGATTAGTTCGAAATTTGAATAGCAACAGCGCGCTGCTGCTCACTAGCTGGAGTCACAGTATAAATAAAGACATACAGTACGTCGTCTTCATACAAACGGACGAAACGCGAGCTATACCTACGCGCCTCGACCACGGTATGCGCTCAGCATGCAGACAGTCGCGACTGTGCTGCAGTGACGAACGGACGGTGTGTTGTTTTTTTTAACAATAACCGCACGATTTTTTCACTAAAAATAAGTTCAAGTACATATTTAATATGACGAGTAGGCTATATTGTGCTGTTTTTGGTTGCATGAATTCGTCAATAACGCATCCAGAGATAACTTTTTTAGATTACCTGGAAACTCTGAAAGGTAAGACTATAAAATAATTTTACTTACTTGTAGGTAGGTACATAATGTGTGTATTTTTAATGGATAAGTATTTCATTTTATCTCCCGAAAAAAAGATGTCTGGATTAATAAATGAAGTGAATAGAGTAAAGGAAAGTGATAAACACGAGTGAGGTAGGTAGTTATAGGCGGTTCATGAATCATTAAACGGTAGGTACGCTGGTGTTAAAACCTCGGGGCATGTGTGTTTTGTTAGTTTGTATAATTCCAAGTAAAGACGTGGTTTTTTAATAATAGTTGTTTATTGTACTGTGTGTATGAATAATACTAGAAAAAAATTGGTTGTCTGTAAAGTCGATTTACGGACGATAGTTTAACGTGACAACATCATAAACATTAATGCAATGATTGCATACTTTTATGAATAAAATTTAATTATTTTTATTGAATTATTAATATTTTGTATGAATGAAGGAGAAGGAGGAAAGAAGGAGGAAAGAAAGGAGGAAGGAGTGAAATGAAATCTACAATTTACATAATTGATAAATTTGCTTTTATTTGCACTCATTAATTTAAATATGTTTATTACTTCAATGAACAGATTATTTTAATTATAATTTTTAAATTATACATGTTTGCTATTTAACTTCTTCCAATCTGTGTTATTCTGTTAAGGATAGGACGATGATAGGAAAGATTAAAAAAACATTAATATACAAATTTTGAATTTTATTTGTAGTTCTTGAACGTTTGATTTAACTATAATAATAATAATAATTTAACATAATTTGTTTAAAAATACACATGAACAAGTTTTCATAGAAATAAACTGTAATCAGATTTATGTTAAATAAATGGTTAATTCGAAATGACGAATTATTTTATTATTTATGTACACACAGTAAAATACAATAACAAAACTAAATGGAAACACAAAGTAGGCAAATGTAATTAAAATTCTGGAGGCGGGCAGCCCTATCGCATGTTTACGTACCGCGCGGCTGTAGGCATTTAATTCAAGGTTACGGCCCAGATACAATACTGTATGTCTTTATACTGTGCTGGAGTCGTGCGGCGGCGATCAAAACAACACGCATTTTTATTAAACACTTCCTATTCAATTCACAAAGTATTTTATTTGTTTATATAAAATTATTTATGTACACACAGTAAAATACAATAACAAAACTAAATGGAAACACAAAGTAGGCAAATGTAATTAAAATACTGGAGGCGGGCAGCCCTATCGCATGTTTACGTACCGCGCGGCTGTAGGCATTTACATCAAGGTTACGGCCGAGTAACAATACTGTATTTCTTTATTCTGTGCTATAGCGGTCGGACTTAGAAGAGTTGTTAGATGCATTCAAATTTAATCGAAGTTTGGCCTTATAATCTTTATCATCGTTTGGCATTGACAATATTTTTTATGCGGAAAGACAAATACGTAATAAACTTCCTGTGAAAAGGTCATGAAACTGGATTATTTATGTGACGGTTCCTTTTATGACTTAAGCAAGATGATCTTAGGAATGATTTCTAAAACAATTTTTCTCTTTATTATTGAATAAATACATATTTTAAATCCAGATATTTTTGGTGTCATAATATTAATTTTGCACATTGAAACAAAGAAAAAATGGTTAAATATAATTTTTTAAAGCAAATTATACACCTTATTGTTATTTAAAATATTCTAAAATAATATTAGATGGCTTAAAATAAAACCAACTCCATGATTTGTATGTATGGCATTAATTCCTTTGCCTCCTAATGGAATCCAAAAAAAATTTAAAAAATATACAAAGTCTCCTTAATTTATGTACTTTCATAAAAATATGAACTCTTCCCTGTTCACAGTAGCTTCGAATAAAAGCCCAGCCTCCATACAAAAACCTAACATGTCCTTTGTCCATCTTTTCTAGGACAAAATAAGATAATACGACACACGTTACTATTCAAACCGTTTCTACGCAAAATGCCTATAAAGCTAGCACGCCGGTAATTCATGATAGTTCGCAATGATCGACAGCTGTTGCGCAAACGCATAGCTGAAGCAATGTTGTCAAACATATGCCATTTTATATCAGAGTTATGTGAAAGTCAGTACATCGGTTTATAGAAGGCTGCTATTCAAGTATAGCTGGTTCCTTTGTGTTTATCTACATGAATATGCTATACTAAAGAGGTAAAGTTGAATGTTTGTAAAAGGGAGTCTTGAATGACATAGGATATGGTTTGTTGTGCTGTTTTCCGACTTCCACGCAGAAGTCGCAGGCAAAGGCCAGTCATATTTCGGAGCAACAATTCTCGTTATTAAAAAATCGTTCAAAATCTAATCGCAATTTCATCTCAGCAACAATCATTGCCAAAAATGTAGGCAACTAAAAGGTTTTTGTCTAATTGAGACTAAGATTAGAACGCCAAACGTTTATAAAAATACTGGTTGCAGGAATTAAAACTATATTTTCATACAAAATATCCAGGGAGTAATTGCTTAACACACCTACAATGTAATTAATGCCTTTCGTTTTGAAAGTTTAACGGCATTCATGGCATTGTTAACGCTGTCGAGCACTTGAATTATAGAAAGCAATTGATTATGAATATCCTTCAAAACCCTTCTTATTATGAAAAATAATAAAAATACTTTTACTTCTTTTTCTTTCTTCTTCTTTTACTTTTACTATTTTTCTGATTTAAGAAAAATATCAAGACGAGGGACTATAATAATATGAGGTTGATTTGGCCTTTGAGAAATGTTAGTTGTTTTTCTAGTGTCGCTGATGATTTTATACTAGTAAATAATTACTATTCAACCTAAAAATAGCTTCTATATAATAATATTTCCGGTCTTTCCCCAGTTCCGGTGCTAAATATTCATAACGAGACATTTCAATGACAATAAAATTATGGATAAATCGCTTAATTGAGTCCTCGCCTGCGGGGTATAGGGGCGCGAGGGTAGGACGAGAAGTGGGACCGGGAGAGGTGCGGGCGGCAGGCGCATTCTTGTCAGAACTCAGTTCGCTCGCTACGCGGTTAGCGATCGCACGTGTTGACAGTTGCAGATGCTTTGTGAGAGTTATACATGAAATGAAATTATTAAGATGAGTCGAAATATCTTCGGAAATAAAATTTATAGTCAGTGTAAGCAAGCAAATGGCTTATATCGTACGAATATTTTGGAAAAAAAGACACTGGATCCAAATTCTGCTGAATATCAACAAGATATACCTTTAAACAAAACCGTAGCAAAAGTTACTGGACTATCGGAAAAATCTGTATCTAGAATTGTACAACAAGGAATTTTTTTTAAAAACAACGTATCACCGTGAAAACCAAAACAGATTCGCAGAAAAAGAGTGAAAGTAGACGATTTCACAAAAGGCGTGGTAAGAAGAAAAGTCATTCAGTATTACACATAAAAAAAATACCAACTCGGAAAACTTTGAATGCTGTACTTAGAGAAGGGAATGTATTACACTGAGGCAGGGAATATTCAAAACTATTATTACATGATCTAGGTTATAAATTTAAGAAATGCGGATCTAAAAGGAAACTCTTTATCGAACAGCCAAATAAAACATCGTGGAGGTGGAAATACCTAAATACTATTATAAAATATCGTAGAGAAGGAAGACATATTTTGTATCTTGATGAAACTTATGTTAATGCGTCTCTTATCGTTTCAAAATGTTGCAATCAAAGGATGAACACGGTGTACTGTCTCATATCGGTAAAGGAGACCGTTTGATCATCGTACATTGTGGAGGCCAAACTGAATTTGTAGACGGAGCACTTGTCATATTTAAATCCAAATGTAAAACAGGTGATTATCACGATTCTATGAATTTCGTGAATTTCAGTAAATGGATAAATGAAAAACTCATCATTTCAGCCGAAAGATGTCCACTGCTGGACATAGGCCTTTCCCAAACACCTCCAAAAAAAAAAAAAAACTCATGCTTAAAATACTACCAAATTCTGTTATAGTAATGGATTACGCAGCTTATCATTCGGTTCGAAAAGAGAATAAGCCAACTATGGCTTCTACTAAGCCAGCTATGCAAGATTGGCTACGACGGCATGACATGCCTTTTGATTATAAACTTACAAAGGATGACATATTTAAATTAATTTAAAGCCATTTCACAGATTAAAAAAAAAAATGAGGAGTTATTGAAAAGAAACGGACATGAAGTGTTGCGTTTGCCTCCATACCACCCAGACCTGAACCCGATTGAGTTGGTCTGGGGTGATGTTAAAGGACAGTTAGCACAAAAAAGTATCGACTCTAATTTGGACCAAAAATAAATATGTTGGAGGGATTATTTGCTGGATATTCCGTAGCGAAGTGGGAGCATTGTTTTAATAATGTAAAATTAAAGTCGAGGAGAAATAATGCAAACATATCAGAATTCTAGATGATGTTGTTGGTTTTATCATTAATGTGCACGACAGTTGATTCTGATGATGGCCGCATCTAAAGTGAAGAATCAAGTTCCAGTGATATTGATATGGACAAAAGTGATTCATTTATAATTTTGATAAATCTTGCATATAATAAATTCATACTTCCATACTTAATATTATAAATGCCTGTCTGTCTTATGTCTGTCTGTCTGTATGTTACCTCTTCACGCTTACACCGCTGAACCGGTTTAGATAAAATTTGGTATAGAGATAGTTTGTCCCGGGAAAGGACATAGGATAGTTTTTATCCCGATATTCCCACGGGATCGACACTTAAGCAGGTGAAACCGCGGGGCGCTGCCAGTAGTACACAAGTTTATTACCTAATATTTTATTTTGTTACCTACACATAGTTGTTTCACATAATTTTGTAAAGTCATAAACAATTAATGTTCTAATTAAAAATCACCACCTGTTCACCGATTGTAACGTCAAATATCTTGAGAACTGTCCAGTGCACTTTCTGCCTCTTGTATAATTATCATGCTACGAGCGCCCGCCGCCCGCACCTCTCCCGGTCCCCGTTGTCGTCATACCCCGTGCCCCTATACCCCCGCAGGCGAGGAGTCAATTAAGCGGTTTGCCCATAATGCAGGTATATTTTTTTTCTAATATAATAATATAATGACGTTATCATTATTAATGCACACCCATGACATAATAATATATAATTTGATTAAAAAATAAAAGTTTATCTTTGTGTTTCGTCAAAAAAGAAAACTAAAAGTACTCTGACCGGCCTTCTGGCTGTCTAACCTCAGAAAGTTTATCATTTGCCTTACATTTTTTATGTTTAATTTGGCCTTATTCTGGTTTACTAATTCCTTTTGGTTTACTAACATCCACGATATAAGAACTTCGATATCATTCAATTATTATTGATAGATCTTTGAACCCGAAACATATTGAAAAAAAAAAAACTAATTCCCTTATTATCATCTATATTTTACATGGAGCGACTATCTGACCTCAACAACCCAGTAACTGAGTAACACGATACCACTTCGTAAGACTGATACCTTACACACCTAACGGCCAGACACAGGACATAGGCAGCGTAAGTCCTTTATAATTCCTTGTGCCCGTTCAATAATGTAATTCTCTAGATGTCTCCACTTAAGTTATACACTTTCGTCTTAACTTGACATGCTGCCAACCTATTGAGCAACAAACAAACAGACTCTAAGTAGTATTAAGGCTCCTACAAACAGGCGCGACACGACACGCGACACAAAGGCACCGCAAATCGCGCAACGAGCGGTGCCTTTGTGTCGCACGCGATTATATCGCGTGTCGCGCCTGTTTGTAGGAGCCTTTATAGCATTAGCAAGGTTTATGGAAAATAGCTGACGTCTAATCGATAAAAAATGATTTTAAAACTAATATTTGATATTCATAACGGAAGCAACACTTCCGATTGATCACTGAGCATTGAGTTTTAATGTATTTTATTAACTGAACTTGACAATGATTTCAAAAAGATATTTTGACTTATAAGTTATAACCTATTGATAGTTTAGATAAAGTGCTATTTTATTCTACCGGTAGAAAACTAGGTGAAAGAGACACGGATGCCACAAGATGTTTTGATTCTCATAATTGTAAATCTTATCTCAATAAAAATGGTTAGGTTTGCATTCTGAGAAAAAAAAAACAATTAAGGATGGAATAATCAAATGATTACATCACAGCTAGAATGATTATAAAACTATGCTAAATACTAGCAGAACAAAATTACAATGATTACAGTAAAAACCATGTTATTATCATCAAATTATATGACAGTTATAGATAATAAACTCCTACACACGGAAAATTAGAACGGAATAGTTGCCACGATGAAGCACCAAACGAATAATACATTATATTCCAGAATAAAATGAGCCATTTCTCTCATTATCTTCTTTTTTACTTTTTGGCAACTGAGCCGATGTCGACTATTCTGCCAGCGTCATGTACTGACAGCACCCTCACATTATCTTATTTGACACATATTCGTATTGATAACGCCAATATTGTATGTGATTATGTCGCAACCAGATGGATCACGACGACACGCGGAGGTCGACCACATTCCCCGGCGTATTCGACAGGTATAATATAATTGTATATTACACAGGCATACACTTTAGAATGCAAATGAATAACTTCCAAAGTTCCAAAACGATTAAATTTAGAGACCTAAAAAAAATCATAGAAATCCTTATAATCATCCTACAGGCGTAATTCTTACTCTTTTGGAAATCTTATTTTATCATCTGAATCAAAATTTGTATGATTTTTTAATGAAAAGTTAGTCTTTAAACTATTCTCTCCTGTAATGTTAGCTCTATGTCGCTTAGACAATTTTGCGTTTCAAGTGTCGATATCCTCATCATTCACGACCATTTCACGTGGCATTCCCCTAGCATTGCTGCAACCACCGGACCAGTTGTCAGTTTTAAGGTCAGTCCACCTGAGCTTCGTTCATTACCTGACACGTGATCGCGGTGGTCACAAAAGCTTCAAGTTGCATACTTTGACAGGAACTCTTTAAATTCATCTCTTCGATATTTATGGAGATCCAGAGTGAAAATTGTCAAAGAAGTTATGAACTTTATTATTTATTCATGCAATTATATCAAATTGGAGCAACACGAAATAATTCTTATCTAAGTACTTTGATGTTCTTAACCTACTTTTTACTTTATTTTAATGAAGGTTATCATATTATAGATTAATTAGGCACATTAGAGTTTACTATTTTTCTTTGAAATGGGTAGGGGCCAGTCAGGTCACAGTAAAGATATGAACAGTACGGAAAATACGTACAAACGTTCGAAACGGCACACTCACACAGACGCGCGCATCTACGCTACCCCTAAGCGATAGTCGCAGTGCTCTCTGTCACAGGTGCCGTGAATTGCGGTGTTGCAACGAGTAGTCGCGTAATACATTTAATACATGCGCCACGGACCGTCCATCTTTTTAAAAATGCCTCGAGCGTATTGTGTATACATATACGGCTGTTTGAACTCGGCTTCTTCAAAACCGGAGCATTCGTTTTTTTTTAAACTCCCTGCTGATCTTGAAAGGTAACAATGATTTTTTGTTATAATCGATATCGATTAATGGTCCATGTGATCGGACCACGATTGAATTTAATAAATTCGTGAATTTATTTGTAAAACAAAGATGGCGGCTGCTAAAATGTTTATTTTTTCGTCATGGGTGTCGTTTTTCAGTGAATAATTTATAATTACGAAGAATAAAGATATTTATTTAAATATTGTTTTCATTAATTACTATTACACCCATTCTCGAGTTGAAACGGTAAGGTGCAGGGTTAACTAGGCATCGGTCGAGGGACTCGCATTTTGACTTCACTTTCGGCTCTAGCACCCTCGATATCTACGAAAATGATATTCACAATGAAAAATTTGAATTTTTTGCAGCCGCCATCTTGGTTTTACATTTTGACCAGAAGGAGGGAAAGATAACCAGCCAACTCCTAACCGTAAACCGCGTCAAAAATTTCGTTACAATAAAACACTTATCAATTTTACAGCCATTAAGAGTGACTTAACGCTCCAATGGAGCGTAGGTAATTATTTCAACAAATAGGCCTAGTTTCCTTACTCTTCATATTTATACTGTGGTCAGGTCTTGAAACGAAGGAATTCCCCAAAACATTTACAGATTTTGTGTTGCTTTCGTAAGAGCGAAAAGAACACAATAAGCTAGTGTTGAGTTGAGGCTTATGTTATCCAGTGGTGTGGAGGTAGTATGTATGTAGTCCATGGATTAGCAATATCTTTCAAAATTATTCAGATTGTGAATGATAGTGTGTTACTCAATGAAATTAAGGTGCAGCTTATGATGGATTGTCTAATTAAACGTAAAGACATACAGAAACTCTTATGATCTTAGTGCATAACTGACAATAATGAAAAGACAGGAAATAAAAAGCTCAGCGGAATTGTGGCTTGACTACATAGTTTTGGGAGGCTCAACGAGAATAATTTCGTGTTCTTACATTAATCACCCTAATATTATAAAAGGCAAAAGTTTGTGAGTGTGTGAGTGTGTGTGTGTGTGTGAGTTTATATGTTTGTTACTTCTTCACGCTGTAACGGCTGGACCAATTTTGATAAAATTTGGTATGAAGGTAGCTGACACCCTGGATTAACACATAGGCTACTTTTTATCCCGATATTCCCACGGGATTGACACTTATGGGGGTGAAACCGCGGAGCGCAGCTAGTTAAATATATATTACAAGTACATCGTAAAAAGTATTACAAGTACAAACTTCGAGATGCCATTAGGATTAGTAATAGTTAAAATTACGGTCGCATCAGAGAATAGGCGCTGCATTCTGCAAATCAGGGATTGCAACATACAGCCGTTTCGCAGTTTCTAAACATTGAACAGATATTGTAATTACTGAGACGTGTCTAAATGGAGGAATAATTAACTGGCTGAATACTGCAGGTATTGTAAGTAAAGGCTCCTACAAATAGGCGCGACACGACACGCGACACAAAGGCACCGCAAGTTGCGCAACGAGCAGTGCCTTTGTGTCGCGCGCGATTATATCGCGTGTCGCGCCTGTTTGTAGGAGCCTTAAATCTGCACGCGACGTAAATAAATGTCGCAGTAAGATGGTTAAAGCCATGGTTTTGATTGTGACGATTGAGTAATAAAAAAAACAAGTTAGGGCGAGTCGGAATCGCGCACCGAGGGTACCGTACAAATTTGTATGTAAATAAATTTATCACGGGAAAACTATTTTTCAAATTTACGGTTTTCAAATTTTTTCCTTTACTTTTGCTACATGACATTGCTTCTTGCCAAAGCGGCTGCCCCATTTCAAAACCTAGTAAGGACTTAAAATTAAATTTTACAGGAGAGCGCATAAACGTAATATTGGTCAGCCTATGGAATATATTTTTTGAATTGGTTAAAGTGACTTACGGTAATAAATGGTCACTAGGGATTGAAAGGTGCACTTACTAGGTATCAATGACTAAATATATCTCCTTTTAATGTCAGTTTAAAACGCTGGTGTTTTTGTATTTGGTAGAGACCTTCTAGGTTAGCAAGATTATGCAATGAAACGATTTTTGTAAAAAGTGTCCCTTACTAGGTTTTGAAATGGGACAGCCGAAAGGGCTTTAAGCCTATTGGCCTCGCCTTGGTCCGCCACTTTGAATATTTTTTTCAAAATGGCGTCGCATGATGATACGTATTCATAGATAGAGGACATATGTATAGAGGAACAAAAAATGTATTTAATTCTAATTTCATAAATCACACATGATATCTTAAAGTGTCACATTACCGAGATAAATAGAGTTAAAGATAGCTTTAATCAGTCCAAATATTTTCATCTCACTATATTAAAAACATTAATTAATGCTGAACACCGCTTTGTCAGATGATCAAGATGTGTTACAATTATAATTATTACTTCAGTTATGTACCTACAGACATCGAAATATTATTATTAAGTATTTAAGGTGGTAGGACTTGAAAGGAAGAATCTATGGAAAAAATAAATTTTGACTTTGCCTTTGCAACATCTTACTGTGACATAAATAATATGTCGAATGTCCTTTAGGAATACACCGGGTAAAGGAATGCCACTGGATCAGCAACACAAGCTTATTTTAATTACCTCACCGTCACTATTATTGTCTGCTGCATATGTAGTATTCATCAGAGATTTCGATAACGTCCTCCCATGGACCTATAAAAAAAGGCGTCCTCCCTTAAAAAAATTTCGAATGAGATATCGGAAAATATGCGTATGAGGACTCCGTTTACTACGCGCCATTATCCATACTTTCGTACTTTTATCATAGCATTATGCATGTAGGTAGTGCTAATGTTACACCCTACCTAACATTTTTTTGAATCTGCGTTGCTATTCTGTAAAAATCTCACCGTGAGTGAAGTGAGCGTGGAGTGAGCTGTCAATAGTGTCAATTCCTAGCAAAAACAAACTCACTTCACCTAAGTTTTCACGGTGAGATTTTTACAGAATCGACTGGCTGTATGAACTTTATTTCATTTTGGAACGAAGTAGGCGTTGTTTGGTAGTAATCGTCACCTAAGGAAAAAGAGTTATGGCTCCTTCATGCGCTATCTCTCTCTCTTTCGAATATATAATATACGAGTGTGTGTGCGTGCGAGCATCGCGTAACGAACTCTGCTCCTGACGGCAACCGACCGCAACCGGTTTTTATATTTTATTTTTAGGGGAAACCAACCAGTTGTATTTAAAATAAAAACCGGTCAAGTGCGAGTCGGACTCGCGCACCGAGGGCTCCGTACAAAGTAGGCATGTAAATAGTTTGAAACATTTTTTTTTGTAATGTACATGTTTGTGTTATTTTTTTTGTTTGTTTGTTTTGTGGGCGATAAGGCCGCCCATTGTATGTTTTGTATTCATAATTGTATTTTTTTGTTATGTATTTTCTGGTGTACAATAAAGTATATATAAATATAAATAAATAAATATACTAATTTACGGTTCTCGGATATTGTTTTTTACCTGTGCTATATGACATTGCTTCTTGTCAAATTTCATGATTCTAGGTCAACGGAAAGTAGTTATATTTTATGATTTTGAAACATAAACGCCCGTATCTTTTGATTGCGTTGACTTAGAAGTTTGATTTTTTCACTGCTTCAAAGGATTGCAGCCCTGAGTATTTTATATTAATTTCAACTTGATAACTCCACGCGTTCCTGAGAAAAAGGGTCTTGACTGACGGATCTTCTAAGTACGGAACCCTAAAAATAAAAAATAAATAAATTAACCCTACAAATTATTTTTTTACAATTAAGGCCTCTCTGCTTCTGCAGCGATCACTTATTACCAAACGAGTTATTTTAAGTTTAGGCAGTATATACTCACATATTATCGTACTTTCAAGGCCACTGCATCGTCTTTTTAATATCCTGAACTTTTTAATATTCTTATTTTTAGATCTACTTGGCATAATATGCAAGTGTTAAATGCGTGAATTTGCGTCATCGTAATGACACTGCACAATTTTATTTACCAACACAAAATTGCCTTTTTTATTTGTTTCTAGGTCGTAATCTTTAGGAACTTGCCGTGTTTAGTTTTAGGTTTATGCAAATCATCTGACAATCGCCAGCACATCAAGCTACCCGAAATTGTTAAATTTTCCCAATCAACTTTGAACCTTATGCTTTTTAAAATTAAAGTTGAAAATCTATTAAAGAGATTTGAAAGATTGTAGTAGCTTGATGTGCTGGTGCCTGTACTTTGATCCACGAGGAAGGTCCAAATACAAAGCTAGTTAACCTCTTGGCTTTTGGACTAATGATGTTACTATTTAAAATGCAAACGAGTGTTGTTGGAAACTGTGATCATTTCGGGAAGTATGAAAACATAGATAACATCCGTGTCTTGTTTTACCTTGTAATCATCAACACAGTTAGCCTGTAAGCTTGAATGAACATCATCCTTCTCAAAAACTGCTGCAATTATTCAGCGCCAAATGTCTAATACCTTATCTACTCAACACTCGGATTAGTCACCTTAATAAACTATCAAATAATAAAACACAATTGGCATACCATGGGCATTTAAAAATAAACACCTCTAGTGGTAAATCTGAGATACTTAAAAAATTTGTGAATACTTTAACAGTTTTTTTTGCGACAATAGGTACTGAACTTGCAATTAAAATAACAACTTAACTCAGACATTAACATAATTATAATAAATCTTAAAATAACAATCCTCAATTATCAAAATTAAAACCAACCACTGCAGACGAGGTCTTGAAAATAATAAAAAACCTGAACTCTAACACTAGCTCCAGTTTAGATGGCGTTAGTACGAAATTCATAAAATCTGTAGCGGAAAGCTTAGAAAACTGTGTTAATAAATGCTTAAACTAAGGCTACTTCCCTAACCGCCTTAAAATTGCAAAGGTTAGCCCAATATTTAAATCAGGCAGCAAAGTGGACCCTAGTAACTATCGACCTTAGCACTACCAGTGATGTCGAAAATATTTGAAAAAATTCTACATAAACAATTGTACGAATTCCTAACTACTATTGATAACCTATACAAAAAGCAATACGGTTTCCGCCCCAAATCGAACACTGCTTCCGCGACTGTTGACTTAGTAACCAATATTAGACTTAACATTGATCAGAAAAAAATAACTTTAGGAATTTTCATTAATTTAAAAAAGGCATTTGACACCGTTAGCCACGACATAATACTATCGAAACTAAAGGTCCGGTAAAGCATATGAGATTTTTAAATCATACCTTACAGACAGATTTCAAGTTGTCAAAATTAATAACCACCAAAGTGGCCCTCAATTAATTTAGGCCTTGTTCTTGACAATCAGCTTACCTGGAAACCGCAAATCGAAAAAATCCGCAATAAAATAAATTCACTAACAGGCACAGTAAGAGGTACAGTGAGATAGATGTCTCCCGAGACATGTACGATACATCATAAATATAACTCTTTGGTCAAGTCTCGTATGGATATTTAGTAGAGGTTATGGGGTTCATTAACTAAATCAAACTTGCAAAAACTGCAAGTTGCATTAAATAGGATTATCAAAACATTATTTCTATACGATTTATCTAACACGCTATCAAAATTTATAAAGAAACAAAATTACTCAATCTGGCCCAAATACATAAATATAATACATGCATTTTTATTAGGTAAATCCTTACTAAAGGTATCCACTCACAAAAAAGATAGATTACCATAAACGCATGACCAAGCAGGCCAATAACTTGTGTTTAAGAAGGCATAGAACGAACTAAGGAAAAAAAGAGTATTCTATATAATGGGGCCCAACACTACAACGAATTACCCAAAAATATGAAAAAAGCAAAATCTCTATTTATGTATTTGTGTACCTAGTTTTAATGGATTTTGTTTTATCATTGTTCCTCTTAAACAAAGCACTTGCCATCCAATCTCTTCACCACCCTTGGTTGACTGGTAGAGAATGCCTAAGGCATTAAGTCCGCCTTTGTACCTTTTTGTGCGAAAAGCTTAAATAAATAAATAAATTAAAAAGCCACATTTTAAAGGATTTTTCATTAATAAGAGCTTAATATTAAGTTCAGTGGTACCAATTACTAATTTACATTTTAACACACAAGTCAAAATAAAACAATTAGACAACAAACCAACAATTAATATATAATACACATAAGTACATTATTACAGTATACAATATAAAAACCTAACACACATACATATAAACAAAATATATATATACATACATACACTATATTTTAATCTTATGTTTAAATAAATATATCTACAAATAACAATAATTGAAATATTTTAACATACGTATTTGACACTACCTACTAACTATTATATCTATATGTAGGTAATAGAATAATACCTACATAAACAAGCTCAAGTAATCATAATAAATAAATTCTATGTAGTTATATATATCATCCTATCTTAACAGTGATAATATTTAAAAAGTTATGAACACAATAATAACAACCATCTAAGTACTTTTATAACACAGTGTAACAATCACTGTGACATGGGCCTTAACAAACATGTATGGTATCCCTCAAGGCCTCAACTCATGCACACCTACCCGCAGTGGCGATACGCTTAAGACGTACGCACTTATTTTCTACAACTACCCTTTTACTAAAACTGTTACGAAATCCTAATGTAACTTTGTCATAGTCCTAACCCACTACGCCAATCGGCTTTATGTATTTTCAAGTTATAATATTGTATTTTCTCTGTAAGTGTTTTCTTCTTATCTTCGTGATTAATTTTCATCAAGTCTTCGCAACCTCCAACATCGCAAACCGTATTTAAAAAAGACGTCACATGTAGATTTCAATCTTTTACATCTGGAGTCCTACACGGCTTTATTCTCGGACCATTCTTATTTATATTATTTATTGTGAATAATTCAACGAAAATAAATGCAACCAAAGAAATGCTGTTAAGAAAACTTTTTGAAAATCTGGTAAAAATCTAGGAGTTTGGAAACGTAGGCAGCAAATCTAGGTAATAACGTGATTGACACCTCCTACAGAAGTAAAATGTTGTAATATTTCGAAGGACATTATTTTAACATACCAAAACCATATGATTTCGTAACCAAATCCGATACTCATTTTGCAATATGTACAAGAACCTATGACACTGCGAGTGCGTAATTCAATCAACTCAGCTTACCGCAGTCTACCTGGACATAGACCTCTTCGAGGCTGCGTTACAACACCCTGTCCTCCCCGTGTTCCGCATTCAGTCTGTCCCAGCTACTTCTTTGGGGTCGCTTGCCGATACGCTGTCTCCACTCCAGGCCTCGTCTGCTCTTCCTGCCATCGGTCCTTCGACAAACATGGCCAGCTCACTACCACTTCAGCTTGCTTACTATGTAAGCTATTTCGGTAACTGACTTTTTTAAAGTGCATAGTGCTTATATACCTTATGTATTCTATTCTATCGTGCTTGTTAGATTTCTACTACATTTTCTGTTTTTACACGTGAGAACCTGTAATTGGCTTTATGTCTCTTAGACTATTGTTATGCTTCTGTTATAGATGTTGGTTCTCCTATAAATAAATAACCTCCGGTTCTTTTCCGCTTCATAACGACGCCTTTATTGGTCAATTCTATTACAATATTGTATAATGATGCTAAGTATGTAGGTACTCTTATTGATATTCCTTGAGAGCAAGAGTTAGTAATTACGTGTTAATGGCAAATAGATGGGAAGTTTTAATTTGTTTAATCGATTTGGACTTAAGATAAACAAAGTAAATGGAAATCTTGTGATGAGTCTATAAAAGGTGAGAATAGCTTATTAGGGTAAGTTGGCAGTACCTAGGGTGTGTAATTTGATGGCATGTAGGTAATTTTAGTTATAGTGAGTGTAAACTTATTTATATTGTGAATCAACAATAAAATACATTGTACGTCTTAATGTTCGTAGGTAGGTGTAATACACTTGTACTATTATATGTTTTGTGGTAAATGATAATACATAGAACAAGTTAATCAAATAAATATAAAAAATAATATATACCTAATATAAATAAAGTAATAGTTACTTTTTAGAAGGAGCAACTGGAATCAAGTCTACTTTCTTGTAAATTATATAATCCAAAATAAAAAAAAAATCCTTTTGTTTGCAATTCAAATAAAATATTTGACTTTAAATTGCAGCTGTTTTTGCTGATTTGGATAAAATCTATTTAACCTTTTGACCGCCACAGTCATGTAGGTATAGATGACAAACCAAAATGTGTTCAGCACGCCACGGTTCGACTACAACAGACTTTGACGCCGAGAGGGCACGTTTTTGATTTTTTGACGTGTGGCGGTCAAAAAATTATTATTACGTTTATCTTACGTTTTTCATTGTATCCTTATTAGTAGCAGTCCGTCCTCTAGATTTGTCCCCGGTCAATGATCCTTAGGTAGCACATGTAAATGACCCTTATACCAAAATTTAAGTAAAAATTTATACTTAAGTTTCAACTTAACCCAATTCTAATTAATTTTGTGTGAATTTGAAATGTTTTGTGTGAATTAGAATTATGTGAATGATACTTATCTCAAATATTTCCAAAATGTAACTTGGTTCAAGAGTTCTTGTTAGCGATGACGGCAAAATTAAATAACCTTGCAAAGCTTTGTTAGTTATAAATGAAAATGGACTTGCATAATTAATTTTAATTGTTTAAATAAATAGGTACCAATGGTTAAATTAAGTCTTCGCATACCTACTTATTGCGAAGATATAATTTAATCATTGATGTGTACTATAGAGATAGCCTCTAAAGTACATATCAATGATTAAATTGGCTATGGGGTTACATACCAAGACTCATTCGTGCCTCAGAAAGCACTCCCGGATGACATTCATGGATCTTTGACAATCGTAACTGAGTTGTGGAGAAAAGATAGGCAGTCGCTCCATGTAAGATACTGGTGGCTCAGCTGCATCCTACAAGGCTGAAAGCCGACCCCAATATATTTGGGAAAATTAGGCAAAATCTTGAAGTCCCAAGTAATAGGGGACCAGCCCATTGCCATCAACTGGCCACAAATCCAGAATCTGGACTGCTGCTGATAAATTCCAGATGATAAAATCCAATAACATTGCTCGACACGGGAATAATGTCCAAAAACACTTGCTCAGCAAGCATTCGGTCATTTTTATCTACTGAGAGCCATGACCTTTTTGCAAGATTTTTGCAACGCGATGCGTCTTTAGGAAATATTATTGTAACCGCAGCGTTCGACTAACAGATTACAAATCGCAGTAGGTGGTTACGAGACCGATCATGTTAAAATAATAATAAATAAAATATCACATAGTTGGTGGCCTATTTCGTCTAAAAACGAAAGACGTCTATTTTCAAACTACAATTTAAATGATACTGGGGAGTTTGCTGCGCCACTTTTTCTTGCCAGCTATACACTAGGAAGTGGTGAATCGCGGGCGTTTTGGGGCTTTCTTATGTTATTTTGACGTTCAAAAGGTTTTCATTCTCAGCCTAGTTTGACTAATTTTCTGTTTTTTCTATCCTAAGTTCAGGATGATAATTCTCACAAAATCTCACGTAGGTATGAAAACATTTCGTCAGTTTGAAGTTTCCAATATTTTCGAAGGTAAAATAGTAATTTTTCCTGTTAAAATTCTTGAGTTAACATTTGCGTGTCTACATTTGCACATAGACAATTTCCTTATTATGTCCCAATTCATTTTGTCAGCTTTGACCTCGTCATACAATGTTAGGAATTAATTATGCATTCGTGTTCTTGGCTATTGTATGCTGAAAAAGTAATTTTAATAGTGCACTTTGATTGGATTGCTATTATGTAAGTACATCATTATCAAAATATATATAGACTGTAGTTTTTTTTTAATAGGTACTATAATTTCCAAGATAATATTTTCATAATTTAAAAGCCAACAGTCTTAAAATAATAACAATATGTATTATAAAGGGCGGGGAAGAATCATAGGCATAAAAAAATTCGTCCGCATCGTTGTCAACAAGAAAAGTGCCCAAAAGGCTGACAGCATTGCCACAATGTATGATTCATTGGCCAAAGAACAGGCCAGTCTTCTGGTCACGTGAAGCGTCGACCAACTGCTTGGTGATGTCTCAAGGAATTAAGGGCACTCGGACCCCATGGACCTAGAGTTTTAGCCTCAAACGGAGTATTTGCGCCGTTTGAGGTTTTCCACCCCAGCACAGCCTGTCGTGTTAGGAAGATGGGAATGTAGTTATAGAATATACACGGGTTTAACAGAAGAATTACTGACTCTTTAGTCGCTGAAAGTTTTAGGGGAAATACCTATTTGTCAGTAGTTTGACATTTTGTTTTGTTGTAATGGTCACAAGGCAAAAGGCCAAAGAAAATATTTTGCATTTTATTTTCATGTGGAATAACTAAAAACGAGTCAAATAGTTTCAAATTTTATTTTGATGAAAAATAATCGATTCCCTTCAATCAAGGTTATTTTCATAAGGCTTTCCATGGATTGGGTGGCCCCAATCCATGGAAAGCCTTATGAAAATAATTGTTTGGAATAATTTTGGTCAATTTGTGTGTTAATTTACCGTCAAACAAGCCAACTTTGCCCGTTTTTTTAAGAAAATCGAATATATTACAAGTTTTTTCTATGGGACTTAAGTATATTTTTTCATTTACTACAACTATATGACCATATGCACGCATTTGCTATGTAAAACATTAAAAAAATTAAAATTTAGACCAAGATTTGTTCGATTTTGATGGCGGGCAAAATAATCCGGACTTTTAGCCAACATTGCCCACTCGATTTTTGACGCAAATCAAGCTCTTATAAATACGTAGAAAGCACCACGAGTACAATTTAAGGCAATCTTAACCTAAGTTTTAAAATACTGTTTGTAGTTTAAATATTTTCGTGATAAAAACAGTGGGCAATGTTACCTAGCGGTTAGTGCCCTTTTCCATACAAGGCCCAACAAGCGGTTTAAGGCGTGGGTAGACGTGAATTGGGCTTCATTTAGGATACATTAGAACCTTTTTATTCCGTAACCCTTACAAGATTTTTTTTCAAAAAAATATATATTAATCTACACAATATAAAGCATGTCCTCTTCGCTTCAAAAAAAATAAAAATATATTTGAAATATCATAAATAAATACGCAAAGTGACCTCTGTTTTTGTAACTTACTACCATTTTTCTCCTAAACTATCAATCACAGGATCTTTTAATTGCCACCAATATATTATATTAAGTAATGCCGATGTCCCCTTCGGCTTATTTTTGCCAATAACTTTCTTAATTATTTATAATCGATTTTTTTACGTAATCGCTACTCGCAGATCGCGTAGCCACCCCTCCGGCGCCCAATAAATCAGTGCGGGACGAGACGCTGTGCTGAACGGACCTGTGATACTTTTCTCCGCAAACACACTTTGACGACACGGTTGGCGCAGTGGCTGAGCGATTGACTGCTGCGCTGCGTGTCGCGGGTTCGATTCCCGCACGGAACAAATATTTGTATTGCCTACAGGTAGTTGTTCCGGGTCTGGCTGTTTGTGTCGCGCATCCACGATACAGGAGTAATTCCTAGTGTGGGGCAACGTTTTCTTTAAAAAGAAAGAAAGAAACAAAATTATTGTCGGTAGCCCAACCAATTAGAATTTTAAAGTAGGTATACACAAAATTAGTAGGTATACGGTACAGACTCTATAACATAAACTAATACGAAAAGAGAATTAGGTCTTTATTACTAAACCATAAACGGTGAAAACTAAAAATTTTTCTAAAGTACGCAGTTTACTAAAATTATTCTGAGAATCCGATGCACAATCGAATTACACGGTTAACTTTATAAAAATAAGGTCTTATTTCGGCCCAATATTTTCATAGAAAAGAGCACCTCGCAACTAATAATGAACTCTATTTCGACGGGAGAAACGTTTTATTATTCTGTTCGTATTGTCTGCCTTTGTAGAAGCCGTTAGCCACCGCCAATCCGCCATTATCACACAAAAATGTTTTGAAGGGCACTATTCTTTTGTAAATCATTTATGGTTGATATTTCGGTATTATGAACGTAAAACTATGTCAACAAAAAGTATGAAAGTATAAGTAACGAACATGGATGTTAAACATTTTGTCAATTTTATTTTTATAAAGTTTGTGTAGATATCTACAACATTATTTTTAGGATATGCGAAACCTGAATATACTAGTTTGTTCAGAATCAGTAACTGAATCAATTCCAATAATTTTTACACCCATGTTATATTTTGTTCCAAAAATATTTTAATTAAATTTTATCACAATACAATCATTAATGAATTACAATACAATCACTGTACGATTAGGTATCATCCAATGAGTTCATCAATAGCCCTTTACGTTTCAGGGTCACGGTTACCTGATAAGACAGTCCCACGACCCGGGCAGGCGTTTGGCCCTCTATGGGGGCTCCGTCAGAGTGCTGAGAGCTCTTTGAGGCGCGCGAAGTACGTTATCGCGAAAGTTCTTTACTGCGAACTACGTTATCGCGAAAGTTCTTTATTATGAACTACGTTATCGCGAAAGTTCTTTACTGCGAAATACGTTATCGCGAAAGTTCTTGATTGCGAAGTACGTTATCGCGAAAGTTCTTTACTGCGATGTACGTTACAGCGAAAGTTTGTTATTGCAATGTAAGTTTGCAATAACAAACTTTCGCAGTAACGTACATCGCGGAAATGAACTTCGCAATGATGACGTACACTCAAATATTGTGTCAGTTTGGTGACAGCGGTTATTTTATGAATATCGACAGTTTCACTCTTTTTTTTCTATTTCGTGATTGAACCCAACATTTTGCATTATAAAATCGTTGTTTGTTTACAGCTCCACTGCCAATAAATAGCCTAGTTTTAATAGATTTTTTTTTGTCATTGTTCCTCTCAAACAAAGCACCTGCCATCCAATCTCTTCACCACCCTTGGTTGACTGGTAGAGAATGCCTAAGGCATTAGGTCCGCCTTTGTACCTTTTTGTGCGAAAAGTTTAAATAAATAAATTATTATCACCCAACGTACAACAAAAATCGGTGCATATAATAAATTATGGAGAAAACATGTATAATTTTGTTTTAAATAAACTCACGACTCAAGATATTACAGATTGAGGAAAGAAATTGGGTAATAGCAACAACGACATTTATTTATTACACTTACACAATGATCTTCGTGACTTTTCAGTTCTACTACCAAGAGTCCCCCAAGTACTCAAGAGTCACCACCTATTTATTGAACATAGTTTGCAACAAGATCGAAACCAAACAACAGATGATAAAGAAACAGAAGATACCAGGTTCTTTATGTTCTTTAACAATCTTGAGTGAAATAGATAGAACAGTTTGTTCCATTAACTTAAATTAATTTTGTTTCAGACTAAAATCTATTGGTAGACGTATTGTAAATGTAAGCCATTTTTTTAAAGAACTACAGAATATAATTATCATCCCATGAGCCTTTGAATTGCGGCTTACAGTCGATTGAAATTATATCTGAACCACTGACAGGCCTAATGACTAAATTGACGCTGAAGTGTCGTTTATGCAATATGATTTTGTAATCGATGGAAACAATAGTCCAGAAAAAAATAACCTAAATACATGTGGTGTGGTTGGTACAATAGTCGCAGGATGTGGACACGATCAATTTCAAGAAATTACATCACATCCGGCCTAAAATATACGACTATCATATGAACATTGTAAACAAAAAAATTAATTTTTTCATACAGGGTGTCCCAGAACTCAACGTCAAGCCGAAACGAGGTGACAGGATTGATCATAACCATCACGAGAAAAATCTGAAAAAAAATCTATCCCGTTCAGTTTGAAAATTATGGGCATTTTAAGAAAAACCTAGAAATTTGATCAAACTGTAACATTTTTCGGTTATTGTGGTTATTCTTTTTTATTTTTGTTCATTTGAACTTTGGAAACGTAATCCTAAATAACATTTCTAGAATGCCAATAAAAAATAATGACACAATTGCCTCAAGTTTCCGAGAATTGAGACTATTCGTTAAACTACGAATTTAAAATTTTCAAGATTCGTCGACTTTGATAGGCCCTCCTTTAAAAAAAATGTACTAAAGTGCCTTGGCAAGTGGCATTAAAAGTTGGCGCATTTAATCAGAATTCTAAAATGGTACAATACTTGTTAGTTCCATACAATAAAAAAGAGTAAAAAAATTAAAACCTCAAGTAACCCGATTTTTGCTATCTCAATTAAAATATTTTTGATTCGCACAAGCTCTAGGTAGGTTCTTAATTTTAAGGCAAAATGATGAGAGAGATGGACAGTGGGTATGTTTGCCATGAGTGAGCGAGACAGATAGTGACGCCACGTTTATTAAAGTGAAAAAAGTGAAAAAAAGTTAGTAAAATAATGAAAAATCTTGATCTAGTTTAATTTAGGTTTGTGGGAATAAAAGTCAGATAGAGATATAACGTTTTTTATTACAATAAAATATAAGCCCATTGAGAACGTAGCCGACCTGCATGAACGCATTTCTCAAGCAGCTGAGGAGATCAACTCTCGAAGATATGCCCGACTAATAAGTAGATCTTTTTAAGAAGATGTAGGGCTTGTATTGAGGCTGATGGTAAACAATTTGAACATTTATTGTAATAAAAATGTTATTTCTCTATTTGACTTTTATTCCAACAAACCTAAATTAAACTAGATCAAGATTTTTCATTATTTTACTAACTTTTTTCACTTTTCACAAAAGTGGCGTCACTATCGGTCTCGCTCACTCATGGCAAACATACCCACTATCCATCTCTCTCATCATTTTGCCTTAAAATTAAGAACCTACCTAGAGCTTGTGCGAATCATAAACATTTTAACTGAGATAGCAAAAATCGGGTTACTTGAGGTTTTAATTTTTTTACTCTTTTTTATTGTATGGAACTAACAACTTGTATTGAACCATTTTAGAATTCTGATTAAATGCGCCAACTTTTAATGCCACTTGCCAAGGCACTCTAGTACATTTTTTTTAAAGGAGGGCCTATCAAAGTCGACGAATCTTGAAAATTTTAAATTCGTAGTTTAACGAATAGTCTCAATTCTCGGAAACTTGAGGCAATCCTGTCATTATTTTTTATTGGGATTCTAGAAATGTTATTTAGGATTACGTTTCCAAAGTTTAAATGAACAAAAATAAAAAAGAATAACCACAATAACCGAGAAATGGTACAGTTTGATCAAATTTCTAGGTTTTTCTTAAAATGCCCATAATTTTCAAATTGCATGGGATAGATTTTTTTTATATTTTTCTCGTGATGGTTATGATCAATCCTGTCACCCCGTTTCGGCTTGACGTTGAGTTCTGGGACACCCTGTATATACATATTATGTTCCATGATTTTTTATTTTCCTTTAATACTTCTGCAATAAGTTTTACCAATGTAATTATAAGTAATAGATATTTTCAACTAACAGTTTTAGTAGTCTGACAACGGTATAATTTTGTTGTCATGGTAACACAACAGCAACATCATATATATTTTGTTAGTATAATAGAACCCTTCAAAATCACGCAAATTGGCGATGTTATAGGTAACCCGGTCTCGGAAGGATGGAGTCAGATTGACAGTTTTGGTAAATCTGACCGGTCCTTCCAGGTTCATAATTCCCAGATTTTTTTAAAGTAAGTAGTAAATTTTATCGAGTAAATCAAGATATACAATGGTAACATGTAAAAGTCTCTTCATCATAGTTAAACCTAAAACGCGTAAAAAGTATAAATTATACAATATACATAATTATATTTTCCCTTGCTTTCGGTCTTGGACATTCAAAAGGTTTTACACCTCTGCATTAGATACAGCTACTGGAAGCGATAGCGATAGCATGCGGCGGGCGGCGGGGGCCGGGCGCCGGGCGCCGGGCGCTGCGATGATGCAACATTTAGCACAAAATTATATTCGCGTTGCACGAAGTTATTGTTAGGGGTGGGGAGGCGCACGCGGGGGGCTTTGTCTTGGTAACGCCCACATGAGCAAGGTCAATGGCGTAGATCCAGCCCTTAAGATTTTAATGGTTGTCACATTGCAGTAAAATTATTAAATAAATGTTATTTTCACTTTTCTTTTGTGGGTGTTGGGTGCATATGAATAGACGTTAAAATGGTAATGAAATGAAACATTGTGTTCAAAATTAAATGTTTATTCCAATTTCGTCGACAGTTCGACATAAGATACCGTTGTTCTATTTTGAACATTTCAATAAAGTTAGCTTTAAGCTGTAAATGCTATATCAAAAAATGAGATCAATATATGTCCAAACTTGAATCAACAGCAAAACAAATCAACAAGTAAGTACCTAATGACAATAATAAAAATCTTTTATAAGTTCCGTATGCATAGAGCCCATGAGGAACAAAATCACAATTAGTCGATAAATCACATCACATGGTATATATTACAAACAGTCAAAATCACCGCTAGGAATCGTAACAATATTCAGTCAATAATAATATTAATCAATACCGTTGTTCTGTTCTGAACACTTTAATAACTGCTTCGCAGGCAAGCTTTAACATCACGTCGGAGTCATTTTTATATGCTCGGGACCCAATTTCACATCTTGGCTTCTTGGTCTAATTCTAGACTTGTGTTTGTTTTTCTAAAATTAAAAATAACAATAAAATTAAAGCTAAGTGGATCTGCAATGTACAATAAAAGCTGCCATCTACTCTAATGAAATATACCCTATATCCTATCCCTATACACAAACAAACATACAATCACAAACTTCACCTCTATACATATACTGGGTGAAATTTTAATCACTGTTTTCCTCTTACGGGGTCATTGTACTCATCATTATGAACAACTTTTACTATGGAGCCAAACCTGAAATCGTGAAAATCGTTTCTGTGTTTTTGCGTTAATTCAACCTGTTACAAAATAACTAAAAGTGACAACCCTGAGTGCTTTTTGATAACGGGCAATGTTGGCATGGATGGGTCTGAACAATTTAGGGTAACTTTGCCCATCATTAGAAGTTTTGATTTATAAAGTCCTGAATAATGAAACTATATTTAAAATACTCAACAACTAATATTCTATAACATACAGTAAAATACACTTACCTGTGTTTTCGCCATGAGGTAAAATCCACAAACACTTTTCATAGGAAATTTGCCCGCAAAAAAATACACCGCATTCTACAAGTTCTGGCAAGTTACTAAATGAACTTTGGAACGAATGCGTTAGATAGTGCTGCCACAAATATAATCAACTTTCCACCCAAATAATAAATGTTGCCATGAAACTAAAATTGTTTCTTATGTTAGCGGATTTGCTTATAAATTGCTTTTAGGGCAAAGATACCTTGATTGGCAAAGTTGGCTTGTTTGACGGTACATAATTATTGAAACTTATTGACAGTATAAGCCAGTTTCTCTATCCTTCTAACCTTTGAAAACAACAAAACAAATGCAAGATCTAAGACCGTTAGCAACTTGATTTGTGACTTGGACTTTAGACTACGAACCATCTGACCTCCGCTCCACCAACCAACGAAATAAAAGAACCTCGCTTTTATATTAAAAAACATTTTACTATTAAAACATAAAAAGTGCAAGCATAATATATGCATACTAGGTGATATGCCAGCGAATTCGTGTGCATGTTTTTTGTATATTTTTGAGTTATTTTCGCACTTATAATACGAGTATCTACCTAAACCTATCTATCTATATACTAATATTATAAAGCTGAAGAGTTTGTTGGTTTGGTTGAACGCGCTAATCTCTGGAACTACCAGTTGGATTTGAAAAATTCTTTTTGAATTTGATAGCCCAATTCTTGAGGAAGGCTATAGGCTATTTAACATCACGCTATGACCTTTAGGAGCCGAGCAAAAAGAAAAAAGTCAGAAAGAACGCTAAGTAAAAACGAAGTAATAGCGCGGCCAGGCGATGTGATGCGACGGGGTGGGTCGGAGTAACATGAAATTTCACGTGGACGAAGTCGCGAAGCAGAAGCTAGTGTATAAATAAAAATGAAATGAAATCATGAAAATGAAATCAATGTTTGTATTTTTGTCCTCTATGCATTCCGAAACCATTGGTCAGATTGTGATGAAACTTTGGTAGGGTATTCTGGGGACACCCATCAGGGTTCCTAATTATTAAAACATGAGAAAAAATAACAAAAAAAAAATCTGAGGCGATACGAAGTTCGCCGGGTCAGCTAGTATATTATAATAAGTACCTATGGAAGTATCGATTACTGTGGATTCAGTCTTGTGGCCCAGGTCACGAGTAACGATGAATAAATAATCGCTCGGTGGACCTAGGGCAGGCAGCGCTGCTACCAGGTAACTATTAGGTACCTACATATTGGGGTCGCGGGCGCACAGAGTGGGGACTCTGTCCGCCCACCAAGTGACCCCAGGGAAGACGGTGGCACAGTGATCACGTGCTGCCGTGCATAGCGAGGCTCAGGGGAGGCCCCTTCACAGTCTCCCCAGGGATGTGCCTTACAGGCGTTGCACAGGGGGGTTCCGGAATTGGTCTTTTAAGAGGAACCGGGGCCACCCCTATGTGCTGATGGTGATCACCGAGGCGGTTTTAGTGAGGTAAAAATCCCACACTCCCCGACCTCCCTCCCCGGACGTCGGGTGCCTTTCGAAGGTTTCCCCCCGACAAAAAAAAGGTACCTACATATTGTAGCTCATTCTGACATACACATAAACAGCCTATAATGTTCTCACTGTTGGGACACAGGCCTCCTGGCTGTGAGAGGTAGTGGGCCGTAATCCACCACGCGGGCCAAGTATGGTTTGGTGAAGTATCATCAAAGATAGATTTTCGGACTTGTCTGAGATTTTTCCAACAATTTTAATTTTAATTTTTTATTAGCTATTAAGGGTTAGCCACAATGGATGCGTTCTGCGGTCTGCGGTCAGGTCAAAGTGAAGTGTTGTTCATACATGATGCGGGCTGTGTTCACGTTGACCTGACCGCAGACCGCAGAACGCATCCAGTGTGACAAATGCTGGATAGAGGCCTCCCTACTCTCTATCTCGCTCTGTCCAGAGCTGCCAAGGACAATCTTTCTTTCCAACTATTAGTGACCATTTATTAGATTACTCTATTACTAATCGTTCGTTAGTGCAATTAATTTTTGTTTAATCAAAATTAAGTAAGTAAACCAGTAGTTCAGTCGACCAATATGTTTTATGAACATATTATTATGTGAATCAACCCTAGTTATATCGAACCATAGATAAGGTCACCCCCTAACATTTGGCAAATAAACTATAGTAACTCTTCTACCTAACCATTTGGCAAATAAATACATGATGTTATATTATGTTATTATAGGTACTATCATTTTTATTTACTCATATAAAGTAAATGCCTGTAGAATTAGAACGATGAACTACAAAAAGTTCATGGCCACAGTACTTATTTTGTACAGAATATTATCTCTGGTACCTACACAGACATGAATTCGTTATGCATTGCCGTTTTAATTAGCAGCTTAGCGTTCTGGCTTAGTGTCTATGAAACCTGTGTATGTGTGTGGTCATGTGTTAAATATTGTGCATGTGTTTCAGTTATACAGGGTGAAATAAAATTAACTAGCGAAACTTTGCTGACATAATGGTATCGATATGATATCTAAACACGATAAAATTAAAAAAGTTTTAATATTTCTTTTTTAAGCGTTAACGACCGCTGGTAGTGTTGTTATTCTAAGTATGAATTGAGATAATATTTCTTTTTTAGGGGTTAACGACCGCTGGTAGTGTTTGTAGGGTCACAATGTAAGCGCGAAAGGCTGAACGCTAGATAAGCAAAAATGTTACTGCGCAGTGCGCACTGGTCCGATCGGAAGGTTGTCGTTACGGGGTTCCTCGTGGAATAAACGTGGACGTTCTTAACCTACAATCAGACTTTGATTTCGGTGACTCCGTAACCTCCCACGACCAGGCGAGGCAGTGCTCACTTGGGGGTACACAAGCCGCATACTAGTGCACAGCAAAGGTACACTAGCACGCGTAGCAGCGACCCCAAAATGTTGTTATTTGAAGTATAAGTTGAGAAAATATGTTTTATCATGTTTCAATATCGTCACCAATCACGACTAGCGACTGTGAAGTTTACACAAAAAAAAACCTTTTTTTAAACTGATATTTCAAGTGAATACACAAACGGCGGTCGACGACCCGACAAAAAAAATCATCAAATTATAGTACATTATGATATAAGTGCGGTAAGTTGAAAATTACAGCCGAGGCGATATTGCTTGCCCGAGCCGTAGGCGAGGGCTAAAAGAAAGCAGAGGCTGTAATTTTCAAAGCGCACGTATGTCATACGACGTTTTATAACATATTTGCGAGGAAATAAATAAAACTCGGACTGAACTTGCATATTTGCTTGTTTTCCATATGATGAAATTTTGATACGCTTGTATGTATCTATCGGTCGATTTTTGGGGTGAGTCTTAGAGTAGCCTTTTTCGCTGCGTCTGAGACTTCTGGCGGTGTGGAATTAATAAATTCATCATTACTTGACGACATTTTCAAATAAAAAACAGTACAGCGAAAAGAAAAAGCGCGCGGAATAATTTTTACTTCTTCACAGATAAGCGATGCGCGCGCGTTCGCGCTTTTTTTTTTTCAGGCATAGGCACAAAACAGCCAGTATTATTAATAAAGTAAATTACATAATATTTTTGTTTTTGTTACAGATATTAATGGTTGTAATTTATTGTCAAAATTAATTAAATTAAAGAATTAAATGCTTGTTTATTATATTTTATCTCCCAAAGTTAATTTTATTCATAAAATGTTGACATCCTTTCTGAAATAAAAACTCTTTGCTAAGATTTAAAAAAGTACCGTTCGTTTTGACGGAGCATCTTGATAAACCGTGCGATTTACTTTACATTACCGCACTAGTGCGTAATGAGATACATTACGATATTGAAATTGGTGAAATAAGAGACCCTTTACGAGCAAATATGTTATAAATTTCTTTTATTCATGTTAAGATATCGATATACCTATCACGCCTGCGGAGTTTCGCTAGCTAATTTAATTTGACCCTGTATTGTAGGTATACTATTGTATATTGTATACCTGCATAATAAGTCGTTATGACTAATAACAAATCAATTATTTTGGTAGGTAATTAAGTTTTTACTTATAAGTCATGACGTAGTCGTATTACCTATTATACCTCAACAAAACAAGTTATAACGTAATCTTTGTTGCTGACGCCTGACTGTACGAGTACCGTCTTTTTATGTACAGACGCCATCACATCAAGCTACCCGAAACTGTCAAATTTTCCCAATCAACTTTGAACCTTATGCTTTAGCGATAAAATTGAAAATCTATTAAAGACATTTGACAGATTGTAGTAGCTTGATGTGCTGGCGTCTGTACATCCCGGTAGTGTAGTGAGGTATTATGTCTTGCTTATGAAATGTGTTGCTTTTCAATTGTTTGTGACTGCAATCCAGTGCACAATGAATAAATACGTGAACTTTGTCCCTAGAGTTTTATGCGTTGCTTACCAGTATTACAGGGTGTCAAGGACATCGACGCGCAAACTATTATTTAACCAGTATGAATCCAGCTCATTATTCGAAACACCCTAGCGTAGAAATTTATCGCCGGTTATCAAAAAAAAAAAAACTGCTGTTTCGCAAAAAAGTAATACCTACCGGCTGTCAAAATGTATGGAGCAGCTATTCTTTTTTTAATAATCGTCCAAAAAATCATGTGCTTGATCCATGGGAATTTATTGACATTGACCCGTCCGATTACTCTTATTCCTATTTTCTCAAAAGTATTCGAAAAATGTATGCTCAACAGACTTGTCAACTTTTGCAGCAAATATTACATTATAGCAAAAGAACAGTTTGGATTTTAAAATGTATTAAGCAAATAAATAATTTGATTTGATTAGGTTGTTCGTCGATGTCCTTTGCCTGTTTAACTTCTTCTGCTCTCATATCAGCTCGATTTTTGCAATTTACGAGATTTGCTTTCTAAATACTTGCGCAGTTTGGCGATAAAGTTAACTCATATCGTTATAAAGAGGTTCGTCAGTCGGCAAAAGTTAATAGCAGGCCCAACTATCCAGGGTGCGACTCTTTGAATGCACCTCGTTTGACGAATTAGGTACTGTCAATTGACTTTTGATTTGTAGTTCTAGTTCTGGCGTCATACCAAACACGTTTCACCAGTAACACAGTTAGTTCGTATAACTGCATAGACTTAATAACGCGCTGGGGCAAACACGTGAATGCTGTAGTGAAAGGTATCCATTCATTTGGAACTGCACGCTGCTGCCGATCGCGAAAACATTCGTCACTAGATCCATCATGGATCTGACCAATGGATCTTCTGAGATTGAACCGTTTTTTGTTGTATTTTTGAGGACTTCGGTAGGTATCTTAAACTCTGCTCGCGACTTCATCTGTGTGGACTTTAGGATTTTCTATGAAATTTCAACAACCAAGTTCACACACAGGGGAATATAAACAAAAATAATTATAATGTATGCTTACTGCGTACATTATAATTATTTTTTTACTGTAACTAGAATAATTAACATAGTTATTTAAACAGTGGTCCCCAAACTAGGCAGAGCCTGTGTCTTGGGAAACCGACAAACAGACTCACTTTCGTATGGATCATACTTTCACTGACATCATCAACACGATTTAGATCTGGTCGGAAACGTGCGATGATATAACGACATTAATACAGTTGTACGCAAAATACGCGCATTGACGTGGAGTTGCGGACACCAGCCCGTATTACCTATTAATACAGTTGAATAATCAACTTCTGTTTTTCTCATGCCATAATCTTTACATCAAGATCGTTCAACATCAGATCAATCATCTATATAGCTTTAATTTTTCCAATATGAGAATCTAACCCTGAGATTAGAATGCGGATATTTTACGGTTTATCCATTTTGGGGTTGGGTCGAGTTATCTATCATCTTGGTACCTACAGGCTATAATATCCCCCCCCCTCTTGTTAGCTCTTGGAGGCCAGATGGCGTCGTTTCTTGAATTTGGTGTGGGTTAAATATGACCGTAATTCACTTGGAAAAAACTTGAGATTTGCATAGGTGACCAATTCTGTTGACTAGCATAATTATTTTGCTGGTAATTAATTTACCGGTGGTGATATCCATAATTAAATAGTTAATATCCCTTCTTGTCCTAGGAGGTCAGATGACTTGATTCATAGAGCTCTTATATATTTTGACAGATGACCCCCAATAATAAGAGCAAAAATAGATTTAAATACATGGAAAAAGGTTTTATTCGAGTCATCGTTGACCATACACATAATTATATAGTGTACACAGAGCTCCATTAATTAGTTACCCCTCCAAAAGACACGTGCGTTCAAATCCGTGATAGGCCCAAGTTGGTTTTTGTATTTTGCAAAAACATTTTATTTTAAATAATTTATTGTTTTTGTGAATAAATAAGTTTAAGATAGTATTTATTTTTTAAAATTCTGTTTTTATTATTGTTTTTTTCAATAAAACGTTAATACTTTTATTATTGCGAAAACGACAAGCAATAATAGGATAGGATTAACATTTACGAACGTTTTATTCAAAGTCTAAATAGACTAGAGGTTTCAAGACCGCTTGCCGTGCCTATGAGTGGAAGTTCAAATCATGGGCACGAAATGTGCTTTTTGTTCATTATAATTATTATTTTAATATATTTTTCTATTTTGTTTTAGTAATTATTTATAAAGAATTTAAAAATAAAGAAAAATAAAATACCTTAATAATCATATAATAATATTTATTATTGCTATTATTTAACAAAACTATGATCTTATTTTACAACAAAGATTTATTTTGATTTGATAATTTTATTTACAGTTATCATAATATACTATTTTGCCAACTGACACAATTGGGTTCCTAGACAAGTGGCATCCTATTAACGTAAACGATAAAACAGTAAGCGGTAGAAATATTTTAGATTGACATAACCTAACGAAATGTCACGTGACCTGTCATGTCGTCTCAGCATACAAATTTGACATTTGACAGTCTGACAAGTGACATCGAAAGAGACAAGTTTTGAAGCGTTTGCAACTTGTCTAGGAACTAGAAGTTAGTTTGGCAGGATTACAATCATGAGCATAATAAGTGAATAAACATGTTATCAATAGATAATCAATTAACATCTCTTATTAGCTCATGATATTTACTTAGAATATTTTGCTATACAAAGTAAAATAGTGGGATCAAATGAGTTAAATGTCTTCGTTGTTTATTTTGTTGTCATACTGGCATACATCTGGGCAAATCACAATCGTTCTCTTCGATGTTCTTCTGTTAGACATATTTTGCAGGTCGATAACTGTGAATGTTCGCTGCGTGTAAATGTCTTCGAACCGTGGACAGAGATAGTCCATGCCGTTGCGAACTGTAACGAGTGGATGTAAACGGCGGTGTAGTGTGAACTTTAACAATATCCCGATGATGTTCAGATTGGTCCGTATAGATCCCAGTAGTTCTCCGACCCATGGACATTGTCTTAACATCGCCGGTTTCTTGAAATCTGCGCACCCATAAGCGCACCGTTTGTCTGTGTATAGAAAAAATGGTTTTAAATAAGTTATTAAATACCACACACAAGATACCGCAAATAGCTCAACAAGAAAAAAATCGGAGAACACAATTAATATTATAATGAACTTACTGCTATGCCAAGCTGTCTCGCAATTCCTTTTATGCTCACTCACATTTTGTTCACACAGAACAACTATTTTAGTTCTCATAAAATCATAAATCATTTTAAAAATTAATGGATAAATCGTAGTCGTTTACTCTTCGCCGTTTTAAGTGAACGTATACATCAAACGTCGTAGTTATAACTTGAGGGTATGGATTAATTTTATAAACACAACGTAAGTAAGTAAAATTAATGGATACCCTCAAATTATAACATCTATCGATTAGACATCCCACCTAAAGATAAAATGACTCAGACCATAGTAGATAACAATTTCAACGCAATTCATATGGGCTCGCTGGCTAGTTCGTCAAACTGCCGGTATGAGTATGACGACGTTCGGTGATGCGATGGTTCGAATCTGAGTCGAAACAATGAGTTCTTTTTGAAGTATTCTTTAGATTACTTGTAAGGAATTTAATGTGTAACATTTTAAAACTTGAGGGGTTAGCACATACTGACGCTATCTGTACCTAAGCAATTTACAAGGTGAATATAATTTGCCATAGATCTACATAAAAAGGTCATGTTATTCCATGGATTTTGTCTCTATTTTTTGGTCAACGGAAAAAACGATCGGTTGGTGGATCGGTGGCCATTTATTGCACATCGAGAACGTGTCTCAGAAAGCACGTTAAGGGGGAAGCGCTAAGGTAGCCCGCGAAATTCAAATTTTCTTACGTTTTTTGCAATTTGCTGGTCAGCATTAAGTTGTACGTTGATTAATATATGAATAGCGGCCGTAAGAAATATGTGTTTACAGAATTATAATCATTAAAGTCATCAACACAACTCTCTAAGACCACGTAAGTCCAAAGAATGATGATTTCATGAAACAGTTATTCTTGAGACTCACGTGGTCTTAGAGAGTTGTGTTGATGACTTTAATGATTATAATTCTGTAAACACATATTTCTTACGGCCGCGATTCATATATTAATCAACGTACAACTTAATACTGACCAGCAAATGCCAAAAAACCTAAAAAAAATTGAATTTCGCGGGCTACCCTGCCGCTTTCGCCTTAAGCCGTTAGTCTCCAGTCATTATGAATAGTCAGAAGCCCAAAAGTTTCACAACCAGTCTTACCAAGGGGTATCATGTAACTGGGTTATGGAGGTCAGATAGGCAGTCGCTCTACATAAAACACTGGTATTCAGCTACATACGGTTAGACTGGAAGTCGACCCTAACATAGTTGGGAAAAGGCTAGACAGATTGATTGGAAAGACAGGAATGGACTGTACGAAACTCTGAAATCTTACCACATCTAGCTCGGTTGGAAACGCGTCGCAATAAACTTACCCAACTATATTCACAGAATTGTATCCAAATTTGATACAGGTGACGATCATGTTCTTAATTAATTGCAAAACTATGCCATACTATACAATGACTTGCAGAAAAATTGTTGTTATATAAAATCAAACGCACGGACAGACAAACTTGACCCGTTTGTGTGTCAATGTCACCTCTGTTGTCTACTTACGTAATATATTTTTTACTGGCAATCTTTTTGTTGAGTTAGGCATTTTCGTTGCAGCAATAAATAATGCCGTTTCTCGAGTGGCCGTGAATTATTCTGGATAGTAAGTAGGCTATTACGATTTTGCTAATTGTGACATTATTATTTGTTTATAGTTACTTATTATTATTTTGAAATTAGCATTGGCTTCTTTTGTTTAAACTCTAGGAAGTGGTGTCTTGGACACTCGGAAGTCACCTGGCAGAAGAAAGGGGAGGTCTGTAACCAGCTGTTACCAGCTATGGGTGATTTCGGGCTGAAATTATGACGATGATGAACTTACTTACTTAGATAGCCTTGGGGCCGGTTGGAGAAATAAAGGTGAAGACAAGTTTCAGAAGAAAAGTTTGTGAAGAAACCTAATTATAATATTCTGTATATTCTTAATAATCGAAATCAACAGTGAGCCAGCATGGCGACAACAATGACTATTTTTCCACTCAACCCCTTTTACTACACTGGACAACTTCAGGCTAATTTCATTGACTGGAATAAACATATATATTTTTTTAGCTTAAGAGTAACTATAAACAGGCAATAATGTTCCCACTGCTGGGACACAGGCCTCCTCTCTGTGAGAGGGAGTGGGCCGTAGTCCACCACGCGGGCCCAGTGCGGGTTGTTACAATGTCTTCGAATTTTTGGTTCCAGCATAGCTCGAGGTTATGCTCGAGCTATGCTGGAACCAAAAATTCGAAGACACTCGATACGCTTCCATACCGTATCGAACATAAATCAATGCTATCGTAGGAGTCTTCTAAAAGCTGTTTTTCACATTTCCAAAACCCGAAACTTTTGTCAGTTTATATTATAGACGGCCTCTATTCTTCTGACAGCTGCTTGCCGTCGGGGGCAAGGCAAATAAGGGTATCAAAATGTGTGTCAGTTTCGATACGATAGCCTGTCGGATGGTTGTGAATAGCTATGCTGGATATGTCGGTTTCCTCACGATGTTTTTCTTTACCGTTTTGAGAGCAGTGGTGATGAAATTATTTACACAAAGTAAAGCACCCGGCTGGTGTCGAACCCACGACATGTTTATAACTCATACGTCAGGACCGTTACCACTGGGACGCCACTGCTCACACATCTACATCTATAGGTACATTCATATTCCTCTTTATTTTCAGATCTTATCCTTGGGATGCCAGCGTGATCAATAATGACGACCACAGTAGAGGTGAACTCGCGTGCCCTCGGCCGCGCTCACCTCTCGCATCTGCCCCAGCGGCCTCCCGTCAACCTTACCTTCCAAGACCTGAGCTATACTGTGCAGAATGGGAAGAGTAAGTGCAATATTTATTTACATGTGAAGATCCCGCTTGATAGCAGCCCGCGGCAAGCTACACGTGGACTAGCTCTGCTTTGTATCAAAGTGTAGGCGGGATCGCCCACTGCGACATACGGCCAAACTTCGCACGAAAGCGTGGCTGGTATGCAAATTAACCGCGCATATAACATGGCATACGCGTAAGGTGATACCCACAGCCACAGAACAGAAAAAAAATCTGTTCTGTGATGGTACGGTCAGCATCAAAAGTCGATTAACACTTCAGTTTTATTAATCTCAGTTATTGAGCAAAATATTTATTCAAAATTGCAGCAGAAGCACGATGCAATTTTCAACGAATATTTTGCTCAATAACTGAGATTAAAAAAAACTGAAGTGTTAATATTTTGCTCAATAACTAAGATTAAAAAAACTGAAGGGTTAAGGCTCCTGCAAACAGGCGCGACGCCCGACGCGAATCGCGCGCGACACAAAGGCACCGCTCGTTGCGCGACTTGCGGTGCCTTTGTGTCGCGTGTCGCGTCGCGCCTGTGTGTACGAGCCTTTAATCGACTTTTGATGCTGACCGTACCTCTCCGTATACATCCTACGTAGCAGTGCATGGTCGCCTATTGTCCAGTAGAAGCGCCGCGCGGTTTCGCCCGCATAAGTATGGATCCCGTGGGAATATCAGGATAAAACTATCCTATGTCCTTCCCCGGAATGCAATCTATCTCTCTGCCAAATTTTATCGAAATCCGTTCAGTGGTTTAGGTGTGAAACGGTAACATACAGACAGACAGACAGAGTTACTTTCGTATTTATAATATTAGTATGGATAGACGGTATTTCTTTATACATTTCCACTGTACCTACTTAATTTTCTGATGTGGGCTTAAGAAGATTACAAAAACTGAGCCAATTTTTTTAATACCTACTTTAGTTTTAGAGAAGATAATTAATGCGTACCAACTATGAGTTTCGTGTTATTTTTTTTATAGACAATTGATGTTTTTTCGCGGTACAAAGAGCACTTCCAAGTCCAATAAAATGTAGATATTTTGTTCTTAATTTGCAAGTTTAATTCTAGAAGTGCTTTTTGACACCTAATCAATTTGATATATTTTGCTCATCATTGGGAACTTCTACAATTTACTTACGATGGCCAGGAAACCGCGGGGCGCTGCTAGTTATATTACAAAGACAAAATATTGGATTTGATTTTTTGTACTTCTGTTTGTTACTGTTTCACGCTAAAACGCCTGCACGGATTTGGATGAAATTTAGCATTTGGGTAGACCACGACCAGGAGAAGGACATAGACAACATTCATCCTGGACCGCAGACGAAGTCGCAGGCAACAGCTGGTGTTTAATAAAGGCCTTATCTGTAGTAGTTCACTGGTTGATTCATCTCCTTAATCGTCACAATTTTTCAATAAGTGCAAATGATTGTACAAACCAACCTTTCAAACGTTTAAAGTTCAACCAGTGCATAACTTGATCTCATCAAAAGATTATATTATATGCACTATTATGCAGTTATTTAAGATATCCGGGGGCGTTGCATCTTGTGGTTATACATACCAATAAAACTGCGGTTACGGGGCAATGAACTCAGGCATGTGCATTCAACAAAGATGGCAAATATAATCTTGAATGAACAAAATATAAAGTTAGGGCAAAAATTTCCAGGCAGATTGGCTACCAACTGAAATTGTCCGTAGGTACTTATACCTATTTAAATTACAAGTTTACAACTGTCATATTTTGACAGTTGTAATGAAATGGCTATAACATGGCAAATTGACGTAGCGTGTCAATTTGATAAGAAAAAAATAGTACATTACGACACGTGACCATTATTGCACGGCGTGTAATTGTTGCTATACGCCGTGCATTAATAGACTACTTGAGTCACACGTATAGTACCTATACTCTTTTATAGCCCGTGTGACCTAAACCCGCACATAAGTCACGCTTGCTTTTCTGTGTAAAACTGGACTACTTATGTCACAGAAAATCGTGGCTTATGCTGTCGATGTCGGAGAGACTTTTTGAAAAAGCCTCAATAAAGTCATAATTCGAAGTTTGGCTCTCGCCTATTTTCTCCTCCAATATTGGATCAATTTAAAAGATATTTCATAAACAGAATAAGAAGGATATATACTGTGTCCCTATGTTTTCTTTTTCATTAATAGTTGTCAGGCGGCCTAGTGTCCAAAGTTCCGCTCGAAAAAAATTGCCACTGTCAACGGGGCCTAGTCTAGGCCTCTGTTGACAGCGGCAATTTTGATTATTTTTTGAGGGTTCTAGTGCTTATAAAAATAATGTATCATCAAAAAGGATAACAAAAATAACGCGACGTAAAGCCAGAAAAGAAAAAAAATATTATCATTTCGTCTTAAGTGTGGGTTTAGGTCACACAGTGCTATAAACTAGCGATTGTATTATCGAAAAGCAAATAGAGCTAGAAACTAAAAACGAATTGTTTGTTTGACAGAGTTCTCGCTGGTGGTACATATGTGTCTCTTTTACTGCCATGTGACCATCTTTTGTACTTACCTACGTTTCTTGGCGTGAAAATAGACGATAGCCAGTAGTATCCTCCTCAGCAGTGGGACAGGGCCTTAGATGGTAAAAAAAAAACAGTGGCCGGAGTGCCGACAGAAGTGAAAACAATACACAAACAGAATACTTTGCCATCACTCACTGACATATCGGATATACATTAAAACCGAGTACATCTCGAGGACAGCCGAACACACCCGAACCGGGTATTTTTTTAATCGTCTTATAAACATAACACGCGTGGTGTCGTTTACGGCAACAGTGGCGCTAGTTCAATGTTTTTTTCCCATCTCAAAAAATGTCCTACGCGCCTAAAGATGTTTTCACTTCAAAAATCTAGAAGAGGCGGTAAGTCAAATTACTGTCTAAAGGCTCGTAGACACAGGCGCGACGCGACACGCGACACAAAGGCACCGCAAGTCGCGCAACGAGCGGTGCCTTTGTGTCGAGTGTCGCGTCGCGCCTGTGTGTACGAGCCTTAATCCAAGGTTGTCTGGAAGAGATCGCAGAAAGCGCTATGGCAGCCCATTGTATATTTTGTAGTGTTTGATGTACTTTTTTACTACATGTATTTTTGTGTTGTACAAAAAATACACCACAAAAATACATAACCAAAAAGTAAATTAGCAAAAAATCTAGAATAAATACTAAGCTGACATAAAATCTAGAATAATCATAACTATGACAAATTAAACTCTATTGATATAAATAGGTTATACGTTATTATTGCAATTTGTTAGTAAGTAATTAGTTTTCTTTTCAAAGTTAGTTTTTATGTAACCTTCGCTCATACTATGCTATTGAGATATGAAATGAGATAATTTTAAAACTTAATTTGAAAAGACAATCATGTCTGATAAGCTGGTAATTATAACGAAGCATTCTTTTAACCGACAAAGATAACGTCAGTTAAACAATGCTGATGTATTTTTTTTACAATCTTTTATTTAGAATCATCCAGTTTTGTTAAGGAGGATAAAAATATTATGTTACCGTTAGAATACGGAATACGTTAATATACGCATTAACTAGTTAATCTGCGAATTACCGGGTACAAAAATACATATGTTACAGGCCAAACCCGGTTTTAGGATGAATTAGTTTCGCCTAGGCCAAACCAGTTCTCATTCGCTCGCTCTTGCATCCTATGTTGACGGTTTCTGTGTAAAGGGTTTAAAGTAACCTACCTAACCAAACATAACCTTGGAGTTTCCATGCGTGATCGAATCAGGAATGAGGAGATCCGCAGGTTACCAAGGTAACCGACATAGACCGAAGAATGTGGCAGTGGGCAGACATTGCTCGCAGAACAGATGGCCGATGGGGCCGAAAGGTTCTGGAGTGGCGAGCGCGTACCGGAAGACGTAGCGTTGAAAGGCTTCCCACAATGTTTAAATATTTTACATAGGTCCTTGATTAAAAAAGTAAAATCATCCTATTCCTTGTTTGTTTTTACCGGTAATAAATAATAATAAAGTTCAACAACATATTAAATAATGCGTTTTTTATCAATTTATAAACATCATTTATTTGTGCATAGCGATTGCATCACATTGTTGCATTTTTATTATTACGTTACCTTTGGAACGAGTTTGTTTAGATTTAACCACAAAAAATATGAAAAAAAAACAGATAATTATAATAATTATTTTAATAATAATTTACATTAATTCCGTCCGTTTTTTACTCAGGTAGGTAAATATTAATAAAAAAAAATATATATTTTATTTTTATCAAAAGTTATAATTAGATCGGAATTCCTAAGTTATAATATCAGTTTAAGGACGTTGACAAAATATGTCTACGCTATTAATAATTATTTTAATAATAATTTACATTAATTCCGTCCGTTTTTTACTCAGGTAGGTAAAAATTAATAAAAAAAAAAAAATTTATTTTTATCAAAAGTTATAATTAGATCGGAATTCATAAGTTATAATATCAGTTTAAGGACGTTGACAAAATGTGCCTACGCTATTGGATAAATGTGTTATTCACGTAGGCAGGTAATTGACTTACTTGCGTCGTTTTTATTACCTCGTTAAAAATTCACTGACAATTTGAGTTCTTCGATTTAATTATTTGAAAACTTTAATCCGTTATTATAATTTGAAATAACCCTAAATATGTTTACTATTAGACTATTATGGTTAATTTAGTAATCTACAATTACAATCAAATAATTTAATAATGTCATTTAAACAATAATATTGTCGGAAAAATTGGTGAGATTTAAAGTTGACACTTCCAAATACAGATGAATTAGTTACTTGTTCCTTTCTGGATTGTTTACACTTTCATTATATACTTTTGGAATAGACATTAGCTATCGATGATATAAGATGAGAAAATTGAAGCCATAATGACAAAAGCACGTGAATGGCGCCTACTAAGACTATAAAGAGATACGATTCGCAAGCGTGGTGCACCGTGCACTGTGCAGTTACATCGGTGTATATAATTACTGTTGCCCAGAGAACATTGGTCAATCTTTAGAAAGCTGCACGTGACCGACCAATAGTGAAGCGCGTGGAAATTCACAATATCGGTACGGGAGAATGGATTTGTTAGATTAGCTTTTCATCATCATCATCATCATTATTTTTGACATCATTTTTGACGACACGGTTGGCGCAGTGGCTGAGCGATCGACTGCTGCGCTGCGTGTCGTGGGTTCGATTCCCGCACGGAACAAATATTTGTATTGCCTACAGGTAGTTGTTCCGGGACTGGCTGTTTGTGTATGTGAATTTAAATGTTTGTAAACGCACCCACGATACAGGAGTAATTCCTAGTGTGGGGCAACGTTTATTAAAAAAAAAAAAAAAATTGCAGCCGAAAGACGTCCACTGTTGGACTTAGGCCTCTCCCAAGCACCGCCACCTCAACTGGTTATGTGCTTCCCGCATCCAGCGGATTCTTGCGGCTTTAACAAGGTCCACCTTGTAGGAGGCCTTCTAACGCTACATCTTCTGGTACACAGTCGCCACTCCAGAACCTTTCTGCTTCATCGACCATCTGTTCTGCAAACAATGTGCCGTGCCGACTGCCCCTTAAGTTAGCTCTTGGTTTTGAGGAATTAACTACAAGTAACAAATAAAACTTTGCAAATCAGTAAGTACCCGAATTCCGCAACACGCTTTCAATCACAATCGAAGGGTTTTAAAGATAATTCCTAATCCGTTACTTCATAGGTATGAAAAATTCGTCTGCCCAAAGACGTAAATAACGCAAGGATGTTAGTGAACTGTCATAATGAAAGGAATGAAGGTTTTCGTGAAAATTTACGACACCAGTTGGCACCACTTTAACAAGAGGTCTTCCAATATAAAATATATGATGACGTTCATCATTCGATTCATTCATTCGTTCATCATTCAGTCATGACTAAAGAAAATATAAGCTCTTTGTCAGATGCCTGGACCTGACGTGTCAGTGCTGCCACCTAGCGAACGTCATTTCAGAAGACCCTCATTGCGATCAATTGTCATTTTATTCTATCCTCAATTTACTGTCCACCAAGACAAAATAACTGCAGACATGTTCAACACCTACTTCAATACACTTGGTCTTAGGTTTATTGCGGGTGGTGACTGGAATGCCAAACATAATTTTTGGGGCTCCCGCTGTACCACCACTCGTGGACGCGACTTAAACGCTGTGTTGATGAAAATCACTTAAAACCAATATCTACAGGTGAGGCTACTTACTGGCCTAGCAACCCAAATAAACTGCCGGATCTCTTGGATTTCTTCATAATTAAGGGTATAGATAGCTTACACGCTACTATCGAATCGAGTCTAGATGGATCATCAGATCACACACCGGCAATCCTCACAATTAGCACTAGTGAGCTTACTCGGGAAAAAACTGAGTGTCTGACGAATGGTCGAACTGACTGGCAGGGCTTCTCGACTACCTCAACGAAAACTTTTGAACGGCTATGCTTTTTATCACGAGTTTCTTGAAAATACCGTGCTGATATAAAAGAAAGTTAAAATGGGAAGCAAATCCTAGAAGTCCATATTTAAAAGCTGTCTTTGACCAGAGGTCCTGGACGAAGTGACAATCTATCAGCGATAACCATGATGGAAAAGTCAAAATGTATTGGATTGACATGAGATATCGAAAAGCTGGTGTCAAGGATTGACTGAAGAAGTACGAAAGGCTTTGAAAGCGTTGGCGACTTGTCAAGGCCCTCAGTTCAACTACCTTTAGGAATTTTCCTTAGTTGTGTGTGTATACTACACCCACCACTACGCCAATCTAGTTAATTCGTTATCTAACCCGACCAAACACGTTTTAGTTTATCGACAGTTTCGCTTCACTAAACCTTTACACGTGACTATCCTGTAACCTAAATGAGAGTAGACGGTATGCGTCGGCGCACGTGTTGGCCGGTGAGAAAATCCGATAGAATTCATTTATGTCTTCAAGCCCGTTTTCCCTAACGAGGTTAGTAGCACTAACAGTTTGTTGCAATATATTGGTAAATATTGCAGTAAGTATTGGGATAGGTCTGTTCGGGGAATAACCGCTCTTTGCCTAACCTCAATAGTAATAGTTATGGACAATAACGGCAATACCAGTGTGACAGGTCTTGTCAAGTTTTCACAATGTCACTGGGTTGTGGAGGGAGTGTGAGGGGCCCGTGGCTAAATAATAACAGCCGCACAGGTCGATCGATCAGGTTAAGCTACGCTTGCCGCGGTTGGTCTGTGGATGGGTGACCATCTGTACATACCAAGACCCCTCCGTGCCTCGGAGAGCACGTTAAGCCGTTGGTCCCGGCTGTCATTCGTGGATCTTTGACAGTCATCACGGGTAGTTAGAAGCCCAAAATTCTGACAACCGGTTTTACCAAGTGGTATCGTATTACCCAGTAACTGGGTTGTGAAGGTCAGATAGGCAGTTGCTTCATGTAAAATACTGGTATTCAGCTGCATCCGGTGAGACTGGAAGTAATATAGTTGGGAAAAGACTGGCAGATGGTGATGAGTGACAAGTGGTTTACTTCAAGAAATTCGCTCAGTCAGGCTACTTCGTTCTTCGAAAGAGAAATAATGGATGGACTGTCTGAAAGATGATAATATGGGTAGAAACGGGATGAATACTGAGATGTCGGCTGAGGGAGATATTTGAAAGAAACAGACAAGCCATATTTGAGTAATTTATTAATTGGGACAAGGTCTGGAACTTAATGAGTCTGTTCGAGCCGTCGAAGACTGTCTGTGTCTAATCACTAGATTCTGAAACAGTTCTCCGACATTCGTTTCTCCGATGAACACTTTTCAGTGATTCGTTACCGATTGTTAATGTTATATAATACTTACTTATAGATTATAAGGTTTAAGATTGCATGAACTTTTTCATTGTGCGTGGGTTGTCGCCCTTCGACTGTTACTAACTACGGAGTAAAATCAAATTGCGTCTGTAACTGGTACTTTAAAGGTTATGTACCTATTGGACTTTAACGAAGCTATTTACTTGTTTGTGTTAATCAACTGTTCAATCTTAGAAGCTTCTAGCTTTATTTTATGACAAACAAGAATGTCTCATGTCTTTTTTTTAACACAGTGGTTCGTTTTTGTCGCTATTTTAGAAGCACCTTATTTTTTTTTCTTTTATTTTTAATGTTGCCCCACACTAGGAATTACTCCTGTATCGTGGGTGCGTTTATAAACATTTAAATTCACATACACAAACAGCCAGACCCGGAACAACTACCTGTAGGCAATACAAATATTTGTTCCGTGCGGGAATCGGACCCGCGACACGCAGCGCAGCAGTCGATCGCTCAGCCACTGCGCCAACCGTGTCGTCCACAGCGGACAAGCTGTGTTAATGTCAGATTGAAGGAAATCATGTTATCTGTAACCCCATCTATAGGTTCTCAGATTGTTACTAACCCCTAAGTTACTCAGCCAGATATGTTGAGAATTTTTAAGGTATTAAAATAAATATTTCTTTATTGTCTTTATTGGCCAAGCCAACACACACATAGGAGGAATCGTCAACCATACATCGATCAGCCAAAATACTACTTGGAGCGATAATATCACAATACCTAACATTCCTGTGGGGTAATTACGTAACACACTACCAGTAGCTATACTATTCATTTTGACAGTTCAACAAAATTCATTGATTATCTAATTTACGTTGTTGCGTAGATTTTTTTTCGAACATTTGAATCTCTGGATTAGTAATAAGGTAATATATTTTTCTCATTTTCAAAATCATTCAGATTGAGATTGATAGTATGTATGCTACGTAACTAGGGTGCTGCTCTTATCCCAATTTATTAAGGGGTCGGTACAGAATATCGTCTTCATCTTTGAACCTCCGTTTTGTGGTTTTAGCCATATCTATCTTGTACACAATTGATCCATCGTTTCTTTGGTCTTACTCACAGAACTCTCTTTCTGTGATCTCTCTCTCTCTCTCTTTTTGAGATCTGTTCTGTGGTCTTCCTATATTGTTATAGCAATCCCTATTCATTCTCAAACCTTTTTTACGATATGTCCCCTGCGTTTATAGACGTGTGCACAATAAAATGATAATTATGAACTATGCCTACTTAGTTATTTCAAAACAATTTGAGAGCTAAGCACCTGTATTGAGTGAATGCGAACAAAGCAATATGAGATGGCGACACACATTTTGAAAGGCATCATTATTTCGAAGTATATGGACGTAAGGAAACCTATGGAAACTGGATGCTATAACTGTGTTACTGCACTTTGTTTGCGAACGCTATGCCGTTGCAAAAGATGCTGTCAGGATGCAATTGTGTGTTTTCTTATACGTACATATGCAAATGCATGGACTGATTTGGAAAACTATAGGTAGCTTGTTTAATGTTTTCTGGGTACACGCTGGGTTTATTGAAATTTTTCCTTTGTTTCTTTTCATGTCCTAATTTTAGAAAGAATTTCAATTTAAAACTGTTTGTGGACAGTTGACGGAAATCAAGATTTTTTTACGTCGGACTTGATTCAGCTAATTATTTTCTCTTTTTAATTTAGGATTTAAAAAATTAATATGAGTATGGTGTGTGTTTTGGGATGCATGAAAAGCCCCCTCGTGTAGCGCAGTTTGTTCCGCCAGTTACTCAACTAAACCGAGCTCTCGGCGCATCCTGGACAGTCTCACTCAACACCTTATTTGACTGGCTAATTCTTCCCTTGCGGTGGTAGGGCTAACGTCCGCCTGGTTTCTGACCACCCTCCCACCGGACTCTGGTGTCAAGCAGCTTGCTGTGTTTCGTCGATGCGTCGGAGTTCCAGTGCCTTAGGCATCTTCTGGACACGCTCGTTCCATCATAGACCTCATCAATCGCTTTCCATCAGGCGTGATCGAGGTCAAGAGCCCATTCAGCAATAAAAAAAAAACAGACCCACAACTAGCTAGATGAACCGGCGGCTACCTTAAAACAGTGTTGTGGCAACTGGCCCTCCCCCCAGTTGCCTATGTCCACTGTCCAGTTGTATGTTCATGTTGTAACTACAACACTGTTGTTGTAGTTTCAGATTATTTTATTATTTTGTTACACCTTAATCCTTTTACGACATGGCTGCCTTGTCTGCCTGATCTGAACTTACTACCAAAGTAGGCATTTGGGTGGTCCTTTGGTATTTATAACTAGAACATGTCTGTGGTGGTGTTTGGTTATTTATAGTAATATACATGATAGGTATGTGAAAAGTTGTTAATTTTCTGTTTTTTTTTATCGTAATATTTCCTCATATCCACATCACGAACCTACAGCTAATTGTGGTGGCATCTACTTCCATTCGCGTGTGGAAATGTGAGATGCTCTTAGAATTTATTGGCTGTTTTAGTGTTTAATATTCTATGCACGCTTTTAAGGGTTTTGGTGAAAGTTAGCGCAGGGCTTGTATGACTTGTGTTAGTCACTAATTCACTAGAACTTATTTACGAATAGTTGCGACCTCGGCTTTGTCTACATGAAATATTGGAATTGATAGATATTCCTTAATGTACAGCCAGGAAAATTAATTAGTTAGCAAATTGACTACCAACTTAAATTATCCGTAGGTACATTTAAATCACAACTGTCGTTCTTTGAAAGTTGTATAAAGCGGCTTTAATATGGCAAATTGACGTTCTGCGCCAATTTGGTAAACAATTAATTTCCCTGTGTGTAGTACACTGAAAGGACGAATAAAGGATGATTCCCACGAAACGGCTCTCATCGCATCGGATCGGAACGGATTTTACAATACAATATTAAATCGTGTACACAGTATTTAAAGTCTATATAACCAAGCCGCGCACAGCAGCTTGACCGCAGCAGCTTGACCGCGCTTGAAATTAGAACACGTCAACACGGTAGGAATGAAACTACATATTTGACTAGGCGCAGAAACGGATACGTTCGCAAGCGACGCGCGACGGTACGGAGCCGATCGTACGCGTCGACATGCTGCCGGACGCGAACGGCTGTCGCCGCATCCGTCCATATCCTTTCCGATCCGATGCGATGCGAGCCGTTTGGTGGAAATCATCCTTAACAGTAACAACATAATAACAACACCCAACTTTGGCATACGTCTATGCACCCAACATACTACAACAACATTCAATTTACAACACTATAATATATTATAACATACCTAATCATTGTTTCTATGTTAATTCATGTAATTTGTCTTGTACCATTTTAATTAACTATAAAAAATAAATAATAAGAAAGGTACAAAGGGCGGTCTTATTGCAAAGCAAAAGCAATAAGACCGCCCTTTGTACCTACCTTACAAAGGGCGGTCTTATTGCTTTTGCTTTTTAGGGTTCCGTAGCCAAAGGGTAAAAACGGGACCCTACCTATTACTAAGACTCTAGTCACTCAAGTCTAGCTTAGCTCGCATAGCTGAGGTAATTTTTAGGGTCCCGTTTTTACCCTTTGTAAAAACGGGACCCTAGCACTAAGACTCCACTGTCCGTCTGTCTGTCTGTCTGTCACCAGGCTGTATATCATGAACCGTGATGACCGTGAGCTAGACTGTTGAAATTTTCGCAGATGATGTATTTCTGTTGCCGCTATAACAACAAATACTAAAAACAAAATAAAATAAATATTTAAGGGGGGCTCCCATACAACAAACATGTTTTTTTTCGGCGTTTTGCCTTGTGGTACGGAACCCTTCGTGTGCGAGTCCGACTCGCACTTGGCCAGTACCCTTACCATGAGTTGGCATAACTTTACGTAACCGTACTCGCTAGCGAGGGCGTAAACAAGTTTCTATGGAGAATTGTACAGCGCCTCTGACGTTCACTTATAAAAGTCACAGCAATGTGGAAACCAGGACCTCGTGGTCTACCACGAGGTCCTGGTTTCCACATTGCTTGCGCATGTGTGCGTAAACGCTGTGTAGCGACACTGCCGGCCGAGGCCTGGAACGCTAGTATGAGTCGAACGGTAAATCACCTATCGAAATCTATACGCTAGCGACTAACGTTTTCGATAGCAACTCATGGTAGAGGTACAGTACCTCTACCATGAGTTGCTATCGAAAACACTCATTATTTTACTACAGTCGATAGCGAATAAACGCGCTGCGAGTAGTTTTCGACTAAACTCGTACCATGAGTCACATAGACGTTTACTGTACTCGCTAGCGTTTACTCGATAGTATGTGTAGTTTTCGTTACGTTACGGAGTGACTTGCCTAACTTCACACCAAACGGGGCTGTCTCTTTCTAACTATGCCAAAAAGACTGAGTAAGAAAGATATTGGGCAAAAAACTAGTATCCAATCCTTCAAATTAAAAATACAGCAGTAACCCTCCTAATTTAAAACGTCGTCGTAAAACAAGAGTCATTATGTAAAATGAGATTCTTGAATTTGTGTAGGTTATTTTGCTCGTGTCAATGTCAACACTTCATAGTTCGTGTTTGTTTACTTTACTTGTTTGATGCGTTGGTTTGTTTGGAGGCTGAGCTTTAGTTGCAACTTCTTATTGGTTTTAATTTTTATTAGTGAAAAATGCGAACCAGTGTTACGCAATTTCAGTTACTCGTCGAGTACCTATACGGAAAGGTATGGAATAGCGATTTTAATAACATTAATTTGGCAGGTATACCTTTTATGATGAAATATTTTGTTTCAAGTGGTTAGATGAAGTTGAGGAATGTGGTTTAAGTGCCTTTTTTGTGTGTTAAAGAAATGGTGACCTTAGTAAGCCCACTGAGCCTATATTCTGTAATAAAATTATTTTCACTTATGTTTCTAAGTGGATTATTTAATATACTCCTCATATCGGCTTGAAATTTTCCTTGTTCTCTTTTTTCACCTTCATATGCAGCCTTCGCTAACATATCCCACGCAAAATAATACCTTGACGACATTTTTTTAGCTAAGAATCGAAATAATTTATTACACAATAAAAGGGTTTCACGCTGAACTTTGGTAGTGAAAAAGTTAACTACAGTCGATACAGTATTATTCGATGACATCTGTCAAATTTGTAACTCATGGTACCGATTTTCTACGGCAACAGCTACAAAACGTTAGTCGCTAGCGTCTTGCTAGCGTATAGATTTCGATAGGTGATTTACCGTTCGACTCATACTAGCGTTCTACAGTTTTATAAGTGACCGCCAGAGGCGCTGTACAATTCTCCATAGAAACTTGTTTACGCCCTCGCTAGCGAGTACGGTTACGTAAAGTTATGCCAACTCATGGTAAGGGTACAGTTTTTTAAAACCATAGGATTGGTTTTACAGTAGGTAGAAATGTTACGAACAGATTGGAACTGTAAGACAGATTCGCATTTGTAGGTAATTTTAAATTTAGAAAGACAACTAGTGAGCATATTTAAACAAAAAAAATATACGTACGAACTCAAGAAATAAAAGACAAGTTTTATAATGGCCAGATATGTTATGTCAACAGCCAGTTAAGTGACAACAATTGGCAGTAACAATTTGCCGAGAAAAAAATATTAGGTCTCATTCGTATTTAAGGTGTCTGTCATTTCCTGCAAAAACACACAGTAAATGACAAAGGTAGGTAATAAACTGTAGGTATTCAGATATTTACATGTAATGAGTAGTTTCAAAGAATTTACCGTCTACGATTATCGACTGCTGACCTAACGTGACCCAACAAAGCCCATTGTTTTTATGCATTGTTTTTGTTTTCACTGAGTACTTAGGCATTATATTCACTATGACAAACGTACTTGACAGTTGATATATACAGCGTGTTTCAAAAAGGTGTGGTCATATTTTAGGGTGTGGTACAGAACAGATCATCAAACTGAACAACTTTTTCCATGGGACCAGCATCGTAATCGCGAAGAAAGTATCAACTGTCCATCCTATACACAGAAATATCCTGTCTTTGGTATTGTTCGTCGAATCGTTGAACTTCTTAAGTCTTGAGTTGAGCTACACGATTTCTGACAAATGCGTGCACTGACTGGACAGGTTCTCTCAATCTGTGTAGTTCTTTCCTCAAAAGACCATCTCAGATATCGACTTACATGGTCTTCATATAACCTGACCAAGATTATGTCTGGACTTTAAAAGAGACTATGACCTCTGAGTTTGTTTCGGCCTTTCTTCTCAGAGTAGTCAGATAGGAAACGCCGATCTCATCTAGTTTAAAACATATATGATTGACGCGTAAAAGTGTTTGTGCAAATCTACTGAGAGCGCATTCCACCAAACTTTTATACCTAGAATAAGTCTTATCCTGAGAATAAATTTTGAATTTTTGACAGTTTTTCCATACGTAGACGTCAATTTTATTCCACGTATAAAATTTATCTGACTTTGGTAAAATCAGCCCTTACAAAAATAAAATCATTTGAAATTTACAAAACTTTAATACCTATCCGACCCAAATGTATGGGATCATGGGATGGCAGATTTTTTTCACGATTACGATGTTGTTTCTATTGAGAAAGTTGTTCAGATCGATGTTCTGCACACCCTTAACTATGACTACATATTTCTGAAATGAAGAACAGTGTTTTAAAATTTTTTGCTACTAGATTTTTGCGTATCTAACTAGTGTTTTTTGCTGGCCAAAATAACTTGTAATTATAATAAATACACGGGATAAAAACATTGGTTGACAACTAGACGGTTGAAATACTTAATCACGGTGTTTTTCGGGATAGATTAGTCAAAAATATTTTAACAACAAAAAAAGTCACAATTTTTAATACGTTGGCATAATACAAGTTATTAGACAAAATAAATCAATGTCAGTTAATCAAAGCTGAAACTTTTTTTTTAAACTCTTACTTACCTTCAAAATAAAATGATAAGTTCTGTTAAAAATAAAAATGACAAAAACTAATTTGAAAAGTTCAGCTAGATTAATCTATTAAGTATACCAATAATAAAGCCGAAGAATTTGTTTGTTTGTTTGAACGCGCTAATCTCTGGAACTACTAAGCGAACACGAAGTAATAGTGCGGGCAGGCGATGCAATGCGACGGGGTGAGTCGGGAGAGCAAGAAATTTTACGCGGACGAAGTCGCGGGCAGGAGTTAGTTAGTTATAATTTTAAGTATAAACAAAAGAGCAAATAAAAACCACTTCTTTTATAAAAAAAAATGAATTTTGTTGGATTGTCGAATGGTTTCTAAGAAAACACATACCTACCAAAATAAACATAATAAATAACATAGCTAAGACTCCATAAGTTATGTTTATACCTCACTATGACATAAAGCCAAGGCTTATTAGTCGATTCGCACGAATATACTCGCCCGAAACCGGCGAAACGCTACTTTTAAATAAAATTATATATTTTTTCTATACTATAGAAAAAAAAAATCTATTTCGTCGCCTTACACGAATTGGCATATTTTGGCAATTTTATGCAATAAAGTTAAAGTTATTATATCAATGCTAATTTATAAATTCGAATGTAACTCTGTCTGTCTGTCTGTCTGTATGTTACCTTTTCACGCCTAAACCACTGAACGGATTTCGATAAAATTTGGCAGAGAGATAGATTGCATCCCGGGGAAGGACATAGCATAGATTTTATCCCGATATTCCCACGGGATCGACACTTATCCGGGTGAAACCGCGGGACACTGCTAGTACATTATAAATATGTGAAGGTAGTTAAGTTGGTACTTTATTGCATAACATTCAAAATGTGCCGATTCGTGCGAGTCGCCTATAGAAAACATAATAATATTTAAAACTGACGATTCGTCTGTTTTGGGCGAGTAAATTCGAGCGAATCAACTAATAAGCCGAAGCCAAGAGACACGACAGTCAATGGCGGTTCTCGTATCCTTGGGCCCCATTTTAACGTCAGACACCGACAATCTCTCTAGACAAGCCTTGAATTTTGAGATTTTGTAATGCTAGATTAACCTCTTGTTTCAAGGTATGTGATTTTAAATATCGTTTCGGTAGATATGGTTAGACTTAATAATTAGGTTTAAGTGTTATTAAATGTAATAACATCTATTAAGTGTTTGAGGGGCCCGTCCGTGGCTAAATAATAACAGCCGCACAGGTCAATTGATCAGGTTAAGCTATACTTGCCGCGGTTGATCTGTGGATGGGTGACCATCTTTACATACTGAGACCCTTCCGTGCCACGCAAAGCACGTTAAGCCGTTGGTCCCGGCCGTTCGTGGATCTTTGACAGTTGTTACGGGTAGTCAGGAGCCCGAAAGTCTGACAACCAGTCTTACATAGGGATATTGTATTACCCAGTAACTGGGTCTTGGAGGTCAGATAGGAAGTCGCTCCATGTAAAATACTGGTATTCATCTGCATCCGGTTAGACTGGAAGCCGACCCCAACATAATTGAAAAACGCTAGGCAGATGATGATATATCTTGTATGTGTGGTGCAAATTGTCGATATAAGTTGGCTTTTAATAAATAAATGATGAGATGTTATAAAGTGTTTATCGCCTGCCTATTATCTATAGAGGTAAAAATTATATTTATTTAAATATTTATGTACACACGTACAAACAAGAATAATAGAACAGAAAAATACGTACAAAACCACAATAGCTACATTTACGGTTTTATGTAGGTAATTAAAAATACAAAAGTAGGTAAATTCGAGACATGTTAATTGACACATAAATGTATATATTCAGTATGAATAGTAATTGTTTTGTTGGTACGAAAATAAAGCGAGACAGAATTTTTCAACTAGAATTAAGGGGCTTACAGGACCTAAACACAAAAAAATGCAAGTTTTAGAAACAATAAAAGTATATGATCGACTACAGTAAACAATATCAGAAAAATACATGATATTCTTCTGTATACATGCTAAGTAGATAGTGCATTGAAAACATAATACAACTAATTTGATACCATAGAAAAAAAATCATGAAGTTACCTCTAAAAACTTTCTTTTTACAATAAAAACCATACTAATATAAAGATACAATCATTCTGATTTTTTGTCAGATTATTCTACAAGCAACATATTAAAGTATTAGTGTTTTAATTTTTTAGTCCAAACAATACATTTTTTGCAATTAAATAATTGCTTCATATTTTGCAACAAATTACTAGCGTTGTGCCATCGCACTTCTCTGTCTTTACTATGCAGTCCGACAGTGACCGCGCTTTAGGTCATGTAAATAAAAAAATTACTTATATATTACTTAAATAGAAAATTTTTTGCAAAAGTTGATATTTTATTTTATCTAGAAACGTGATCATGATAATGTAATATATTTATTCCTACATCAAACACTTTCGCCTTCATTATTATCTACCTATCTACGATACATCTACATAAATAAAACCAAGTCGTGTTAGTAACACCATTTATAACTCAAGAACGGGTGGACCGATTTTTATGGTATTTGATTGGTTTGGATTGTCCGCCCAGAATAGCAGAATAACTATTAAAACATGGGAAAAATTTACGAAAAAAAAAACATGAAGATAATTCATTTTCTCACGTTAATTAATTCTAAAGCGGTACGAAGTTCGCCGGACAAGCTAGTACAAAAGGGCAAGAATTTTAAAGTTTTTTGTTTAATACTTAAAATAAAACTAACTTAAATTTTAAAATACAGATTTGGAGGCTCACAAAAGGTGCCAAAATATTCAATTTTAATCAATAAAAAAGTCTTATACCGTAATGTCTGAAAAAGGGTCTGAATACGGCTTTTTTTTGCTCATTTAATATGCTAGCTTCTGCCCACGACTTCGTCCGCGTGAAATTTCTTGTTACTCCGACCCACTTTACTTCGTTTTTGCTTAGCGTTCTTTCTGACTTTTTTTCTTTTTGCTCGGCTCCTAAAGGTCATAGCGTGATGTTAAATAGCCTATAGCCTTCCTCAAGAATTGGGCTATCAAATGCAAAAAGAATTTTTCAAATCCGTCTGGCAGTTCCAGAGATTAGCGCGTTCAACCAAACAAACAATCTCTTCAGCTTTATAATATTTTTAATATATTTCTAATGTAGTAGCAAGTAGTTTCATCATCATCGAGACACATCCCTCTCTTTCCTTGTGCCAATCTCCACGGTCCTCTGCCAGGTTCTACCCGCAACAATGTCGTCCCTCCATCTCGCCGCCGCCGCCGGCGCCGTACAACCGACACTTAAAAAAGATAACTAAAGAAATAAACACCAGTCTTTATAGTCTCTAAATAATCGCATCATGTTTTTAGTGCTTGCACCACACACATCATCAGCTAATGCTAACCTGTAGTATGCATACGTTAAAATGCTCGATATTTCCTCAGAGAGGAGGGATTAGAATAAGATAGTGTATTTGTACTAGTATCTCCCCACTCACCAACTTCCAGCCCTTGGAGGCCACTCGGTCACTGCCTTACTCGACGTGACGTCACATGCGCCTTGCCAGATGTCCTACCCTACTCCATTTGAGTTCCAAGCAAGTGCTTTACATGATATGAAATAGATCTTATCACACTATTCACACTAATATTATAAAGGCGAAAGTTTGTGAGTGTGTGTGTTTATATGTTTGTTACTTCTTCACCAATGGACCAATTTAGATAAAATTTTGTATGGAGTTAGCTGACACCCTGAATTAACATATAAACTACTTTTTTCCCCGATATTCCCACGGGATCTTATGCGGGTGAAACCGCAGGGCGCAGCTAGTAAGAGATAAATATTAAAATGTATCAATTACCACTAACCATGGATGTTAAGGATGTACCTTAAATTGTCTAGATCCTACCATGTGGCGCATTAAAGACACTTGTGAGTCTATGGTACACGATAGAGTAAATAAATAAATAAATCATTTATTTAGGACCAAACATTTTTTACATTTTATGCACCCGCCAAACTGCGTAACAGTTTGTCGGCGGGATTAGCGCTCGTCTTATACATTTTTGGTTCAAATTGTAATAGCACATAATAATTAATAGTAGGTAGTAGATTACTTAAATTATAACAAAAGTAACAAAATTAGTGGGTTTTTTGGCATCTTGCGACCACTTCTTTGAGGATATCAGTCTTTAGCTTATATTTTAGTGTTCGTTTACTAATTTTCAGCCAATCGAAACTATTAAAAAGTGTAGGGGTCAAGTACTTATTGGTTCTTTTGCCATAGTAATTTTTTGCTGGTGGTCGCACAAGTTTGCGCTCTCTGACGCTTATAGTGTTGTACTTATTCCGCACATGTATTTTGAATTGGTCGTTATAGAACTGTTCTAGAACCAGCAGGTAGGGGAGGCCGGGGCTGGAAGTTCCCGGGGCACGTTGTTCCGACAGTAATAACTTTGTAAAGAAAAGAGGTAGCAATACACGAGAAGTGCGTCGTTTAAGCATCAGGTGATGCGCTGCGCTGGCGGCCATCTTAGTTGCTCCGACGGCGGCGGACGAGTGGCTGTGTGCAACACGCTATTAGAACACCACGTGAGTAAATTTTTTCGTATTTAAACTTTTTGGTCTATTTTTCTTTATTATTGGCCGATTTATGTGCATCTTTCCAATTTTAAAGTGGCATTAGTTAGGTATCTTATAGTTCGAATGTTTTTTCAATTGAATTTGTTAATTTGCTAGCATGACAGTTTTTATACAAAGATATAATTTGGGGCTACAAGTTCCCTCCTAAAGGGGTTGGTTGTTCCCCGGAACAACTTACCCCAATCGATCCTTAAATTTACAGCTGTTTTGACTGACACGCCAGAAAAAAATGCATTAGCTGAAGAACAGATAAAGATGAAAGCAAGAAAAGACGAACCCATTAGAAATAAAGGAAAGGAAAACAACAATAATAAAGGAAAAGGTAAAGGCAAGGGAATAGCTCAAAAAAAAGCTAAACGAAGAGTATTACAAGAAAGCGAGAGTGATAGTGATGATGAGGATCTGGAATGGTACTGCATAATTTGTTGTAATTCATATTCAAATTCTCTTCCAAGAGAACAGTGGATAGAAAGTAGCATGTGTAAAAATTGGGCACATGTTAAATGTATAAATGAAACTGATAATATTACTTATGTGTGTCCCAACTGTGAGTCAGATGAAGAATTTAACGACGAATAAGAATAAAAGTTACCAAAGTTGATTACGACTGATTTAAACAAGACTGATGATTTGTCTTTATTATAATTTTATTTCAATTAATAAAAATAATTTGAAAACTTCAACATGATAAATAATATTGACGTTAGCAGTTTCATTTTGGTATTTAATTATAATTTTATGTTTTGATCTCACTTATCATTAAATTTATTAATGAAACGTGTGCATGAAGGCTACCTGTTGTGTTATGTAGTTAAAATAAGTGCAGTTATGTTTGTGATAAGGTTTTCAACTTGATAAATCTCTATTATAGTTGAATTAAAAATTAACATTTATCTAGCTACCAGTTATATTTTGTTGTCTTTTTTTAAGTTCTGTTATGGAATTGCCAATATTTTTTAGTTATAAAAAGTGTTTATCTCAAGTATCCTTTCCAGTACGATTTTTGTATCCTTAAGTATGTAGGTAGTAAGATTTATAAGCTAATAGATCTCAATTTTTGTAAACCAATACAAAATTTGAATCCAGTTGTAGCTAGTAATGGTTTTTCGTTGTTTTTTAAAGTTTATAGCATCGCATAGCAACTAAATAAATTAATCTAACTATAGAAATTATTTATTGTTTTATTTAACCAGAGAAACCATACATTATCCTTATACTTTATTAATATTATCTAAGTGGCACAATTTGCCCCACACATGGAACAACTCGCCCCAAAGTGGGGTTGAATGTTCCCTTCCGAAATTTTGCAAAAATATGCCTGTACAAAAAAAAATATAGAGAAACTAGCAGAAATGACTGTACTATTACAGAGACCGATTAAGACTTTTTAATAAAATCTAATATCAATATTGAAATCTTATCATTTTCATCATAAATTTTCATGTTATTTGAAAATCGGAACTTTCAGCCCTGGTCTCCCCTACCTGACCTTCTCATGTACAGGAAGCACCTTACACACAATAAAAAGCCTTTCATAGTCTTCTTTACAAGCAAGTTTTGTTTGTGGGTTGACAAGGTATTTCATGAAACGACTACAGTAGACTCTAGGTTGTCTTGATCTAGATGCAATCTTTGCTACTTACGTCACTAGTTTTTTAATAAGCAACATCAACGTTGCAAAGGGTAAATAACATCTATGTTCTAGATCTCAATGTTACTCAAAAACATGACGTCTACAGTCAACCTGCAGCGCAGGCGCAGGTTGCAAAATGCATGGTTGTACCTCGTCTTGATATTGCAGAAAGAATTATAATTAATCATCATTATAGTTGGACTGTGTTTCCGCCATTGAAACCATAAGTTTTAGTGTTCCGTATGGAAATTATTAGTTTATTATTATTCTTCCAATCTTATAAAAATACTAGAAATTATTAATTTATTATTATTCTTCCAATCTTATAAAAATACTATAATTTATAATAATTTATTATTATTCTTTTAAAGTTCTTCATTAAAGCTTTTTTCAATCCCCATTTCAGTATTTTTTAGGCTGTTAACAAAACGTATAATTCCTAAGGGTTTTAGTCATCTTCTCCTTAATGTCTACTTAATAGAAGTCTAAAATTCATTCATGTAATTCACTGACAGATAACACATGGCCTTTTTATATTTTCTATTTTATGTGTAGGTATGTGTACACATTGTCTTTATTTTTTGTAATTGGTTTTAAGCCGTTTTAATTAAATAAAGAAAGAAATAAAAAAGTGGCACTCCGGGAGTGCCGACAGAAGTGAAAACTAGAACAAATTACGTGTGTATTTTTTGAATCGTCTTATAAACAAAACACGCGCGGTGTCGGTTATTGTAACAGTTTTGCGAGTTCAATGGGTTTTTCCCATATCAAAAAATGCCCAACGCGGCTAAAGAAGTATTCACTTCAATAAAAAACCCGCTGAGTCTAGAAACATGAAATAATTTAACACAAACGGAAAAAAATTTTTTGCTAGAGTTCCTTAATGTAGCGACAGTGAGCACTAAGTAGGGATATAGTGATGTGGGCCTTCTTCAAGAATTGGGTTAACAAAGACAATTTTTTTTTTCAAATCCTGTTTTTTCCAGAGATTGGCACGTTGAAACAAACTCTTCAGCTATATTATTACTATTATTACAGAGTATAGATAACAATAACTTTGTGGCACTTTGTTAGATAAATAACAACCTTTTAGATGTAATTATTTTTATAGGTTCTGAGCTATGATTACGCTTCTCACCTAACCTGACTGGCCTTTGATACGAACGAAATTACACCTTATGATGTCAATCATGGTCACAGCTGTGATCATGACAATAATTGGTTTATTTATCTCGACACTCCCTATGTTGCCTAGCAACTAACAATTTCTTGAAAAAACTATAATGATTCATAACCACGTTTCTCTAATAGAAAACTCCATTATTCACAGTTAAAAGAAAAACTTACAAGTCAATGGGAATTTTGGACGAAGACCTTTGAAATGCTCTCCTCAAAAATTATTTTTATATTTCACATAAATTTAGAATCGGAAGGAGTGTTAATTAATGATTTGTATTTAACTTTATCATCTTAATCATGATTATCTTATTATATTGACAGAACACGAACGACGAAGCCCGGTTCGAGCTTGACTGTTTATAAAACAATTCTCTTTCACAAGTGTGTAGGTATAGAAGCACATACCTAGGTACTATACCTCGGTTTCGATTGTGGTTGCACCGGCTACTTGATGTCTGTACTTTGCAATGTAATTCAACTTGGGTTATATCCGTACTTAATTGCTTGAAATCTGCTTTTTAAGAAAATAGACTACGTTTTCGCTATTTTTATAAATAATAAAAATTTAATCAAAAGTTAGAAAAACACGCCACAAGACAAAAAAAACGAGTTTTGTTTTTTTAAACTTTGAAAAATGGCCCTAGAATGGCCGTTAGCTGTCGGGTATAAACTTTTTTACTCATTTTGATCAGTTTTTTGTTACGAGTGTTTCTATTTCCTTGGTAGAGCTTAGTTACTAAGTGGAATTGGCCGTGTAATTTAATATCTATTTTTGCGAACAAGAGAACCAGCAAATAATACATGAGCCTCACGTGGTATGGTCGTCACGTGAAATTTTTTTTAATAGCTTCTGCCCGCGACTTCGTCCGCGTGACTTATTCCGTCGACCCATACTGTCGCATCGTATCGCTCGGTCGCGCTATTACCCACTCCATTTTTGCTTAGTGTTCTTTCTGACTTTTTTCTTTTTGTTCGGTTCCTAAGGGTCTTAGCGTGATGTTAAAGCCTAAAGCCTTCTTGAAGAATTGGGCTATCAAATGCAAAAAGAATTGTTCAAATCCAACTGGTAGTTTCAGAGATCAGCGTGATCAAACAAACAAAGTCTATAATACTCTAAAGTCTCAGTGCCTAATGATGACACTCAGCAATACTGCAGCTTCCCATTAAGGCTCCTTTAAACAGGCGCGACACGACACGCGAAACAAAGGCACTGCAAGTCGCGCAACGAGCGGTGCCTTTGTGTCACCCGCGATTTTATCGCGTGTCGCGCCTGTTTGAGGAGCCTTTAGTGAAGGAATTTTCGTAATCGGATCAGTAGTTCCGAAAATTTCCCACTACATACAAAATAACTTTTACCTATTCAGATAGATATTATTTTTGAGGATACGCTAAGGTACTCCGCAAAAACAATTTTACGTTTTTTGCGTTTTGCCGGTCAGTTTCAGGTTGTATGTTGATGAAAACATGATTCATACCGTAACAAATATGGCGTCATCATCATCTGCCTTTTGAGAGAAAGGCTCTTCCAAGGGTCTGCTTCCAATCTTACCGGAGGCAGCTGGATACTAGTATTTTACATGAAGCGACTGCCTGTCAAATTCGACGTCCCTCGTAACAAATATGACGTATTAACAGAATTATTATAAAAAAAAGTCATAAAGTCAAAGCATTTATTTCAAATAGGCACATAAAAGGCACTTTTGAACGTAAAAAATTACAACAAAAAATCAGAAAAATCATCAATACAACTCGCGGATGCGGTCGTAGGTGAATGGTGTCAAATGTCACATTTATGGGATATTTCGTTAAGTAAACAGATAATTATCGTGGGTATAAATGACACCTACATGTTTATTTTCATACTTAGGTTTATACAAACACTTTTACACATCAATTATATTTTAAAGACGAGAATTGATGTTGGTGTTACCTATTCGAAAGAAACTCAGACAAAATAATTTTTGTACATTTTTTGAGCGAGATAATCGACCTACATTCGTAGGTACCGTGTAAACAAAAAAAAGAAACAACGACTTCCAAAGAAGACACTACAAAGTGAAAAATAACTTTAATTTCGGAAGTCGGTGGCAAACAACGAAAATGCGAACCCAACGACACCGACTTCCGAAATTAAAGTTATTTTTCACTTTGTAGAGTCTTTTTTGGAAGTCGGTTGTTTTTTTTTGTTAAAAAGTTTTATTTTTCACTTTTAAGTTGTACATACCCCACCCCACACAAATTTGTATAACACTACATGCAACATTTGCTTCATCTGGAGATCTTTTCTTCTTGTTCTCTCGCTTTTTTACCTTTCATCTTCAGTCTCATTTTCATAGATATATTTTGATAAGTAACTGAGAGGACTAAAATGTACAAGCTTGGGTCTGTCAATATATTTAAGTCCTTAAAATGTGGCTTGCATGATTCTTGCTGTTGAATTCTAGCTATGGTTCTGACTTTTCTTTTCTGAATTACAAAAGCTTTTTGAGTATTGTAATCATAACTTCCTCCCCAGAAAAGTATGCTGTATCTCAGTTTAGTCTCAACTAATGCATAATAGACCAGTTTTAAATGTTTTGTGGTTACCTCGTTTCTTAGACTTCTTAGTACGTAACAGGCAGAGCTGATTGCTTTCTCTAGGTATGTTAGCTCTTGTTTCCACTTTAACTGGCTATCAATATTATGAACTCCCAGAAACTTAACCACTGGGACCACGTTCACTGTTTCTCCGTTTATGACGCAGTTAATGCTGTCTTTAGTTTTGAAAATCGAACGAAAAAGTATTACATTGTTTTTACTGGCATTCGTTTTAAGGCCGTTAACAGCAAACCAGCTGTGGAAGATATCTAAGGTTTGATTAACTATAGAATTAAGAGCGTGTATATTGTCATCCGAAACAACTGCATTAGTATCGTCGGCAAACACCACAAGCTGGATGGATCCCGCAGCTTTTCCACTCATGTGTTGTATGTCATTAACAAAAGCGATAAAAAATATCGGACCCAGTATGGAGCCTTGTGGTACGCCAGTGTTCCGCTAGTACGTCTATACTGTCGTTATGTTACTGATATATTTATGTCATCATAGCCACAAGATTTTTTGTCGTCCATTTTTTCACCATTTTGAATATCTCAAGGGGAGTGACAGGATCTGGGACAAGGTCATTGGTTACTCTTTTTGCACTTTTACGTATAATATCCATGGCAGCCTCTGTGCATGTAACAGAGTTCGACAAGAGATATCAAAGAGAGTATCGTTCGCTTGGCGGCAAAACACTCGCTGAGAGACTAAAGCGGGTTGCAGACCAAGAGCTAAGCTAAGTTAGTCTAGCTTAGCTCGCATAGCTGAGGCAATTTTTAGGGTTCCGTACCCAAAGGGTAAAAACGGGACCCCATTACTAAGACTCCGCTGTCCGTCTGTCTGTCTGTCACCAGGTTGTATCTCATGAACCGTGATAGCTAGAAAGTTGAAATTTTCACAGATGATGTATTTCTGTTGCCGCTATAACAAAAAAATACTAAAAACACAATAAAATAAATATTTAAGGGGGGCTTCCATACAACAAACGTGTTTATTCGGCGTTTTTGCCTTGTGGTACGGAACCCTTCGTGCGCGAGTCCGACTCGCACTTGGCCAGTTTTTTTATACTTCTGTTCATAGTTTGTGGTCTGTACACTTGTATAAGTACAGTACTTGTACGAAAACTTCTACGAAAAACTACATCAGCTATGCGAGCTAAGCTAGACTGACTTAGCTTAGCTCTTGGTCTGCAACCCGCTTAACGCTTGGTACAGACGCCAGCACATCAAGCTACCCGAAACTGTCGAATTTTCCCAATCCACTTTGAACCTTATACTTTAGCGATAAAGTTGAAAATCTATTGAAGAAGTTTGACAGATTGTAGTAGCTTGATGTGCTGGCGTCTGGTAAACGCATGCCAGCGAGTAATCGCTCGTTGCCGACGCGCACTCGCTGCTCGTTTTCAATGCAATGGCGAGCTTTACTCGATTCTCGTTAATCGCCGGCTGCGTTGGGAACTATGCCTAGGGTTAATAAAAACAATTCATTAAAAAATACCAACATAACAACACTGATAATTAAATAAAAATAAAATAACAGTGAGTTCATTAGGTATACGTAACACACATAATCTAAGTTGAAGGTTCCATGATCTTGTAACTAAAGGTACTGACAGCTGATAATTAATTAACAGAACAATAAGGAAAAATTTTTTTATTTCTGCTAATGATGATGTTTTTTATCATGTGCTGCCGTGTGACAGATAGTGTTAATTTTCAATTTGTACCTAAGTCGCCGACCTCGAATAAACACAGGTCAGTGACCTAAGTTAATAGCTTGATCCAGCTAATGAGACAATTGATTTTCTATTGTAATGGACCGCCAGAGGCCCGCGCCGGGACGGAGCGATTAAATAACTACTGACACACAGGTACAGCGCTAAAAGGTTCTTTTGGCGCGTGGCCAAAATTGGAACTAAACGTCGTCATCTTGTTTTTCAAATGTATAGCAACAGCGACGCCAACGGTCAACGTCAATCGAGTGCTATAACAGTGAAAATAAAATTTAAAACAATATATTATCCTTGTAGTAGTGTACCGTTAGTAACTGCAAGAGAAACTTTAAATCAAATGCGAATTTTCACAAGGCAAAAATCTGAATTTTTTCTGCCAAATTTTTTTTTTCTTGCTCGCCAAAAAAACTGTCTATGTTACTTTTTTAAGTAACATAGTCAGTTTTTTTTTGTGAGAACGATCTGAAATAAAACCTATTTTGGAAAAAACTATCACAATAAAATTTTCTCTATACTTGTGTTTTATTTTCATAATTATAGGACTAAAGGAATATTATTATTTACAGGTTCTAAGATAATCCTGCGCAGCATCAATGGCGACTTTCGTTCGGGTCAGCTGACGGCCATCTTGGGACCCTCTGGAGCGGGCAAGAGTACCCTTCTCAACATACTAGCTGGATACAGGTACTGAATGCTTTATAGAAGAAAAGTGTCTTACTATTTACTAACCATTTAAGACTGGAGTTTCTTCCCGTTCTTTTTATAGGAACCTACTACTACGCTTAGAATTGGGAAATTGGCTTTATCATTCTGATTGATGTATCCCTTGACAATTCAAAAGTGCCTGAAATTGATGTATTTGAAATAAATATTTTGAGTTTACTATTAATGTGAATATTTGCAAAGATGTTTGTATGTTTGCGACTCGATCACGCATAAACGGCTGAACAGATTTGGATGAAATGTTCCCAACAAATGGATTATGTCCTGTATAACATTATGGTTTGTCATCTATACATGACTGTGGCGGTCAAAAGGTTAATAACAATGTAATAAAAATAATAGTTTCTCATTATAAATCAATTTAACTACATTACCTAGTACATCAATATCACATCACTTAGCTTTCCGTAAACAATAAACAATAAAATGTATTCAAAAATAAAAGAACTAACGTTAAATACAGTTTTTCTTAAATCTATGTCAAGTCCACCCATGATTTGTGCCAGAACTAGGTAATCCTGTGTTTCAGGTGATTAACAACAACAACAACACACAAACACAAACAATACAGAACACAACACACATAATAAAAAAACACAATATGAAATAATACTAAACACACATAAAGATAATTTATAATCAGTAAGTAATTACATCTACTTATAAAAAGTAACCAATATCCCACTAATTGAATAAGTATCTACGTACTTATAGATTAGTGGTGGCGCAGTGGTATCGATCCTGACTTACAAGTTGTATGTCGAATGTTCGAACCACGGATATACATAGATACACCTAGATAACGCAAGAGTAACTACTTCGCATGCCTAAAATCGCATCAGCTTACGTTCAAAAATCGTAAGCCGCCACTTTCACGCTCAGTCCTGTGTACTGCTGGCTGGGTAAGTGTGAGCGAGAGCACGAGCTTGTGACGTGATAGTAGGTAGTAAAAAAATGGCATGCTTGGTTTCATACAGTTCGTGATACTTGCGTTATCTAGGTCTATGTCTGTGGTTCGAACCCAGACAGGCACTTTTTAGCGGGATTTTCCGAAAGGGTTACCGCTGGCCCGGAACATAAAGGGCTAATGAAGGAACAAGGGTCGGTTTTAGTCAGTAAGAGTCTGACACTCCCTTCCGCTCCACCTAGAGCGGGAGGGGTGAAAATAATTTCATTACCACTACTCTCAAAACGGTGAAGGAAGACATTGTGAGGAAACCGGATATCCTAGAACCAGAAATTCGAAGACATTCACCAACCCGCACTGAGAGGAGGCCTGGATCCTATATAGCAGTGGGAACATTATGTTCTGATTTTGGTTCTTATGTTTCTGCCAACTGGACGAGGAAATTTTCAGTTTTACTTGATACATTTTAACCCTGTCTGATTGAGATTTTCATGAAGCCCATTCTAAAGTCCAAAAATTATTTCGTTTTAACCTTAAAGCTCAAGACGAGACGAAGCAGCAGCTCTGCCTTCCCTTGTCAGAATACCATGATACCACTGTCCCCACAGGGTCTACTTTGAATAAACCCTGAGGCTTATTTAGTAAAACCGACAACCCGACAATCCGAACAGTCTGACAATTTTAATAGGTTTTTTTTTTCATTGATTTGTGCTTTATACCACCGGCAAAAAAATTTTAACACCGTCAAAAATGACCAAATTCCATGCAAAATTTCATCTTCTACCCCTTTAGGGGACGAATTTTTTAACTGCTAGTGTTTACTTACGTCATGTAAGGAACTGTTATGTATGTCCCTAGGTTTTCCTTTTTGATGATACATTATTTTTATAAGCACTAGAACCCTCAAAAAATGAAATTTGACAGTTGTCAAATTTCATTTTTTGAGGGTTCTTTTTACATTAATAGTTATTAATGTAAAAAGAAAAACATAAGGACATGTTTTTCTTTTTACATTAATAGCAATTTGTATCGAGTATGATGTATGTAGAGAGACAGTATACATATATATATCTTTTAAATTGGTCCAATATTGGAGGAGGAAATAGGCTAGAGACAAATCTCGAATTATGACTTTTTACTTAGGCTTTTTCAAAAGTCTCTCCGACCGCATTTCCACCCCCTGAAAAACCACACAGTATTTCAGAATCTGAAGTTTTTCAGAATTGAAAAACTTCAGATTCTGAAATGCGGGAAAAACACATGTATTTCCAGCACCATATTTCTTTAAGTTGTTAGGTATTATGTAAAGACGACATAACGACTAAACGCTAACGTCATAGGACATTAATAGCAGGTCTAGAGCTTATGTGTTCGAGGCCTGGGTTAATTGCTAGCATGTTTGTATAGCCTAGTTGAGTCGCGTGACTGGAGATAAATGATGCTGCGTTGTGTTTAGAGTGTCTTTTGTACATACTGAATATTATCCTTTTGACCGCCACAGTCATGTATAGATGACAAACTAAAATGTGCCCAGCACGCTACGGTTCGACTACATGACAGACTTTAACGCCGAGGGCACGTTTTTGATTTTTAGACGTGTGGCGGTTAAAATGTTAAATGGTATTGACGCTTCTTGATGAGACTAATGTTAAGGCGTTGGTCCCGGCTGTCATGCGTGGATCTTTGAAAGTCGTTACGGGTCGGCAGAATCTCGAAAGCCTGATGACAACCAGTCTCACCAAGGGGTACAGTATTACCCATTTACTGGGTTGTGGAGGTCATATCGGCAGTCGCTTCGCTTTCTGATACTGCAGTGCGATTCTGTAACCATCTCACCGTGAAAACTTAGGTGAAGTGAGCGTGGAGTGAACTGACAGTGTCATCTTACCAGATACTAGGGATTGACCAGGCATACATTTACAATCATAATCGAGATTTTAATAATATTTTTTTAGCCTAATCCTATTGATATTTTTATATAATTCAAAGCTAGTATTTTAGTGGTCAAAACATTAATATTTTGTGGGGTTTTAGTTATAATAAAATAGCAAAACAGAAACGCAGTCAAAATCTCAATCCTGTTTTTTTTCTTTTTTCCCTAGTCTAGTAAGTCCTTATATAGACTGAGGCGCGAGCGCGTCTTACTCTACTTAGGTATTATATTTTTGATGCTAGGTGACGCCGATGTTGACGCCGAGGTGATGTTGCCATGGTTACGAGATTCGAGTGGAGTGATATATGGTACATTCCGAATTGCACTGTAATCGACTACAGCGTGCTTACACCTTGACCCCAATTCTGCTGTATGGTATTTATCTATTATTCCCCGCATAATCTTACCACGCCGTACGGTTGTCAAGCGTGGTATTTTGACAGTTCAAACCGGTTTCGGTCATTGTGTCAAAGAGAATACGTTAATAGCAGATGTAGTGATTAGGTTATTAAGGAATTGACGTGGTTTCGAAGTAACGAATCATTAAGTGGTCATAGTGAATTAGGGCCCTTTTCCGAATTAACGTGAACGCGATAACGATGTCCCGTGAATCGACATATATGAAGTTATGGCATGTGCCATCTTGCGATAACGCCGACTACCGACCATGCCCTAAATTAATAATTATCACCGATTTTTAAACTAACGTGGCATTTTCGAAATTGTGCTTCTGGCTACAGTCGCCACCTTACCAAAGAAGAAGAAATTCGTGGTGTATACACAAATAAATTCTATAATCCAACCATGAGTAACTATTCAAGTGAATAGGTATATTACTGACTCTCAGCTGCCATAGTGGTGATTTATCTAAATCGGAAAGCAAATTATTCATGTGAGCGATGATGACTTAATTCGGAATGAGCCATATTTCACGCCGCGCAAGCGCGTTAGGCGCTGGCGCTGTCTGGCTATATAAGGACTTACTAGTCTAGGGAAAAAAGAAAAAAAAAACAAGGTTGAGATTCTGACTGCGCTTCTGTTTTGTTATTTTATTGTAAGTAAAAGCCCACAAAATATTAATGTTTTGACCACTAAAATACTAGCTTTGAATTATATAAAAATATCAATAGGATTAGCATTAAAAAATATTATTAAAATCTCGATTATGATTGTAAATGTTTGCTTGGTCAATCCCTAGCATCAGTAGGATGACAAAGACAGCTCACTCCACGCAAGTATTCACGGTGAGATTTTTACAGAATCGACATGCTGGTCCCCAAAATAATTAGGTAAAGGCTAGGTGGATGATTTGATGAGAGGAATCCATTAAATTCTTAAAATGGTATTGCTTAAAGTTTCAGTTGACATAAAGTAAACATAAAGTTTTGCTAAAACCCTGAGTATACCGGATAATCAGCTTATAATGTTTCTACTGCTGAGACACAGGCCTCCTCCCTTGGGGAGGTAGTGGGTATAATCTACCATGCGGGCCCAATGCGTGTTGGTAAATGTCACATGTCTTCGAATTTTTGGTTCTAGGACATGCTGGTTTCTTCACGATGTTTTCACTCACCATGACCACCAAACCATGAGTGACCAAAAGAATTTATTCACATGTCAGTCATTTTATTTTTTCTGTCTCTTAGACGAAGACTATACCTAATTCATGCTGTAAACAATAGTAAAAACGTGTTCTGATATAATTACATAAAAGTTTAATATATTAAAAAGACTTTAGAAGACTTTAATTATCATTTTAGATTGATTGGCATTAAACAAAGATTAATATCTTAAATAGGCTAGTTTGTAATTTTTAGAATGAAAACGATTAAATAAAAAAAAAAGATTGATTTGAGACTGTACACGGCATTAATCTTTAGCTAGAAGACTGGTTGGTTATTTGTAGTAAAAATACCTTTAAACAGATATCATTCAGTTATTTCAACGATCGCGAACTACATGAGAGATTACACAAAAAAAAAACAGCAACAAAGATGATTGAATAATAATACCGGCCTATTATTGTCTTACTGCAAGGGTAGAAGCCTCTTCTCATACAGAGAAGACAGGATTGATCACCACGCTTGCTCAAGACGATTTCAGAGTTACTTAAACACAAACTATAAGTCCTCACGATGTTTTTTCGCCACTGACATTAGTAATGTCTAAGATAAACTCAGAAACTAGAATTATGTTAATTAAAAAAGACGCTCAATTATTATATTAGCGTATCGATTTATATTTTAAGAGGACCACATGACCTAAAGCGCGGTCACTGTCGGAATGCATAGGAAAGAAAGAGAAGCGCGATGACACAACGCTGGTAATTTATTGCAAAATATGAAGCAATATCTATTTACAAAAAATCTATTATTAGGACTAAAAAATTAAAACACTCGTGCTTTAGTATGTTGCTTGTAGAATAATCTGACAAAAAATCAGAGTGATTGTATGTATATTAGTATGGTTTTTATTGTAAAAAGAAAGTTTTTAGAGGTATTTTCATGATTTTTTTCTATCATATCAAATTAGTTGTATTATGTTTTTAACACACTATCTATCTAGCATATAATTATCCTGAAGAATCATACTATATAATATAATATATCATTTTATATAATCACATTAATATTATAAAGGCGAAAGTTTGTGAGTGTGTGTGTGTTGACGTTTATGTATATGTTTGTTACTTTTTCAAGTTCAAACGGCTTGACAAATTATGATGAAATATTCTATGGAGGTAGCTGACACCCTGGATCAACATATAGGCTACTTTTTATCCCGATATTCCAACTGGATCGATATTTACACGGGTGAAACCGCGTGGCGAAGCTAGTTTCATATATTTTCTGATTTTGTTTACTGTTGGCGATCTTATACTTTTAGGTGTTATATAACTTGCATTTTTTGCGTTTAGGTCCTGCAGTGCGATTCTGTAACCATCTCATCGTGAAAACTTAGGTGAAGTGAGCGTGGAGTGACCTGTCAATAGTATCAATTCCTAGCAAAAACAAACTCACTTCACCCAAGTTTTCACGGTGCGATTTTTACAGAATCGACCGGCTGTAGTCCCCTTATGGAAATCAAAATCGGAATTTTGGAATACATGCTCAACCCATCTATTTCTTAGATTTTCTGCACCCAACAATTTGATAAGCCAAACACCTTTTCTTCTCCAGGGTAACAGGCGCCTCCGGAGTCATCTCCACCAATGGCGAGCAGCGAGATCTCCGCCAGTTCAGGAAGCTGTCCCGGTACATCATGCAGGATGATCTGCTGCAGCCCTATATCACGGTGATGGAAGCCATGCTGATTGCTGCTGACCTGAAGCTTGGAACTGACATGCCTAAGGAGAAAAAGGGTGTTATTGTACGTATTAGGAAGATAAAATAAACATGGTGTTTTTTAATTTCCCATAACTGTAGCTAGGGTATAAATGAGACCATAACAAAGAATCAACTGGCATACCTATAAATAATTTTTTTATTATATAAAAAAAATATATATATAATATATCATCATCATCATCAGCCTATAATGTTCCCACTGCTGGGACACAGGCCTCCTCTCAGCGAGAGGGAGTGGGCCGTAATCCACCACGCGGGCCCAGTGCGGGTTGGTAGATGTCACATGTCTTCGAATTTTTGGTTCTAGGACATGCCGGTTTGCTCACGATGTTTTCCTTCACTGTTTTGTGAGCAGTGGTGATGAAATAATTTACACAAAGTAAAGCGCCTGTCTGGGTTCGAACCTACGACCTACAACTCGTAAGTCGCGGCCGTTACCACTTGGCCACCACTGCTCTATATAATATATAAATACAAAATAATTCGACAAAGTCACGATTATTAATGCAAAACAGCCTTCCGTGAAATATGGCAACGTCGCATTTTCTTAGCTTTAAATACTATTTATGAATGATTTGTTTAAGTGAAAATTAATTACTCTTATTTATCAACGAAATGTTATCTTTAAAACTATATGCATTTTTGGACCACATATTCCTTTTGACTTTACGTATTATTTTTACTTAGAGAATAATCTAGAGTGAAACACGGTGTACAAGTGAGGTACAAGTGGAATTCGGTATTTGGCTACTTAATTTGTAGTCAATTATTTTTTTTCGCGTATTTGAAGCAATAATTTATTTACTGTAAAAAAAATGTTATATATACTTGGTCAAATTAAATTAGCAACATGATCAAACTATTATTTTTTATCCGATAGTTTTTTTGGATCAATGACCGCTGGTAGTTTAGCAGCATATTAAGAAAAAAAATTTTTTTTTGTTATTCCATATTTAAATATCAATACCTATCACGTATGCGGAGTTTTGCTAGCTAATTTAATTCGACCTTGTATTTTCAGTTCCTAAATATTCTTAAGGATGGATATTTTGTATCGCAATTTGTTTGAAGATCTAAACTATCCAAAAGACTTCTCGTTACTACCTTTCACCTATGCCGAGCATTGGGTAAAGTCAGTGGATGATATTGATGATATTTTGGAACTGTTTAAATCTTGTACAGTTTGGAAATAGTATATTTCATTACAAGTGCGGAAAGGTTGTCATTGCAAAGAGTTCCGACAAATGTCTACCCGAGCCGAGGCGCAGCCGAAGGCGAGGGTTGACAGTCGGAACAAGTTGCAATGACGATTTCGCACGTGTACTGAACGACTATTTTTAATACAGTTGCGAAAAAATGAAGCAATTTAATAAAATAATAAAAACACAATAAACTCAACTAACCAATGGCGCCAACCGTAGAATATAAGCAGAGATTTTTTTTCTTCATCCATTCTGGTAGGCAAAGGGAACTATGCCCATACAGCCAAGTCTTCAGTAGAATTTTTTTATTGATATGAAATGAAAATGAAATTTAATGTGATGAAATGAAATGAAACCTAACCTAACTCATTCAATCAAATCATTAAATCTGATATTGAAACAAATTAGTAATAGCTTCTTTTTAGAAATATACGTATTGGCATGAATCATAAAAACTTCCATTACTTTTTTTTAGTAAAAACATCATGGTTGGTTTTTCTTTTTAATAGACATTATTTTGACAGTTGGGAAAGAGAATGCACGAGTTCGGGAAAGGTAAAAAAAAAGCACGAGTATGTAATAGCCCACATCCCGAACGCTATACGTCCCTGCAATACGCCACTTTTTGAGCAACTGTATTAAAAATTTCGTTGTGTTCACAGGTAGAAGAAATCATTCAACTGCTAAGGTTACAGAAAGCTAGGAACACAGCAACAGAACAACTTTCGGGCGGCGAAAGAAAACGAATATCAATCGCTTTGGAGCTGCTCAACAATCCACCAGTTATTTTCTTGGACGAACCTACCACGTAAGTCATAACAAAACATTACGCTTTCATTTTCCAAAGGATTAGGCAGAGCAGAATTGGTCCTTTTGCCAGTTATGTTATGTCCCGTGAAATGGGGAGCGATCTTCATCATCATCATCATTTTAGCCGAAAGACGTCCACTGCTGGACATAGGCCTCCCCCAAGCATCTCCACTTCGACCGGTTCTGTGCTTCTCGCATCCAACGGGTACCTACGGCCTTCACAAGGTCGTCGGACCACCTTGTGATAGGCCTTCCGACGCTACGTCATCCGGTACGCGGTCGCCACTCCAGAACCTTTCGGCCCCATTGGCCTTCTGTTATGCGAGCAATATGCCGACTGCCACTTAAGTTTGGCAATTCTTCGGGCTATGTCGGTTACCTTGGTTCTTCTGCGGATCTCCTCATTCCTGATTCGATCACGCAGGGAAACTCCAAGCATAGCCCTCTCCATTGCCCTTTGGGTGACTTTTTTGGGGAGCGATCTTATTGCCACCAAATGGGTACAAATACAGACTAAGTGCTTTTATCTACCACAGCCGTCACTAGGACGACACCAAAACCGAGATGACGGAGCCGAAGTAGTTATACATACATTACATTTACTCAGACCGCGTGTCCACCCACGCACCGCACGTCCGTCACCCAACGCACCCAAGCGCCGACATCCCGGCCGCCGAAGTTTCAAGTAGTTCGGCGGGACCGCTAGAACTCGGCCCGAAATTTTGCCGTGCCAAAGTTCCGGCAATACAAAACACTATTGTAATCTTCTCCACACACTGCCGCTGCACCGGCACCGTTCGCCCAGATTTTGTTTTGTCTATCATAACATACTGAATTGCCGAGTTCGATCGCCTTGGCCAAACGATCGCCGTCACCGCCACGTAATCTTGTATCTCGATGACGTCCCGGTTGCGGTCTGCGGTGAACAGAAGCCCTTAGCTTAGGGCTGAAGAAACAATATCCTCATAGAAAACTTTGCCCTATCCGGTGATCGAACGTTGGCTCAGAGGTCACGCTTGTGACCACTAGACCAATGAACCAAGCGTTTACGTAAAACATACAACACGTAACATCGTAGTAGAAACACGAAGCGAAGTAATTGAGTTACTTGGCAAACTTGTCATTTTAGTTACAGCGGTAAAGTTTTCTACTTCATTCAACCTTCTTTAAACGACTCAAAGGTAAAAAAGAAAGACGGATAATTCTTGTAATTGCCATGTGAAACAAATTAGTTTGAATCTAGAAACAATTCTCTCGTAACTAATTATATTCCTACTTATCTATGTTTTTACGCTAAATATATTTTTTGACTATGCTGTCGTTATTGAATTTATCCTGTTCCGTTATTGAATTTATCCTGTCCGTTATTGAATCATCTCTGTGACCTAAAACCCGCACTTTAGTTACGCTTATCTGTGAATTAAGTAGTCTATTTTTTCACAGAATAGCGTGACTGCGCGTTTAGGTCACACGTACCTACTATAAAATAGTATACGATCCGTGTGACTTAAGTAGTCTATTAATGCACGGCGTTTAGCACAAGCTAATTTCACGCCGTGGACTACTTAAGTCACCCGTATCGTAATGTACAGACGCCAGCATATCAAGCTACCACAATCTGTCAAATTTCTTTTACAGATTTTCAACTTTATCGCTAAACCATAAGGTTCAAAGCTGATTGGAAAAAATTGACAGTTTCGGGTAGCTTGATATGCTGGCTTCTGTAATAATCTCAAAAGCGGTGAAGGAAAATATCGTTAAGAAACCTACATGTCCTAGTACCAAAAATTCGAAGACATGTGTCATCTACCAAAATAAATAAATACCCGAAACTGTCAAATCCTAAAAAAGCTGATAATCTGAAAAGCTGTTAGACGTAATTAAATGCAAGGTTTCCGGTTTATTGATCAATTAATTGATAACATGCACGGGAAACAACATTTCAAATGATAATAAATATAAAATAAATTAACATGTTTATGACATGTTTATCACATCACATAATGATCCATTTTATTCAACTAAATTCTGAGAAAAAAGATCGAACGAGTTGATTATGTACTTGAAAATCTAAACTAATAAATTAAAAGAATAGCTGTATTGGTTCGAGGGGCTTGCGGCTATGAAATAACAGCCGCGCGGGTCTATCGATCAGGTTAAGCTGCACTTGCCGCGGTTGGTCCGTGTGTGGGTGACCATCTTTACATATCAAGACCCCTCCGTGACTCGGAAAGTACGTTAAGCCGTTAGTCCCGGCTCACCGGCTGTCAATCGTGGATTTTGGCAGCCGTTACGGATCGTCAGAAGCCCGAAAGTCTGACAACCAGTCTTACCAAGGGTATCGTAATACCCAGTAACTGGGTTGTGGAGGTCAGATAGGCAGTCGCTCCATGTAAAATACTGGCCTTCAGCTGCATCCGGTTAGACTGGAAACCGACCCCAACTAAGTTGGGAAAAAGGCTAGGCAGATGACGAGCTATACTGCAGTGCGATTCTGTAACTATCTCACCGTGAAAACTTAGGTGAAGTGAGCGTGGAGTGAGCTGTCAATAGTGTCAATTCCTAGCAAAAACAAACTCACTTCACCTAAGTTTTCACGGTGAGATTTTTACAGAATCGATCGGCTGGTTCGATAGATGAAATTTATTAAGAAAGTATATAGACATATATTGTTTAACAGTATACCTACAGTGCCCAACAAAACCATCATGTAGATATTATAATAAGAAAGCAGTCACCTCACATTGATTTTGAATGTTAATAAACATACGCGTAGCTCACGGTATGCGCTCCATCATTTGTTCCCACTAAGCACCCTTTTCTATCACTTCGTATATTTAACCTCACTATGATTTTCAGCGGTCTCGACGACGTAGCTTCCTCAACATGCGTCTCGCTTCTCAAACGGGTAGCTCGTGGTGGTCGCACCGTCATCTGCTCCCTGCACACGCCATCTGCCCGTCTGTTTGCGGAGTTTGACCATGTGTATGTGGTGGCCGGTGGTCGCTGCGCCTACCAGGGAACGTCCTCTGGAGTCGTGCCTTTCCTTAATGAGCTGCAGCTGCCCTGTCCTAAGACTTACAACCCTGCAGATTTTAGTGAGTATACCTAACTTCACATTATCATATTGAACGTCCACTGGGCCTGCTCAAACATCGCCAACGTTCATGCTTGATTCTGTCGAAATAATTATTTTGTGTCAGATACTAAAAACGAATTCGGTTGATTTTCGTGACTGCCTTCGTTGATTAGTTGCATTTTTATTTCTAATGCAGACAAAATAGTAAAAGGATAGCCGCCAGTCAGAAAAAGCTCGAGGTGGTGCAAAAATAAATGATTAAGATTACAACAAGTCAAAACTACAGATATTGTAGTTTAGTAATATACGAGATGAAAACTAATAAGAAATATGTGTGAAATGACAGAACTATTAAGGAACAGTACTAAGATAATGTTAAAGTTTAATTACACTATAATAAGAGTGTTATTGTCATAATGATCTCAGAACAGAAAAGAATTGGTCAATTAGACTAACACACACATTGGTTTAAGTTCGTGATTATGATGCTTCTGTTGTATACCTATTCGTTTTCATTTATATGACTTACTTTTTACTTATATACGCAATATATCATATACTGGCTATATGAAGATAGGTAGGTAAATCTATGTCCAAAATTACTCTTGTAAGACTTGCTACTAAATATGATACGCATGTATTCGCAGTAAAGAAGATCAGAACCTACCTTACTTTCACTTTTATGAGCCAGTTTTGATCCACATACAAGTAAGCACTGCATAACGTATATACATTGCAAATATACTAAGACTAATATTGGATATATTATCTTAGATCATCTAAGACTGAAAAGAAATTGTAATTTGGATAACAGCAACTAAGACACATACTATATTAACTAGATCATAGTTTCAAAAAAATAAACTAAAAGAAAATTCTTCCTTCTAGTAATCGAAGTTACTAGTGGCGAATATGGATCTCATGTAGAAAGAATGGTATCAGCTGTTGAAAATGGCAAGAACCAACGATGGAGAAACTACGCCATTGAAGACGTCCAAGCAGGAGAGCAGTTCGAAGAGATGGAGATAGAACAACTCAACGCTGGTGGAGTTGAGAAACATAACTATAAGCATGGATGTACTGCTTGCCAACAATTCATGGTGCTACTCAAGAGGATGCTGTTGCAAACTCTTAGAAATAAGGTAATATATAACCTAGATATTATTTTAACAATTTGATCTTGAATACAATTATTATAATCAATGGTCAAGTTCAAAGATCAGAATATTTATGAAGAAGACATATCACATTATCACACATCTTCAAACCAGATAAAAATATATAGCTTTAAAATATGGAATGGAAATTCATTTCATTTGTTGAGATGAATTCTGATGGACCAAAACCAGAATGTGAGTGGTAATAAGAAAAAAATCCACAATTATTTTCGAAATTCCAACAAAGTCACCAGCTTTATTTTCGTAGAATGTGAATCAGCTGATGCTATGCTAATAGACCAAGTACTAGCATACATGTTTTGTTTAGAATACTAAATACAGAATGCAGATACGTACCTGTATATAAATTTTGTCAGTAGCAATAAGATAATTCACCTACAAGCCCGTTACGGGGCAAAACAAACATTAAATGATTACCGATAAAATTATTATTTTTTTCAGAGCTACCTCTGGCTGCGGGTCGGCTTGCACTTGTTCATTGGGTTCATCGTTGCTCTTTTGTTCAACAATATGGGCTACGACGCATCCAAGACCATTTTCAACTTTGGTTTCTGCTACGCCTGTACCATTGCCATGCTTTACATTCCCATGATGCCTGTTTTACTTGCCTGTAAGTACAAAAATATTATTCTCATTTTAATTATTATTTTTTTAATAAGGCTGCCTTCACTGACGATAACGCTAACACGCATGTGTAAGATTAATCATCTACTCCTTTTATTACAGCAATAATGTAGCTTCTACTATTCTCGTTTTCATTTCAGTTCCAACAGAAATACAGCTTGTCAAGAGAGAGTACTTTAACCGCTGGTATGGCCTCAAGCCCTACTATGCCGCTCTGGTCATCTCAAGGACCCCCGCCACTATCTTCTTCAGCCTTATCTACCTGGTCATCACTTATCCCATCACCTCGCAGCCAATAGAGCTGGATAGGATATTCATGTTCAGTTCTACGTGTATTCTATTAGCTCTCATATCGGAATCTATGGGAACTGTCATTTCGTCTATGTTGAGTGTGGTTGTAAGTAACTTTTAAATTCTTTCAACCTTGGATATTCTCCTCATCTGCCTAGCTTTTGCCGTACTATCTTATGGTCTGTTTCTGCATGCAGCTGACAGATACCAGTATACCAGTATTTAGTACGCTTTTTCGTTTTCATTTTGAAAGTTTTTCTATAAAAAGCTGTAAGTAACGTATTATTTATCGTTTATACATTATATTCATTTTAATATATTGTTATAATTGTGATAATTTATTATTTGTCACATGGCTATGCAACAAGGATGTGAGTTTCTGTCTTCTTTTCAAAATGTTACTTTATTATTTACTTAAGACTAGGCAATTCTAATTTTCTTTTCAGAACTCTGTCTTCACGGGCCCAGTATTGAGTGTTCCACTGATGCTTCTCGCGGTTTACGGCATCGGCAGTGGTGACGACCCTCTCCCCATTGTATGGAGACTTGCAAGGGCTTGCTCGTTCCTCCGTTATGGGATCGAGGGTCTAGTCGCCGCGATATACGGCCCGCCCAGGAATGATCTCGTATGTCCTGACCATGTCGACTACTGTGAATATAAGAACGTTGCGTAAGTTTTAAGAACTTGATTATTTTATGTTTTAATTAAAGAGTACGGTTCTACTAGCTCTTACATTTAATAAATACAATCAAGGTACAAGTGTACCTCTCCAATTGAAGCATGTTTTTTATTCCCATTAATATACGTCTATTATATTCTAGGTTAATCTGATATTTTCGTTACGTTTACTGATGAATTATCTCTACTTTCCAGCTACTTCGTGAAACTTATGGGAATGTCTGGTGTGTCCTTCTGGGTTGACTTCAGCGTGCTTATCTTCATCCTGCTCGCTATGAATCTCACCGGCTACTACCTTCTTCGGCAACGTCTCTCTCCAAACTACGCGTTTAGAGCTATTAAGGTTATCGGAAACTTTATTAAAACCAAGATGAGTTCTTACTCGTAGTAAGTCATGGAACTTCATAAGTTTTTGCAGTTTCATCGTGCAATTTGGGCCCTATTCCAAAAACTATTATGTATATACGATAATACCCATTAGAAATAGAATATACTATTATAATTTTTTACGTCTTGTAGACGTATGAACATTTTTATATTATAGCAATCAGAGTTGCCAGATAAACGTGTTGCCAATGTTTTTAAGAGCTTGATGCTCATTACATTCATAGAATGTGAAGATTAAACCACTGTGATAGCATGATATAGGTTTGAAGTGGTTCCTATTTACCCGACTACGGCGAAGCCAAAAGGAGGGAAATTCTTCTTGTGCATTTGTTAAAAAAATGGTTTAGGTGTAAAACTTTACTAATGTATTTAAAAAAAATTGAATATAAGAAACTTAAAAATCGGTTACTAGGTACCATTTAAAATGTCTAATTTGAACCAAAGGAAGTAAAGGAAATCCCAATGTGATAGATCTTTTGTAGGTTTTTACTTAATGATAATTACAAAATTTGATAGTTTTTAGAACCACAATAATAAAAAGAACAATACTTATTACACATGATATTGAGTGAAGGTAATGAGGATATTTTTAAGACTGATTGTACATGAACACCGTCTTCTTTTACTTGAAATAATTATAAAATAATGCATGTGCTTGTTAGTTTTTTTGTCTTTCAAATTAATTTGTATGGATATTTACTTAAGCTATTTCACTAGCAAGAAAAACATCACATATACACATTGCTAAACGCCATGCATTAGCACTACTTAAGTCACACGTATCGCATACTCTTTACTAGCTCGAATGACCTAAACCCGCATTTAAGTCACGCTTTGAGTTTTCAAAGCATTTATTTCAATGAAACCATTTACAGGCACTTTTGAATTGTCAAGAAGTCGGTCAGTCAGAAAATATGAAGCTAGTATAAAATGGACTCCTAAGTCACAGAAAAGCGTGACCTAAATGCGGGTTTAGGTCACACAGTGCTATAATATTTACCATTTAAGTGACGTGAGTAACCTTGAAACAAGAACAAAATTCTCAGAGTTCATCAAATGAAATGTACAAGGATTTTTCATTGAGTCGAATACCAGCGACCTTAATACTGTTTTAGAAAACTCCTTATAAGGAGTTCCTTTTATGGAACAATCTAAGTTAGTCATAAATCATGGGTATCTAACTATTTTATTTTATTTGTTTTTTTTTTATATATGTTGCTTAATCACTTGTAAACATGTTCGCCTACACCTTTTTCTGAACATACGGTCTATTTACGACGACTGTCTTGTTTCTAACTACACTTTGCAATTTGTCCAAAGTTGCAAAGTGTAGTTATCATTATCATCCGTTATGGTACAAATGTTAAAGTGCAAAAGCTTCTAAACATATTTTATTATGGTTCCGAAGCTGTAGACCATTGACCCTGGTTTTATTTAACTTAATAGAAGTCTTATTCTCCATTTCCTACATTTTGGATGTAAAGAATTAACAAAAAAACAAATGAAATACACTGGATTCCCCCTTTTCAATTCATCGCAAATCTCTAAAAACTAGACGTTCTAGGTCATAAATAATTAAATTTACATCTCCCGATGCGACATAATTATATGAAGTTTACAGTAATCATGGTAATTTGATGTTCGTCCGAACAAGTTTTGCAAATCAGTGTGTTGCATAGTGCAGATAGAGCTTGGGCGTCGTAAATAGGTATTTTCGGCAAAACTTCATCAATTTCATCATCATTCAATCATCTATGAGAGCTTAGAATGGATAGCTGTATGACGTCACATTTTGCGGTTGGCGTGTTTGTTTCAAGTGGAGACTCGGCTTAATAGAATGTCCTTACGATCAAATTTTTTGTTAATATGGAATTCAATGAAGGCGTTTTGTCTTGATCTTGCGTGGTGTCATATATGATTTTAAACCTAATACTTATTAATAAGTAGGTGTAAATAATTTATATTCTGAAAATCATCTCTTCAACTATTCTTAATTATCTGTATTTTAATTAAGTAAAATAATCTGTTGGTGTAAATTATTTTCTTATAATTAAGTGTGGGTTTGGTTTGAGCAATCAAATGTAAAAATAAAACCATTACAGTTCTTCAAACGTATTTTTATTTACCAAATGGAGTTCTCACTAAAATAAAATCACGCATTTGTTTATTAATGAACAAAAAATCGTCTCAACAAAATCTGACTAGGGCAGTCAATTTGCCACTTAACAAAAATAATAATTTCAATAAAGTTTAGAACTTTTGTATTAATTCCTACTTATTGTGCTCTAGGTGCTATCGTGCACTTGATGTAGTATATAAATCGAATATTTTTGATTCTACAGGGTTATTGGTAAAACATCAACAAACTCTTGAGAGGTCATTGTACTCATCATTATGAACAACTTTTACTATGGGACCAAACCAGAAATCGCGAAAAAAATATCAGCTGTTCCCTACATTTTGACGAGTTATACGAACGTAAAATGTAGGGAACAGCTGTTTTTTTTCACGATTTCAGGTTTGGTCCCATAGTAAAAGTTCTTCATAATGATGAGTACAATGACCTTTATGAAGTTGTTAATGTTTTACCAATAACCCTGTATAGTCATAATGTCATATTTTTGTCCTAAGTACAAAGTATGCTATATCAATATATTTACATAAATCGTGTTTGAACTATGTAAGTATTACTTAGGAATGTTCGTATATAATATTGTAATAGATGCAATTTCTTGTTAACGTGCATTTTTTCCTTATATTTGTCTACATTGAATATTAATGTAGAAGAAATTATTATTATTAATTTAATATTTTATTATTACAGTGGAAGCTGCCCATATTTCTAAAAAATACTTCTATAATATTGCTATGAACAATTCATTCTTTAGCTAACGTTTAAAAATTCCGCACAACGAATAGATACAAGTAAAGGTTATTATCAAGTAGCCATAACTAAGATAATATGAAAAAGAAGATATTTTTAACTGTAAAGATTCCATTATTGTTCTAAATGAATGTTTTTTATCATAATAAGCCATTTACATTAATCAAGTTGTGTCCATTGAAATGTTTTATCTCCCATAAATTGTTTATATAGACGATGTTATAGTTCATTCATAATAATAGGTCATTTATTTTTATATTAACTATGATATTGTCTTTTCCTACAAAATTCGTTTATGATTTCAGTTTCAGATGAATATTGAGCACTCATTATATAATATAATTATAATATTATCATTGTAATTGGAATATTTTTCGTGGAAGTTATCCAACACATAGTAATATCATGGCAGTTTTTATTGATAATCTATTGATGAGTTCTATGTACAGTTTGGTAACCATTCGATAAAACATTCACTCATCTCTGACACTTTGGTTGGTCATACACCGATATCGTTTTACAACAATTATAAAAGAACAGATAGAAAAATACAAAAGTACACAAGTATTTACAATAAATTAATACTTCTTCGAGAAATTAAAGTAACAAATGTAAATAAAAATATCTAACTTAACATAACGAGTATTAAACAATTAACTTACTTTATATGTAGATACGAGATTGTAAACATTTTTAGGCCTTGACTTGTCGTAAAAATAAAATTTATTTGATGACGTGGAGATTTTGGAAGAATTATCTGTTCAAGACGTCTTTTATGATTGTCTTTATACAAATCTTAAATGAAACTTTTATATCAAACTTACAATAAAAACTTAAATTAACAACTGTGATCATCGCTTGTACTGTAAGGCGTGAACTTTATATTCTTACTAAATAATAATTGTGATGTGATGTTCAAAATGAAATGATGACACAATGATTTTTTAATGAAACATTCGATCATTTGAGATTGCTTAGACAGATCATAAAATAATTAAAATTACAAACGATTGAAAAACTATCAATAATTTGTCATTTAAAAATTCAGGTAATATTTTGACAGAAGTTGTTTCGATAAAAATCGTGTAATTTTTTATTGAGCACTGAAGTTTGTTTATACTAAATCAAAAGAATCTAAAATAAACAGACTAATTTCAAACATTTCTTGATAGGTACTTACTTACAATTATTATAATAAACGGTGCGAGTTCCAACACCAATCAATTTCGATCTGTAATAAATTCCTAAATGTTATTCTTTACAAATATTATCCACATTCCACATTCCCGGCACTTATAGTGAATTAACTATAGTAATGGTAACAACTCTATACTAAGGTTTTAATTACTGAATATAATATTAATGAATATACACGATAAACTTAAATAAATACGTAATTTACAGATACTAATTAATTAAATTGCGACGTTATCGAAACAGTTGGAAAAAAACAAAAATAATATTACATTAAAATGTAAAGTAAAAGATAAAGTGTCTTTAAAAGATACAATAAAATGGAATGTTAAAATTGTTAGCCTTAAAATAATATTTACAAATGGTAAATTAATTTGGCACCTTCTACGTGTGAGAGGAAGATTATGGTGCCTTAATTCTAAAGGTACTGACATTATAAGTACCGAAGCTAATATGTGATGTAAAGCGAAGTATTATAAGTCTTATTTGTGACTATATCCCTGACAATGTTTAGATCACTATCGTAATTCCCTAAGAGAACTTTTTCTTCTACTCCTGCTTGCATATCTTTAGATGTTATTCACATTTGTTCTTCTTTTTAATTTTTTTCCCGGTTACAGCATTTTCTGTATTTGTTACATCAGCAAGTCTAATTTTAAAACTAAGATAATATCGTTAAGTTATATAAATTTTGTAATATCGTAATGTTTTAGTTTGGAACCGGGAATAAATTTTATTGTTAATACTATCCCATTTTAATATCAAGTATAACACCAGACATTTCAAATGCAGAAGAAACATATAATTTCTTCCGTCGCGTTTTCTTGTCTTATCTGTAAGCATCACTCTTCCTGACGGAAAAGCTCATGTCTTTATATTTCTCAAGCATTTTTTCTGGCACCTTAGAAAGTGAATTGTTGGCTAGCTTTCTCTTCATCGCACTGTTCCATGTAGAGTGCTGGTCGTTCTGTATCGAGACATGCGCCAAGCTTGGCATGTCTGATCAAGGGTCCTTGGCGTCGCCAGAGCTGGGCATCGTCTGCAGGGTCGCAGGCGGCCAGGACTGCAGTCACTCGGTCTTCTGATGAGAGGGAGAGGCAGAGGCGGTGGTGACGGATGAGACCGTTGTCGAAGCGCCACTCTTGGTTGCCGCCTGTGTAGTGGCAGGGATACATACCTGAAAAATAATGTGTGTGTTTTTTTAGGCCTTGGATTTTCTTATGACGGCAATAATAATTTTCAAGATCTAGCTCATATCAACCTTCTCAGATTAAATGGCATAGGAAAGGCTCTCGCAAAAAAAATGGAGGTTGCATATTTAGCGTAAATTCTGAGATCAATTAATACGAACGGGTTTTACCTAAAGTGCCATCAACAAGATGACCCATGGTATCTAGACACCTCACTCCTTGCTTGATAACGTGCGAGACATCAGTCATGGCTGGTACTTGCAGTTCAGGATACACGTGCTCCAGGTACCAGCGGAATGGCTTGCAGTGCAGCTTCTGACGGAGGTTCACGCGTTCTGATATGCTGAAGAAGAATAAGGAAATATTGTTTGAAAATCTAGCTTTCGTCAAAAACATTGTACTTTGATTCAGTAGTTACAGAATTTTGAAATAAATAGTGTCCGAAAAGACATGAATTAACAATTCCTAGCAGTAGATAATGTAGGTACGTGAGTGTTTAAGAATAAGTTGGCATAATGTCATCATCATTATTTTAGCCAAAAGACGTCCACTGCTGGACATAGGCCTCCCCCAAGCACCTCCACTTCGACCGGTTCTGTGTTTCTCGCATCCAACGGGTTCCTGCAGCCTTTACAAGGTCATTGATTTACCTTGTGGGAGGCCTTCCAACGCTACGTCTTCCGGAACGCGGTCGCCACTCCAGAACCTTTCGGCCCCATCAGCCATATGTTCTACGAGCAATGTGCCCTGCCTATTGCCACTTAAGTTTGGCAATTCTTCAGGCTATGTCGGTTACCTTGGTTCTCCTGCGGATCTCCTCATTTCTGATTCGATCACGCAGGGAAACTCCAAGCATAGCCCTCTCCATTGCCCTTTGGGTGACTTTCAGCCTTCTAATAAGACCCATTGTGAGCGACCACGTTTCGGTGCCATATGTCATCACTGGCAACACGCACTGGTCAAAGACTTTCGTCTTGAGACACTGCGGTATGTGGGCTGAGCATAATGTATAGTATTAGCATATTCAGCCTACAATCTTCTCATTGCACGGACATAGGCCTCCTTTCTGAGAGAGGAAGCATATGCAGATATATAATGCAAAAAGGAAATTCCACATCAAAATTAGAACTAAATAAGTTTCAACTTACTCTCCAAAATCAACTTGCTTAGCCAACGGCTGGGACCGATAGTACAGTTCCTTGTAATCGTCCATCCATACTTCGGCAGCTCTCCTGGTGTTTCTTGCAAACACCGCACCGGATCCGCCAGGGAAAGTGTAGGGGTGACGCTTCCTGAAGACGTGACCCACTCGGGAGCAGGGCACTATTTCCAAGGAACCGCCACATTGCCATACCCTGGAATTTCAGAATGTAAGAGTAAATTTTATGACAAGTACAATACATTCTACATTACAATAGCAATGTCAATGATTGGTACCCGTATGATCATCATCATCATCATTTCAGCCGAAAGACGTCCACTGCTGGACATAGGCCTACCCCAAGCACTTCCACTTCGACCGGTTTTGTGCTTCTCGCATCCAACGGGTTCCTGCGGCCTTCATAAGGTCGTCGGACCACCTTGTGGGAGGCCTTCCAACGCTACGTCTTCCGGTACGATACACGTATAAAGGCTCATATACATATATGTATGTGTTGTTTACTAGTTCAACTACAGACAATTTTAGCTGTGATGTATTACAGTACCCGGCGATAAATATTGCACATCGACCTTTGGAAAGAGGTGTATTTTATACAAAGAATAAAGATAATTATCAAAAGAAGCAAATCATAATTGTTTTAACAGCTCCTAATAGATACCGGACTGTTTGTATTTCGTGCGACAGAGATAACGCTCTACGAAGCCGAAATTAGCCAATTGTCTCTTTCCAAAGGTCGATGTGCAATATTTATCGCCGGGTTGGTTAGTATTTTTTCATCGGTATCAGTTTGCAAAACTCACTGCGATTTTCAATATCCTAAAAACCTTGAAGTTATGAAAACCGGTTTCAGTGAGTCGTTTGTTTTATAAATTCATTCAACTTAAACTGCTTACCTAAACGAGATCTCCAGATTCTCTCCTCCCCAGACGTCCATTCTCATGTCGTATTTGCCGAGTTTGGTGAAGTACTTGCGGTCCATGCTGAACAACCCACCAGCTATCATGGGAGTTCTGATAACCTGAGTCGGGTCGCTGAGGCGGGCGCTACGCTCGGCGTGAGCTAGGTACTCCCACTGAAAAGTGATTAAGAATAATGAATTTCAATTATAGTTTGACTAGAAATCTGACACGGTAGCTATCGTGGTAACTGGATTTAGATCTTGATCTTGCAAATATTGTAATGCTTAGAAAGTGTGAACGAACTTGAAATATATCCACGAAATTGCTAAGAAAGAAAAAGAGTCAGTTCCTATAGGATTCCTCCCAAAAGGCTGATGAGATCGTGCCAACCAACACCGTTGTGCGTATTAACGAAGGACTACTATGTGCATCTTTGACCTACATTCGGCACAGTCATAAATATAAAATATACTTATTTATTTTTAATGCGTGTTAGATATTACGGTAAAATATTGAAGATTTCATCAGACTCATATTAGAAATTACTCCTAAAGTCCAATCTGTCCACATATCCGGCACTTCACCTTCTACAGCTAGTAAGCGACAGTTGGTCAGTGAGCGGTTACCTTGAACACCAGGTTCCAATCGAAGCCGCCGCGCAAGTCTGCCGACGCACCGATGTATTGGAATGTGTCCATGCTGATCACGTCTATGACTGGACACACCACGCGCGTTGGGTCCTGTGGACGAAAGAAATCACATGGTTATATAACAGAAAAAAAAAAACGAATCCATCCTGTAAATGAAATGGATGGATAGGAATGAAAATTTTCCGTCAGACCCTCTGGTGGTTTTTTTTTATGAATGACTTCTTGCAGGTCAACCTTGCAGGTTGTTGACTGCTTAATCGGGCTAACCTGTGGATGCCTTATAAATAAAGTCTCCGGCCAGGGCAAAAAACCTTATAAGCTAAGTGACTACACGCTAAGGGCACCCGCTGTGGGGTATGAACCTCGGCTCAGAGCATCGCTTGCGGACACCTTTTCCTGCGATACTCCGGAATTAAATACTCCGGGTTCGTCCTTAAAAACATAGTAAGTATACTAACGTTCAAATCATTTTATTCACGTACATCTACTATCTAAAGCGATGCTATTTATGGTCTTCATGACATGTCATGGCTGAATTCACAATCGTTGCATGTAGCGTCGAAATAAATCTACTAGTTTAGTAATTGCCATGGAATTTTATTACCTCTACATGCTGAAAGAACGACTACTTATTACAATAATAGCTAATAAATTCTCCTGTATTTAAATTTTGCAAAATCTGTAATGCTGAATGATATATCGGTAAGTGCTTTAATATGAATACTTTTGCCATATATTATTATCATAGAAACTGTGCCTATACCTTTGCAAGAGTTTTTTTTTTGGCATCAATGACCTTACAAAAATAAGGTCACTATAATTTTTTACGTAACTTCCTTTATAATTAGGCGGAAGAATGATCGTAAACTAATGTTTTTTACTTAAGTTATTACCTTGTAGTCATATACGAGTACAGTTGGGGTTTTACCTAAGTCCAAAGGTGAACAGTTTCAAAAGGAAGCCAGTTCAAAGTGTTTTGTAAACTAAGGATGCAAATCGATCTGAAGGCCAATTCTCGTTCTTAAAAACCTTAAATCTGGTCTCAATCTCATTATAGCATATATTGTCAGCGATAATTAATGTCAAAAATTTGTCAAAAATGTAGGTATTTTAGTGGTGTTTTGACTGAAATTAGACTACGAACGTTCTTAAAAATATTAGAATTGCCCCCGGTGTTGTGCTTGGCAGCCGGATTCCGTTCATCGATCGACAATCGAATTAGTTTTGAGACTATCGACGACACAATCTAGTTGTACCTAGATTACCACTAGGTGAGCAAAAACTCACGAAAATATGCTGCATACAGGATACATTTTTAACCAGTGCGTAAAATGTAACCACTAATTCAGCATATGATTCTAGACCCTCTAGCGTAGACGTCTTTCATCAGTTATAAAAAAATAAATTAGTTGCACTTTTCTATGAAACACCAGTTTTTTTTTGATAACTGACGAAACATTTCTACGCTAGGGGTCTCGAATCTAATGCTGAATCCATGGTTACAGTTTGCGCACTGGAAAAAAAATCCTGTATAATTTAGTCAGCCATATGCCTGTAATCTGAAATACTTATACCGAAAAATACATATACGATACTTAATATGCGAAGCGTGAGCCATTCAAAGTAATAAAGGTGATGACTAAACCGCCAAAGGTCACTACAATTTCAAGTAACAAATTCCATTAAGACAACATGCAACTTTTAACCGCAAATCGAAATTTATTGCTGAAAGTGTGATCACATTGAGTACCTAGTGTGGTTTTGTGAAGAAACAGTCTGCAACCATTATATTACCTATATTTTCTATGATAAAGAACATGACTAATGTAAACTAATAGGGACTAATAGGGGTAGGGGAGGGGGGATTAATGCCCGTTTTCTAACGAATGCCTCAATAAAGCACGCTGTTGGATGTTCAACTTTCAGAGCTAAGCTGAGCGATAAAAATCCAACAACAGTCTGGTCTTGCAGCCTAATTGCGTAACATACAATCCCTGTTTAAATCTTAATCTCTAAACAGATCCGTGACTAATTAATTGACAGACTGACGGGAAAAGCAAAGCTTTAACTGAAGGAAGAAACACAAGATTCCCTCCCCATCACCTATCTGCTACTCAACTTGGAGGAGGGGTGAACGAACAAATGATTGTATTTACATAAAGTTTGTATGATTCCAAAAGATTTCAGCGACAAAAGACAGTTATTACAAAACATGAACTAGAAATATTCTAGATTTTTATATTACCCTGAACCAATACACGTGCGGTTGTAACAGTTTACTTTCAGGCTGTTCTTTGATTATAGTTTAAGGCCGAATCGTAACATTCACTTTTAACCGAAGATGGTTTTTTGATGGTTAAGTTTGTAAAGCTTTAAAGGTTAGTTAATTTACGAGAAGGCTTTTGTAATAAGTAGTAACTTGAAAAATATTAACAGTTAATTTTAAAAGCAGTCACTAAGAACAATAAAAAAATGGGTCGAAGTCTCACAAAAACTTAAAAAGAAATACAATATGTAAAATAAACAAGATACCTACTGAAGCCTTCAAACGGTCTAGTTTCAAGAAGGAAGCCTTTTAACCCTTTTGAAAGTCGGGTAAGTACAGTCAGTTTTAATCTTAATTAATAAACTAAATGTTTAATTTAAATCGGAACAGAAGTTAAAAGAAAATTATATTAACGTTTAGCTGTTATATGAGATGCCGAATAACAATTTAATGAATAATTTTGTGACAATTAACAATTTAGATGTAGAATTCGGCAAACATTTTGTAAAATCAAGCAATAGTGAATTCTTAGAAACGTTAATATAGCCTCTAACCCTTTAACTCATTTAGCCTCCTTTTCGCTGCTGCAAACTTTTCACATCGGTGTTGAGCTTGTAGCAGAGATTCACGTGAACAATATTGCAGAGTTAGATTAAGTCATTATCATTATTTCAGCCGAAAAACGTCCACTGCTGGACATAGGCCTCCCCCAAGCATATCTACTTCGACCGGTTCTGTGCGTCTCACATCCAACGGGTTTCTGCGGCCTTCACAAGGTCGTCGGACCACCATGTGGGAGGTCTTCCAACGCTACGTCTTCCGGTACGCGGTCGCCATTCCAGAACATTTCGGCCTCATCGGCCATCTGTTCTGCCAGCAATGTGCCCTGCCCACTGCCACTTAACTTTGGCAATTCTTCGGGCTATGTCGGTTACCTTGGTTCTTCTGCGGATCTCCTCATTCCTGATTCGATCACGCCGGGAAACTCAAAGCATAGCCCTCTCCATTGAGAGGGTGACTTTTAGCCTTCTTATAAGGTCCATTGTGAGCGACCACGTATCAGTGCCATAAGTCATCACTGGCAACACGCACTGGTCAAAGTTTTTCGCCTTCAGACACTGTGGTATGTGGGACGAGAAGATAAAGCGAAGATATTGTGAAGTTAGATTAAGTATGTAGGTTAAAATTACTAACGTAGTTATCAAGAAATTTTAATATTGTTACTAACATATTTGAGTCCTTTGTTACTTGTTATTAAATATAAATAAATATTATAAATAAACCATTCCCCAAACTGGGTACATACTTATACATTGAAATAAATTCTTATTTCACCAACAGATGTCGGTCGCGACATGACTTGTGAGTTTGGTCAATTGTTGTCACCGGCGTCGGCACGGTTGAGGACCGTGCCCAAGTCTGTTATTTCAATGCCAAGTGTACTGCCACGGTTGCGTTGTACACTTGAAGTTATTATGTAAAGGTGATAAATGTCTGGTGACCATTGCATTGCAGTCTTACCAAGGGGTATCGTATTACCCAGTAACTGGGTTGTGGAGGTCAGAAAGGCAGTCACTCTATAGAGGTATGAGAAACAGGGTGTAAAGTTCACTCATCCTCCATAGAAAAGGGAGGATCCTCCGACCAGACGGGTGTTGTGTCTGGCGGGCAACTGCCCGTTGATTCATGTCGGGCCGTTGTATCTATGCTAGTTGCGCGGTAAACTCTGCTTGCGCGATGCAGGATTTGCGTGACGTCAGTATGACGCGTTGTTTGTATGTGGCGTTGTAGATACCGCTACAACTCCATGTAATTATAGATGCATGGGGTTAGACTGGAAGCCGACCCCAACATAGGTGGGATAAGCCTTGGCAGATGATGATGATAAATGTCTGTTGAATGAACATACATAACATCACGCCTGTAATCCCCGAATGGTTAAGCAGAGATGTACAGTGCACCCAGATTTGGTCAGTTATAATAGGGGCGACCCTATTGCTATCAACCGGGCACAAATCGAGACACCGGGGCCTGCTACTGGGAAATTCCTGGTGGAAAAACCTAATATCATTTTGTCGACCTGGGAATTGAACCCAGGACCCAGAAAGGGGCTGGTGTGAATATGTAATTACTAGCTGACCCAGCGAACTTTGTACCGCTTCAGAATCAACAAATGTTTAAGATTTCCAATGCACGAGTATACTTCTCGATGAACGAAAAAATTTTTTTGATCGAAATCAGCCAATCCGTTCTCGAGATATCAAAAAAGCCGTTCCATACAAAATTTATGAGAAAATGAAAAAGAAAACCTTCATTATTATTTTTTTCGTGATTTTTCCGATGTTTTTTTAACAGTTGTTCTACTATTCGGGGCAGAGAGACAAATCCAACAAATCAAAATTCTTAAAATCGATCCAGCCGTTCTTGAGCTATAAACGACATAACTAAAACGACTTTGCTTTTTTTTTATAAATATACTAGCTGTCCCGGCGAACTTTGTACCGCCAAAGAATCAATAAATGTTGAAATTAATTATCTTCATTTTTTTTCCCATGTTTTAACAGTTATTCTGCTATTCGGGGCGGAGACAAATCCAACAAAACAAAGATCTTAAAAATCGATTCTGCCGTTCTTGGTGTAACTAACCCGACTTTGTTTTACTTATACCTATAGATAATTATAGAAGATAGGTATGGGAAGCAAGGTAAAAAGATGGGTCGTAGAATTAGCACTCACTTAAGTATATATACAATGACAAGTGATCTAATTATGACATTAATTTACAATAACAATAGACATCACTTTGTCGGTTCAACTATGTGTAACCTACTTAAACTTATGCTGTAAATCTTCGCATAACATGAATAATATTTCCACATCAAATAAATTTTTCAATCCTTTACCTACTTATGTAAATCTCTCAGAATCTTTAGAAGGTTGTAATATTTTGAAGCAAATAAGCTACAGGTAAACTGGAATCGAGAACTATTAATTTATTTATTTTTATTTAGGTACTCGTATCACGCTGACTGACTGGTATCTTAAATAAGAAATAAGGGATATCTGAAACAACAATTTAACATCATCATCATAATCTTCATTCTCGTATATGACTTTATTTGGGGACCCTCGTCTACTGTCCTCTGCTCCATCCGCAGCCATCTCAGTGTTCGCTTCTTTCCCAGCCGAATCATCATTCACACAATCTATCCATCTTTTCTTTCAATGTATATGATATAACCTGAAGCCACTTATGACTTAGGTGACCAAGAATGGGGCATGTTGAAACAAACGCTCAAGGAATGAAAATACAATGCACTAATTGCTACACACTCCTGCAAATTCCACGGCAATCGTCTCAGTGATTTCACACGGTGTTACATGAAAATAAATTAGTGAAGATGTAAGTTATTACAATATTTAACGAGTAGGCTGTAAAGCATGGCGTAAGATTACAATCCAGGTAGTACCCATTTATGAAGCAGTTTTCTAAAGTGAAGGTACGTTGCTAATCCGTGTGATGTGTGGTAAGCCTGGCGATTGAATATTAGCGTTAAGTGAGTGGAGTGTGAACATGGAGAATGGCTTGTTACATCATTACCAGCAGGTTGAATTCAGCACGTGAATCCAGACAGAGTAGAAACCTTTCGTTTGTTATAAAAAAAAATCTGCTGTTTCATAGAAAAGTGCAATACCTACGCGGTCAAAATGTATGGAACAACATTTTTTTTTTAAACCGACGACGAGTTTCATCGCACGTTCAGAATCATTTCCTGAATCATGTAACTGGTTGCGCGTCAATGTTCCTGTTACCCAGTATAGCAGATGTTTTTATTAAAATTCTGATCCATTTTAAAATGTATCTGATTGTGACGCCTATTTGCATGGGATTATTGTGAAGTTACTAAGAAATATTTGCGTCAGCTCGATGCTCATACATACCCACTTTAACACAATGATTATCAACATAGGTAAGTAAACTGTGTCTTTACGACACAATTTACGTTATCGTAATTCAGCAGAATTGTAGTTAGCTATTGTCTGATTTCTCGTATCTTTACCAATTATCAAATCGTACAAAAGCGTTCAACCTTTCAAAGGGAAATTGACTTTAGTATCTTCCAACTACTAGATATATATTGGCCCCCTTACTAATAAACGTATCATATCAGATGAATAGTTACACACCGATTTCTCTCTTTCAGTCGGCAGTAATTTGACTTTCGAAAGAAGAAGACAAAGCTTTGTGCAAACGCCAGCACATCAAGCTACCCGAAACTGTCAAATTTTCCCAATCAACTTTGAACCTAACGCTTTAGCGATAAAGTTGAAAATATATTAAAGAAATTTGACAGATTGTAGTATATTGATGTGCTGGCGTCTGTACCTATAACTATACCACTATGCAACGTTTATTAATAAGGGGGTAGATATATAATATTCCAAGATTATAAACAATTTATAAGCTAATTATTGCACATAGAAACTGGTCATATATTTCTATATCTTGTTGCGATGAAAGTCGAAATAACTCTTTCAACTAAATCAAAATGGCGGTGCGTTACTAATACGACTAGTTGCGTAGGAGCAGGTATGCAAGCACAGTGTAGTCTACTGAGCCGGGAGCGACCGAGGGTGAAGGGATCCCGATGATCTGTTGCACAACGTGGTATCTTCCGTTCACTACACTTGAGCAATTGGGGCGACGCAAGGTGAAAGAGGTAACGGATTTAAACAAGTTCAGATAAATTATTTTATTTCAGTAAGTAGGTTTGTACAAACACTTTACGCGTCAATGATATTTTATAACTAGATAAGGTGATGATAAAATTCAAACGTAGAAATCTTACCGTGACGTAAAGTGAGCTGTCATTCCATAAGATGCTAGGGATTGACACTACTGACAGCTCACTTCAAACTCACTTCGCCTAAGTTTTCACGATGATTTTTACAGAATAGACCCGAAGATGAAGATGCCTCCTGATGTTCCTGAAGATGTTTTCGTGATGAGAGAAAATGCCCATTAAGTGTTCGGAAGTGGTTTGTATTTGTCAGTACAATAAAAAGGCATCTATGCATATCGATCAGAGGCAATAAGTTAAGAAAGTGCTATTGAATTACTACTTTTATAATTTATAACTAATAGGATATAAGTTTGTTACCTCGGCCAACCTCGGGAATTTGTTACTTACTATTAATTAATTATCGATCTTATTACCTCAAAAGTTTCTTGTTTACATAACTATTCTGTTTGTTAATCTGCTTTGAACTCTTTAAATTCTTGAGCCGTGAATTCTACGTTATAACGCGTTATAACGTAGAATTCACGGCTCAACAATTTACGTTCAATATACGTTCAACTATAAGTTTGCCGATTCACAGTCTCCACTCAAGAACACATCTACCTCAACGGTTATCGTTTCTACGGTTAATATGGTCGACACATTGCCAACACTACTTAGCTACAAAGTTACTGTTTTTGGATCAGTAGGTACTGCTCCAAAAACAGTAACTGTAATAGTAATACCCGCACTGGGACCGCGTGGTGGATTACGGCCCATTCCCTCTCACCGGGAGAAGACCTGTGCCCCAGCAGTGGGCACATTATAGGCTGATAATGCTCATGCTAATCGGAACTGAATTTTCAAGATCCTTCTATTAACTCATGACTTGGACCACACAATCATTGCATCGGTATCTGTAACATTACGTGAAGCAACTTACTTTCCAACGTTACACATTTACCAACGGCCTCCATGTTGGTTTTATCTTATTTATTACCGACACTTTTCAATAGGATGGTGTGATTAATGAATCCAGTAGTCATTTGTTTTAAAGAGCCGTGACAAATGATGGCGTGTGCCTGTATGGTCACGTTTCGGGGAAAGTATTGTGATTGTCATTTGTTTATGTCAGAAAATGTTGTTGTAGAGAAAAAGTTAATGTTTTGGGACAGTCTAAATATTAAAATATTTTTTATACTATGCCTGCTCGGAAAGTATCTTATTACTTTTTAAAAATAAGGCGGAAAGTACGTCATTACTGTTGTACAAATTAGCGGGTCGAAAAAGGTTATGAAAATCCATTGTTAACGTGCTGTGTTTTTCTTTTATTTAGGGCAATTCAATAGTTATCCTAATTCAAAATCAAAATATTTTATTTCACATAAACCTACATGGGCATTTATGAAACATCAGATAATTAGACGTAGAATTAAATATAAACCAATGCCAAAAGAAAAAATAATATTACAGTGCAAAATGATACTAGCCACATAAGTATTTTTGCTGATCATTCAAACCAATATTGTATTTATTTCCCTGGCAAAAGTTTATATTGGTTTTAATAACTGCATTATCAATATAAACTTCACTTAAAAAATCTTTCATTTATCTCGTAGGTATAGTTATACAGCACTATGTATGTTTCGAACTATTTATCCGTTAATGTTTCTTAAATTCTTGACTTAATAGGTACCTACCTATTATTTCTTTAATCATTAAATTGCCCTATTAGTCATTCGGTAATCGATCGGTTCGGTAATCTCAGTTCCTTTGAACCATTAAATCGGATCTCATATTTCTTAAAAAACCGATTCTCATTTGATTGCAAGATGCCACAAAAACTTGATAGACTTTAAGACAATGAACAAGATTACAAACTATTTCAGTCTCGCACCTACATTATTTATAGCAGTATCTACCAGATTTGCAGTGTAATAAATAAGTAACTATTACGATCATTGATGACCATTTTAAAACATTATTGGCACCGTTTTAGCAACACCACTACCAAGTTACGACATGTCTTGTAATTCACATTCACTTGGGATGTCCAATATCTCCAATAGGCTATACGGAATGGCCTCATTACTCTCTTAATCGTTCCGTTATAGCCTTATAGCCTAGTCTGGCTCGGTTTACTGTTACCTAATGGCCGTGATACGCAGTATTATAGAAATTCAATTCAATTACTCTAACGTATATACATAGTGTAACCGCAGTTGCTATTAGTATGAGGGTGTAACCGCATAAGTGTTATTAATTTGATCACAATAATTTTTTTGTAAATACATAATTATTCAATTAACAACAGGAAAAGCTTTACTTATATTATGAAGGTAGTGATAGGTAAAGTTTGTGAATTTATATCTTCGGAACTACTGATCCGATTACGATTCTTTCACTAATGAGAAGCTATAGTATTGCCAAATTAATGTTATCCATATTAATATTATAAATTCGAAAGTAACTCTGTCTAAGTATATGTTACCTTTTCACGTCTAAACCAATGAACGGATTTCGATAAAATTTGGCAGAGATATAGATGAAGAAGATAGATGATGGCATCCTCGGAAAGGACATAGGCTACTTTTTGTCCCGTTTTAAACATCCAGACGCGACGGTCGAAGCCGAGAGCAGAAGAAGAGGAGTACAGGATCTAAACGCAAAAAAACGCTAGTTTTATAATGCCTAAAAGTATATGATCGACTACTGTAAACTACATCAGAAAAATATATGATATTCTTCAGGATATATGCTAGGTAAATAGTGTGTTGAAAACATAATACAACAAATTTGATACGATAGAAAAAAAAAATCATGAAGATACCTCTAAAACATTCTTTTTACAATAAAAACCGTACTAATATAAATACAATCATTCTGCTTTTTGTCAGATTATTCTACAAGGAACATACTAAAATACTAGTGTTTTAATTTTTTCGTTCAAACAATAGATTTATTGTAATTAAATAATTGCATCATATTTTGCAATAAATTAACAGCGTTGTGTCATCGCGCTTCTCTTTCTTTTCTATGCAGTCCGACAGTGACTGCGCTTTAGGTCGTGTAAGCCATCGAATGTCTGAAAACCAGTCTAACCAAGGAGTATCGTGTTACCCAGTAAATGGGTTGTGGAGGTCAGATAGGCAGTCGTTTGTATAATACTGGTAGGTATTCAGCTGCATCCGGTTAGTCTAGAAGTCGACTCCAACATAGTTGGGAAAAGACTGGGCAGATTAGATTGGGTGCAACAAAAGGTTTCTGAGAAATTATAAACAGCGGATCAGTTTCCTGTTACAGAGGTTTCCGGAGAACCGAGTCTTTTTAGGTCATGTAGCCCCTTAAGGAACGCTGAATTGATTAGCTTAGTAGAAGTCGAGTTTGTATGTCATGCAATAAAAGCAAAAAAGAATTATGGAGATTGATTGAGCTGATGACGGTCAACCAGTAGTTTAATGGTGATGGGAAAAGGGGACTGGAAAGCCGCAACAATATAAAAAAATTCATTATAACTTAGTCATTTTTCTATTATGTGAGCAAGCAACATTATTTTCGCCAGATATTGTGACATATTATGCGCCAGATATTGTGGAATATTATTACTCAGTAACTGGATTGTGGAGGTAAGATAGGCAGTCGCTTAATGTAAAATACCGGTGTTCAGCTGCATCCGGTGAGACTGGAAGCCGACCCCAACATAGTTGGGGAAAGTATAGGCAGATGATAACTGTGACAGAGGTAGCAATAACCCAATGTGTGGAAAAGGACTGCTGCCGGTCGATTCTGTAAAAATCTCACCGTGAAAACTTAGGTGAAGTGAGTTTGTTTTTGCTAGGAATTGACATTATTGACAGCTCACTCCACAGTCTCTTCTTCACTTTTCACTTCAGCGGTGCTATTCTGTAAATATCTCACCGTGAAAACTTAGGTGAAGTGAGCTGTCAATATTGTCAATTCCTAGCAAAAACAAACTCACTTCACCTAAGTTTTCACGGTGAGATTTTTACAGAATCGACCGGCAGTTTTCACGGTGAGATTATTACAGAATAGCACCGTAGGGCCAGAAAACGTATGTTCAATCCTCTATTTTACGCATTTTTGCACATTGACGTCAATGCACTCTTAACACAAGTATACCTATTAAATCAATATGTAACTGCTACTTTTTTACTTGTAACAGCTATATTTCTTAAATTAAAATATAAACGGTTCGTTCCATGAGAGGTCACATCCGGGACAGCGCAATCTCTTCGGTATAACTTCCGCTTAATTAAAAAAAGTCAGATACTTTAAGGTCGTTATTTTTACCCAGTCGTAGCAGCAAACATGTTTATTAATATTTAATACACCCACCTCAATGGAAATATTGTTGGTAGTATTACGCGTTGTTAACTTAAACCAACACTTGACGAACACTTAGTGTACGACGCGATATTTTAACCTTCGTTGCGTGTGACTGTGTGAGGAAATGAGTGTGAGATGTGTGTTCGTTGTGTGTGTGTGTGTCGGCCACGATTTGTGGGTCGTAGGTTCGAACCCAAACAGGCGTTTTACTTTTTGTGAATTATTTCATCACCACTGTTCTCAAAACGGTGAAGAAAAACATCGTGAGGAAACCGGCATGTCCTAGAACCAAAAATTTGAAGATATGTCACATCTACCAACCCGCACTGGGCCCGCGTGGTGGATTACGGCCCACTCCCTCTCACAGAGAGGAGGCCTGTGTCCCAGCACTGGGAAAATTATAGGCTGATTTTGCTGTATGTATATGCACTGTGTCCATAGTTAGATGGTAAATTGTTTAGTCTGCCCACAGTTTGATTAAAAGAAAAAATAAATAAAAAGAAGCTAATGCCCACTTGCACTACAAATCACTAAAGACTAAATACCTACGTTTAGCGCAAAAAAAAAACTAAAGGCTCCTGCAGACAGGCGCGACACGCGATATAATCGCGCGCGTCACAAAGACACCGCTCGTTGCGCGACTTGCGGTGCCTTGGTATCGCGCGCGATTTTATCGCGTGTCGCGCCTGTTTGAAGGAGCCTTAAAACGTCGTTTTGTTTCTGTCAATCGTTTAATGGCAGAGACAGATTGTTGTGTAATTCTGTTCAATAACGCAAAAGTGTAAGGAAAATAGGTAGAGCTGCAAACTTTCTGGAAATAATCTTCTAAAATTGTAATTTTATATTGTTCTCTAATAAATAACAGTAAGAAACTCTTTTATTAAAAGATTATTGTAATATTACATACAATACTTACGTATAATAACAATAGAAAATTAATAATAGACAATTGTATTATTGTTCGGTTATGAGGAAACAAATACAATTTTTTTTTCAGATGACTACTACAACTTTTTATTTTTAAGTGTAATGCAACCGTTGACCCGGAAGATGCTTTACCATAAAATAAAAACAATAATTAACGGATCCCATTTTTCATAATGTGAAAAACACTACAAAGTGTAAAATAACTTTAATTTCGGAAGTCGGTGACGTTGGTTCTGTATTTTCGTTTTTTGACACCGACTTTCAAAATTAAAGTTATTTTTCACTTTGTAGTGTTTTTTGGAAATCGATTGTATTTTGTTGTTTTTTTGATTTGCTGGCATTTATTGAAGAGCTCCGTTGTCTGTCTCCGAAACCCATCATCAGATCTTTACGAAATTTAAATGGGATCATTTCGGAATAAACCTCTTTCAAACAAAAAAACATATTTTCATATCCGTCTATATATGAAGGAGTTGTCAGCATCAGCGATGGGGCCCTTTAACCGAAGCCTGCCGGGTCAGCGGGATTGTCCGAAAGGGTTGCCGCTGGCCCGGAACATAAAGGGCTAAGGAAGGAACACGGGTGGGTTTTAGTCAGTAAGAGTCTGACAGGTGGAGCGGAAGGGATCCACTCCACCCAGAGCGGGAGGGGTCAATTGATGATTTCCCAAGCACAAAAAAAAAACGGACGGACAGCGGAGCTTTAGTAATATCCCTGGCACCATTTGAGTACAGAATCCTAAGAAAATATACAAAATCCTATTACTAACAAGCCATTAAAGTAAGCCAAGTATCAAAAAGGTTACCAGTTATCACTTTACAGTAGAATTTCCTCATTAAAATGCCAAACTTATTTAAGCTGTTAAGTGCAATAATAATAACTCAACTACCCGTCATTATTAGTTTACTTTTACGCTTTAAAATGAAACTAGTTTAACGTATTTTGCATTTTTTCATTCCCGGGTATTGCCAAGTTTTTAATGAAATCCTAGAAACCGGTCAGGAGTTATAAAAATTAAAATTATTATAATCAAAATATGCTGAAATTTACTAAAACGGACACAAAGGTGTCTGCATAATATAAATAACGAGCGACCCGCCCTTCTTAATTTTTTTTATTTTTTTGTTTTATAACTTGACAAAACATTGAAATTTCTTTAAGATTATATATGTTTAATATTAATATGATATACAGACCTACACATAAACCTTCCGGAATAAATTCTGTAAAGGATGCTGAAAATCGTATCAAAATCCGTTGTGTAGTTTAGAAGAAAAACGCGGGTTGGGCTCCGCTCGCCCCTTGGATCTTGCCCCTTACATTTAAAATGTTCCACTCACCCCGTTTTTTATTATTTTGGTGTAGTGATTCGCCCCTTACGAAGGGGCGAGTGGAAAATTGACATTTAAATAATTATTTTGGTGTGTCGATTCGCCCCTTACGGCATTTCCTTTGAAATTTAACCAAAAAAGGTACAGTTAGACAGAAAAATAAACACATTATGAATAACGCCATGTTTGATTACTTTTAACTCTATCTGTAATCTCACCAAATCGTGACACTTGTGATAGTTTTTGCTACCTGGCTTACCTAAATTATAACAAAAGAAACCTTTTTTATGGGTGCAATAAACAAAAGGTTTGTTAAAATAAAACTCGTTGAGAGAGTCGTATAATGCTTTCTCTTTCTAAGTTCGTATTATAATGTGGAAGGGATGCGTTTTACGATATTTGCTAAACCTTAGTTTAGTACTTATCTCCAAGTGTAACTAAGTAGGTGAATTATTCTTGCGTATTGTGAGTGGAATTCCTGATTGGAAGTTAAGGTAAGTTTTTATTACTTAATTTCCATTTTTTAGTTAAATAAAATTTGTAAATTAGGTATTAAGCTAACGCCTTATATTCTATTATTTGTGTTTGGCCACTAATTCTGATTGAGTCAAATAAATTCTAGAGTCGGCAGACTAAACATAGTCTGCCGACTCTAGAATTATAAGTAGCATCATTTTAATCATTCGATTACGATGATACCTTTGAAAAGATAGATAGAATTAAGTGACAGTAGTAGTGGTCAGCGGGATTGTCCGAAAGGGTTACCGATGGCCCAGAACATAAAGGGCTAAGGAAGGAACACGGGTGGGTTTTATTCAGTAAGAGTCTGACACTCCCTTCCCACCCAGAGCGGGAGGGGATTTTTTTTCAGGATGGGAAATCATCAAATGACCCCTCCCGCTCTGGGTGGAGCAGAAGAGAGTGTCAGACTCTCTCGCTGACCCGGCAAGCTTCAGCCCTGACCGGCCCCTTCCCTTGATGCTGACATCTCTTTGAGGCGCGCATGGAACACGTACGCGCCGTCCAGCACGGGCCTAGTCCTGATCGGACGGTGAGCTACCCATTACTCTCCGCCCGCAGGCCCGCGCCTACGGTGGCCGGGAGTCGTCGCGCGGCTCCCGCGGCGGCTGGGTCAGGAGGCTCTCTCCCTCAGCCGTCCCGCCGCCTCCTTCGCTAGCATGACTGCTTCGCAGAAGGAGGCGACTGCCCCCCACTCCCTCTCGCCCCGGACCATGGCTTGAACCAGGCTCGGACGCGAGAGGTTGCCGCCGCTGCCGATCGCCTCTACGAGGACACGGCGGTGCTCCGCCCAAGCGGGGCAGACCTCCACCGTATGCTCCACCGTGTCCTCTGGGCGATCCTGGCAATGGTGACACCCGGGCGTTTCCTCCCGCCTGATGATGTGCAGGAACGTCCCGAAACTTCCGTGTCCGGTGAGGACCTGCGTCAGGCGGTAGGTGAGGGCGCCGTGACGCCTCTCTAGCCACTCCTCAAAGAGGGGTCTTACCGCCGCTATCTTGGCGTGCCCTAGAGCGGGAGGGGTCATTTGATGATTTCACACCCTGAAAAAAAAACAAAAGAGTCGGCAGACTACACCATAGTCTGCCGACTCTAGAATTATAAGTAGCATCATTTTAATCATTCGATTACGATGATAACTTTGAAAAGATAGATAGAATTAGTGACGCTTATGTCGACGCCATTTTGTTTACAATTGATGCTTTTTATATTTGTTGCAATTATTTTGTGAATTTTCCAAACTGAAATGCAGAGCTGTTTCAAAGTTAAGGATGAACTATTTACGGTATTTCCTTAATTTGTTCTTAAAATGTTAAAATGGAAAAAATACCTAAGTTGTAATTAACTTAAGTACATTGTCTATAAAAAAAAAAACATATTTTGTATAAACAATAAAAGTTACTTTTTTTAGTTATTTTTTAAATTGTGATTTTATTGTTATTTTTAAATTATTATATATATAATCTACAAAAGTTTTGTACAAAACCGTAAACTTTAATTAGAAAATCTGTGATTATTTTGTACGTTTTTTTCAACCGACTTCCAGCACTACAAAGTGAAAAATAACTTTAATTTCGGATGTCGGTGTCGTTGGTTCTATTATCGTTTTTTGACACCGACTTTCGAAATTGAAGTTATTTTTCACTTTGTAGTGTTTTTTTTGGAAGTCGGTTGTTTCTTTTTTGTAAAAAAGTTTTTATTTTTCACTTTTTAGTTGTACCTACCTACCCCAAACAAATTCATATAACACTACTTGCTATGTGAATATCAGTGACAGAAAGCTGATGAACACACTTACCCCTTTAAAGGGTACAGGCGTGATGTTATGTTGTGTAATTGCGTAAACAATGCATACATATGCTATAGCAGCAATCGCGGTTGATTTGCTGGCATTTATTGAAGAGTTCCGTTATCTGTCTCCGAAGCTCATCATCAGATCTTTACGAAATTTAAATGGGACCATTTCGGAATAAACCTCTTTAGAACAAAAAAAAAATTGCAAATCCGTCTATATACGAGGGAGTTATGTCCGAACATACATAAAAAATATAAACATCCGAATTGAGAACCTCCTCCTTTTTTGAAGTCGGTTAAAAATATTTGTTTCAATAATTTCAAAAACTTACGAGTGTTGACTGTACTTATAGTTTACTATCAATCGGGGGCGATTTGGCGTATCTAATATTCAAGGGGGCGAGTAGGTACACTTAGGCAATTAGGGGCAAGATCCAAGGGGCGAGCGGAGCCCAACCCAAAAACGCGGTCACACAGCCAAACAGAAAAACTGACTTCATTTATAGACGAAATCATCAAATGACTCCTCCCGCTCTGGGTGGAGCGGAAGGGAGTGTCAGACTCTTACTGACTAAAACCCACCCGTGTTTCTTCCTTAGCCCTTTATGTTCCGGGCCAACGGTAACCCTTTCGGACAATCCCGCTGGACATTTATAGACTTCCCCTTTATTCATAAACGTTGCTTGACGTTAAGTAGTGATTCGCGACTGTTTAATCCTACATTTTTGACGCTTAAACGTCACTTAGCATATATTATCTTATATATAAAAATCTTGTGTCACAGTGTTTGTTTTCGTACTCCTCCGAAACGGCTAGACCGATTTTTACGAAAATTTTTTGTGTATATTGTGTATATTTGGTAGGTCTGAGAATAGGTCGTAGGCTATTTTTTATACCCCTAGGTGATAAAGGTGGCTCTCTCCAGATTTTTTTGGAATCGAATTTTACGCGGGCGAAACCGCGGGGCCAGCTAGTAGTCTATATATATATAAATGAAAATTAAATGACGTTTGTTTGACTGTTTTGGCTAATTTTGATTATGAAATAGTCCAAGGAAGGTTTAAAAGGTGACAAAATATGAAGAAGTTTTAAGGAAAATAGTTTATAAAGCAACAATTTTATCATCCCATACAAACTGTTTGTAACTGTCAAACTGTGCGTTCAGAAATTAAATAATACGGAGGTAACAACAACAATGATAATAACCGTATTGGTTTTTTCTGCAAATTTTTATTTATTGAACTTTGTCACATTATTTAATTCTGAGGCGGTACGAATTTCGCCTGGTCAGCTAGTCATTTATAAATAAATCTCTTAATTTATAATATTATGTATAGATATAGATACCGGTATTAAATCATTAGTTGCCATTATAAACACGACAAGAGACGAATGCATTTGTCAAGATTGGTTCAGAATTAGCCGTAACATTGCCGTAACTTAAAGATGACTTTCAAATAACACTTATACAATCAGCCATGTTATAATTTTGACACTCACTTTATGCAGACTACACAACAATTTAGATTTGACTTAAAAGTTCAGATGTTACGAACTTGTGATATATATCAGCTATTATAAATCTGTTCAGTTGAATAACTTATTTCTACGCCTTCATTCCATTATTATTCAAGTTACTGATAAGTTATTCAATCAGTAGTTTTGGTTAAATTAATTTTTATTGCCTGAATATGGTAACGATGCTGCAATTTCTTAATCAATCAGTGAGTCTCGTTTCTATATAATTTAAATATAATTAGGTATCTTATAAGAAAGTCCATATAAAGTAATTATTTCATTTTAGCTATGTGTTGATTAGTTTCGATAAATAATGTTGTAATCAATATATGTACTACTTACTAAATAAATACGCTATACTGCATGCAATTTATCTACCCACAACTTTCCCAAACTCAATTACAAATTTCATCTTCCACAACAGCTTTACCATAGTACATTTTCGAAGCTATGCTCGCTCCAATTTTGAGCACGTTCTTGCATTAAATCTAGTCAAAATTAAAAGCGTTATATTTTTCTCGGTGGCTGCAACATCCACAAAATACCGTCACGTCCGCGCTGAGCCTTGACATTACATTACCAGTCGGTTGACGTTCCAGACATTTTAAACTTGGAACAGGAATATTTGTTGTCTGTGGAGAATATATAGAACTAAGTTTTTTTTAAAATTATTACTACGCGGAAATATTTTATTTGTGTTGGTGCATTTATATGGATCTGGTATATGGTTCTAAAAAACCCAATAAACGAAATTATGTCACTAAGTTTTTTTTACTGCAAATTGAGGCAGAATTAATTCTGTTAGCCTGATTCAGACTGCCTTGCCTGCCTTGATCTTATTAGATACCTTAAGTATGTGAGGACCTGTCGACTAAGTGAGGATCAAACATGAATTAAATTTTGACGCATCACGATATTCACATAGCCTTATTTGACTTTCACAGAGAAACATTGTAAACGTCTGTATTAAATATGTCATACGTCAGAATATTTACATGATAATTTCAACCGTCGAATTTCAATAAAAAAGCAAATGAAAATGACATAACAAAAAACCACCGACCTATTCTGTTTTCAAAATAAGTGATCTAAGTGCAAAATATTGTAAGTATCTTTTAGAATGTGTTTACTTACTTAACTTTAAGTTTTTCCTCGTATGGAAAAGAGCACTAAATGCTTTACTTGTGTAGGCTCAGTTAGATGTTTTGTAAGACGTTTATGTAATGTAACATATTATTATAATACATTTTTAATAAGTCGTCAACTCTATACAGCGGGGTAATTGCGTAACACACTACCAGTCAATGGCTTTCATTTTGACAATTCAACAATATTCATTGCGTTAAGGCTCCTGCAAACAGGCGCGACGCGCGACGCGAATCGCGCGCGACACAAAGGCACCGCTCGTTGTGCGACTTGCGGTGCCTTTGTGTCGTGTGTCGCGTCGCGCCTGTGTGTACAAGCCTTTATTGTTACGAACGTGAAGCAATGAATTAGCCATATCCTTCAAAATGATTTAGATTGTTATTGAAAGTTTGTTATGCAATTAGGATGCTGAGGTGTCATGGCGTCCGTACCTACTTGCCTCGTGTAACCTGTGTGGCAGAGAATAATTCCTCAAGAAATATAGGTAATCTACTTTTATGACTAAATCGCTACTGTTTTATTAAATTATTAATAACTCAAACTCAAAGCATTTATTTCAATTAAACCATTTACAGGCACTTTTGAATTGTCAAAAAGTCGGTCAGTCAGATATATGAAGCTAGTTGCCCATTCCAAAGCGTAGGTACCTATGGAGAAGAACGGGCAAGAAACTCCAATATAATTAATTATTATTATATAATTATCAGTCAACTGGTTTAATTAACCGTTTAGTTAACCGCCTAGCCTTTTAACTAAACGGCGGCCGTTCAACTAACGGCCTGAATGATATTCAATTATAGTTTAGGTTGGAAGTCTGTAACCAATCACGCGCGAGCCGAATTGGTCGCAGCAACCAAGTCAGGGCACCCCGGCCAAATGGGTTAGGTTAGAACTGTGATCAACCGCAAGCGAGTCGAGAGAGCGAAGCGAGGCGAGCACTGCTTCCAAAAGCCAGGCGGTTAACTAAACGGCTAATGGCTCCTTCAAACAGGCGCGACACGCGATAAAATCGCGCGCGACACAAAGTCACCGCAACGAGCGGTGCTTTTGTGTCGCGCGCGATTCGCGTCGTGGGTCGCGCCTGTTTGCAGGAGTCTTGATTGAACCAGTTAGCTGCGACATATCCATTGAAATAAAATAAAATGCAATTGTTTATCCTGTAAATAGAATAACGGAATCACTTTTATACGTCATATTATATAAGAAAATCGAGCTTTATATAGTATAATAAGCTAGATGAGGTCGGCGTTTCCTATCTGACTACTCTGAGAAGAAAGGCCAAAACAAACTCAGAGGTCACAGTCTCTTTTAAAGTCCAGACATAATCTTGGTCAGATCATGTGAAGACCATGTAGACTGTCTGAAAATATGGTCTTTTGAGGAAAGTACCACACAGATTTGAGTGGACCAGTCCAGTCAGTGCAAGCAATTGTCAGTACTCGTTATTAATCAGCATACTCTTTAAGTACAGACGCCAACACATCAAGCTACCCGAAACTGTCAAATTTTCCCCAAAAAACTTTGAACATTATTCTTTAGCGATAAAGTTGAAAATCTATTAAAGAAATTTGACAGATTGTAGTAGCTCGATGTGCTGGCGTCTGTACCTAACAACTAAAACGCACTTTAGCTGCATAGAGCATGTTAATATTTTCTGTTTGTGAAGAAAATAGATTAGATACATGATGAAAAGCATCATGTAAATAGAACCTAAGTCATATCAAATAGTCAATAGCGAGACACGCATTTTCATGAAAAAAAAAATTGTGACTGGTGTGTTAACTGTGATGACCTACATATTTGTTGCACAATTGTTTGCACACAGCATCATTATGCACAGTGTATTGACAAATTACCCGACTATCTCTATTTAGATAGGGGTTTCCCCTTTCCCCCCAATTTTACGATATACAGTCACGAGCACTATGTCAACACTTGGCAACTTTCGATTGCGATTTTTTCGTGAAATAACGAATGCAACGTTGAAATACGACACTTTACACAAATCTATGGGTTCGAAAATACGTTGTTCGTTATAACATAAAATTTCATTCAAAACTAAAGGAGAAAATCGCCTTTGAATAAAGCCAAGTGTACTTGTGTATACTTATGCTCGTGACTGTACACAAGATCGTACATACAATGCGCGCCACGAAAGATGAAACTTGACCCGCCTCCCCCGCTCTTTCCGCCGCCCCTATGACGTCCGGTCCCGTCCCGCACTCAGACCTCATACCGCTAAAGATACCTAAAATCGTGTACTGCGCATGTCAAACCACGTGGTGTGTCAAGTCTCATCTTTCGTGGCACGCATTGTACATCGGGGTAATTGCGTAACCCACTAACAGTAGCAATGGGTTTAATTTTGACATTTCAAGAACATTCATTGCGTTACTTACGTTGTTGAGTAGACACATTTCTCGAACATATGAAGCAATGGATTATTAGCAATATCCTTCTACATTTTTCAGATTGAGATTGATAATGTGTTACTCAATCATGGTGCAGGGCGGCAGTAACATCGATACGCAACCTGTCATCATGGATTAATTAAGTAGGTAATGATTCTGAACCGGGTGCCTTAAATGTATCGAAGGTTATTAAAAAAAAAAATTGCTGTTCCATACATTTTAACCACGTAGGTATTGCACTTTTCTATGAAACAGCAGATTTTTTATTTCATAACCGTCAAAAAACTACGGTAAGGGTCTAGAAGAAACGCGGGAAGAACACGGAACGCACGGGTAGAAGAAACACGGGTGGGTTTTAGTCAGTAAGAGTCTGACACTCCCTTCCGCTCTAACCAGAGCGGGAGGGGTCATTTGATGGTTTACCATCCTGAAAAAAAATAAAGAAAAAAAGGGGTTTAGAATCATGAGCTGTAACCATGGTTACCGTTTTCGCATCGATGTCCTGCCACCCTGAATTACTACAAAACAGAATTACTATCACGCTATCCCTTGTTTCTTCGAAGGGTTGGGCAGAAGTGCTTCTACTTTCTACGAGTATTATACTATGTAAGTACTGGGCATATTTCTTCAGTTATGTTGAAGTCCCATGTAATGAGGCGAGCATATTGCCAACACATCGGGTATAAATCCAGACTTCGGCTGTTACTGAGAAATTCCTAATAGAAAAACACAATGGCACTTTGCCCGGCGGGAATCGAACCTTATGCTCTTAGCAGACGCTTGCCACCACTAAACCAACGAAGCAGTCTACTTTCACATTTACAGTATTAGTTAAGAATACTTTAGAAACATCTCATGTTCCTCGAATGTTATTTGTTGCAACAATGTATTAAATAACGATTGCAATTCAGACAATTACAATATCGTTTGGATGCGCATTGCATAAAGTGGATTATGGGATTACAACACATCTTGACATTTTGCTCCGTTTCGAGTTCGATCCGACTCACGAATGTAATGTATAAGCAATCGGCAATTCGCGAGCTCGGATTGGCTTTAGAGATTACTAGAAATGTACCATAAAGATCTAAGATGTAAGTGGATCTGTTGGTCTTTCCACGTAAGAATTTATAATTATGTCACGAGACTGAATTTATGGTAATAGTAAAATTGTGGTTATTAGCAGTCGGAATCGTAGCGAACGTTCTCGAATGGACTCTAGCTAGTTCGGTGCTTTCCTTTAAATTTAAAGACTGTGGGTTAATGCTGTGCTATGTGTTAATCATCATAATTTCAGCCGAAAAACGTCCACTGCTGGACATAGCTCTCCCCCAAGCCACTTCGATCGGTTCTGTGGATGCGGATTCCTGCGGCCTTCACCAAGTGAACGGTCCAAATTGTGGGGGCCAACAACGCTAATCTGCTTTCGTGATTTATTTGCCAAAAATGTAAACAAATATGAATTAATGGAAAAATAACTTTAATTCCTACACAATAAAGTTCAGTTTACGCTACAACTTCAAACATTTTTATAACTTTTTCATTAGTGCTAGTCACTCTGAAATCAACTTAATTGTTATTGAAATAAAGTTGATATTTGTTTAACTTAAAATAGGGTGAGCAGTACTGCGTACTTTTACTATACGTCTTTTGGTACGCAGTCGCCACTCCAGATCCTTTCGGCCATCTGTTCTGCGAGCAATTTACTTGGCAATTTTTTATAAATAAAGTTTTATTATTAATAAGTAAATATAAAAAAAATGTAATGAGAAAAAATGAAAAAAAAAAAAGAATGATGATGAATGTAATGACGTGTAATGTAATGTAATATTGATTAGATTTAATCCGCCTGTTGAGTATTTCGATTTAAGAGTTTTATTTTGATTAGAATCAATATTTTGTTTCTAGGTTTGGTTCGGTACTTATGTTGATGCCCAAGGCCTTATGTAACTGACGTATAATTTGGCAATACCAAGATGAATAAGAGAAGAGTGAAGAGGCATCATACTCACACCCACTCACTCAGAGTGGGTGTGAGTATGATGCAAAATATAATCAGCCTATAATTTAACCACTGATGGGACACAGGCCTATAATCAGGGATATAATCTACCACGCGGGCCCAGTGCGGGTTGGTAGATGAATTTTGGTTCTAGTACATGCCGGTTTCCTCACGATGTTTTCCTTCACCGTTTTGAGAGCAGTGGTGATATGTAGTTATTTACAAAAAGTAAATCACCTGCCTGGGTTCGAACCCACGATCTATGAGTCCATGACTCGTAAGTCGCGGTCGTTACCACTAGACCATCACTCCTCAATTAAAAAAAAAAAAAATATAACGTTTCAGTTTCCAATTAAAAGGAAACTATAAACAGATTACTCTTAGTCTTCAGCCAAAAACAAGACATAATTAATAATTATATATCCATGCAATATATTATTATAGAAGCAGCAAATAGCCGACAGCTTCTGAAATGCCATCAATATGCCAGACGCATTGGCAATTAATTTACAAGTCAAATGAAACTTCACATTTATTGATATTTAATTAGAAGCTCGTTTGCCACTAGTGATGTATTCAAGTTTGATATATCATGTTCTGGTTTTGCTCTATGTCAAAATTTAATAAAGAAATAAGGATGTTGTAGTTGTGACAAGGATAAATTATGTAAATAATATTAAATTATTTAAATTTTATACAACAGTCTTTTCAAGAACCGTCTTTCACATTTTTCTGCGCATCAATTTACAAGGTCAAATTCTTTATGTAATAAGTGCGAAATTAAATAGTCTCAAGTGAGTCAGAGCCGATCCTTGACCTTTTAAAGAGATTGAAGCATTTAAGCTGTGTGGCTGTTCAATCAAAACGCGAAGTCTGATATGATGGCACAGCACTGTTGATGCTTCTGATACTTATTAATATATTTTTTTAATAAAAATAATAAAATTATATCCTAACTTAACTAAAACTATTCAGAAACTAAAATATAGCGTCGGAAAATTTATCCGCATCGCTGTCGACTGGTAATGTACCCAAGATACCTATTGAGATTTAATTACCTATATGATGATGACCTATTTGTAAAAGTGTTAAAACTGCCGTGCTAAACTCAAAAGCGGTATCTCAAAAAAATTAGTAAAGTTGATTTTTGTGGCATCAGATAGCTTAAAGAAATATGCTTCCAATGAGCTAAGCCAAATAGTGGTACCTTAATAAAAAAGTCCTTAGAAAAGTGTTCCCTATAATCAGCTTTACCTCAAATCACTGAGAGAATAAAAGCAAAACTTAATTTTTCTCGAAACTAGCTTTTCCCGAGATACCGCTTTTGCGTTTAGCACGGCAGAAAAGGCATCATCACCTACATTTGAAACGAACCAAATATAATATAATATTTAATCTAATACTAAAATATATATAGATATATTATGTAGGTCTTATACCTACAAAGGAAAAAGAAACTGGCCAAGTGCGAGTCGGACTCGCACACGAAGGGTTCCTTACCACAAGGCCGAAAAAAACACGTTTGTTGTATGGGAGCCCCCCTTAAATATTAATTTTATTATGTTTTTAGTTATTATTTGTTGTTATACCACTATACCGTAAAAGCTAGACAGCCAGCTAGCTAGGTAGCTAGGCAGTCTAGCTATTACGGATCATGAGATACAGCCCGGTGACAGACAGACAGGCAGACGTACAGCGGAGTCTTAGTAACAGGGTCCCGTTTTTACCCTTTGGTTACAGAACCCTAAAAAGGAAGACCTCATAGGGCATCAAATAACTCGTCTGCATCGCTGTCAGTGGGGAAAGCCTGGCAGCGTTGCCACGTTGGATTGCAATGCTGATTCTTTGACCTAAAAATAGGCCAGTCCTCTGGTTACGTGAAGAGTCAACCAACCGCATGGCGGTGTCCAGAAATATTCGATGAGCACTCGGACCGTAGTGTTTCAACCCAAAATGGTTCAAACATCTCCCAATAAGGTTGCTATATTTGTGCCGTTTGAGGTTTGTCAAACTGTCGTAAATGCGCCAGACTATATCTTAGAGACCTTTCTACTTTCAATAATTACGAGCAACGAATGTAAACAGAAAAAGCAACATACCTCCTTAACCCTCTGCAGCAAAGGTTCCAGCCAGTGCGCGTTGCACTCCACATGGGAATCCAGGAAGGTGAGCACTGGCGCCACAGCAGCGTCAGCACCCCTGACCCTGGACCTCATCAGACCTTCGCGTCTGGTGTTGCGGATCACCTTCACCTTCCGAATGGCGCGGAGGGCGGCACCGTCATCGGCTGTTGAGGAAAAACGAGTTTCAACTACGAGAAGTGTACTAACATCTATCTATACCTATGAGTACATACATAGTTTAAAAATAAAGTCCTTTTTCGTGTCTCTGTGTGTGCCTGCTTAGATGTTTTGAACTAGTCTTGTTAATAGGTAATACGGGCTGGTGTCCGCAACTCCACGTCAACGCGCGTATTTTGCGTAAGGGTTAAATTTTACCTATTTTTAATTTATAGTTTACTAGCTTCCGCCCGCGGCTTCGCCCGTGAGGTATGTCGATAAAAACTATCCTGTGTCCTTCCCCGGGATGCAATCTATCTCTCTGCCAAATTTTATCGAAATCCGTTCAGTGGTTTAGGCGTGAAAAGGTAACATACAGACGGACAGACAGATAGACAGACAGAGTTACTTTCGAATTTATAATATTAGTACGGATAGTAGTTTAAAAAATCTAAGTCGTTAAATCGTATCAAAATCTCTTGATTCTGAATTTTGAATTTTTGATAGTAAAGTTCTTCGATACAAAATCAATCAGGCGTTAACTTTATTCCACGAATAAAAATTATCTGTCGATTGAAAAATCAGCCCTTAGAGCAATTATTCCGGAAGGGTTAAATGTTTTATGGAAGTTTGTAATTTTTGCCGAAGGGCAATCCCATCGGGTACGAGGTTGTTGCAAAGAAATGTCAATGTTTTGTTTTGACATGTTGCTATGGCACCTGTGCGAAGCAGGGGCGCTAGTAAAAGATACAAATGAGCAACACTTTTCAGAAAAAATCTTACAATATCTTCGAAACACGTCTATTAAAAATATAATGTAAAAACTAACTTTGCCCCGCGGTTTTCTCTGCATAAGTCTCAATCCCGTGAAAATATTGGGAGAAAAGTCCTATGTCCTAATTCAGATCTTAGTCTACCCATGTGCCAAATTTTATTTATTTATTTTGAAAACGTTATAAAAGCTCTTGTTGACTCTTCTTCATAGGAATCGACCAACTGGAACCGTGCATCTAGTTTCTGACGTTTCATAAGTGCCCAAGTAGGTTTAGCATAATTTTAGTAGGTTTAGTATAATTTTAGAAGGTTTAGTATAATTTTAGTAGGTTTAGTATAATTCGCCTATAATGTTCCCACTGCTGGGACAGAGGCCTCCTCTCGGTGAGAGGGAATGGGCTGTCTACCACGCGGGCCCAGTGCGGGTTGGTAGATGTCACATGCCTTCGAATTTTTGACCTTAGGACATGCCGTTTTCCTCACGATGTTTTCCTTCACCGTTTTGAGAGCAGCGGTGACGAAATAATAAAAAAAATAGATCGCGTCCGTTACCCCTGGGCCACCAAGCTCCACATGTAGGTTTATGTGTAGTAAAATATTTTGAATTTCACGCAAGTGAAAGATGATGAGTACTAAAAAGCTTATGACATTCATAATAATGATTGATAGTTATAAAACACAAATTGCATACCAATTTGTATTTTATAACTATCAATCATTATCTCTTTTATGTGGATTTATCAATCAATTATATTATATACCTACAGATTTGTTGCATAATTTTAATTCAATATTATACAGTTAGATTATAATAATGAATAAGAAAGATTAATCTGTGTTTTGTAAAATATTATGTATTATGAAATGATGCTTGTAAACACTAAAACACGTTGGCTAGATGCACAATAATTGTACCTACTGATAAAATGTTACATAATCTTAATTCAAAAATAATAAAATATTTTTAACAAATTGCTTGATTGATTGGTCTGTGGGGCAATTCTCGTAATGTTAGGAACAAAACGGTCTGATTTCAGTCTCAGTCTGTCAAAAATACCTCTAAAACCCCTTCATTTATAATATGACAAGCTTTTGACATTGATTTTCGATGAGATAGGATTGCGAAAAAATGTTGAACGGTTTAAATTAATGGAATTGGCCTTCTTTCGCGTTTTATTTTCTCTCTATCCCTAAAAAGTCTGAATTATGTAAAGTGCCGAGTTTATTATACACTTACGTTTAAAGTAGCAATACACACGACCTTGCCAGTATAAAATAAGACGGTAAATCTACATGATACGTCCCTTAGGAACTGTCTTCTGAGGATAAAGGACTGTGTCTCCGATTCGCTTGGGTTCTTCGGCCCAAATTTTTTTTCGTGTACATTATATTGATTGCTTTTACTGGATAAGTGCCAGAATTTATAATTTATTATTTTCTTACAATACAAGCTATCACTTCATTGACGGTAACGGAAAACATAGTCTGGAAAACTGAACATAAAATATGCTGAAATTGCGAACACACTGAAAAATGGTGATAGTGTTGCTCACTCCATTATATGTTGAAAAAGGGCCTTTTCCTTGCAGGGGGGTGATTTTAAGCAGGAATCTTAAAGATGTCGATTAAGAATTTTAAAAGTCCTGATACTCGTCGTCATTGTCGTATAAGGATAGAAACTTCGTAGTTGACAATGTTACAATGTTGAGTATCCTCATTTAGGTTTTGGGTAAATGAGGATACAAAACATGCCAACAAACATGGCTCAGCATTTTGGTTAATGTAATTTTGACTTTCATTTTGCGTATTGCTTTGCAGTTACAGTCTTAAGGTTGCACAATTAGGACATGGATATCTTATTCGGATACACACATTATTCGTGGATATGTCGCAGCCAGCTTTAAGAACTTTTACACCTTAATTGTTACTGATCTTGAAATCTAAAAAAAAATTGCATGAGAATAATACCCAGTTATTATAATTTCCATTATGATCAGTCCTATGAGTTTATCTAGTCAAAACTGCAGCCAAACCCACAATGTTTCAAAACACATTCACACAATTATTACAATTAATAATAATATTCAGCTAATTAATTGCTCCACCACACAACACAAGAGCTTTTATCCCAATTATATTGCTCGAATTTCACAATTTATTATGTGAAATGAAAATTAATTGCCAACGAAACTATTGTTCCAGATAATTAAGCGAATCAAGTGTTTTGTTCAATTAAATACACACAGTGTACAATTCACAACACTGTGGTGGATTTACCATTGTTTAAGTAATTTCTATGATTTTGTGGGAGCGCCATTTTAGTGCAGAAGGTTGACTCCGTACATATAAAGTGCTCACCGCTAGGACACTCACCTCCTCTCTGCTAGAAAGAGTGGGCCATTATCTACCACGCGGGCCCAATGCGGGTTGGCCGATGACACATCATGTCTTTGAATTTTTGGTTCCAGGACAAGCCGGTTTCCTCACGATGTTTTCCTTTATCGTTATGAGAGCTGATATGGTTGGAACCGAGGACTAATAAGATGACGACTATAATAGAGAAGAAGGTACGGAAGAAAACACCGGCCAATTGGGTGTCAGTTCCGTAGTTGGAATGAATTTATCCCAAGAACAAACTTAACATTGTAGTTGAAAATCATGTTCTCCCATACATTGCAACTGCAAATTTAAGTTGGTCGACTACTCGTAAACTTGTACAGTCTACTTAGCTGTAATAGTTTTCCTTTTAATTTCGTTATATATATACTACTGCCGTTAATTTTTTCACATATCCAAAAGCAACCATTTAGCTGATAGGGAGGGGAGACACTTGACTCTAAAAAAATTAACACTTTAAAGCTTATTTCACAAACGGCTTCCTGAATCGTAAAATGGTTATTACAATCCCCCAATATTTTTGAAAGACCTATTCAAAAATACCCCACACCGTGGGGTAGACGAGACAAAAAAAAAACTCCCCACTTTACGTATAGAGGAGCTAACCTAACAAAAATGTTTACATTATTTTATAATACCACTTTGTGGGCGTGATTCTTCTGTATATCCATGCCAAATTATAGCTTTCTAGTACTAAGAATCTCTGAGCTAAGCTGCGGACAGACGGACGGACGGGCAGACGGTCATGGCGATACTATAAGGGTTCCTTGTTGACGAAGGAACCCTAAAAAGGAGAATGATGATGAAATGATCGGAAAAGTAATTAGCTCAAAAGCGAGACTAGATGGTGAACCAAGTTTGCCTCATGCATCGTGTGGATCGGATTTTCTGTAGTAGGCATCTATTCTGTGGCATCACTTTGGTCACGATTTACCTTTGTTTCTGTAAATTCTTTGATATTGTGCGAGCGGCATTTTAGTTTCGTTTTGTTTTTAGGCTTGGCAGTGCGCCAGCCAAGTTGGCATATTTATTAGCGCTTGCATGTTTGTATGACAAAATTCTTGGCCCACTTCTCTGTCAGTAAGTTCTTTGATATAAAGATGCTGCCTCTTGTTTTATTTTGGGTAGGTCAGCTGGACATTTTCTTGTTCTATTGTCGGGAATGTTGTGTAAGAAAATGTCAGCGCAATGACAATATTTTTGTTTAGTTTTAGTAGTTGCGGTCGTGTTCATTTTCATATTGCGAATTCAAGCGTTGCTATTTTAAATCATCATCATCTGCGTAGCCTTTTCCCAATTATTCCCAATTAGGTTGGGGTCAGCTTCCAGTCTAACCGGATACAGCTGAATACCAGTATTTACATGGAGCGACTGCCTATCTGACCTCCACAACCCAATTACCAGGTAAGACTGATACTGATATCTGGATACACCTTGGTAAGACTTGGTAAGGGGTTTCGTATTACTAAGCAACTGGGTTGTGGAGGTCAGATAGGCAAACGCTCCGTACCGTACTCAGCTGCATCTGGTTAGACTGGAAGCTGACCCTAACATAGTCGGGAAAAGGCTAGGCAGATGATGATAATGATTCTCTATTACCTAGTCGTCATCTCGGTAGGCACCCCTTTTCTAAACATATCATTATTCGCACAGTCCATCCATCGTTTCTTTGGTCTTCCCCCACTCTTATAGCCATCGACATTCATACTCAAAACTCTCCTCACATTTTCCTCATTCCTCCGTATCACATGCCTATACCAAGACAACCGATTTCCACACAGTTTTCGGTTACAATTTCGTAATACATAGGTATTATAATTTAACTATTCCACCTTACGAACTTGGCAAGTAAACCATATTCATAGTTTCGGTACGACGCCTTTCACTAAAATAATTTTTTTGTTTATTTTCATCTCAAGTTAGTGCAGTCTTGTGTAATGATTATTATAAAAACATGTAATTCCCACCTACTTTTACCTGCAATAAAGTATGTAAAGGCAGATTCACACCAGGAACACCCAAATATTCCGAAATGTTTTATTCCGAATTTCGATGTTCCGATTTTCAAAAGTCCGATTTCTTAATACCTAAGAATTATAATGTCTAATAATAAAAATCACGAAATTTATTTTACCGAAAGTCATAAATGCGATTTGTTTGTTTTCCGATTTTCATGTTCGAAGAATCAAATGTTCGATGGGTTCTCGGTCCGAAAAATGGCAATCCGATTTTCAATACTCCGAATTATCTAATTATGAAATTCCTTAATCTACTCGTATATTTGTCTTGCTATTCAGTTTTACAAGGCGTTTTTATTTCGGAATTTTAATTAATCGGAATTCGTATTTTTGATGTTTCGAATTATCATTAATTCGGACTTTTTGTTATTCGATCTATTGAAACTCAGTATTTTGAGAATAGTAATTCAGTATTTTAATAATAATAATAATAAAAACTTTATTGCAGACCTCGGTCCATAATATTAGTAATACATGAAAACAGACTTACTTAACTAATATTAGTAACACACACAATCAACAAGTACAATTCAAATAACAACAGACAATAATATACAACACAATGTAGAAAACAGAAACATAAAAGCACATAAATGACGCATACCTTAAATACGACACAGGTCAACTCAAAGTAGCTACTTTGAGTCGACCTGTGTGTGCAGTCTCATCCAACGGCCAAGCATCGGGCAATCCCACCGGTCACTCAATGCCCTCAACATGCTGTGGGAGCTGACATCTGTTCTGCGTCGGAGAGAAGCGCATCGTTTACGAACGATGGCATAAAAATCATCTACCCGCGCATCGGCAAACATACCCGAAGCGCTACAAAAACGCGGCAGCCCCACAAGCATTCTGAAGGCATTATTATATTGGACACGCAGAGCGCTGTATGCCTTCTGCGTATACTTGACCCACAGGCTGCAGGTGTAAAAAGTCTGACAATAAGCTCTAAAAAGCGTCATTTTAACCTCACAAGTACACCGTGCAAACCTGCGAGCCAGCATATTGCTTCGAACAGACAGCGCCCTGCGCTCCCTCTCTATGTCCAAGTCATCACACAAATTCTCGGTGACCCAGTGACCCAGGTATTTAAATTTTGAGACTCGCTTCAAGGGCATGTTTACTAAAGAGACACACGGCACATATAAGTCTCTACTGGTGCCAACATTAAACACGACTAACTCACTCTTAGCGACGTTATACCTAAGCCCCTGAGCCACCGCATAGTCCTCGCAGACCCTTATCAAACGTCTTAACGCACTGATTGATGGACTCAGCAATACCATATCGTCTGCATAGCTAATGTTGTTCATAGCAACCCCATCAACATGACAGCCGATACCGGTATTGCTGAGCTCAACAATCAATTTTGAGAATAGTAATTATAAACGTTAGGAATATTGAAATTTCGGAATTATAAAAATAGGATGAATGATAAATCGGAGTTGTTATATTAGGAATTTTGAACCATTCGGAATTATGAAAATCGGTATTTTGAAATTCGTATTTGTGACTGTCGGAAAAAAGTTTTTCGTATTTATGTAGTGTACCCATCCACACCTGCGCACGTGTAGCGCTCACGAACCGTGGACACTACGCGCCTCGTCACATTGCGCAAGTATCTCAAACAGCTTACGCGCAGTTCGCGAACAATGATTATTTTGTTTGTGGTTTGGCTGATTTGGTATGGACACGTACGAGAACACTTCGCGAAACCTCGAAAATGTGCACATCGTGAATATCAAAAGTTGCACGCGAACCGCTCGTTAGCCTCTGGTGAATATGTCCACATATTGTGTCTATACTATGTTCTTAAAGGCGGATACAGACATTGCGAGGCATACGCAACGCTCGGCGGCGGCAGGCATGTGCTTCCAAATGCTTCACCACGAATATGAACGTCCACGAATCATGCGATGAGCGCCGTGCGCTGCGCATGCCTCGCAATATATGTATCCGCGTTAAGATGCACGTGAACCCCACTGTTCGTGCACGTGCGCAGGTGTGGATCCGCCTTAAGAGATTAGTTAGATGACGGCGCAGTTTCAAGTCAAGTAATTTCGCAGATTACATTACTTATATAATAATTTGTATCAACCTTATGACCGCCGCGAGATTATGCGGAATATTATCAGTGCAAAAGTACTACTGGTGGAATTCAGGTCTATAAACTTGGTAAGTTCAAGTTAATAAAATAGCAATACTAAGAGTCCATTTTATCTAAAGTACAACTGAATATGATACCATTAATTAAAATAGAGCCGATTAAAACAAATCTGGATGAAAGGCGAATTTGGCTACAGAGGGGGTGAATATGTGGATATACAGGGTCCCATTAAAATAAATGGACAAATTTTAAGACAGCGCTCAGTAAGTTAAAAAAAACACTGATTAAAGTGATTTTATTTTGACGTAAAACAATAAATTGCCGGCCATTAGTGTATTTTCCTTAGCTGATTACTTTTCTTGTAAGTGTCTATGCGTTTTTCTCATATATATTTTTTACCATTGTCCTTATTTTGGTGGTCTGAATGATTTCTAAAAGCTTGTCCATCTATTTTAATGGGACCTTATATAGGTAATAGGTAATACGGGCTGGTGTCCGCAACTCCACGTCAATGCGCGTATTTTGCGTATATTTTATTTTTGGGACCTTATATACAGATGTATCGATTTATCGAAGAAGAACAGACTGAGTCCTACAAACTGGAGTAGTAATGTAGAAATAGAACTTTGATGAATGCATGACTATGTGAAAGAGCTGAATGCTAAGATGTACGAGTAAGTGAGACATAATATGACGTATGCCAAATAAATAATAACAGTTAGCATTTTAATGACGGAGTAAAGACGATAAGACGTGATTTTTTTAAATGTGTTTAGTTTATTTTTTAAGAATTTATTCTTAAAAAAAAAGTTTAAAAAATATCTTAAGCCCTTAAGCTCCGCTAAAGAGACGCAATTGATTTTCTATTGTTTCGTGACCCATCGGTCACGCGCGGAGCTTTACTGGTTAAAGTGGTTTACCACTTTAAGATATTTCTATAGATATAGGTACACCTAGATAACGCAAGAGCATCTACTTCGCGTGCCAAAAATCGCACCAGCTTACGTACAAAAATCGTAGGCCGCCACTTTCGCGCTCAGTGTGTACTGCTTGCTGGCTGGGTGAGCGTGAGCGCTGGCGCTAGGCTCGGTGGGGTGAGACGGGTGCCGCACGCGGCGACGTTTTTGAATCGATTTGATTTTCCCATCACTAAATAGTGCTTGTGACGTCATAGAAGGTAGTCAAAAAATGGCACACTTGGTTTTCTATGTATAATATATCTGTGGATATTTCTTTTACTTTTTCTCGGACCCTTCTCCCTTTATTCTCACACTCATAAATAATAGAAGGCGTATTAGGAGTACACCAGATTTAAGTAGTTGAAGCAGTAGTCATAAAAAAACAACAATTTTTAATCAATTGGACCTTCGAAAAGTAGGCTGACAATAAGAAGGTTGGAATATTCTCGGACGATTAAAACAAAAATCACCCCTAACTCACTTCAACTTTAACTTACTAAGCTGATAATAAATAACTCTTTAATGTTCTACTAAGTACCAACAGCCGAGAAAGGTTAATAATAAAGTTGCAAGCGTATTAACATAACTTGATGAGGATGCAGCAACATTGTTGGTTTTACTTTAATAATTAACGCTAGCTGGCCTTGGATGCGCTTGTTCATAAAAGCTTAAGTATAATTATGTATTTTGGTTAATTCGTTGCGGTATCAACGGAGAACATAACCACGTACGAGTAAAGACTATCACAGACTTGGGCGGGTCGTACCGCACGTTTTTGTATGAAAATGCGTTGCGCTGTTAATGTGCGCTTGCCGTAATGAGTTATAAATTGAAGATAATAATATGTAATTCAGGTGCTTACTGATATAAAGATCATTATAATATGGTCCCGATTTATTTCTGCACTAGATTTAGTTCAGAGTAAACTAAACACCTAGTAGCCAGATACAACTGGCCACTAGGCGTTTAGGCGTAGGCCACGTGTTATGTCGTGTCGTGGGTTTGAACCCAAGATACCAATTCTCTAATTTTACTTTATTTTATGAACAAAGGAATTGGCGCCATTGTTTTTATCATAAAATCTTGTTAACAAAGTTATGAGTACTCACGGTTATCACTGTAGTCGTCGACTAGAATAATTTCCTTGATGAGGTGCTCCGGACTTCTATTGAGGACACTGCAACAAAAGTATATTCATGAAGCTTTGTAAATGTCAAGAAAATAGGTACCTATTCATTTCAGTGCTGCTATTTAAGTGTTGTATTATTTCTGAGTGCTTTAATTATGACATCATCAAGTCCTACATTGTGACAAGGATGTTTTGTTACTCGAATGACGTTGACAGAGCTGAGCTTTTGGTAAACATTTGTGCAATTGTTTTGTATTTCACAAAATCGAAAAAACAAGATGGCTGCGTTAGTTCCGATTTTGGCCAAAGGGTCTTGTTTTAGGTAGTAGGTTTTGTTTGCAGTTCCAAGAGAGTCCGAGGAAACCCGAAGATCTTACGAAGTTAACCGAAGAACGTCCTAAGTATTACAGCGAGTCCCAAGAGCTGAGAAAAGAAAATGTGTTTACCTGACGATAGTTCGCAGTAGTGTGGACCTGGCTTCGTTGTGGAATGTGATGATGATACTGGTCTGTGGCAAGTCATCATCGTATTTCTTTAGTCGACACCTGAAAGAAAATTAAATTGAATGATTTATGTGCAGGCAGGGAATGACAAGCACTTTCCCAGTTTGTTCTATCCGAAGTTTCAAGTAGTTTTTTTTCAAAGCAAGATTGAACAGGCATCTTCTGGGCACGCTCGTTCCATCAGAGACCTCATCCATCGCGTTCCATCAGGCATGATCGAGACCAAGAGCAGACCCATTCAGGAATAAATAAATAAAAAAACGGTGTGTTGCCGGTTGTAAAACCGTCTATTTATTTTTAAAGGCTACATTTTCTTTGTTGGCTATTCTTTTTTATTGTTGTATCTACAGCAGAGATATGGCTATACATCAGTTTAGTTTTTCATCTGGAATACACCCTTGTTTTCAGAGCAAATAAAAACAAAATTATTTTCCAATCTACTTAATCACAAACACCGCCATTTTCAAAAAACCATTAACCCAATACTGCCATCCACATAATATTTAACCAGTAATTATCATTAACAACATTGCAGAATCTCCAGTAGGTACATCTCAGGAGACATTGACCCCCAGAGGCTGCGAGGTCGCCAGGTCCCAGGGAGGTCACAAACGTCTCGTGTTACGTATGTGTGAGGTTGCGTCAAATTGAGGCCATCAGTTGACACTGCACTTCTTTAGCGTAAGCTTATAAAGAATTTGGGTTAAGAACAGCTAATATTATTTTAAGCTGTTTGATTTATTAAGATTATGACGTGTGTTGGGTAATAGTGAATCTGGCGGTCAGGTACCTATAGTAATATTTCCAGCCTGTATTTTTTTGGGTACGCATATACACAGGGTGTATTATTTCCACGTTGGGGCCACTGACTCCACTGGTAGGAAAACAACATGCAAAAGTATTGTTAAGGGTCGATTTCATTGAATAGAGTTTTTTGTGTAAAGAAAATCTGTATCGACTTTATTTTAACCGATGTAATATGACCCTTGATTCGAGCCTGTGATATGTAGTCTATTTGTTTTAAACAGGGGGGTATTTTCTGTATTTTAAGAGCTCTCGCATTCTAGTATCAGTCTCAATCTGTCCAAAAATCCTCTATTAGCCTACGTTTTGACATTAATTGTTGTAATAGTAAACAACTAGATGTTAATCGTTTTTAAATATGGTAATTGGCCATTTTTTTAAGGTTGGAAAATCATCAAATGACCCCTCTCGCTCTGGGTGGAGCGGAAGGGAAAGTCAGACTAGTCAGACAAAAACCCACCCGTGTTCCTTCCTTAGCCCTTTATGTTCCGGGCCAGCGGTAACCCTTTCGGACAATCCCGCCGACCGGGAATTGGCCCTATGTTTGTTGAAAAGGGGTGACTGTCATCGTAACTCCTTTCCTCTAACAAGGGCTTCATATTAACAGGATCTTTGACTAACAAGCAATACTATCGTGTTACAGGATATTACACGATCTATTTGCCAGAGAATTTATTAGGTCAATATCTCGGGCGTGACCGCTTAGCTTCGGAGGACATCGTTAAGTCGACGATCTCGGCTTGCATGCAAATGTCTATGGCGGCCATTAAGGTTCGTCGGAAGACTGAAAAATGTCTGATAACTCTGGTTTAATGTTAGGTAGGATACTGGATACTCTGTAGTCTGTTTGTTGGGGTCTGATGGATTTCTTAGTTTGGAATGTTCATATAGAAAGGTAATATAAGAGGGGCAATTCTCGTTAATTTAAGAACGTTCAGTCTGAGGGGCAATTCTACTAATTTTAACAACGTTCACAGTCTGATCTCAGTCTCAATATGTCAAAAAATACTTCAAATTTCCCTACATTTTGACAAGTTTTGACATTTCTTTGTCGCTGAGATGAGACTGCGACTAGATTTTGAATGTTTTAAATTACGAGAATTGGCCTTCTGATCTCGGTCTCAATCTGTCAAAAATACCTCTAAATTTTCCTAAATTTTCACAAGTTTTTGACATTTGTTTGTCGCCGAGATGAGACTGTGAGACTAGATTTTGAACATTTTAAATTACGACAATTGGCCTTCAGATGTTTGCATTGCAAGACTGGGAACTATTTCACGTTTTTTTTTTGCAATAGGTAAGAATTTAATTGGTAAGTAGATTTTTTAGCGTATGACGAGATTGCATCATATCTATTCCAAACAAACTATTCCAAACTTTTAACTTTAAGTCTCCCAATTATTAATTTAGCCTCTCACAGTGTACCTTTTGCTGGAGATAGGGCTCGCCCATCTTGAGCTACGACATCCTGATCTCTGCTCATCACATCCCGCTAAACACCACTGCCTACTTAACAGGTCATAGATTAACCTATTTTACAAGCATAAAATAATTGTCTAACTTACATAGCATTCCTCGTATCAGGAACCGGCCTGTTACTAGGCAAGTTATCAGACGCGGCCTGGTTGAACCTGTTCCTCACATATGGGTCTGCGTCCTTGGACCCTCCAGCCACGTAACCTGCTTCGTCGAAGTACGCCCGGCCTGTGGTCCCGGTGTTGCCAGTATTGAAGATTTCTTCCGGTGACGCTGGACTGCTTTCTGGCTCTTCAACGTCCGAATGCTGTTTTATTAGACGGAGTGCTATGTTTTCTTCCTGTAACAAGTAAGAGAATGGTATTTAACTATGGGGTACAAAAATATTTTAAATGGAGTCATACAGAATCTTAAAATTTTATAATACAAACGACCATTTCGAGTTGAATTTATTTAGGTACGTTTCATCATTATTTCAGCCGAAAGACGTCCACTGCTGGACATAGGCTTTCCCCAAGCACCTCCACTTCGACCAGTTCTGTGCTTCTGGCATCCAACGGGTCCCTGCGGCCTTCACAAGGTCGTCGGACCACCTTGTGGGAGGCCTTCCAACGCTACGTCTTCCGGTACGCGGTCGCCACTCCAGAACTTTTCGGCCCCATCGGCCATCTGTTCTGCGAGCAATGTGCCCTGCCCACTGCCACTTAAGTTTGGCAATTCTTCAGGCTATGTCGGTTACCTTGGTTCTCCTGCGGATCTCCCCATTCCTGATTCGATCACGCAGGGAAACTCCAAGCATAGCCCTCTCCATTGCTCTTTGGGTGACTTTTAGCGTTACGTTTACTTAATTGAAATCATGCTTTGTTTTTTCAGGTCCAACGGCAGAGAGCGAACTATTATATTCAACAGAAATTAGTATTCTCAGCCCAAAAATTGAACAGAGAACGATCTACTCCGTCATCCCTAAAAGTCAGCAGATAAAATTAAAGTACCACTTTTTACATAAAAATTTGAAAGGTATACATAAAAAAAAATAACCCGTGCGCAAACTTCTAGACCTCTTAGAGTAGAAATTTTTCGTTGGCTATAAAAAAAATTAGTAGTTGTTCCATTCATTTTAACCGCGTAGGTATTGCAATTTGCTATGAAACACCGTTTCTTTTTGATTTTATGGTGGTGGTGATTTTGTTACTCATGTTGCGCCAACCCGGAATAAATAGGGGTAAGGACAAGACAGTGATGGTGATAATGAGTTTATGTTTTAAATACATTAAACAGTGGAAGTTATATCACCTTGTTGGTCACCGTGCCTTTCAGTCAGTGCTAAATAAATGTGTTCTCTTTCTTTTTTCCATCTCATACCCAGTGATAAAACAGCTTCCGTGATCATAACAGCAGGAAAATTACACACACAAAAGCAATGCAATTTGTGTTAAGTAAAATTGTACAGAGAACGGTGCTGCCCATCTTTGTCACGCGGAATTGACGCACACGCAATTGTAAATAAATTCTTTCTCGTTGACGCATACAAATTTTGCATAAGGTTATAACCATTCCGAATAGCTCATCTAGTCACTCACCTACACGTCTTTGGCAGTCAACCTAATATTTAATTCATAGCGCTCGTCTCGCTTTACGCATTCCTAACCAAAATATCTTTTAAAAGCTTCGTTTTATAGTAATGCTTTACACGCCCGCGCTGTAAAGCCTTGATAAGGAATTACTTAACACTTACCTATGTAACATATTACGTAACATCACGCCTGTTATCCTCGAAGGGTAAGGCAGGGGAGTATTTGTAGTACACCCATGCGCATTTTGCCAGTTATTTAAGTCCTATGTAATAGAAGACGAGCCTATTGAAACAAACCAGGCACAAATCCACTGAGCTGGCTGCTATTGAGAAATTCCCGATGGAAAAACATTTCGCCCGAACTGAGAATCGAACCAAGGACCTCATGTTCAGCAGTAGCGCTTGCGACCACTAGACCAACGTTTGATTCCCAGATTGGGAAAAGTATTATGGTTTTTCCATCAGGAACTTTTAAGTTGCTGCCCGTAGTCTAGATTTCTGCTCGGTTGATGGTATCTATTATCTGGCGAAATGTGGGTGGTGATATAGATGCACCCCTACCTAACCTGGCAGTTGTCCTACCGCCGGCGATGAATGAGTAGCGAGTAGAACTAGCAACTAAAAACGAGTTGGCGAGCAGCGAGTGTGTAGTTCCGATGGTTTTGTCGCTGGGCTATCAGCGAGTGTCCGAGTGCAACGGGCGATTACTCGCACACTCACTCAGGGCGGTTAGTCCCACAGGGGTTTGTCTGGTTGGTTTCTCGGCGTGAGCTCTGACCGCAAAGTGAGCATCGCTAAACGAGTAACGCTGAGCGAGTATTATCTTTGATAGCTTTTGTCGCTTAGCGACAAACCAGTGGAGCGAGTCCTCGCTGGCAGTGTGAACAGTTAGCGATCAACGATTAATATTTGCATCTCTTTTGTTTACACGGAATGTATATCTGTCGTACGTTTATTGAGCGAGAAAATAGTCGATAGTTAGTCGCTTCCTCGCCGGTGGTGGGACAACTGCCTAAAGGCGCGCATGTTATCTATAAAACAAGTTTTGTGAAAGGTCATAAACTATTTACTTTTAGTAAATTCTATGATTATTTTGTAAAGCAAAACCACCGGCCACATTCGAAATACCGTAATATGAGTAGGTTATAAAATCGATATATTGCGTAAAAACCGATTCTAGTCTGACCTTGAAAGAGGTTTCCTTTGCCCATCCGTTTCTCTCAACCTTGACATTTCGTCTTTCTAGCACGCTTTACTATTATACCATATGTATGCTAATCAGATAACTGGTTTAATGTATAATGTCATCATCTGTTTTGTAACTGAACTATTATGTTCTTGTTTTCAACCTTATAAAAAATACAGAAATACCTGCTTTATTGCATGCATAATAAGACTATAATGTTCCCACTGCTGAGACACAGGCCTTCTCTCTGTGAGAGGGAGTGGTCCGTAATCCACTACGCGGGCCCAGTCCGGGTTGGTAGACGTCACATGTTTTCGAGTTTTTGTTTCTAGGACATGCCGGTTTCCTAACGATGTTTTCCTTCATCGTTTTGAGAGCAGTGATGATGAAATAATTTGGAATGGGCAACTAGCTTCATATTTTCTGACTGACCGACTTTTTGACAATTCAAAAGTGCCTGTAAATGGTTTAGGTAATTGAAATATTTTTTTTTTCTTTGAGTTTGAGTTTTGAGTTTGAGTTTAAAACAAGGTAAAGCCCTGTCTGGATTCGAAATTACGACGCATAACTCCTAAGTCCCGGCCGTTACCGCAGACTCGCCATTTTTTGGACATGATTAATGATTAGCTCGAAGGATTGCCAAATTTAAGTGGCAGTGGGCAGGGCACATTTCTCGCAAAACAGATAGCCGATGGGGCCGAAAGGTTATGGAATGGTGACCCCGTACCGGAAGACGTAGCGTTGGAAGGCCTCCCACAAGGTGGTCCGACGACCTTGTGAAGGCCGTAGGAACCCGTTGGATGCGAGAAGCACAGAACCGGTCGAAGTGGAGGTGCTTGTGGGAGGCCTATGTCCAGCAGTGGACGTCTTTCGGCTGAAATGATGATAATGATAAACGATTAAAAGACTATCTTATTAGCCGGTAACTTCTGAACCCAATAAACATAGAATTCGTGACAACTTTTCCTTTAGTTTATGTAACGTGTTGACACGAGTTATACCGGGTATTTGCATAACCAGCCGGTCGATTCTGTAAAAATCTCACCGTGAAAACTTAGGTGATGTGAGTTTGTTTTTGCTAGGAATTTACACTATTGACAGCTCACTCCACGCTCACTTCACCTAAGTTTTCACGGTGAGATGGTTACAGAATCGCATTGCAGCTTAAAATGTTCTCACTGTTAGGACTCAGGCCTCCTCTTAGTGAGAGGGAGTGGGCCGTAATCCACCCAGCGGACCCAGTGTAGGTTCTTAGACGCCATATGTTTTTGAATTTTTGGTTCTAGGACATGCCGGTTTCCTCGCGATGTTTTCCTTTACCGTTTTGAGAGCAGTGGTGATAAAATAAATTACACAAAGTGCCTGGTTGAGTTCGAACCTACGCTCCACCGCACTTCAGTAGCTCCAGCGCCGCAGCTCCAGCGCTATTGGGTATGTCGTTTAGTAGTAGTTTTCGTTGATAGTTTTAAGACACACGGCAATTATGTTTATGGAGACTTCAGCACTAATCGTTCTTTAACAAGCTAGTCGGTGTAATTATGATATTTAGTAGAAAATGACAGATGTCATTAGGGTTTTAAATACATAATATCAATTTCAAAATGTACATGTAACATTGAATATTGAAAATTATTCTTCATAGAACAAGGTATTCTTAAAATGTGGTAATAATAATTACTGTGAGGCAGTCGAAAGAATCAGCGTTCTTGACACCCGTCAGTGTCATACAAACGAGCACGTGTTTTGCCAATTTGACCTTGAAAGAGGAAGACCTTGGAAGAGGGTAAAGTACGCACCGTTGGTGGACCGATATAATTTTGTGCCCATAGCCGTGGAGACCATGGGTGCTTGGGGCACTGAGGCCAGGAACCTCATTAGTGAGATGGGGCACAAGCTCCGTGACAAAACGGGTGACTCCCGCTCCGGCTCGTTCTTGGTGCAAAGGTTAGCCATTGCCATACAACGTGACAATGCAGCAAGCGTTTTGGGCACCTTGGCACCGGAAACAGCTCGGGGCGGGTTATTTGACTAGGTTGACTTGTGACTTATTATTATTATATTAATAATTTATGAAATTGTGTATTAAATCCATATTTGACCTTTATTAGTTACTAGAATTGTCGCACTGACAGGTGTCAGGGTCGCATTCACTCGACGGCCGGACTGTAGACATTATAGATATTTTTTCCATTTTTCTTTTTTTAGATTATTGAGACCGTATTTTCTTTTAAGTCATCATCATCTGCCTAGCCTTTTCCCAATTTAACTATGTTAGGGTCGGCTTCCAGTCTAACCGGATGCAGCTGAATACCAGTATTTTACATGGAGCGACTACTTATCTGATCTCCACAACCTAGGTTACTGGGTAATACGATACCCCCTGGTAAGACTGGTTTTCAGACTTTCAGGCTTCTGAGTACCCGTGACGACTGTCGAAGATCCACGAATGACAACCGGAACCAACGACTTAATGTGCTTTCCGAGGCACGGAGGGGTCTCGGTATGTAAAGATGGTCACCCATCCACAGACCAACCTCGGCAAGGGTAGCTTAACCTATCGATCGACCTGTGCGGCTGTTATTATTTAGCCACGGGCTGTATTTTCTTTTAAGTACGATACTAAAAGCATGTCCACTAACGAAAAGTAACTATTATGTTTAATTTAATTAGGTATAAAAATTTGCAATATATTAATACGTATATATACAAAATATTGACTCTAATTAACAAAGTAAAAACTTTATTAACCAAAATACACAAATAACAAGTAATAGGTTTATGCGGCATCGTCATCAAGGGATGTGAAATATCGTTCTTCACTTGTCAGTTGATTTACTCGAATTCGGTTCTGAATTTATTTGATTTATAGCCTTGGACCTAATTTATCTATCAGAGCCGTACTAATAATGATTAATTTATTTGCTAATATGTGTTGAACACGCAAGATCATTAAGTGCTTAACAATATTTATTTTCTGTCAAAATAAAAAATACTAAAAACTAAGTTGAAAAAAAACAAGCTGTAATGTTTGTTAGTTCTTGACAAAGACGATTACAAAAAGTAAAGACCAGTTAGGTACTAAAATTTAAACCGAATTTGTTTACTGTCATTATTGCATAAAAATCGACTAAAACCAATTTATTCATAGAGTTATCTTATCACCAAGCAAGTCAATAGTTTGTAAAAAAAGAAAACAAACGGTCTCGTGTTTGTCACGGTCTCTTTACTAGAACTAACGACTACTTATGTGCCTATCTACTTACACAAAGAAGAAGAGAGCCTTTGACTTAGTATGTAGTAGGTACTAAAAGTGTAAGGTGTTAAAGACAAGACGTTTAAGGTTTATTTTCGTTTATTTCGTAAATAGCTTCATAAGACAATCTAGAGTCTAGACAAAATCAAACTGGTTGCTAATTTAATTATAAAATATATTATTTTAATGACATTGATTTACATTCTGTGATTACTTTAACACACACTGACTTATTAATTGTTAATTTTTTTTTAGGAAAATCGTATACATTTTTACAATGTTTGCAAATATGTGAGCACCATGTTTCTATCACATAATTCATTTATCTGTCATTGCTTCATTTTTAATTATTTTACCTATTGTGGTATGTATAGTAATTTTATTCTAGAACAGTTGCATCATCATTATATAAAAATAATGTATACAAAATATTCTAAAACATTTTAAAAGAGTAACGGTGGAGTTTCTTCTCAATTCTGCTCCATACGAAACTATCTTTTGGTAGAACTTTGGGCGATTAGAATCAAATCTAATTTGTTGTAAATTTTGCCGTTCAAAGTGCCTTTTTGTGCCTAATTGAAATAAATGCTTTGACTTTATTGACAACCTCAATTCTTTATCAATTATAATATAGCAAAGATAATACCTACTAGAAATAACAAGGAAATTAGGTACACGATTGAGCGCCATTTTTTTTTCAGGGGTGGAAATGTTAACAGACTTCTAGCTTACCTATTATTTTTAATAAGACGTGTAAAAGTGATTTTGATATACTATTAACAGAATAAACAATTTCATTTCACGATAGTGTGAATAAATATTAATTACATAGAAGATGCTTACTTACTTTACGTATGCTTCACCCATTTAGATGATTAAGTTATGTATAGACGCCATCACATCAAGCTATCCGAAACTGTCAAATTTTCCCAATCAATTTTGAACCTTATGTTTTAGCAATAAAGTTGAAAATCAATTAAAGAAATTTGACAGATTGTATGTCCGGTATTGTGTCCGGTCCAGCCGTTTTGAAATACATAATGTACAGTTACGTGACTTTGACACGCACTTGACCAGTTTTTATTTACTGCTTCGAATTTTTTCTCTCTCTGCATTATGACATTGACAGACGCACTAGAAAGGTAACATGTTTGACATTTGTGTGACTAACACAACTATTATTAAATGATGATTATGACTACCAACGTATGTATCTACTATACGTATTATAGCTAATATGAACATATTTAAAAAACAGATAAGTATCAGTTAATTTAACGCTAGTGTTATAAACAAATGCGTATACTTTTGACAGCACTTTGAAATTGACTTTCTAGTAATAAACTTTAATTTATGTCACTCTGACGCGCGAATGTGACAGCGCGCGTCTTTTGTTTTTTTATTCGGACGGTTGGCTTATTTTGTGGATTAAGGTCATCTTCATTTTCTTTGTCAATAAGTTTTATAGGCCTCTGTTTGAGCTTCTTTTGTTTTATGCTTTTTTTGTTTCTTGCTTATTTTTTACTATAAACTTTTCTTCAAGAAAACTGTTGAAGAGCACCGTATAATTTCGCAAATTGTAGTTTTACTTACTTGTAACCAGAGATGTTATGATGTTAGTACTTATTTAAACCTATTTTAATACCAGTTTCTGAAACTAAACTAAATTAAAATTAATCAAATTCATTCATTATTAATTAACTGACAAACGACTCACAGTGACCGTTGGTTCTAGAGGCATACAATTTTGCACAAGAGTTCCTTCAAAAACGAAGATGAGCACTAAGGGTGATTTAAAGAAATCACATCCTCGAGATGTTAAATAGGGGATGAAAGTTACTTAAGTGATGAATGATGATCGACTACAGTAGCGATGTGTTCTGATATGTTCATGCAATCTCCTTATATCCTTTTAACTTCACTAAATTAATGTACAGTCAATAAAAAAGATAAGTATGCAGGATCGTCGGATAAAGTATAAGTTTAGTAAGAAACCGATGGATGTTTTCGAATGAAATGTCAAAAATGACATTTAGAGGAAAGTAAGTAAATGTGGGCTAGTGCTTTAATATGGGCTAGTAAGATTTCTCAAAAACCTACAATCGAAAGACGCAACAAACGACGATCGTCTATCGCATTCATTCGCTCTAACATCGCACTCACTCATTCTCGTCAATCGCGCGCGAGCTGTCGCCAGTGTCGGCCATACTTGTGTTGCTGCTGTTGAAAAATTTTCTGCGGTACGTATCAATGTGTTATTTAATTAATGAAAATTAGGTCTAAATACTGTAACTATGTGTTTTATTGCAGAATATAAGTTTAATATTATGATTTTCGGTCGATTTATTGCTTGCTATATATGATTTGTAAAGTACACGATCAAGTTGATTTTAGTAAAGAATTTCGAATATGGGCTAGGTGAAGAAGATATCCAATTTGATTCAGATAGTGAACCAGATGCTACAGGAAGAGAGGCTCCTGACACTGCCGATGCAGCGTGTATGTTTGGTCAGGAACTTTTTTCCGAAAACGCAGCAGGAGAACACTGTGGGTCAGATGTTTAATGTGTCAGCTCTGGCCACATAATGACTGTGCTGGGCCAGAATTTGACACCTGGATATGTGATTTTTGTAAGTAAATTATGTGATTTCTTCCATCTTCCAAAGCAATTTCATCTCTTATAAGATAAATATTTATAATTGTTATTTTCGTACAAGATATTATAAGTTTCTATTTGTAGCCCATATTTGAGTACCTGTTCCATATTTAGCGTCTATTTTGATATTTTGTTTAATGCTCAATTTAATAATATATTATAATATTATGAACATAAGATTGTTACTTAGCTCTTTAAAAATGTATGTGTGATTATTTTGACTTCAATAAATGGTTAATTTTTTAATAGTTTTTTATTTTTGAGGCAAAAACAAAATGGTAGCCCATATTTGGTTACTTTCCTCTAATAAAAAAAAAAATAATAAAAATTAATAGAAAAAAAACAGCTCATTTATCAAATTAAATTTCAGTCGACAACATCCATCGGTTTCTTACTAAATTTCAACTATATCCAACTATCTTGCATACTTACCTCTTTTGTTGACTGTACATACAGAAAGTCTATTTAATTTTCTAATTCAAATCATTTAAAGTTTGAAGTCTAAAAGTCAAACAACGTATGTCATCTCATACGAAAGCGCATAAAGGCTCCTTCAAACAGGCGCGACACGCGATAAAATCGCGCGCGACACAAAGGCACCGCAAGTCGCGCAACGAGCCGTGCCTTTGTGTCGCGCGCGATTCGCGTCGCGCGTCGCGCCTTTTTGCTTGCCTTAACTGATACACACGCTTCCCCAGGATGACCAAGAGTTATATACAGATTGCTACTGAGGCAGCACACAGATTGCTCTCGCAACGATTGGTTGAAACATTAATTATAGATTTGTGTGAGAGGATGTCGTTAAAATCCGACTTTATTACCTATTTAGCTGTATGATTGATAAGTTAGATATACTCTGTTGTAGTTTTTAAGATGACATGCTGGCAAACGAGCATGATTAACTATCATCGCCACCTTTGAACATTCGCTACACAACTGGGGTAATCGCTAATGGGCACTTCATTAATTTGACGAATTGACTGTGAGAGTTAGGGCGAAACCGCCAGGGCAGTGCACGATCTTACGTGTTTTACAATCATCAATAGATATGAACTTAGAGAATTGTATCTGATACAATTCTCTAAGTTTATATTTCCGTATTGAATGCTATTGAATGACTATTCATGAAGTCATGAATGAGATGATGATGGTGAGTCATGAGTCATTTGAGGCCAATTCCATTTTAAGTCTGTCATCGCAGTCCACTGCTGGACCTAGGCCTAGGCCTTTCCCAGGTTGCGCCACAACACCCTGTCCTCCGCCTTCCGCATCCAATCCATTCCAGCCACTTTTTTAAGGTTCATCTAGCTGGGGGCGACCCACTACGCTTGCCGATACGAGGTCTCCACTCCAGGACTCGTCTGCTCCACCAGCAAGCGGTCCTTCGACAAAAATGGCCAGCCCACAACAATTTGAAGGGGTATAATTTTATAAATAGGTACATATTTGTTACGGTCGCGAATAAAATCAATTAAATACAGAACATTTGACCTTCACGGGTACGCATCCTTCTAAAACAGTAATATCGTGTCTGTTTTTGAAATGCGACTGTAATTTAAAGGCTCCTACAGACAGGCGCGACATGCGATATAATCGCGCGCGACACAAAAGCACCGCTCGTTGCGCGACTTGCAGTGCCTTTGTGTCGCGTGTCGTGTCGCGTCTGTTTGTAGTAGCCTTAACGCTTCTACGCAAATTTCTTAGGACAACATCCACATTGATTAAAATTCCAGTCCAACTTATCGAGTACATCTGTTACTCTAATATCCTGTCCATGAAAGCTATCGTGCAATCAGATATACATACCCAAGTAATATTCCCCAGCGATTAAACTTTTACACTTCCGGCCAATTAAAGGGGAATGCAATAGAATTGCACACTTTTGCACAAGTCCTGTTTTCTATACTTGCTAGAGATAAGACAAGCTGGTTTATTATGCTGAGCTTTCTACGTGTTCGGTGGATTAGCAAGCAAATCGTGTAAACAGTGAAAGTGCTTTGATGGTGTTAAAATTTGCTTGGATTCTGACACGTACTTTGTTTTACCTAAGTAATTTTATTGGTAGAGTTTTAAAGGTCAGAAAACTAACCAGAAAATAACAACATTCTAGAAAAATTTAAGGAATGATGATTACTCTTAACTAAAAATGAATGCATTAAAAGAGCCAACAGATGGTATGGTTTCGAGGAAGGTGCGTTCGGAATTCACAAACAATCTTGCAGAGTGACTAATTTGTTCATTATCTCGTAAACTTTTTACTACCACCTCGTGTCGGCACGAGAGTCCATTTTTCATATCTTCGCTTATAATTTAGAGCATTATCATGTTTTTCATGCCAGAAGATCATTGCATTGTGTAAGCAATCTTTTTTTAATACCCGCTCAACTTAATGCTTCCTATCGAAATTATAAAGTTCCATTTGGTCTAGTGTCTAAAATACATAAGATTTACATTTTCATTTTAGAAGACTCTCGGACGAAGCATGAATATAGAAAATATTTACAAGTTACCCAGGTGCTTCGCCCATGTTTCAAGTTGGATCGTGAAACTATAATGTATGCCTCTCCAGGGGGCATTACTTAGACGAAACGACAGGTTTTTCTGTACTTTTAGAGGGAATTATTTATACGAGACTTTTCTCACCTCGTTTTGTGAATTCGTTGAGCATAAAAGCTATTTTCAACAATTTCAGTAGTTTGATGTTATTATTTTATTCATACTTTGTTTGTAACTTTAGTTATCAAGAGGTAAAAACTGTTATAGAATGCATTTTCAAGAAATGAAAGCAATTTTTCACTAATAACCGGGTTCACACGGTTCAACTGCTAAGTCGGAAGTGATTTGAACCTATTGAACTTAAAATTAAAAGTATTTTTTACTGGGCGCTCTGTAGTAGAAACTACAGAGCGCCCAGTAAAAAATACTTTTAATTTTCAACCCATGGAGGTAGGCAGAAGCCTACCTCCATGGGTTGAAGGCGTGAGTTAATGTTTGTATTTATTGTTGAACAACAAAAGTTTTTTAATAAAAACCTGGTATTCATAAGAGATGCTCTTATAATCGAAGTTAGTTATTCAAGTGTGTTCTCTCCCCTCCCCAACTATTTTGACCTCTCTTTTTAATACTATCATGTTTTAAGTAGGCTAAATATCATAAACACCAATGCAGATCCATATTCTCATACAAGGGCAGAGCTATCCCCTGTCAGTGTTCGAAAGAGTTACCGTGGCCCCTGGCACAGGCAACCGAAGGAACATGGGTGGGTTTTAGTCAGTTAAAGTCTGAAATGCCATCCCGCTTCGCTCAGAGCGGGAGAAGTTAATTGATGATTTCCCATTAAAAAAAGGGTAATGCTATCCCACGCTGAATATTTATAGGAATTTCCAATGCATTACATTGATATGAAGTTTCGTACGCTATAGTACAATTAGTCGTAGTACATACAATAATGCATACACTGCCGTGCAATTTAAATACAATTATGTATTAAGAAGGCGGGACGCTCTCACAGAAAACCCCATATTTTCCAACAATGAGCGGCAGTTAGGAAGCGGTACACAGCAGTGCATTGAAAGTACAAGTGTAGCATTGGAGTGTAATGCGTGTGTAATGTCGTGCACCGCAGGGCGTGACCGACGCGGTATGAGTTTGACAGGCTTGGCGTTAAGTTAGGGCTACTGTTATGTTACCGTCACCTGAGAATTTTGTCGTCATGCTATGAAGTAAATGCATCAAGTACCTATTATGTAAAAGCTGCTGATGCAAATATCTTTTTGAAGTGAAAACTTCTTTAGGTGCTCTTTACGCTCTTTTCGTTGTCTTTAAATAGTGAACAAAACTAAACCGTCACACCTGGGTTGGTGACGCTGAATCGGGTATACTCGGCTCCAGTCATAAGTTTTCACTTCTATCAGGTGATTATAAGCACACCCTATTTTTACTTAAAAAAAACTATCAAAGGTCAATTTAATTTCACAGATAAAATATATTTAACGTTGGAAAAATCAGCCCTTAACCCTTTGTATCCACTAACGTGGATCTACGTGTGACACCGTGGCTTTTTAATTGTTTCTGTAATTGCGGCATTCAATCAGTTAATAGTAAATACCTACAGACTGATTATAATTTAATGTTAATTACATTTCTCAGTGGCCTTGCCTCATGTGGCACTATAACGCACTTCACTGGCCTTTTGACCTACATTAATATTCAACTATTTAATATTAGACAAGACTAAAACGTTGTAAGGAAACATGCCATATCATTTTATCATCATCTTAACTATTATTACGCTGACCAAGATACTAAACCTTTACAAAATAGTAACAATCCTCTTTAAATATTTTTTTTGTAATCGCCCCATTAAATTATACAAATTTGGACTGGCTGGTTGTTAAAAACATATTTTAGTGTTACCAAACATATCATAATTACGTCATTTTCGACAGCCCTATAGAACAACATTATGATCCGTTGGGTAAACTGTGAAATGTTTACCATTAAAGTGGCCTCAAGTGTACGGACGTGTGATTAATATTTCTATAATTGTGGTGCAATTATTTTGTCCGCAAGTTTTCTGGTTCTTCGTGGTCGTTATTATAATGTTTGTGATTTGAAAACGTTTTGTAAATTAAATGTTTTCTTTCTAGATTTTTATCTAGATTTGCTTTAATAATACTAGGTTAATAATAATAATATGTTCATAAAGTATGAACGATGGAAAGGAAACGCCTGAAACTGTTTTCTTTTGTAAATATACAGTTTAGTTCAAGCAACCAGTGTTATTGTTCGAAGTAAACAGTTCCTTGTACAGACGCCAGCACATCAAGCTACCCGAAACTGTCAAATTTTCCCAAAAGACTTTGAATCTTATGCTTTAGCAATAAAGCTGAAAATCTATTAAAGAAATTTGACAGATTGTAGTAGCTTGATATGCTGGCGTCTGTACATAAGTAATGCGAAGATTATGCTGCAATGCTACTGAATTATTGATGTATACTTCAGGTCAATGACCTACATTGAATGTTATAGTGAATGTTATCAATTTCATGCTTATTATTATGTATTATTTTGATTTAGTCTTGGACGCAGATTTTTTATGGAATTATAATAATTTTTTGTCGGTTGCCAATGCGACATAATAATTTGTCAAAATAATGAAGAAAATTGCAGATTTTCAGGACGTGTGCTGTTTAATAGAACATTACATTAATAGGTTGCTTGTCGGTTTTAAGGCTCCTTCAAACAGGCGCGACCCGACACGCGACACAAAGGCACCGCAAATCGCGCAACGAGCGGCGCCTTTGTGTCGCGCGCGATTATATCGCGTGTCGCGCTTGTTTGTAGGAGCCTTTATTAAATAGGCAACAGCAGCGGTGCTATTCTGTAATAATCTCACCGTGAAAACTTAGGTGAAGTGAGCGTGGAGTCAGTTGTCAATAGTGTCAATTCCTAGCAAAAACCAACTCACTTCACCTAAGTTTTCACGGTGAGATTTTTACAGAATCGACCGGCAGCACCATAATTGTGTAACACTCAATCATAATCTGAATAATTTTGAAGTATATTGATAATCCATTGCTTCATATGTTTGAAAAATGTGTATGCTTAACAATGTAAATAACGCAATAAATGTTGTTGAACTGACAAAGTGAAAACCATCGCAATCACCTCGCTGATTTCACACATAGTGCAAAATTCCAATTACCTCAAAAGCAAAATTAAATATTATCATTTATCCCTGTATTTTTCATTGACGTTACCTAAAAATATTCCAATTTCTAATCCTACTGTAGCTTAATTCCACCTTTATCGGAAATTAAAATCAAAACCATTTGAATATCAGCCCGTTCTAAAGTGTGACGTAATCTAATAAATCATGCATGGAATATAAAACGAGTTGTTTATGTACAGTTTTATTGATTTTATAAACACATTACGACAAATGGATGACTCATTATGATTACGTGGTATGGCTGCAATAATGATTTTATTATTGGCTTGATAAGTTATCGTCGGTTTGTAATTTAATAATTATTAACGCATTTAATCGTTGCTAGTTTTAATGGTCGTAAGTGGGCGGGTGTGTTGAGTCTGATTATCAATTGATGCAATAGGCATTGGTATAATAATGAATAATTATTTATAGATTCCTCTGTAGCTAAAAAACAATAATAAGTAATGTCAATGTCAAATTCTTTGGGAAAATTGAGTAATATTTTCAGTAGGAGGATAGATTAGAAATTATGGCTAGTAAATGGAGATAGGCTTTCTACCTATGGTCCTAATTTCGGACAATCATCAAATTAGGTTAATTAATCATCACAGTATGTAGGTACCGATCTATTCTCTAAATTCATCACCGTGATAACTTAGATGAAGTGAGCTATCAAGTGTCAATCCCTGACAGCAGTTGGAATGACAGCTCACTTCAAGCTCACTTCAAGCTCACTTCACCTAAGTTAAACGGTGAGATCTTTACAGAATAAACCTGCAGATTATTTGCTGATCTCATCAAAAGATACAGACGTGACGTAACAATTTGGGTTTTATATTAATTCGAAGAAAAAATTAAATGAGATTCAATTTCGATGAGAACCACAGGATATTACAACATTAATAAACCATTACGGATTCAATAAAACGTTGAGTAAGTTAGCGATGAAGGATATAAAAGACAAAATATGATTCGCAGAAGATTGCATTGCTTCATGAGATTTAAGTGCATATATTAAAAAAAACTTTAAAAAAAAATTAGGATTTCAAGAAGTATGTAAGTGGTAGATCGCAAAGGATGTCGTCAGTGAACAGTAGATCTTGGGTCAAGCCAAGTTGGCCATCCCTGATCTACACCGTGGACTTCACATGATCTGACCAAGATTATGTCTGTACTTTAAAAGAGACTGACTTCTGAGTTTGTTTCGGTCTATCTTCTCAGAGTAGTTAGATAGGAAACGCCGAGTTCATTTAGCTTATTTTTTTAAATAATATGGTGCGTAAATGTAATACCAATATCCAGGGGCGGTACCTTCATAGAAGCCGAAAAGCCCGGCTTGCCCTAATAAAATCATAATTCACAACAACAAACATACTTAAACCTATCAATAAAAAATATATTTTAAAAAATTCCAGTCAAACATTCGCAACACACACGTACACAATAAGAAAATCAGCCAATCCCTCAGTTGGCCATTTTTTTATACGTTGAAAATCTGTGGGCTTTCCCTAATTTTGACCTCTAGGCACGCCACTGCCAATATCCTATTTATAGAAGAAAAAATCTCATTTCATTTCATTTCAATGATTAGAGATAATGGTCTGCTGCATAGGTATTCCTTCCTGTTATTAATAATAAATTGCTATCATGACTTATAATTTATCTGCCAACCGTTGTGAGTATAATAATTTTCCCTTCATCGTCATCATTTCAGCAGAAAAACGTCCACTGTTGGATATAGCCCCCCCCCCCCCAAGCACCTCCACTTCGACCGGTTCTGTGCTTCTCGCATCCAACGGGTTCCTGCGGCCTTCACAAGGTCGTCGGACCACCTTGTGGGAGGCGTTCCAACGCTACGTTTTCCGGTACGCGAATTTTCCCTTATTGAGAACCATTTTTCAGCATTGGTTTACGGTAATTTTAAACAGTCAAGAATTAGAAATGAACTGGGACAACCAATAAACTCGAGTCGAGTGCTCTATATTATGTATTAAATAAACACACAATGAAATAAATTAACAACGTCTATGAGTTTTATTTAAAATGAAAATAAAAGTGTCGTAACCGCAGATATAGGAAGACCTAGATAACGCAAGTATCAAAACCAGGCGTGCCATTTTTCGACCACCTAATATGACGTCACAAGCACTATTTAGTGATGAGAAAATCAAATCGATTCAAGGACGTCGCCGCGTGCGGCACCCGTCTCGCCCTACTCCCGAGGCCTAGCTCTAGCGCTCACGCTCACCCAGCCAGCAGTTCACAGGACTGAGCGCGAAAGTGGCGGCTTACGATTTTTGTACGTAAGCTGGGCACGCGAAGTAGTTGCTCATGCATTATCTAGGTGTATTTATATCTGTCGTCGTCAAAATGGAACACTGGATACACTTTTTTCGGCCTAACTCTCTTTCTGCTGTCAGTTCTTTCGGCTGTCTCTGAAAACGAGCGCTGGCTGGGTCTCGCATAGGGTCTTAGCATTATGCTGAGCGATGGCCGTTTTGCGTGGATGTGATGTATATTTTCCCCCATTCATTTTTTTTTTATTGTGTTCTTCCTCTGCGTCATGTTTATTACAAATAAACGCATTTTCTATCTTTATTTTCTTTTTCTCCAAGTGTGCAGAGTATAAGGAACTTTGTTCCAATAATGAGGTAAACAAACAAACCGAATTAAGTCTCATTCAAACAGGCGCGACACGACACGCGACACAAAGGCACCACAAGTCGCGCAACGAGCGGTGCCTTTGTGTCGCGCGTGATTCGCGTCCCGCGTCGCGTCTGTTTGCAGGAGCCAACACGAAATTAGTTGTCTCAGTATTTTCGGACGCAATAAAGGCTGTTCAGCAAATTCCCTATTGTTTAATAAATGTCAAGCGCTGACATAGTTGTGAGTCCCCCGAGACTTAATTAAGGAACAAGAGGCATCATATTCCATCTCTCATCCGGAGCCTCAGGATGGTCAGGCCTGACCTGAGGGCATTGTCTTATAATTATACAAGGAAATTAACTATTACTTACAAAAATATAAGAAAATGATAAAATATCAAACATGTTGTTTTATAAGAAAAGAAGGAGAAAAATTTTAAAGCTCAAAAATATACATAATTATACTATCTGCGCACTGCGGTTTCACTAGCATAAGTCACGATCCCGTGGGAATATCGGGATGAAATGTATGTCCAGGTTATGGTCTACCTACGTGCCAAATTTCATCCAAATCCGTTCAGCCGTTTTAGCGTGTAACAAACAAACATCCAAAAAATCATAACTTTTCTCTTTATTATACTAATATTAGTTTAGATTTTTGGAGGTCTTGTGTACCTACTGTCATTCTAATACAATTGTTTTTTTCTAAATAACAGATAATAGGGGCCTGTGGCTAAATAACAGCCGCAAAGGTCGATCGATCAGGTTAAGCTACGCTTGCCGCGGTTGGTCTGTGGATGGGTGACCATTTTTACATACCGAGACCCCTCCGTGCCTCGGAAAGCACGTAAAGCCGTTGGTCCTGGCTATCATTCGTGGATCTTTGACAGTCGTTACGGATCGTCAGAAGCCTGAAAGTCTGACAACCAGTCTTACCAAGTGGTATCGTATTACCCAGTAACTGGGTTGTGGAGGTCAGATAGGCAGTCGCTCCATGTAAAATACTGGTACTCAGCTGCCTCCGGTTAGACTGGAAGCCGATCCTAACAAAGTTGGGAAAAGGTCAGGCAGATGATGAACTAATAAATAAGATCGGAAAGTCAATGACAAAATATGCAAATCTAAAGCAATTAGGCAATTTAATTAGTCTGTACAAGTGCGTAATCAGATTTCACTTTCACTGACCATTCAAACGAGCGATCATGAATAAACAAAGGCAGACCAACTCCTCACACAATCGCACTTTTAATTCCCTTTTACGGAAAACCCAAATTCACACAACGATAAATGGGCTCCCAACCTACCCTACCCTACCTACCACACACTAAGGGTGACAAATCAACATCGAGCTATGCTGCGCTGTACTGCGCTGTGCTATGTTTGATCAACTCGCTCGTCTAATATTCTAATGAGGATACAAACAAACCATGCTGTGCTGCGCTGTGTGAGGCTACGCTCTGTTTAAAAACGCAGCAGTCTCGAGCGAGGCGCGCTACCCGCCGCGCCGTGCTGAGCAGCGCTGTGCCGAACTGTGCTATGTTTTTTACGGAGCTCTGCCATGCTGCGCTGTGTCGAGTTTTGCTAGGTTTTTCGTAATGTTTACGTTTTTTTGAAAATAAAGTCATTTGTGACGAGATAAACAACTACACGAGCTGCTGATTACTTTTAATACTGAGCTAAGCAAAGCGCAGCACAGCTTGATATTGATTGTAAAAAAAAACGTAGCTTAAGAAACACAGCACAGCACAGCGCAGTACAGCGCAGCATAGCTCGATGTTGATTTGTTTCCCTAAAGGAGCAAGCAGACTTCGGCCGATCGTCAATGACATCGACCGTTCAGACAGATCCAGTGAGGTGCATGGCAGCTGGATTACGGACGATCGACGACGCCGACGGTCTTCATTCGACGTAGATCGATGGTGTGGAATTCACTAGTAGGTAACGATCGATTGTCCATATCGATTGACAGGCGGTCGTTCATAGATCGACAATCTATGGACCGTCAACTTGATCTTTCGTTATGTATGTACGCATTACGCACGGCTACACATCAAGCTATACGTAAACAGTGTAAGCAGCCTTCTGATTGTACGAAAAACCTTTACAATGTGAGGTCAGAGAAACCTGGAAATGTATAGCTTCATGTCTTGCTGTGTTTACGTGTTTCTGTGACAAAATAAACATTTGAATTTTTTTCTATCGAACGATATAAATTATCTAGTAAATACCTTTGCTTTAAGGTGATTAATATCTACTCCGACGCCGACGTCGATCAACCGTAGTTGGTTTGCACCTTAAAGAGCTAAGCCAATACTTTACCCACTAATGTCATCAGTACACGGCTTTACGTCGCGGAATAACCGGATCTCAGTAATGCGGTGTCGCAACAACGCGTTCAAGGACGCGCACTGACCGCCGCGGCCGGCGAGCGCTTTCACTATCAGCAGTTCACGCACCATGTAATTGGATTAGTGTCGACTAAGACCGTGTGAGCATGCACGAAGATGGACTGGTATTCAAATTACAGGTTTATTACGGAGTAATTGATGAGCCCTCCAGGAGTTCATGTAAGTAACATGGGTGATTAATTTTTGGAGGTCTTACGGTATAAAGATGTGTATGAAGAAATAAGTAAGTAATTGAAGTGAAAACTTCTTTAGCGGCGCTGTGTACTTTTTTTGGAATGGGTAAAAACTTCTAAATTCGCGTCAGGTCACGTGACCCTGATCGAAAATTCGTAAGACGTAAAACGTCAGACGTAAAACGTAAGACGCGCGTTGTTGAGGACAGCGCCATCTATGCACATCGGGAAGAACTACGAGGGCCTCGCGTACTAACGTCAGACGTAAAACGTAAGACGCGCGTTGTTGAGGACAGCGCCATCTATGCACATCGGGAAGAACTACGAGGGCCTCGCGTACTAACTACGTAGTTCATCCAACAACGACGAGATGGCGCTGAACCACGGATATATAACTGACGACGAGCTTATTTGTAAATCTGAATAAATTCCTTTCACGAGAAGAATAAACCAGTCACTTTGGTCATCATACCTGATTTGCAAAAAACCCTATAAAATAAGGAACACACCTTAACACGCGTGTTTTGTTTATAAGACGATTCACAAAATACACTCGTAATTGTTCAAGTTTTCACTTCTGTCGGCACTACCGGAGTGCCAGTGTTTTTTTTTCTTGTTTTAGGTCACTGATTGCATTTAAACACTTGGGTACCTGTATCTCTAAGAGAAGCTAATAATTACTTTTCATCAAATTATCAATTCAAAATATTTTGAATAAAACAGTTCTTAAATAAGGGTTTGTACAGACCAAAAGTCCGTATACTGTTAGGTACCTGCATTTTTTACAATAAAAACACTTTTTTACAAAAAAAATCAACCGACTTGTAGTTTTTATTTTTCACTTTTTAGTTGAACCTACCTACCCCAAACAAATTCATATAACCCTACTTGCTATGATGATGAATATCAGTGACAGGAAGCTATTGAACACATCTGCTTACCCCTTTAAAGGGTACAGGCGAGGCGTGATACTATGTTGTGTGATTGCGTAAACAATGCATACTTAAGCTATAGCAGCAATCGCGGTTGATTTACTGGCATTTATTGAAGAGTTCCGTTGTCTGTCTCCGAAACTCATCATCAGATCTTTACGGAATTAGTAGAACGTTGCCATGGCAACTTGCTTTTGCACTACATTAAACATTACGACGTGTCCCTAGGCACGTTTACATTTTGTGAAATAACTCACTTCAAGGATTACTTCAGGACTACGGGTAAATTTTCAATTTCCCAATGATTTGAGCCGTGAGATATTAACATAACGAACTCATTGCTAAAGTTGGGTTTTATGAACGAATTCGGGACACGTGCCTTTACATTGTACAGACGCCAACACATCAAGCTACCCGAAACTGTCAAATTTTCGCAATCAACTTTGAACCTTATGCTTCAGCAAAAGTTGAAGATCTATTAAAGAAATTTGACAGATTGTAGTAGCTTGATGTGCTGGCGTCTATACCTTTATGTCATCATCATCATCAGCCAGTTGCAGTCCACTGCTGGATCTATATCCAGCAGTGGACCATGAGTGGAGAGGCCTATGCCTCTCCAATTGCAGGCCATTCAACTTGATTCTCCGTAACTCTCATCAGCTGGATGCAGCAGCATGCTACCAGCCACCCTACGAAGATCGTCGCTCCACCTACCCAGAGCGCGAAATCACGATGGATTAACTTCGCTTATAAGTAAGGATCCTTAATAAGCGAAGTTCATTCATCGTAATTTAAGGTTTTTCCTTGAGTTTCGGTAGATGAAACTGGCTCATTAATCTGAGCTGTTTGTCTGATCTAGAACGAGAGTTTCGCCGTCATTGTTTTGTAAAAGTATTTCAACATATCAAACTTGATGTGTGAAATGGGGAAGGTATAATCTATGATTCGAGAATGAAAGATATATTACCTTTTGGGTTTGTGAACCTTTCTTTTTTAGTATTCTCCTTTTTTTAACTAGCAAAGCATTCATTTCAATCAAACTAATATTATAAAGGCGAAAGTTTGTGAGTGCGCGTGTGTGTGTTTATATGTTTGTTAATTCTTCACGCTCAAACGGCTGGACCAATTTTGATAAAATTTTGTATGGAGATAGCCGACACCCTGGATTAATATATAGGCTACTTTTTATCCCTATATTCTTACGGGATCGAAACTTATGCGGGTAAAACCGTGGCGCGCAGCTAGTTAGACCATAATTTCGTATTAATTTTTTAGTGTGGATTCTCATAAAGAGAAACTACAACGTTTTAAAATCTCTAAACGCTGACGAGGCAAGTTTATGACTACTTGCTTTATGCAGTTTATGAGCTATAAAAAGCGGCTCCTCTTTAGCTGTCATAAACATGTCCTTAGAGGTGAAACATTAAAAACCTTTATACAGTTTATTGGCATTTTACACCTGACATAAGGGTAGTCTGGAATTCCAAACACAGTCCAGCATAGTTATTTACAACTTACAAACACTCGATACGTTTCTGTACAAAATCGAACATCATTCAATGTTATCGAAGGAGTCCGCTAAACGCTGTTCAAAAATCCGAAATCAGAAAATGTTGACAGTTTTTAAACCAAATAGACGACCGCTTTTCGACACCTGTTTGCTGAAACGAACGGAAAATGAAATGAAGGTAACCGAAAATGTATCATTTTCAACTCGGAAGCCTGTCGAAAGGTTCTGAATAGGAGATATCTGTTTTTAGTCCTATAGAATATACCTACATGTTATGCTGTCAGTAGAGTGACGATACATCGTTAATCATGGCAGGCCATAAATCAATATGTAAACGAGTTTGAATGTCAATTGCCACTCTTTGTTGTTCAATGTATTTTCGATCGATCGAGCCACGACGACACGAAGTCAGTCTTTTCATTTTGATATTTTTGTGTTTTCATTCACTATAATAATCAATGCAATCACTGCAATAATCTATAGTCGTTCATTTATTTTCGTTGTTTATATGTATACGTATTTAGTATGCATTTATATATGTATCTATTATACAGCATTATATATATTTATGTATCTATTATAGTATATTATGTTGCACCATTGACAACCCCATTTTTTTATATCCACGCAATCACTGTCCATTCCAAGGTTGCCTGGAAGAGATCGCAGAAACCGATAAGGCCGTCCATTGTATGTTTTGTATTCATAATCGTATTTTTTGTTATGTATTTTCTGGTGTACAATAAAGTATGTATATATAAATAAACTAGCTGATTCAGCAAACGTTGTTTTACCATATAGATTATTTCTAGGATTTTTTTTTAGTTCGATAAATAAAAATAGATAGTAGCCGATTCTCAGACCTACCCGATATGCACACAAAATTTCATAAGAATCGGTCAAGCCGTTTCGGAGGAGTACGGTATCTAACATTATGACACGAAAATTTTATCTATAGGTACTAATATTATAAAGCTGAAGAGTTTGTTTGTTTGTTTGGTTGAACGCGCTAATCTCTGGAACTACCAGTCGGATTTGAAAAATTCTTTCTGCATTTTTAACATCACGCTATGACCTTTAGGAGCCGAGCAAAAAGAAAAAAAGTCAGAAAGAACGCTAAGCAAAAACAAAGTAATAGCGCGGGCAGGCTATGCGATGCGACGGGGTGGGTCGGAGTAACAAGAAATTTCACGCGGACGAAGTCGCGGGCAGAAGCTAGTATACTATAAAATAAATAAATATAAGTCATACCAGCGTATTCGTTTCTGACAATCAATCCAATGATTCAGAGCGGAAATTCTCGTAATTTAAAGAACGTTCACAGTCTGATGTCAGTCTCAATCTGTCAAAAATACCTCTAATTTCCCTATATTTTGACAAGTTTTTGACATTTGTTTGTCGCCGAGATGAGACTGCGGCTAAATTTTGAACGTTTTAAATCGAGAATTGGCTTTTTGGTCTAATACAATAAAAAATGAGAATAGTGAACTCATTATTATAATTTAAAAATTGATTTAATAGATATATCGACGGCGAAGTGCCAATAACTCCTAACTGACAAAGTCAAAAATTTACACATACTGGAAAAAAACGTTCAAAAATAGACACGTTGTTTTAGTTGGGAGGTACATGTTTCCACATTTTAATTTAATGCTGTTGCAACTAAAAATACACTTAGGCGATTTTACTAAAACATGCGAATAACGCCTTTTAATGGGCATTGTTCATATTTTTTTAAATGTTGTAATTGAAAAACCATTTCGAGGAATAGCGTTACTGATCATTACGGACTAATTAATTTTGAAAAATATTCATATGTTATTGATATTTTTGATAAAATACGATTGACCTTCTTTGCCCTTCAAATTACGTACGACTTTGGCCGTACAATTTTGTATCGTTGCATCAGAAAATAAAAAGTAAGAGGCAAGTATTGTCTACAATCTGTCAAATGTCAAATTATTGTAAATATGTCAAAAATATAAACATTCTTGTTTATATCTCATTATTACATTAGATACTTACATTATTTCAACACTCGACAATATTTAATATACTGGAAGAGTTATGGAATACAAGAAGTGCTTTGTTCCAACTTGCAGCAATAATACATGGACCTATTTTTTTATAGGTCCATGCAATAATAGTAATAATGTCGCCGCGTGCGTTATTATTCTATTTCTAAGTCGCCGCGTCGATTGTTCTAGTGACGATAGAGAGTAGTAGGTAGGTATATTCCTTGGAGGACACTTACACATAAAAAACTATTTGTAAATAAATACGCTAAGCTAGGATTCGATTATTTAAGACGTCTATTCGGCCTATTGACACTTTGACAGATGTGACATTGTTGACGTTGTGTTGACAGATTAAAATTTTTAATTATGTACTAGTAAGGCAACGGCACTTAATCTTTATGCTACTGGATGACGTCACCTACCTTAAAAACTTAAAATAATTAAATATTTTTTATCAAAATAACTATTGAGCCAATCATCAAAATATTCAAATTAGTTTCTCAAAATGCTCTAAATTTACAAAAAAATAAAATAAAATATAATGGTTAGAAATTTTGGACAATCCCCATTCAAAACGAAAAAAAAGTGAATTTCTCAAAAAAAATCAGTTAGGAGGTATTGGCACTTCGCCGTCGATATGTATATTTTATAGAAATCATTATTATTCCAATATTGATAGAAGAATATCCGTGGAGATCCTTGCCCGTTCTTCTTTATAGGGACCTTTTACGGTTTGAAATGAACAACTACCTTCATCTTTTTGGGTAGTTCCACTGCGTACCAAAACCCATTGTTCTCATAATTTTAATGTTCAGTTCCGTGATTCAGTTTTCCACGAGATTTCAGTGATTCCACTGCCCTCCAAGAAATTTTCAGTAGCGGCAGCAAAAAAATAAAATTACATAAAACACTATAACCTTAAAAAAAGAAAAAATGCATATCAATCAGTCATAATCACAACGTCACATCTAACAATATTTTTTTCTTAAATAAAAGTAAAAAAGACAAAAAAAGCATTACAAGGTAAAACTGTATTAAGTTGTACATATTAAGTTAGCTTATTTTATTACAATTCCAGCGATATAAGTTTTATAAATAGCTTTCATACAAAATTTTAGATATCGTTATTTTAATAACCCCGAGCAGCGCGCGCGATTTCACGCATTAAGGCTCCAGCAAACAGGCACGACGCGCGACGCGAATCGCGCGCGACACAAAGGCACCGCTCGTTGCGCTACTTGCGGTGCCTTTGTGTCGCGTGTCGCGTCGCGCCTGTGTGTGCCTTTATCATGCGCCACGAGGGCCATAAAGTGCGAAATGACCTTGACCATTTTTGCCACAAGAGATGAATCCACGGTAAAAAAATATTTGTATTTGTGTTTATCACACAGCTTATGGTTTGCCTTTTATGCTGACTCTACTTACTTTATTTTGGAGCGCAGTGCAATGCATTCCAGCGGGGCAATTGCGTAACACATTATCAGGCGGAATCGGTTTCATTTTGACAGTTCAACAACATTCATTGCGTTATTTACGTTGTTGAGCAGACAAATTTTTCGAACTTATGAAGCAATGGATTAGCAATTTGTTTCAAAATTATTCAGATTCCGATTCATAGTGTGTTAAGGCTCGTACACACAGGCGCGACGCGACACGCGACGCAAAGGCACCGCCCGCCGCAAGTCGCGCAACGAGCGGTACCTTTGTGTCGCGCGCGATTCGCGTCGCGCGTTGCCCCTGTTTGCAGGAGCCTTTACGCATTAAGGCTCCTTCAAACAGGCGCGACACGACACGCGACACAAAGGCACCGCAAATCGCGCAACGAGCGGTGCCTTTGTGTCGCGCGCGATTCGCGTAGCGCGTCGCGCCTGTTTGGTGTTGGAGTGCAGTGGAACTACCCATATTTTTGACTGACCAACCCTCTGTAATTGGTTGATCTGAAATAAATGCTTTTCGTTTGAGAAAACTTTCGACCAGCTCTAAGGCAAAACGTTTTCGCACATTCTCGAGGTGCGTGTTACGTAGTTCTTATCTACCTACATTTATTTAGAAGATCGTATTATGTCCCAAGGATGCGTTCACTTTCACTACCACGCGTCTACGCCTACTCGCCTACGGTCATGTCTGTAATGGCGATACCATTTAAATGAAAGGGAAACAGCAATAAAAATGCCGTATTAGTTTCGATATTAATGGCTGAGTTACGAAATCGTAGTTCGGTGGTTGTTGTTGTAAAAGTGGTTACTGCTAGCATAGCATGAGCATCAAAGAAGGTAAGTAGTCAACTATATGCATTGCAGAGTACCTACCTACCTTTTTTTTAACTTGTCCCTCTCTGGGCGGAGCGGGATGGCATGTCAGACTTTTGCTGACTAAAACACAGCCGTGTTCCTTCAGTTGCCTGCGCCAGGGGTCACGGTATCTCTTTCGAACAACCCGCGACCCTGGCTGGCTGGCCCTAGCGGACCCCGTCAGTTACTGCTGACATCTCGTTGAGGCGCGCGTGGAACACAACGCGCCGTCGGACCCGGGCTTGGTCTTTACCTGACGTAGAGTACCTAGTTTCCATATTAAGAGAAAATGCGGGTGGCCGTTTCTCCAAAGAAACGCTCTCGCCTGTTTTCTTTCTGTTTAATGATTATAAAGCAATGATTGTTTACAAAATATTAAATATTAACTACTTGTATGTCCCTATGTTTTCCTTTTTGTTGATACATTATTTTTATAAGTATTAGAACCCTCAAAAGATGCCGATGTAAACCGCTGTCAACAGAGGCCTAGTGTGCAAATTTGACAACTATTAATGAAAAAAGAAAATCAGCGACACATTATATATCCTTCTTATTTAGTTTATGAAATATCTTTTAAATTGGTCCAATATTGGAGGAGGAAATAGGCGAGAGTCAAACCTCGAACTACGACTTTTTACTTAGGCTTTTTCAAAAGTCCCTCTGACCGCATTTCCTCTTAACTATGGAGATATAAGCAGCTATATCTATGCATATTACCTATAAAATAAAGTCGCTTTTCCAATCTCTAAATTGTATTGTACATTGGATTTTGATGCGGTTTTCACTACATTTAGCATTACTTAGAGCATTTATTTCGGAAGGTTTAAGTGTGTGTATTTAATACATGATTATTTAACTTAGATACAGATGAACTTAAGAGATGATTTAGAGAGAACTGAAATGTCGATGATTTAATATGTTGTCATGAGTCAAAGAACTGGCCACGTCTTTCTATTCATGACGTTGACTAAACTGAAAAAGTGCCTCCTAATGACTGCCATAAACGGTCAAAGGGGGAATCGCAGCGCTTGACATTCAGATTGGTGATCGTAATTTGTTCATTTTAGCAGTCAGGGGGCCACAACTGCCCATCCTCTTGGCGTAAAGGCTCCTTCAAACAGGCGCGACACGACACGCGACACAAAGGCACCGCAAGTCGCGCAACGAGCGGTGCCTTTGGGTCGCGCGCGATTCGCGTCGCACGTCGCGCGTGTTTGCAGGAGCCATAATTCCTGAGTCATCTGTTATGTCACCCAGGCGGGAAAGGCAGCTTTTATTATTTTCTAGGAACTACTTTTTATTTTTTATACAGGGTGTTTGGAAACTGAGTGCAAAGCTTTAAGGGAGTGATAGTTGACAACATTTACAGCATTTTGAGCCATACATGTCGTAGACGAAGTATGTTTTTTTAACTACAAACATTTTATCATAAATATACATAGCAACTTTAACTGGGAAAAAAATAAAAAAAACATACTTCGTCTAAGACATGTATCGCTCAAAATGCACTAAATGGTGTCAACTATCACCCCCAAAAAGGCTTTGTATCCAGCTTCCAAAAAACCATATATCAAAACGTTTACCAAAACCTATTACGTATTCTAACCACAAAGTTGTTTCACCGGTTTGTAAACTAGAAAACAATTGAAAAAACCAGCATTTGTTTTCTAGAAATTTCGCATACAAAATTGATGATTGTGGACTTAGCTATATTGATCACGAGACACATGTATGTATACGAAAAACGCCTGAGATCGATTATTGTAAAAAAATATTCCATTCGACTGTGGGAATTAAGGCTCCTACAAACAGGCGCGACACGCGATATAATCGCGCGCGACACAAAGGCACCGCTCGTTGCGCGACTTGCGGTGTCTTTGTGTCGCGTGTCGTGTCGCGCCTGTTTGTGACTTCCACCAACCCGCACTGGGCTCACGTGGTGGATGACGGCGCACTCCCTCTCACCGCGAGGAGGCCTGTGACCCAGCACCCAGCACTGGGTGGGAGCATCATAAGCTGATTATGCTAAGCTATGCCAAAGAAATCATTACGTGAATATATTACTTCAAAGTTTTCACATAGAAAGTTTTCCAGGTATCCGGTATAATAAAATTGTAAAGTAATCAGGAGTTATGTAAATTATTTGCTTTATTTATTGCCTTTTTTCTATGACTACATATGAACGCATCGGTACTTCCTGTAGTTGTCAGTTTGACATTACTTGTGGTTATTTTCTCTGTTTTACAAGCCGAGCGGATGGGATTTTCCATCGGCAAAATAACTATCTTCTATAAAAAGTTTCATCCACCAACCAGCGCTGGGGCTCTATCTCGGATAGGGTCATAGCATTATGCTGAGCGATGGCCGTTTTGCGTGGATGTGACGCATATTTTCCCCTAACTTGTTCATTTTGTGTAATTTTTCTCCGTCACGGTTATCGCAGATAAACGAATTTTGTTTCTTTCTTTCGTTTGTTACATCCCTTATTTTTAAATTCTTTAGGCACTGAATTTACAAGAAGCCTTCCTTAGTGTTGACATTCATAATATAAGCATGCATCACTTGTGCAAAATTTCAAGCTTCCAGACCTAGCGCCCTTTTATTCGAGGAATAAAATTGACGTTTGACAGTTTTGGTATGAAATAACTGTCAATATTTCAAAATTATTCCTCGAATAAAGTTATCAGATGATTGAAAAAATAGACCTTAATCAGATTTTTTTTATGCCACAGTCACGGGTTTAAATCATAATATTCATGTTTTGATAATGTTCTGCACGTCAAATGTCTGACTATGTATTAGGAAACTTAATTACAAACTTTAAGATCAACACTGTACCAATACCTATTGCAAAATAAATGATTATTATTCTCATTAAATCAACAAAAACTCTTGAACACTTCTAGCAGTATTTCGGCACCTGCCAAAGTCACAATCCATGTTAGTCTTATCCATACTAATATTATAAATTCGAAAGTAACTCTGTCTGTCTGTCTGTATGTTACCATTTTACGCCTAAACCACTGAACGGATTTCGATAAAATTTGGCAGAGAGATAGACTGCATCCCGGGGAAGGACATGGTATAGTTTTTATCGCCGCTATTATAATATTAAGCCGCGGGCGGAAGCTAGTATTAAATAGATTGAAGTTTTGTTGAATTATTATCATTTGTCAATTTGTTGTCAATACCAACTCAGGTGTTAGATAATTTGACTAAATTACTTAATCCTAAGGTTTTGAACCTCACAAGCTCCAGTCGTGCTTAGCCATTGAAGCAGTACCTAAAACAAACAAACAAACTAATTAAACTAAGTTAAAATAACAATCATGCAAACCATTCTAATTTTGGAGGTTAGCCAGTATCGATCAATCATGAAACGATTAATATGCAAATAATTTTTAATAGTCTTCACTTTCTAAATTGTATTAAAGTGTTTGCGACCGTGGGTTTGTAATTACAGTGGTTCTCAAAATGTTGCGGATTATTGGTCCCTTTTGGGAGTAATTAATTATAAAAAAGTCTGAACTTTTATTTTGTTACATGGGACGTAACCTCTTAATCACCACTAATGAGACACAGTTGTTTTTCTATTGTAATGAACCGATATCAAGAAAACATCGTAAAAACCTACATCTAATCAAAGAACCCACTAAATCAACATGCCGCAGAGCACAGTAAATCTTCACCAGAATAAATAAATTAACGTAATCAGTTCATGATCAAACATTTCTACACAATCTGTGGTCATTAGCGCGAAGTAATTTGCCGCCCAGTCCACGCACGCCGATCGTTGCGTCACCGCAGCGTAGTCCACATCAATCACGTTACGCAATAGTTCCTGAGATGCGCTAGACTAACGTGTGGATTGTGATGCAATTTTATACACTGATATTGTAGGAAATGGTCGTGTGGTGTGATCTTTGACGTCATCGGATTTGTTTGATGTTGGAGGTTTTTGTGACCGAACATGGATGTACCCATTTTTACTTTTACGCTTAATATGGAAGTGGGCATGTTAGTAAATATTTTATAGTTACTGCTAGTAACGTTACCACCTACTGAGTACAACTAATTTAAAAAGATCCGTCGACTCGAAAATAAGAGGATAAAGCTTATAGTACAGTGCGTGCCACGTAAGAAGAGACTTGACCCCGCCTCCCCCGCTCTTTCCGCCGCCCCTATGACGTCCGGTTTCGTCCCGCACTCAGACCTCATACCGCTAAAGATACCTAAAATCGTGTACTGCGCATGTCAAACCACGTGGTGTGTCAAGTCTCTTCTTACGTGGCACGCACTGTAACTAAATATCTACTATACATCTAAGGTTCTGGAGTGGCGACCGCGTACCGGAAGACGTAGCGGTGGAAGGCCTCCCACAAGGTGGTCCGACGACCTTGTGAAGGCCGCAGTAACCCGTTGGATGCGATAAGCACAGAACCGGTCGAAATGAAGGTGCTTGGGGGAGGCCTAAGCCCAGCAGTGGACGTCTTTCTTTTTTTCTATGATGATGAACTAAATATCATGTCCTACGTTTCTTGTCAGCTGCATGTTACAGGAACTGAAAAACAGACACTAGTGATGGCGCCAAATACGTAGCCAAATTCTGGGCCGAGTCTATTTAGATTACATGCTAAGAAGAATAAAAAGAACAAAATGACGTATGTAACTGATAATGGAAATATTTTTTCATTCTGCTATAGTAGTACACAGCTATTTTGAAACCACTGGAAAAGTTATTCCATTAGAAATCCTAATTATTCATAAACTAATCCAAATAAAGTAGTATATGAAACTATTCAAAACTGAAATTGCTTAAACTTAGTCAATAGCAATTAAACCCATTTTGGCGTGAATAATTAATGATAGTCAAACCCACGATTGAGAACCACTGACATAATAGCTCTGACATGTCAGGAGTCAAATGCAGTGACCTTGTAATGGCGTACGACGGCTTTAAATGTAAGTGCTTATGGTTCCGCTTGACGCTTGAATGAGGATTTATAGCCTGATTGAGAGGTTAAGGTGCATGGCATATGATTGCAAATGGCTTTGATAGATGGAGTACCTAGGTACTGGTAAATGAATAAATAATTATAACCAAATAGGACTGATGTTATGGTATGCCCCTTAAAAAGCTCAATATTTTAAGTAAAACCCATTATAGTGGCTTAAATATTGAATTAGTGCCCGCTATTGAGATCCACTGACATAAATTATATAGCTCTGACATGTCTGGAGACAAATGCAGTAACCTTTTAATGGCGTAAGACGGCTTTAAACATATACCTAGGTAAGTGTTTATTGTTCCGCTTGACGCTTTAATATGTTAAATGCATAACAAATTGAGGTTTAAGGTTCAGGGTATGCGGATATGTTGGTTTTGAATGATGTACCTAGGTACTGCTAAATAAAGATAAATACTGATGGGACTTTAACATAAGTGGCGAAATTTAAGTGCACTGCCTAACCCTTCGGAGAATGCAGGCGTGATGGTATGTTATGTAAATAGTAAATACATGTCACAACAAGCTCAATTTTTTTAAAGTTGAAAGTTGACCGTTCATGAACAAAATTTTTCGTAAATTCAAATCAAGGCAAGGCAAAGGCATTAAGTCCGCCTTTGTACCGTTTTGTGCGGAAAGTTTAAATAAATAAATCACATGTTTGGGAAATATTTGATTTGCTTTTGAAGATGATTATTTTCTAGTCAAATAACAGCATAACATCTAGAATCAAGACGTAACAAACCTCGATCTACTGCATTCCTCGATGTTATATAAGAAAAGATATTGAATATAAAAACCATAAATTATAATAAATAAAAATCTTTATTATTAGAAGAATGGGTACAATATATCTCCTCAAAACGAACTAATTTGGTCTTGTGTAATGTGCACTTATATGTCAAAGGAGTGCTTTGGCACTCATACTAGGATCACCCTGTATTACGAATGCCATTGCCATTGCATTTACGATGCAACTAACGTTGCTGTATCGAATTAATACTTTTAATGTCTTTTTGTATACGTCATAAATATTTTTCCATACTACTAAAGTGTGATTTTAAAAGAGGATAAAAATAAAATACAATTAACTACCTAACCTAACTAAAACTATTAAAAAACTAAAATATGGCATCGAAAAATTCCTCCGCATCGACTGGTAATCTACCCAAGAGACTGGCTGCATTGCCACGTTGTATGGCAATGCTAAAAGTAGACCAATGTCGATCAAGTAAAAAAGCTGCCGGGAAAATATTTAATTTACGAGTATTAATCTCTTACTGACAATTTCACATTTTTCACACTCACTCTAGCTTAATTTGTGGTTCCTCCAAATTTTCCTTCAATTAAGGCCGCGATGCATAAAATTGTAAAAAAAAAGTTGTTCAACACACGTAAGCGTAATTTAAAACTCGTTTACCAAGCTAATATGTTTGCCGACTAACATTTTCATGAGAGAGGATGTTGTGAATTTGCAAAGTGCACGGAATGGTAGGTCATAGAGTAAGAACAAATGGAGCAATAACTTACAAGGCTAATTAATCTTTACCGTAGTTTCCGGAAAAGATAAGTGGCCTCTTCACTGTACTCTACAGGGTTAGTTTACCAGCTCTCCTCGGGGATGTTTAAAGAACATCTGAGGCGTTATTTAAGCTAATGGAGGGTTTAAAAAAATACTACTTAGTTACAAAATAGAGATGTAGTCCAGGGTCCAGTCTGATAATAAAAAAAACCGGCCAAGTGCGAGTCGGACTCGCGCACCGAGGGTTCCGTACAAACCTGCAAGGTTTACAAAGTTCGTTCATTACGACAATCGAGTCATAACTATGGTATTTTTATTGCATATGAATTTCAACTTGATAGCTCTACGCGTTCATGAGGAAAAAAGTAATAAGTTTATATTTATTAAAAAATAAATATATATTTTGTAATGTAACTAAAAATTTAAGGTTTTCGGAATTTTTCCTTTATGTGTGCTATAAAACGTTGCTTCATGAAAAATTTCAAGATTCTAGGTCGACTGGAAGTACCCTTTAGGTTTTGATTCCCTTGCGAGTACTTGCGAGTTTCAAAATATGCAGCTTAAATTGCTGTTTCTTTTGATTGCGTTGACATAGAAGTTTGATTTTGTTACAGCTTAAAGGTATTATAGACCTGAGTATTTGGTATGAATTTCAATTTAATACCTCTACGCGTTTATGAGGAAATGGGTAGTAAGTTTAAAATTATTAAAAAAAATATATTATGTGATGTAACTAAAAATTTATGGTTTTCGTAATTTTTCCTTTATCTATGCTATAAGACGTTGCTTCGTACCAAATTTCAAGATTCTGAGTTCACGGGAAGCACCCTGTAGGTTTTGATTCCCTTGCAAGTGTCGAAAATTTGCGGCATAAACGGCTGTTTCTTTTGATTGCGTTGGCTTAGAAGTTTGATTTTTTCACAGCTTCAAGGGACAGTAGACCTGAGTAATTGATATAAATTTCAGCTTCATACCTCCACGCGTTCCTGAGAAAAAGGGTCTTGACAGACGGACGGACAGACGGACAACAAAGTGATCCTATAAGGGTTCCGTTTTTTCCTTTTGAGGTACGGAACCCTAAAAAACATAATACAGTCGTCAATATGCATTATGTTTTCCAAGAGAGTAATGACGGAATCAAGGGCTGCCTCAGCCATAATGTTAAAGAAATTAGTATAGGAAGGCCTTCATTCATTAAGGGGATATTACTGGCTGATAATGAATACGCGGGTATGGACGGCGAATGAACTGAGTTAGTTGCTTTCAGCATTCGTGGCTGACATTGACAATAAAACTGCCACAACAATACAATGACGACACAATTTGACCATAAGTATTCAAATGGAATTTTGGAAAACCTATTAGCACTCCATTTATTTTGCATCTTGGTTGTGGCTTACAGCAATCTTGTAATATGGAGTGATGTGACGTGTGAAGATTTTTTGGATACCATTAAGTATCCGTTTTATGTCGCAAACGGCTGAATATAAAACAGGAGCTAAAAAGCTACACTGATTATAAAATTCGGAGCAGCGCCAATGAATAACGTCTCCTTTAATCAGGAGTGAAGACAGGTTTTCATTTAGCTTAAGTGCCTTTTATTAGGTAAGGCCACGCAGGGTAAGGAAAAGCCCAATCAAGATAGGGCACGCTTTTTAATAGTTGGCGTTCCATCTCTTCTCTCTTGTGCGGTTACCCGGCCAGAGATATGTAGTTCTTTTGCTTACATTGCTCTTCCAGGGTTTTATATAATTCCTAAATGAAAGGTCAGTTGCGTAGTACTCGTGCGTGTATGACCAGGGGGCCTAAAAAGGCCACTTTGGCAGAATCATAAAAGGATAACATTATGAATTATAATATGGCGAAGACAGTCCATGCTTTTCTTTTTTTTCGCTGCACTACGTAGGTATAATCAAAGAGATTGGATTTGGATTAGATTGATTGGTTTTTAGCACAGAGAAAAAAAAAATAACTGAAAAATCCTTCACCAATGGGATTTGATACGATTAACGTAACAGTTAACTGTCCATTACGATTCATAATGTTATCATTTTATGATTCTGCCAATGTGGCCTTTTCAGGCCCCCAGATTTATGATCGTAATTGAAACGAAGAGAGTATGTAAGGTTTGATCGATGCGTTCCGTAATTTCTACCTATACCCATGGGATGAAAGAGAGGGGAGAAGGGGGGAGTAAGTATGTTTCAAATGTGACTTTGTTTTTACATCAAAACGTGACACTAAACATTATTGCCTTCTCAACGAGGACCACAAACTACGTCAGGAATCGAACGTCATCGTGGTATTTATTGATATCCACTTAAATGTTAATTTGACACCCACTACACACTACAAACCAAAGCTAAGCTATATTCGAGATGAAACTTCAACCAGCGCGGTCGTGGGCGAAGTCGCAAGGGACGCCTAGTTTAGAAGATGTATGATGTACTGGCCAGGGATGGCAAATTCAGATTTTGTACATAAATCAGATTTTAAAACATGTAGGGGTTTATTTATAAACGTTACTTAAAGCTAAACACGTTTAAACGTCAAAAATGTATGGTTAAACAGTCGCTAATCATTACATAACTTTAAACAACGTTTATGATTAAATGGGATAATGTTTCTATTTGTTTTTCTCAGATTTTGTTAATAATTTTTCACCAAGGCTTATGTAATTGAAGGATTATACCTACCAAACACTTTGTCGTCTATTAACTATATTTGTAATGTTTATTGTGTATATTTTGTTGGAAATATTAAAATAAATAAATAAATAAACAAAAGCAAGTTTATGCAGTTACATTGGTAAATATTTGATCAACTGTACTGTCACAGTTGTGATTTAATTATAGCTACGAACAATTTCATTTGGTAGTCAATTTGGACAAAACAATTAACCTCCCTGGCTTTACCTACAAACTGTGTAGATGAAGATCATTACACCTGTTCTAATAAAAACACGTTTAATTTAATTTCTTATGGTAATTTTGACTGAAATAATTGCATTTACAACAAAAATAAACATTTGATTTAAATGAACCAACCCTGATACCGGATCAATCGGAGACGACTCATAACTTCGCTCCCTGTTTTCCCAAGAGGGGTGACCATTTCTATTTATAGTGAAAGGCCCATCAGCGTGTATTTTTAGCTGCATATCAAATACAAGGTTGTTTCCGACATATTTTTTGACTGGCAGTGCTAATTTGCGGATATTTGAGAAAGACGGCACGGTTGGCGCAGTGGTTAAGCGATTGACTGCTGCGCTGCGTATAGCGGGTTCGATTCCCGCACGGAACAAATATTTGTATCACTTACAAGTAGTTGTTCCGGGTCTGGCTGTTTGTATATGTGAGTTTAAATGTTTGTAAACGCACCCACAATACAGGAGAAATTCCTAGTGCGGGGCAACTTTTTTAAAAAAAGAATAAGATTTTTTTGGACTGGCAGGCTAATTTGCGGATGTTTGAGAAGGGTGGGAATGGCTTGCTATCCCATGGAAGTCGTAAGTCCGCTTTGGGTTGATGTATTAACTAGTTGTTGGGGTATGAAGTAAATCGTGTGTGCTCTAGTGTTTTATACAGAATCAATTTAAATTAGCTGACAAAACTTTACAGGCGTGACATGTCCATACAATGGAGAGGTGAATTAGTAATAAGTATCTTAACTATTGAAACTGCAGGACGATTTGCAGTTTCTAAGAAAACTATCAACTGCTATTAATAAGTCGAAATATTTTTTTTAAACATTGCCTTAGAAAGCGAGCTGAAAGATGTTGCCATGATTTTCTTGACACTACGACCTTATAGTAATTCTCTAAGTTACTTTAACAGCTTACGAAAAAAAGTACCCTTTTTTGCATTGTAATGAACACGATATGCCCATAGAAGGGCAGTATTTTCACTATTGGGTAATCAGTAAGAATACACAAAACTATCACATCGGTTAAATGTTGTGATCGCGTGCGTGTATAATCCTCCTGTATAAATTCACTGCCTCTAGAGAGTGTTGTTTTCAACCTCGATATTTCTTAGAAAGTTTATTTCTGCTATGAGTACTAGTAACAGCCTTAAATAATTGATTTGTACTTTCAAGGTTTTTACGCCTACTAGCTAAAAGTTTTTTCTTCACTGGGTTTGACATGATATCGTGACCTGTGCAGAGCACGTACGTGAGTATAGCGTAGATATTTTGGCTTTATTGGTATGCAGTGAGAACCCAGTGGTAACGACCATGACTTATAAGTTGTAGGTCGTAGGTTTGAACAAAAGCAGGCACTTTACTTTGTGTAAATTATTTCATCAGCACTGCTCTCAAAACGGTAATGGAAAACATCGTGAGGAAACCGGCATGTTCTAGAACCAAACATTCGAAGACATGTGACATCTACCAACACGCACTGGGCCCGCGTGGTGGATTACGGCCCACTCCCTCTCACAAAGAGGAGGCCCTTTGTCTCAGCAAGCAGTGGGAACAGTAAAGGTGATTATGGTATGGTCATGGTATTCAATTTGAGTCCAATCACCAAGTTTATTCCTGCCACAAAGTTCCAATTGGTAACATTACATACCATGCCAGTAGTCCAAAAAGTGTTGGGCAGAAGTGTATAGTACACCCATATTTCACCAGTTGTGTCTAGGTTCCATGTAACAGAAGGCGTGATTGTTGACATCATCGGAGCATAAATACGGGTTTCGGGACTGCTGCTGAGAAATGGAAAAACCTAAAAACACTTTGCCCGAGTCTTTGGTCAACTGGACCCACTCGAACTGGACCCGATTCCTTCATCGGAATTGACCAACGACGCAAAAAAAAAATATCGAGAAAATTATGTAGGTATTATACCAAAAGCGAGTTTAAGCGCCTGCGCCCACTGTCAGCACGGCACGGCAAGGGATTTTTATGCGACGAATTAAAATGTAACTTAATTGTATGGCAATAAAATTGAAACGATAATCATCGTAGGTGCAAAATAAAGTTAGGGTATCCGACATACCATGTCATTGAAATTTCAATTTTATTGTCATACTAAGTTATATTTCTATTAGACGCATAAAAATCCCTTGTCGTGCCGTGCCGCCAATGGGCGCAGGCCCAAGGAGAGTGCCCTGGCAAGATGGTGGACTTAGATTAATGTGTAATCACAGAAAGATGGATCGGATTGGTCCATACGTGCAAGTTCGAAGCAAGGAAAAGGGAAGGGAAGGTCTTTGCTCTCGTATCGACCTGCACGTTCTGAAAACAGGTCACTAAATTATTGCAATGCAGCTAAAAGGGGGATTACCACACTTGGAAGGTGAATATTGGTCGAAGCGGCTTGTTGTAATTAGCAAACAGAAGGACACTGATACCTATTCTCTAGTCGCTTTTTTCAATGAGAATTTATTTCTTCGCGTGGTTGTTAGATAATATCCCGCAGGATCTGTGTGCCAAATGCGGTCAGTCGTTACTGCGCCAATGCGGAGCCATCCAGGCGTAGACACCTATTACGGACAAATAAAAAAAAAAAACAATTTTTTTGGCATAAGACTCGTTTGCACACTTCGTACTATATTTTTTTTTCAAGAATTTGCAATATTCCGTTTTGCCTTCGCTACTATTTTATTATACAGGGTTACTTATAATTCGACGTATATCCGTCGGGAGCTGATAGAGCGACCAAAATGCAACAAATTCAACCCCCATTAAGTATGGCCGAAATTCAATAGTTTTCGAGTCATTTGAAACATTTTTGAAGCGTAAAATCAAAATTTAGTAACATTATTCTATAGTCGCTCATCATTTTAATTATTTTGTTGAATACTTTTGATTGTGTTCATAACTTTGACAGCTATAATATCATTTTTTAATGATACCCATTCAATATGTAGTTTTTTTATTATATGGAATAAATATATCGAAAAACCCTTTAAATTCTAATATCTCGAAAACTATTGAATTTCGGCCAGACATATGAGGGGGTTAAAATTGTTGCATTTTGGCCCCCCTGTCAGCTCCTGACGGATTACGTCGAATTACAAGTAATCCTGTAAGTACGAGTATGTATCGATTAGTAGCAGACAGGATAATGGTACAGCCTACAACCGCTTAACTTTTTAAGCTTTTTATTGCCTTAGAGGCAATAAGAGTCACTTCTAAATTACTGTGAATAACACGAAACTATTCCTCTGCTTTTTCCAATGATCCAGATATACTAACTGAATTAAGTACTTTATTTCAACTGTTGATTATTTTCACTCTAATTTCACTTAGTTGACGTCAAAGTAAGGGTTTCCGTGATTCTTTTACGTTGTTTAATTAAGTCAGAGTGCTTTGTGAGGCCCTGACCTGCCTCAACAACTGTGACGTCGTTGATCCACACGATGATGGTATTTAATTGGGGTTTTTGAAATGTTATTTATTAGAAACGTTTATATATGGAAAGGTTAGGTTCTCGGATTTCTATAATTAATGTTAAATGTAGTTATATGTGTGTGTTGTTGTTAATTTTAATGTGTGTTTTATGACGAATCCTTGGATATACACGGTGTAAGAGATATAGACGCGTAAACTGTTATCATTAAATTATCACAAGTGCGTCTAGAATCATGTACTAAATTGATTGTAACAGTTTGTGCGTCAATGTTACGTGTATATTGTTGACGTTGGTCTCGTGGTCGTAAAGTACGACTGCTGAGCATGGGGTCCTGGGTTCAATTCCCTGGTCGAGCCAAGTGTTACCATTAGGAATTTCTTATTAACAGGCCGGAGTTTGGAAGTTGGTGGTGTAATACTCCCGCGCCTCGGAAAGTGTGTTAAGCCGTTGGTCCTGCGCCTGATCTATCTTCGCTCGTGTCAGATTGCGTGCCGTCCCATCGGACTATCTGAGTGAGGGAAAAGGGAGTGCATCTGTGTCTACGCTGACACTTGTGCACTGTATGTCCTGCGCGGAAGGCTAGTCTCCGTTGAGATTGGCCGTCATGGCTGAAATACGGTCTAGACTCTTAAGGACTATATTTATGTTCTTTAGTAAACTCCTGTTTGACATTATTTCACCTGATGTTAAGCGATTAAAGCGATGCCGCGATGCACGATCTAGTATTTTTAAGCATTTTGGTCGTACATAAGATCCTCTTTATGCCAGTATATACATATCCTAGTATATGCTTCCCGGTAAGGGTCTCAGAGGACGGCTAATGGATCGTGGCAAAGTGGTTTGAGTAGTCGCGTCCACCTGGCTAGCAATATCATTATATTTCCCTCATAGCGGTGCCATTTCAAAGCTATTTTGACATTATACTTTACGCTGATGTCCAAAATAGGTTATTTCCTATAGTTATTCTATTTTTTTAGGTATGGTTTAGGCTTGATTATCTGGGCTTGCAATATACTAATGTATATTTAAAGTGTGATTTGGCAACTGAAAATATTTCGATATTATACTTACGCAGATGTTAAGAATAGCTTATTTACTATGGTTATAATTTTTTTTAGGTACTATTTAGGCTTGAAACCATTCATTATCTGTGCTTTCAACACATTTAAATTGTGATTTGGCAACAAAGTATTTAGCGAACGATTTTGCATGAATGACATTTTTATGATTCATCGCGAATCAATTTGACACAGTAGAGCTGTATATACGTTTAAAAACGATTCTTTATTATGTCTATTGTTACTCTTCTATACCTATCTGAAAATGTTGCTAATCTAAAATGAATATTTAGGTTGCACTGTGGCTGGTTTCTTACTTTCTATTAAAGTTTTCGTTTTATTACAAAACAACTGTTAGTCGCAATTTTTTTTTTCATGATGTGAAATCATCAAATGACCCCTCCCGCTCTGGGTGGAGCGGAAGGGAGTGTCAGACTCTTACTGACTAAAACTTACCCATGTTCCGTCCTTAGCCCATTATGTTCCGGGCCAGCGGTAACCCTTTCGGATAATCCCGCTGACCCGGCAGGCTTCGGCCCTGACGGGCCGGATCGCTGATGTGTGATGATGATGTGTGTGTACAGTGCGTGCCACGTAAGAAGAGACTTGACCCCGCCTCCCCTATGACGTCCGGTCCCGTCCCGCACTCAGACCTCATACCGCTAAAGATACCTAAAATCGTGTTCTGCGCATGTCAGATCACGTGGTGTGTCAAGTCTCTTCTTACGTGGCACGCACTGTATATGTGATGTATTAAAGTTTTCGTTTTATTACAAAACAACTGTTAGTCGCAATTAGCATACCTAGATAGGTACGACACTTCATATAGGTGTACCTACTTCGTTAACCTTTTGACCGCCACACGTCAAAAAATAAAAAACGTGCCCTCGGCGTCAAAGTCTGTCATGTAGTCGAACCGTAGCGTGCTGGGCACATTTTGGTTTGTCATCTATACGTGACTGTGGCGGTCAAAAGGTTAAAGCTGTTTTTTTTTTGCAATTTGTCATTTAAATAATGGTGAAGTATGGAGAAAAAGATACGTTGTGTCGTCCACAAATAAATGGGGATGACAGGAGAATTGTCGTATACTATGTGGGTAGGACAGTGTCTCGTCATTATAATAATAATTAGGTTGTGGGTACTCAATAAAAATGAGTCTTGGTCAACACGTCTTTTATTTACTACATGGTGGCAGCGGTGCTGAGTAATTAATTGAAATTAATACCCAAAAATCTCAATATATGTTCAAAAGTGCAGTAAAAGTGACAGTATACATTGTAAACAATTGAAAACAATGGAACACGCACGGCCTCCGGCGGAACTGTGTCTGGAAGGTGGGCCGGCTAGTCGGGCCGAAGCGTGGCAAAAATGGCTGAAGCAATTCAACGTGTTTCTAAAAGCGTCGGGTGTCCACAAAGAAACCAATGATGTCAAAGCGAGTTTGTTGGTGAATTTGATCGGATCGGAGGGGTACGATGTGTATACAACTTTCAAATTCACCAAAGACGAAAATAAAGAATGCTTCGATACGCTCGTGCTAAAGTACAATGAACATTTTGAAACCAAACAGAACACTACGATGGTTCGATTCAAGTTTTTCACAAGAAACCAGGAAGAAGGCGAATCTATAGACGACTATGTAACGGCACTAAAGCTTCTCACTCAGCGATGCGAGTTCGAGCATTTAGAAGAGGGCCTGGTGCGAGACAGGATCGTGTGCGGGGTCAGAGATGGCAAGCTACGCGATCGACTACTCAGGGCAGACGATCTCACCCTGGCAAAAGCTGTAAAAGTCTGTCAAGCAAACGAGATGTCAATGGAGGAACAGATACAGATAGAGGGCACCAAGACTCAGGCGGTAGCAGTGGACGCGATGTACGCGCGCGGCGTGTACCGCGCGGGCACCAGCAGAGGCGCAGCGCGAGGCGGCGGCGGCGGCGCGGCGTTGCCGGCCGGGCGAGGACGCGGCGGCCGCGCCGGCGGCGGCGGGGCCGGTTCGCGCCAGCTGCAGCGCGGCACGGCGGCCGGAGTGGGTGGCGAGCCTGCCCAGCAGCGCGTGCCTGGAAAAGTGTTGTGTGCTGCGTGCGGTATAGGCAGTTGTTGTGACAGATATAAATGTGCGGCTAAAAATGCAATGTGCTTCTGGTGTAGTGAAAGAGGGCATTTTAAAAACATGTGTCCGAAATTGCGTAGGCGCGTGTTACAAATCAACGCTGGTGTCGAGCCCGACGCCGACGTGATCGTCGGTGAGGACGACGACGGGTTGTACTATGTTTCTTCGCTATGCGGGAAGATGGATCGTAAGGACTCTAAATGGTATGAAACTTTGATTTTTAAATGTACCGGAGCCAGTGAAAGTTTTAAGTTAGATTCAGGGTCAGATTTAAATGTAATTTCACTAAGTACATTTCAGGGACTAGGGCTGCCAAACGAAATAATAAGTTCAGATAACACGAGGGCGCAATCATTTTGTGGCAATTATATACCGATAGCTGGTAATTGTTATCTGAAATGTACTTATAAAAACGTTGAGTACACATTACGTTTCATAATTGCCGACTTTGATTGCCAAAGTGTGTTAGGTAGATATGCTTGTGAAGAGCTGGGAATGGTGAAGCGTATATTGTCCCTCAACCTAGATGCGTATGCAGATTTGTTTCAAGGTTTAGGTAAATTACCCGGTAAATATACCATTGTAATAGATCAGTGCGCCCAGCCGTCAGTCTGTCCAGTTAGAAAAATACCCATAGGTGTTCGCGACAAGTTATTACTAGAATTGGTGCGCATGGAGAAAATGGGAGTGATCCGTAAGGTGGCTCACCCGACACAGTGGGTGAACGGTATCGTGGTGGCGGCCAAGAAGGACGGCACCATTCGCGTGTGTCTCGATCCGCAGCCGCTGAACCGCGTAGTGCGGCGCGCGCACTACCCGCTGCCGACGCTCACGGAGATCGCAACCAAGCTCCAAGGTGCGCAATATTTCAGTAAGTTAGATGCTCGTTCTGGGTTCTGGATGGTAGAAATTGACGATGCCAGCGCTGACCTTTGCACCTTCGGGACGCCGTTCGGAAGATACCAATTTTTACGTCTACCGTATGGAATCAACTGTGCTTCAGAGGTTTTCCATCATAAAATCCGTCAGATACTCGAAGACCTGGAGGGAGTCGACTCATTCATCGATGACGTGATCTGCTGGGGCTCCAGCAAAGCCCAGCACGATGAGCGTCTGAAGAGATTGCTAGATAGGGCGCGAGAAGTAGGTATAAAATTTAACCAAGATAAATGTGAGTTTCAAGTAAGGCAAGTGAGTTACTTAGGCCACATTTTCAGCGAGGAGGGCATGGCAATAGATAGATATAAAATAAAAGCGATAGAGGAAATGCCAGCTCCGGAAGACAGGCCAGCGCTTGAGAGATTCTTGGGCATGATAAACTACTTATCAAAATTTATCCCCAATTACTCAGAGTTAGCACTTCCGCTCCGCAATCTGTTGAAAAAAGATAGCGAGTGGGTGTGGGACTCAGCGCTGGAGTCGGCGGCGGCGCAGTTGAAGCGCGCAGTGTGCGCGGCGCCCGTGCTGGCACTGTACTCGGCGCGCGAGCCCGTGCTGCTGTCGGTGGACGCGAGCGCACGGGCACTGGGGGCCGTGCTGCTGCAGGCGGGCCGTCCGGTCGAGTTCGCCTCCGCCACGCTCACCGACACGCAGACCAGGTATGCGCAGATTGAGAAGGAGCTGCTCGCGATTGTCTACGCTCTCGAACGATTCCATCAGTACGTCTATGGACGACATGATGTCACTGTAGAATCTGATCATAAGCCGTTGGAGGCGTTGTTTAAAAAACCGCTCGATTCTATCCCCGCGCGTCTCCAACGCATGATGCTACGCGTACAAGGCTATGATTTCACCGTCATATATAAACCAGGGAAGTACATGTACGTGGCAGACGCCTTATCGCGAGCGGCATTACCAGTACTTACATCGGATAAAGTAGGTGAGGAAGTAGAAGAACAATCGTGTTTTCTGATAGAAAACATTCGTTTCAGTGACAGCAAAACAAATCTTATAAAAAACGCCACGAAAAAGGATATAGAATGTCAATTACTTATACAATACATACAGGAAGGGTGGCCGCCGAATAAATATTCAGTCGACGAACGAGTGAGAGGGCAGTGGTCGTATAGAGGTAGCTTTGGTTTTATTGATGGAATCATATTTAGAGATAACCTAGTTTATATACCGAAAAGCGTTAGGTCGGAAATGCTCAGTAGGTTACACGACGGTCACATGGGCATAGACAGGTGCAAGCGTCACGCTCGCGAGGTGATGTTCTGACGATCGACGACGTGATCGTGAACGTCGATCGTGTTCGTGACGATTGTAATTTAAGTAAAACATTCTTTATAAAAACAACAGTAGCGCCTCGCGGTTTCACCCACATAAGTTTAGATCCAGTGGGAATATCGGAATAAAAACTATCCTATATCCTTTCACGGGACTCAAACTATCTCTATACCAAATTTCATCTAAATCAGTTCAGCGGTTTAAGCCTTGAAAAGGTAACAGACAGACAAGACACACTTTCGCATTTATAATATTGGTATTAGTATGGATAGCACAAATTTTTAGGTATAGTGTTAAAAGCGTAATACCGTGACTTAAAAGTATATAACCAGTAAAAGCTAACTTCTGATTGTACGAAAAACCTATACAATTCGAGGCCAGCTAAAACTGGAAAAAACTGTTTTGCCGTGTGTACTAAACCAATAACACATTTCCTCGCTCGCATGACTAAAAGTCCTGTCTCATTTTTCACATTTTTTAGCTGATCTGAGTCAGACAACTACACTCTTCTATTCGTGATTCTTTACACTTTTAGGCTCCTGCAAACAAGCGCGACACGACACGCGACACAACCCAAGTAACATTTTAAACTGTATAAAAGCTGTATTATGGACTATTTGTTTACTGCAGGCTGTTAAACGTGCTGTATAAAGACTGTATAGCAAGCTATACAGCCCTTGTAACTCTGAAATGGGCCCCAAAATTATACAGCTTTAAGTGTAGATTTAGCTGTATAACAGCTGCATAATAGCTGTACTATTTGGCTGGCTAAGATACTATTTAGATACTTTTATACAGCTTCCATTCTCTAATTTTCTTTTTTATTCTTTTATACAGACTCAGGCTTGTGAAAATCTGAATAAAAGAATAAATATATTATAATTGTGTTCGTGGTTGAATTCATTCTCCATTTTATTTACTATGTGCCATATCTGAAGATAAGTGAAAAAATATTTAATAACCAAGGTAAGTACTCTTTCCTGTTTATCGTTGTTATTATGCTTGCGACTGATATTTTTATGTGAGTATGTATACTAGTTTTAAGCTCAAAACTCACGCCCCTTCGAAATAAGGAATATACATACATTTTTTCTGTAACAACAAATATGTGATCAAATCTGAAAACAGTTTTAAGAGTAACCCGGACTGTTCTATTGATAGTAAACGTAATTGTGTGTACTATACAGTTAAAATCTTTTGTAATTTTGTACTGAAATTTCAAAAACAAACAAAAAAATATCTCGTAAAATTGCAATGCAATTTATAAATTTTTATAAAATGGCGTCCTTAGTTTATACAGCTCTTGCTCTTCTAGTACCCCTTAATACAGCTTTTTGCATAACAGAGTCGTTATTTAAGAACGTATCTCAGCCTAAAGAGTAACATTGTCTGTACATTAGTATTTAAGTACTGTAGAAGCTGCCTTAAATTCTTATTCATATTCATTAATACAGTTAATTAGGGTTCAGTTGAAAATATAGAAAACCTCATTATGATCCAAGGCCCGTAAGGCGGTGAGCAAGGAATCGGATAATAATTTACCAAATAGTAGTTACTGATAGCGAAAAGAAACAATGTATTGTTTTTATTTATAGAGATGTATTGTATCTAATTTAAATACTGAAGCAAACACTACAGAGTGCAACAGTTTAATGTATTTTTATTTTATATATATTTGTATCTTAACTCTTGTTCACTTAACAAATTGGCAACTGATCAAAATTATGACTCCGTGTTGTTATTAGTTGTATCCAATAAATAGACTGATTTTAGGTTATATTAGTTTCAAAATAATCGATAAGCTGGATAATTGTGTATGCCAACACTATAATAATTACTTTAATCTTCTAAAACACGAAAAACTGTAAAAAGGGAAAAATGTACGCCAATCGCATAAGGCTTTAAAAAGGAGTAAATCTAAACTCTTCTACATGAGACAGAATTGAATTAAACTATTATAAAGGGAACTGCTTGCTAAGAGTATCCTAGATTTTCGTTGTACAGCTATTATCAAGCTTAACTTGAAGGCTGAACAATAGAGTAATTTTACACCAATATTCAGGCTATAACAATATTTAATGCTCTTGTGCAGAAGTAGGTTATATAAAAGTATAATTTGAGAGCAGCATACAGTTATTGTCTTATAAAGTTGCTGAACGCAGTTTTTTACGCCGCGGTCTGTATTTTAGCATTTTCCAATGCTATTTAAAAGCTAAAGGTAAAAATTTAGGCTCTATACAGCCGTTAATCAGCTATACTGTATACAGTTGTACAGTTATACTAAAGTACAGTCCTATACATATTTTTACACTCTTGTACATCATTTATTAAGCTTATAGCTGGTAATGCGCTGGTAAATATAATATTTTTCCGCTTAAATGTTACTTGGGAAAGGCACCGCAAGTCGCGCAACGAGCGGTGCCTTTGTGTCGCGCGCGTTTATATCGCGTGTCGCCCCTGTTTGTAGGAGCCTTTTCACTAACCGTCGTACCTCTATGAAATTTGGATCTCAAAATATAACCATTTTGAAAGGCAACAAAATGTAAGGAATCACGAATAGAAAAATGTAGCCGTCTAAACTCAAATCAGCTAAAAAATGAGACAGGACTATTAGTCATGCGAGCGACGATTTGTACGTGTGTTTTTATTACTTTGCTCGTGTCTCGTTAAACTGGAAACCAATCCCTACATTCTTGAGAAAATGTATGGCGACGAACGACAGGTCTGCTATTCACAAGGCCACATATGGTAGGGTTCCTATTACCTACCGATAGTGGTGCTTGTCAGCGTGCGTCGTTAGACATGTCTTCTTGAAGACTTGGGTTTGCGGAAGCGTGATTTTAATTAACCTTTGTACAATAGCTAACCGGTTAGATGCTGAGCTTCATTCGTTTCTCACATTGAAAATATAAGCTGGTACATACCTAAATTACAAAGGTATCATAACTTGTATTATGCGAAAGTGAGTGTATTTATTTGTTGCGATTTCACGCTAAAACGGCTGAACAGATTTAGATGAAATTTGGCTCATGAGTAGACCATGCCCTGGGTAAGGACGTAGGATACTTTTCAACGCGGTAGTAAGTTCTCGTGGTATAATTTTCGACGGCCACGCGGGCGAAGCCACGGGGAAAAGCTAAGTGACCTATAAAAATGTAGTTGTTATAAACCTACAGCCAATATCATAATGGGGCAACTAAGGCTCCACTGACCGTCTGTCCGTCTGTCACCATGCTATATCTCATGAACCGTGATAGCTAGACAGTTGAAATTTTCACAGATGATGTATTTCTGTTGCCGTTATAACAACAAATTTTATACTAAAACCAGAATAAAATACATATTTAAGGGGGCTCTCAGACAACAAACGTGTTTTTTTTTTTAGCTTTTTTGCCTTGTGGTACGGAACCCTTCGTGTGCGCGTCTGACTCGCACTTGGCCAGGTTTTTTCAAATCCCCTTTCTGTAGATTTGTATGTCCTTCTAGAGGACTAAAGCCAGCCCTTCGCTACATATGGCTTTAGAGTATCTGATATTTTTATCACCCGATTAAAGGCTCCTACAAACAGGCGCGACACGACACGCGACACAAAGGCACCGAAGTCGCGCAACGAGCGGTGCCTTTGTGTCGCGCGCGATTATACCGCGTGTCGCGCCTGTTTGTAGGAGCCTTAACTTTGACTTAGTATTCAACACAACTCTTTATCATAAGCTCGCGAAGCTCGCAACATTGTCATTCGAGTCCATACCAGCGCATATTATGGGATATTTTCACGTTGATATCTATTTCCTTGTAAGCTGCCGGTTTCTCTAGAAATGGTTCGGATTTACTAAACGTGTTTGGAAAGTGACTTGTTCAACCGTGCTAGTCACGATCCTGCTTAGACGAGCTGGGACAGGGATGGCATGTTCAATAATAGGTAAGGTTGAAACCTTACCTAATATCACCGAATATCACCGAATATCACCGTAATCTCACCTAATTAGCTTCAGCTAACCCTGGACTTACAATAAACTAGCATCGCACCGCGGTTTCACCCGCATAGGTGTCGGTCCCGTAGGAATATCGGGATAAAAAGTAGCCTATATTTTATCCCAGGGTGTCAGTTACCTCCATACAAAATTTTATCAAAATTGGTGCAGCCGTTTGAGCGTGAAGAAGTAACAAACATAAACACACCTTCTTGAATTCGGTCGCAAAATTGGGAAAAGTGGTATTGGGCTTTTACATCCATACTTTAATATTATAAATGCGAAAGTGTGTCTGTCTATCTGTCTGTCTCTATGTTACCTCTTTACTAATTAACCTCTGAACCGATTAAGATGAAATTGGTATAGAGATAGTTTGAGTCCTGGGAAAGGACATTGGATAGTTTTTATCCTGATATTCCGACGGAATAGAAGCTTATGCGTTAGTTACAAATAATTTATTACTAGCCTGGAGTCTGGGTTCGGCTAATGGCAATAGATTTGGCTCATCATTTATAATGGATACTTTTCATCGTGATGTTTGATTAATTAGTATGAAAAACGAATCCTAGGTGAGATCATTTTGAAACCAGGAAGCTGGATTTATTGATTAATTATAGTTTATTGCTCTGTTATAGTTTTTCAATAAAAATGAAAACACAAAAGCTTTTAACAAAAAATGTAAACGACAACCCTACACTGCAAGCAATTTAGTGCAACTCAAATTAAACTTTATTGCTCAATCAATTAAGATCACAATGGCACAGCTGTCAACATATGATTTATTAGTATAGACTTGTCTGGTGCATTGTCCTTATATGCAAATGGGTAAGTATTTGTTTGTTCTTTTATACATCGTGGGCGGTTGACAAACGAGAATTTGATGTATTGAAGTGTTACACAATAAATTTTTCTCTATTTAATTGATCGTAAGCTATCCAAATATCTACAGAGTAACCATTTTAGGCCCTTTAAACAAACGCCAGCATATCAAGCTACTACAATCTATCAAATTTATTTAATAGATTTACAACTTTATCGCTAAATCATAAGGTTCAAAGTTGATTGAACAATAAACTTGCACCGTGTATTTAAACGATGCAAGTCATTTGCTGCTTAAATTTTTTTGTATGCCACAGGCAAGAAATTTGCATTGCAGACATGGCGCTAAAATAATAGCCAATTGATGACGATACTTATGTAAGACATCCACAAGAGAACATTCCAAAGACTCGCGGAGCACTATATTAAGGCACCTTCAAACAGGCGTGACACGCGACGCGAATCGCGCGCGACACAAAGGCACCGCTCGTTGCGCGACTTGCGATGCCTTTGTGTCGCTTGTCGTGTCGCGCCTGTTTGAAGGAGCCTTTATTCTCTCTTTATTTAGGTGATTAATGATTTAACAACGAATACCGAATGATAGGCTCCGATCCTCTAACGGAATCTGAAAGCAGATACCTTGCATTAAATTGCTGTAATTTTTTTGCAAATACTTTAAAGCATAATATTGTATTGTATATTGTATTGTATATTGTATGTATGTGTGAATCTATGGACTAGAATTGTCTGAAATAAATAAATTATTATTATTATTATTTTTATTGTGAAAGCAAAAAAAACTTGTCTATATAATGGACGTGTCAAAAAAAAACTTACATCTCACTTAGACATAGAAAAAAAGCCCTAATTGCACTCTCTTTATTTTTTTATGTAAACTATACCACAGAATAAAGAAATACAGTATTGTTACTCGGCCGTAACCTTGATGTAAATGCCTACAGCCGCGCGGTACGTAAACATGCGATAGGGCTGCCCGCCTCCAGTATTTTAATTACATTTGCCTACTTTGTGTTTCCATTTAGTTCTGTTATTGTATTTTACTGTGTGTACATAAATAATTTTATATAAACAAATAAAATACTTTGTGAATTGAATAGGAAGTGTTTAATAAAAATGCGTGTTGTTTTGATCGCCGCCGCACGACTCCAGCTAGTGAGCAGCAGCGCGCTGTTGCTATTCAAATTTCGAACTAATCGCCGCGCGGCGCCAGTCAGTAGGCAGCGCTAGCGCGCTGTTAAAATGGCGGGAAAGCAAGTGTGCATTCACAGATTGATTTTATTTAAAATTAAAAAAACAGTTTATTCGGTAATTTAAAAACTTGGCTGCATGCTCTAGTGTCTTTGCCAACATTTTCACGCAGCCACGGCAGAAAATAATCCTCGCGCCATTTTTTTTCAAATTTTCTTTTCTTTGTACTTGTATTGTGAAATGTTTTTTTTTCTGTTTCCTCGCAAATGTGTTAAAAAACGTCGTACGATATACGTGCGTATTGGTTATAACATCTTAACGCACTAATATCGTAATGTACTATTACAGAATTATAATCATTAAAGTCATCAACACAACTCTCTAAGACCATGTAAGTCCAAAGAATGATGATTTCATGAAACAGTTATTCTTATTACAGTAACAGTTATTCAATAAAAATAATTAATTTTATTCATAAAAGTATGCAATCATTTCATTAATGTTTTGTTATGATGTTGTCACGTTAAACTATCGTCCGTAAATCGACTTTACAGACAACCAATTTTTTTGTAGTATTATTCATACACACAGTACAATAAACAACTATTATTAATAATAAAAACCACGTCTTTACTTTGAATTATACAAACTAACAAAACACACATGCGCCGAGGTTTTAACACAAGCGTACCTACCGTTTAATGATTCATGAACCGCCTATAACTACCTACCTCACTCGTGTTTATCACTTTCCTTTACTCTATTCACTTCATTTATTAATCCAGACATCTTTTTTTCGGGAGATAAAATGAAATACTTATCCATTAAAAATACACACATTATGTACCTACTTACAAGTAAGTAAAATTATTTTATAGTCTTACCTTTCAGAGTTTCCAGGTAATCTAAAAAAAGTTATCTCTGGATGCGTTATTGACGAATTCATGCAACCAAAAACAGCACAATATAGCCTACTCGTCATATTAAATATGTACTTGAACTTATTTTTAGTGCAAAAATCGCGCGGTTATTGTTAAAAAAAACAACACACCGTCCGTTCGTCACTGCAGCACAGTCGCGACTGTCTGCATGCTGAGCTCATGCCGTGGTCGAGGCGCGTAGGTATAGCTCGCGTTTCGTCCGTTTGTATGAAGACCTCGTACTGTATGTCTTTATACTGTGACTATACGTCAATTGACTTTCGTCTCGCCCATTGTTTAACCGACAAAAAACGGAGGAGGTTCTCAAGCCGACGCGTATATACATATTATACATTTTTTTAACAGTATTAACGAAATTATAGTGCGTCAAAAGTATCCTATCCTACGATAATCCTACTAATAAAATAAACGTGAAAGTTTGTGAGGGAGGATGGATGGATGGATGTTTGTTACTCTTTCACGCAAAAACTACTGAACAGATTTTGATGAAACTACAGCAATAGGTATAGCTTATACATCAGAATAACACATAGGATACTTTTTATCCACATATTCCCGCGGGATCGACACTTAGGCTCAACTCACACCAAAAGAGCGTCGAAGCGGAGTGCAGTTTCAGTGTCATATGAATTTTAACTTTATTTTCATTACTATAATACTTATTATCGCATGAGAAACTCGAACGAGTCGCGCAGTAGCCCGCGGCGCCGCGGGAATTCCTGCGAATTCCATAAACGCGCCTTCTCTAACGAGCGGGTCGCTGCGCTTCGCTGCCCTTCGCCGCTCTTTCGGTGTGAGTTGACCCTTATGCGGGTGAAACCGCAAGGCACTGCTAGTATAATATAACGTAGCAGTAACACGCAATGTGTTTAATTGTGTTTACGTAACAAGTGCTAGTTTAGAGCACAACATGTAATATAACGAGCGCCCGCGACGGTAAGATATACGGCGCACGATAATCATAGCGGCGACTTTTAGACCAATTATTTTTCATAAACAAAAAAAAAAATAGTTTTGTGATTAGAGTTTCTCAACGTTAGTAGGTTATTAGATTAGTTTGGCGAAAAAGTCATTATTTTATCGACGTTGATTAATTAGGTTTTGTTTCTGTTTATTCTGGCTCAGCTCAGTTTTATCAAAATGTGAATTGGCGGCTTATTAGTCGATTCGCATGAATTTATTCGCCCGAAAAGTGCGAATCGTCACTTTTAAATAATATAATTTTTGCTACAGGCGATATCGCACGAATTGGCACATTTTGATTTTTAAGCAATAAAGTATTTAGTATTATTTCGCACTTTTAGGCGAGTAAATTCGTGTGAATCGACTAATAAGCCGAATTGGCTGGTTTTCTGTAACTATGGGTATTATTTTATATCAATGTAAGTAAGTAGCCCATGATTACTTTTATTTGGTTCAAAGTTTCGATAGTCGTTTTCAGCGTTTTTTTTTTTTTTCAGCATGGGAAATCATCAAATGACTCCTCCCGCTCTGGGTGGAGCGGAAGGGAGTGTCAGACTCTTACTGACTAAAACCCACCCGTGTTCCTTCCTTAGCCCTTTATGTTCCGGGCCAGCGGTAACCCTTTCGGACAATCCCGCTGACCGCTGATTGGTTTTCGATCGTGACATTCGCTGATATTCATCTTTTTAACACGATTCTCGAGCAGATTGCCTATTCTTCATTGGGTTTTGCACGTTTAGACAAATATTCAGTTTTCAGGCAAAATTTTGCCACAATTATATTGCAATAGATATAATATATACAATATATTTACGAACAACAAATCTCTACCGTCGCAAACTTAAAAGCCGACAAAATAATCGCACGCAAAATTACAAGCGTGTGCGCTATCTAAGTACAAAAAGTAAAAGCTCAGTGGACTGGTATCTATCTGTATGGCGTGGGACCGGTACTGATCGCTATCCAGTTTGCTACGGATACCGACTAGAGATCAGCTCTTGCGCACGCAAATTTTACTGAGGCTGATTTTCGAATCGATTTCTAAGCTGGATCGCTGGCTGGTTTGACTGGATACTTATGAGCTTGAAGATTTTAAAAACCTCATTGATCCGCCATTGTTAAAATAGCAGTAGCATGCCCATGGTGTCCTGGACTTCGGTACTTACCTATGTATAAAATTCAAAGTCCTGACTGACTGGTATATCAACGCACAGCCTAAACCGCTGGTCCTACAGACATGATATTTGGAGTGTGTGTTCTTTGTAAAGAGTAGGTATCCACTAAGAAAGGGTTTTTCAAAATTCCACCCCTAAGAAGGTGAAATTTCACGAGGACGAAGTCGCGCGCAGAAGCTAGTACATACATATCACCACACGTTGAGCGTTATCATCAGGAAATTCTCAGTAGTGCCTGGAGTCTGGATTGGTGCCCAGTTAATGGAAATAGGCTCACCCCCTATTACGTAGGACTTGAATGAAATGATGAACTCTGGTTGCACTTGACAGGTACACCTCTGCTTAACCTTTTACGGGAAAATGGGCGGTCTGTCGTTGAGGGTTAGTGATTGAACCAAAGTATTTGGTATATGAGCTAGGATAGACTCGATCTCATTTGGAGAGACCTAAATATCTCTGCAGGGGCAAGGATTAGAAAAGGTTTTGTCATGGCGAAAATGTTGATACGCCTCGTTAATTGATTTCTGCCCAGCCTTAAGAGGGATGAAGCCAGAGTTCTGCATAACTTATTCTTTTTTGTGTTTGTGTTCTTTCTGTTTGCCGCAAATAAACGCATTTGCTTTCTTTCTTTTTCTTTAAAAATGTCACAGAGAGCCAGATATATTCGAAGATACAGACTTATTTTTAAAAAAAGGTCCCGATAATTGCAGCCTCAGAATGACAAACAGATCTCTATTACGATCCTCGTTTCAACATTCAAGACAGACAAAATCCTAATTAGGTTTTTCTATCGGAAAAAAATTGGCTTTAGCCCAGAATTGGAATTAGGAATTGTACCGGATAAAAGGCCCGTCCTCTAATACATTGGGAGGCCATGAACCAGTCAGTAGAAACCCAATAAAGTTCTGATTAAATAAGTGTAGATTAAGCCGTAGAATTAAGTAGGTACTAGATTGTGAATTGGGTATTTTTGTATTTTATTTTTCAGTTGGCTGGGTTTGATTATCTATAGTTGTCGCGTTTTAGCATGACAATAGCAGTCATTGCCCTCTCTGTGGGAACCCAAACAATAAACTATGCATGTTTTTCGTTATTGGAACGTGTTGAAGATTACGATAGATATTGGTTCGGGAACAGATTTTATTTTAGTTTTTTAAATAAAAAATGCTAGAAAATGTAGGTGGGTTAATGACCGTTATTGTCATGGTAAAACGCGACAACTATATCATTAACTGTATCATATCATGGTAGTAGAAGACTTATATGCATATTCTAGAATAATAGGACATCGAGTATGAATCTGACAGATTTAAAACTAACCTCCGTTGAAAACAGTTTTAAATCGCGAATCTTACCGTAGAAATAAGTTAGCGAAAATGTCAATTTTCCTTTACAAAATACTTATTTTTATAATTAGACGTAAAACTATAAAAGATCTTATATAAACGGTAATGAATTATATTATTACAAAATACTTGGTAGACTAAATGTAACGTAACAGATAATATCATTTCGTAAAATAAATATTGTATCGTCATCATCATTTCAGCCGAAAGACGTCCACTGCTGGACATAAGCCTCCCCCAAGCACCTCCACTTCGACCAGTTCTGTGCTTCTCGCATCCAACGGGTTCCTGCGGCCTTCACAAGGTCGTCGGACAACCTTGTGGGAGGCCTTCCAACGCTACGTCTTCCGGTACGCGGTCGTCACTTCAGAACCTTTCGGCCCCATCGGCCATCTGTTCTGCGAGCAATGTGCCCTGCCCACTGCCACTTAAGTTTGGCAATTCTTCGGGCTATGTCGGTTACCTTGATTCTCCTGCGGATCTCCTCATTCCTGATTCGATCACGCAGGGAAACTCCAAGCAGAGCCCTCTCCATTGCCCTTTGGGTGACTTTTAGCCTTCGTATAAGGCCCATTGTGTGCGAAATGTTGTATAGTCCGTTAATACGAGTAACTACGATTTTCGGAAAGAAAAATATTAGGCAAGTACGAAAAAAGCTACGTACTTATTATGACAGGGACCTATTTCCAAATTGTCCTATTTGAAATTGTCTAAATTGTTGAAATACCAACAAGGCAAAAGCGGGGTTTCGCCACACGCTCGAATCGAACGTAGGTACAGTTAGGTACCGATTAAAATCTTCCAGCTCCAGGTAAATGCCGAGGACCTAGGATTAATATTTAGTAGACGTAAGTCTATGCTCGTGATAGAATACCAATTCTGAAGATATAATCTAGAATGCATTACCTAATGCAGTGTTATCCACTACCTTGTCTTGTGTAATTTCGTGAACGGTTTACATCTAGTTAGTACAATAAATTTCGTGAGCGGTTTAAATCTAGTTAGTACAATTATTGAACTATTGTACAATTATTGTACTAACTAGATTTAAACCGCTCACGAAATTTATCACAATAAGACAAGGTGTTGCTATCGAAATTTTTAGTTGAGACATATAATTCAAGTCTCAACTAAAAATTTCGATTTATTGCAAAATGTTTAGCTCTATGAACTAGGGTGGACTATCTACAAACTTTGTAATAAATCGATAATTTAATAGAATTATAGATGTCCAAGTTAGATATTACACAAGTTCATAAAGGCTCCCACAGACAGTCACGACGCAACTCTAGTGGAACAATTTCTGTGAATACTTAATGGAAATTGTTCTACCGGAGTCGCATCGTCGCGCCTTTCTGCGGGAATTGATGAAGAAGTCGGTTAGGTACAAAATAATTTAATTTCATATCATGGTCTTACCTATGTAGATGATTGCACATTAATTTTTGTAACCATATTATTATGATGTAAAAGATTGTCCGTCGAGTTTCTAGCCCGTTCTTCTCCATAGCCTATTACGCTTTGCTTTGGAATGGGCAACCAGCATCATCTTTCTGGCTGACCGACCCCTAGACAATTCAAAAGTACCTGTAATAAATGCTTTGATTTTGATACCTATGGTTGTTTCGCGATTTAATTTCTCCTTATAATACACAGTTTTCCCAGAAAACCATAAAAAACAGTGCTAAATCCTTATTACAACATCAATAAACATTCCAAGCGTAGTATTTAACATAAAAATGTTACATATTTATTCACGGCCTACGCATATAATTTGCGTTCCTACATTATAGTCTGGACGGACTTCGCATAGAATAGCTAACTAACATTGATTGTAAACAGCAGGTAAACAATACAAATATTGTTTTAGATTCCCATTGTATTCCTACGGTAATAATGCATTTTTTATCCGTCACTGTGGTAGAATGGTTTATAAACAGCGAAATAGTACAAAAAGGTATGAGGAAATTGTTTATGAAATGTATTTAAGGAAAATTAAATAATAGCTTGTAATCAGATTGTATTCCTTTTCCTTGTAGGTAAACACAAACAAATCATAGTTTATGCTGTAATACTAAATATATAAACTACTTTTTGTTTTTTGAGGATGGGATATCATCTAATGACCCCTCCCGCTCTGGGTGGAGCGGGAGTGTCAGATTCTTACTGACTAAAACCCACCCGTATTCCTTCCTTAGCCCTTTATGTTCCGGATTTTAAAATATAATGGGGTTAGTTAGTATTACGTTATTAATTCGTTCGTTACAAAACCATATTGTTTTATTTTATAGATTAATTTTGTCTGCCTTTTTCAATTACATTATCAATACAATTTAATCTAGCTCCAGCAATCTAAATTATCTCGTATTACAGGGAACATTAAAGCTCAAAATTGTTCACCTATTTATATCACCTCTCTAGTTTCTATTCTGGAATTCGTACCCCGAGCTCCAAAATACAGACTGTCTAGTTTGGGGCTCACTGGTAACCTAGCTGTAACCTGTAGGTAATATTTAAAGCTACTCATTTCGTTTCAATTTGGTTTTAACCTGTAAACCTGCTTACTGTATACCCTCTATAGTAAACTATTTTCAATTTCTGTTCTATTTCTATCTTCTATATTCATGTAATATTCCTAGTGAATAAGTATATGTTCGCCTTGTATCGCAATCTCGTATTTCATGCTTCCATTTTCTCGATACTAAAATACCTTCACAACCAAAACCACACGTCAAATCACACATCAGGCAGGCATCGAATCTAGATCGATATGGGGTCAGTCGTTCAGCATTATCACAGAATATATTGGTACAGAAGTTCGGGTCAATACAACAAGCGATAACGCACGCACACAGACGCTTACGTATGTAATGTTCGGCGACCTCAAACAAAAGCCGGTCGCGAGTGCGCTTGTATTAGCTGTAAGTGAAGCGTGTCTATTGTGGCTAATGTGTCTATCTCCTATGGAGTTTCATCTAAACCTTCTGCACCTATCCACTCTGTGGTATTACCGCAACGTTTGTCAAACTCGCGTGTGGCTGCACCAGTCAAACGCAGTCAGATGGTAGTCACCGCAGCGTCGAAACTGACTGTATCGATTAGTGGCATTGTGCTATCAAATGTGGTTCTATTTTTAGAGGAGACTCTAGGACTATTTGCATATTGAAATGTTTTTGTTGGTATATTGGCGTTTGATAGCTGACATATGGCAAATAACTAAAATTTTTGTGTTTCGTAATGTTAATTACTTACTATTGTATAGAATTATAAGTTATTACTTATTTATAAGTTTATCTAACGCTGTGCTGCTGGGGAGTTTCTTGCACTTCTTTTTCTCAGCTAAAGCACTAGGAAGTGGTGAAAGGGCAGGCGTTTTCGTTTCGGGGACTGTCTTTTGTAATTTCAACGTTCAAAAAGTGCTGATTCTCAGCCTAGTTTGAATAAATCACTTTAAATTTTGATTTTGGGCGTTTAGTTTTATGAGCATTTGCTGTATGAGTATGAAGATTACGTATATTTACGAGTCTTTATGTATATCAGTCTGCAGTGACTGATATTCCGAACGTCGGTAGTAGGACAATGAGATGGGCGAACATTGTTGCCAAGTTGCCAACTCCAAGCCTGGATATGACTGGGACAGGAGCTTTTAGAATGGCATAAGCAAAGAGATGGCTACCCTAACTAATATTATAAATTGCGAAAGTAAGTTAGTTTGTTTGTTACCTTTTCACGCCTAAACCACTGAACTGACCATCCTGAAATTTTGCATATACGTTGTCAGGTGTACAAAAACGGACGTAGGGTACCTTTCATCTTGAAAAAAAGTGCTGTTCCCGAGGAAAACCACGATAACGTTATTATCATAATAGCACCACGTGTCTTTCGAATCAAAAACAGGATAACGTCTGCCATTCAGCTAGTGGCTTATAATGGTCAGACGAATTTAGGCTATGGATGATAATTGAATGGTGACTATATTGATAACTATGTTAATGTGCATAAAGTGTCAGTTTTTGTTACGATAACTGTTGATAAAATTCAAATCATCGGATTCCGTTGCAATGTAGAGAACGATTTCGGCAGTTGGTAACATGTATCCCAGTGGTTCGTAGAGCGGCGGCAAGCTCCAGTGAAAGAGCTAAAGTGGTCTCCGACACACGACACCCTCGGCACGGCACGGCACGATAACATCCTTGTGCCACAAAGGCTGAAAAGCCGAAACACATTTTTTTAAGTGTGTCGTCCCGCTCACTGGCGAACCATCACAATAAAGACTGAAGCTGTGGCGAGACAGTACTTCCTTACCCAAACCGTTCATCCCACTTGCTGAAGACCTCCCACTTGGACATGAGTTACCTTGGATAACCTGGAAGTCTTTGTACAGACTCCCGACCCAGAATGGCCGAAGCAAGGAAAATCTGTTCAGGTGGAGATTCCTACTCCTAGACGAATCCGCATTGGAGTGTAAATGTGGTGCTGTTCCACAACATACTTAATATCGTGTCCTGCTTGTTCTGTCAGCTGCACGTTACAGGAACTGGTGGACGCCGGTGATGGCGCCAGACAAGTAGCCGAATTCTGGGCCAAGTCTATTTAGATTGCTATCGACACGCTAAGAAGAAAAAGATCTCAGGTCTCTGTTTCGTAATAGCTAATCCAAACTTGCTAGTTGGGCATGATACATGCTCATTCAACTACGAACCACATTCCTACAAGTAGAGAGCAAATCCAAATAACAGGTGCCAGTGAAAGTGATTGACGACGGAAAGCCAATTACATCGAGCCCGAACCGTTTAATGACAGCTGCTATTTGAATGTACGCTCGAACTTATTCAAGCTCCGTTAATCTTGAATGTCTCCAATGATTGGTACGCAATGGAGTCGTCGGATTTATGTTATAGTCTTTGTCGTTGTAGATTCTAAAGTAGTGTGCACTTGGAAGATATTTTACTCGTTTGTTATGGCTCGTAGCTTTATTGTATGGCTACAATCTATCGTAGTCTGCGCCGTATTAAATTCATTCAACGTTTTCCGTATGCATCGCTACATTATCGTAAGCTGGAACAGCTTGTTCAGATGTATTGACAATATCAAACGGATCGAATGCTTTACTTCCTTTATCCTTTTGTTGTATGTTATATTTCTAATTGTCATTATTTTGTACCAGAAACCGCGAAAATAAAATCGGCTGTTCTCTACATTTATGTTCGCATAACTCGTCAAAATGTAGAATAGCAGATTTTTTTCGCGATTGCAGCTTTGGTCCCTTGTTAAAAGTTGTTCATAATGATAAGTACAACGTCAGATTTCGGTTTATCGCATGTTTTCAATTTCAACCTGTATATTAATATATTTATTGTTCTATTTATATCACAAACTTGAATAGCGTTATCATCATCTTTATTTATTTATATATATTTTATTGTACACCAGAAAATACATAACAAAAAAATACGATTATGAATACAAAACATACAATGGGTGGCCTTATCGCTTTCTGCGATCTCTTCCAGGCAACCTTAGAATGGACAGTGATTGCGATACAAGCGATGGTCTTTTACGATATTCAAGATTACATGAAGTTATGCATCTTCTTAGTGTAGAAATTTTTTGAAATCGTCTTTCAATTTTCTCTGTAACTATCCGGTAAACATTCTACACGGTTATGACAAACAGTTCATTATTCCACTGATCTAATGACGCAGATTGGAGCTGTGCAATGACAAACAGTAGGCAATTATGGTTTGTTTACCTGTTTCTTAATTACTCGATGTTGTAAGACAAATTAGTGTGGCAGAGCTACCATTACGTCAATGTAGATGTAGTCTAATGGCTAACAGAGGTTTTAGTATTTGTAAAGGTAGGAAGGGTATGTTGTGGTGTATCTTTCAAAACGAGGATAATAGCGGTAAAAGTTTAAATATCAGAAGGGTCACTATAACGACCGCTCATTTAGAATCTCCATATAATGGGTTCCTGGAGATGGATATGCTTGCGAAGACGGCCCAAAAAAGCAGGCGAGGTAAGCCGCACGTGTATATAAGTGTAATATGAAGCTAGTTTGAGGTGGCATTGAACTGGCGAATCTACAGATGCCAGCACATCAACCTACTACAATCTGTCAAACTTTAATAGATTTTCAACTTTATCGCTAAAGCATAGGGTTCAAAGTTGTTTGGGAAAATATGACAGTTTCGGGTAGGTTGATGTGCTGGCGTCCGTACAAGTATCTCCCGGAACCCCGACTCATGGTACTAGAAGGAACAGTGGGGTTTTAGTCAGTAGGAGTCCAACATCACCCTCCGTTCTTCCCAGACGGAGGGTGTCCATGAGGATTTCTCCACGAAAAAAAAAGACAAGAGAGGTTCTTGGAAGAACTAAGTGGAGGAACTTTGCCTGGCAGTGGTAGAGTAGGTATAAGCTAATTTTAGATCCTTGCATTCTCTGACAGTAATGTTGGGGCTAGAGGAACATAAGAAAGAAGAAGTACCTGTAGAAAGCTGATTTCAAGTCTTTCAAGTCAGAAATTACCCAGTACGAATTTATTAGTCCAAAAATACCATCCATGTGAAAAGTGCATCAGAGTTGGTTAACATACAATCAATTTGAAAGCTCTTTTCGGGAACACATTCAGCGAGAATCGAATGAGCCACATTTTGGGCGAGAATCAAATTTGCCATAACGTTTACGTCGGCGTATTTACGACGAATCCGACGTCTAGACGGCTTACCTTTGTAGCCGGCAATATCCGAGTTATCGGATAGACGTCGGAATCGAATCGGAAGCTGGAGCTCGTGAATTTAATATCATTTTGGATCAAATTCGTTGCTTAAAGTGATATGAAACGATGTTTGAGTAATGGTTTGTGCATTTCCTTGTGACGTGTTCTGTTGCGAAATTGAATTTATTTATTCATGCTTCTTGGCCATTTAACTTAATTTCATGTCAATTTGATAATTTGGCGTGCGTCATTCATAGCGATGAGGTCTAAAGTTTATAATATCCTATTGAACATAACTGACATCACAATTTGCTGTGTGTTATTCGTCTCATTAATTAGCCATACAACCAAAAGAGAGATGCGCATTAATGCAAGAAAACAGCATCTAATCGCAAATTCAGTTCCTGCCTTTAGAAATCACGTCCACAAATTGCTCACAAATTAATTATACATTCCAAATTCAATCCTCTCACTTTACACCAATATATTTTTCAAGTCCATCATCAGGCTGGCAGCAACAGATAAGCCTTGGGGACTAGTGATGTGAATCACGATACACTTGAGATAGTGATGTGGCGAAATGTTGCATTGTCTGCACAACAATGAGATTGCGACACACGGCGCCGCTCCAAAATGAACTTAATACCGTATCTCTTAGCTTTATAGTTTCGATATTGCAATACTTAATTAGAGGTGTGATGTAGATAGGTTGAGAGGATTAGGACTGTATAGTGTATATTCAGCCATATGGAGCCGTTTAGACCATTGTGCTGTCTGGGAGATATGACGTATGGCTGGATTATGTTCGTCTATTGTTTTGGTAAGTTGCAGCTCGCTAGATCTTGCTTTTCCAAAACGGGGACTTGAATTTCGCCAAAGTTTGCAAAATTATTCGCTGGCGCCTGCTCTGTTTTGTAAATGGTTACTGTGTGTTGTTATGGACTACCGAAAGGCATAATACTGTCATAGAAAGATCGCGACTATAACATAAAATATTATATGTATTTACAGAATTAAAGTCATTAGAATAGAATCTTTAAGTAAGATTTGTTCCCTAAGAACTTTTCCATAAGAGATTTGTTCTTAAGGAACAAATCTAACTTAGAAAGATTTATTAATGATTCTAATTATTATAATTCTGTAAAGACGTACCTGTTATAGTCGCGAATCATATTTTGATTAAGATACAACCTGACACTGATCAAAAAATTGCAAAAATCCTAAGAAAATTTGAATTTCGCGGTCTACCAATGCGTATCCACCTTAAAAAATTTTCGTGGTCCCTGCGTATTCATCTTAAGGTAAATAAATATTAGTTTATTTTGGGACCAAGGACAATTCAGACTATGTAAAAAAAAAGTGAAATATGGCCCGCGGATTTCATTTGGCATGAAGTCTCTTTGATGAGATTAAAAAAACGCGCATCTTCGACTAGTAAATAGCTATCTGTGACGTTATCGCAGTAGTGGAATAACGTAAAGAAAAAGCACGCGTTTTTAATACACTGCATTATGAACCTAAAAGCGGTTCATTACGTGCCTCTTTTCGAGCAAGTGTGTTGAAAAAATACAAACTATCATTCTTAGTTCAAATATTCCTGTCTGTCCTTCCCCTTTTTAAATCCATCCTAAGGTTGTCTTTAAAAGATCGCTCTTAGCGATAAGACCGCCCATTGTGTCACCCTTTGTACAGTTTCTATATTTATGTCTGTAATTTATATGGTGTACATAATAAAGAGTATTCTATTCTATTCTATTCTATTCCTACTTTCTTTTGTTTCCGCCCCAATAAAACCTCGTTAACCATAGCCGTATTTATCTACTTACCAGCAATCATCTTATGGATAAGCATTTACTGATAAGTAGAGCATCTAACAAGATTGTATGTACTGAGGTTCACTGGTGTAGCCTTGATCCGTTCAGACTTCGCATCATGTAGTGCGCAAGAGATCGTGGAGATGCACATTATGTATGTGAATATATGTAATTATTCGATCGTGCCAGAGCGTATTTGAATAATTCATGGTAGCAGGTTTCATTAATTTTGGTTTTGTTTTTGTAAAATCAAAATGGCGGATTATAGGATATATATAAAATAATACATTACGTCATCAAGTAATGTATACATATCTTCTATGTGGGTTACCATAATAAGTACACGAATATAGGGCTTGAGTAAAACGATTTCAAAAATATAATAGGTACACTAAAAGTCTGACGCCATTGGTAGCATTTACATTTGAAATTGAACTACATATAACAACTGCTTCTAACTGCTTGAAAAGTGAGTTTGTTTTGAACTTTTTGGTTGCAGTCGGGTTTTTTATTTTTTTCAATAATTAAATAAAGACTCTCTCTGTGTGGTAAGCAGAACGTAAGTGATGTAATATCAACACGAAATTGCCATATTCAACACTATATCCTTAGAATGTTATTAAGAGTCATGTAATCTAGACATAGACAACCCATGTTGGTATTAGTTGCAATTTTCATGCGTAAGTTGTAACTTCTTGTAACAGTAAAGTAACTTTACGAGACAATCTATAATTTGTATGCAGCAGACTAACGCATAGATCGCGAATTGTCGATCGCGTTGCTACATTATAGTTGTACTTATGCATCGCTGGTATTCAAAAACACGAAATCTTTTATGTAATGCAGAAATTCCCTGTTATATAAACTTTAGTTAGTAGGTATATTGCGTGGCAAGCTAAAATAAAGACGAAACTATTTTATTTTAATACTCTTTGAAGAGGATCGTTAGGATAAAAATGTGGAAAAGAATACTTTTAATACTTTTTTGTCTCGTAAAAGCAAATCGTTACGAAAACTGTTGAAAAGAAAATATTTTTTTTTTATTCTAGGAAGAATGGCTGGTGATGCGGCAACCTAGATAGGTAACGGTTATTAGTAGAATGCTTCTTTTACTACCTATGTATAGTTGGAACTTTATGAGCATTGTGGATGGAGATGGAGTGTAGATATGTAAAAATCCAGTGTCCAGGATAAAGTCCATTGATAGATGACCATGAATATTAAGCACATTGACACTTCTCACATAAGTTTTAAATAAGAAGAAAAGATTAAGATTATTGCAATAGCGCGGGGATGACGACTCTATGCGCGGGAAACATTGCATTGTTGACTTGAAACATTGCATTGTGATATAGACATAGAAATAGATAATATGTATTTATTGTTCAGGTAATACAGTGAGCAGGTTCACTGGTTAACAGCAAGTGAAGACGACATGAGTAGCTTAAAATATTACCTACAGCTAGATTACAATATAGTATTATCTAATGAGCCCCAAACTAGCCAGTCCGTATCTTGGGGCTCGAAGTACGAATTCCTGAGTGGAGACTTGTGATCCTACGCCTACACTGAAAAGGTAGATCCTGTTCCGATGATACTTCACAAAAACAAGTATCTAGGTAATCGAAAAAAAAATAGTTATCTTCAAAGAGAACTCAGATGCAACAGATATTTTTTATCAAACTAAATTATATCATAAATGTAAGCGCTATACCACATTACGTATATCTAATCTTTAAAATCTGTTTCGTCTAACGATCTCATCTCATTTTTAATACTATTACGTTTGGTTTTTCTATCAAATCGGCAACAAGCTATGTTGAATACAGACGTTCAAACTTTGTTACTAGGTCACTAAAGTTCAATATTGCATGATAAAAACTTGATTTCAGTTATAGTAGGTAATTACATTAAAGTTATGTAATGGCCTTTTTATAACGAACAGATAAATGATTAATTTGTGTGTGCGTCTTAAAATTGTATTTACAATGTTTAGACTTAGAAAAGCCCATTCCGGTAATGATAGAAAGGTTTACTCTCTGTTTCTTATTAATTAGGTAAGCAGTGATTTGATTATGAGCTGACCCATAGTTAATCGCCCCTGTCCATAACTACTGCAATTATTTGTGAGTCACGTCCGCGTTTATTATTGCGCAATTATTTGTCAGTTCCTATTATATACTTTTTGTTAGATTTATTAGTTTTAGTTCTTTATATTATATTTTAATTGTAAGTAATAAGTTAGCATGGATTTGTAATGACCGCGCTGTCGCATTGGGTACATACATCTGTAATGATAGTTGTATGGGTGGAGAATTTAATAAATAAATAAAATAAAATAAGCACTTGCACCTGCCATGTTTTGTCTCGGCATCATCCTGTAGGTGTAGACTGCTAGAAAATGTCTGAGGCATAAGTCCGTATTTGTACGTTATTTTATTACTTGTTCCTAACTTAAAACAAGTAAATAAATATGAAATGTCCTACGTGTCTACAGATATTTACATATATCGTCCATAAGAAAACTGGAGAAATGCCCTATTTAACCTACAAAGATAAAACCAAAAGGCGTTGCTTGGAGGCAGTAAAAAGCATGGTGGCAGCACCGGACGATTTTTCTCAAAGTAGCTCTACCTACTATTAAACTGGGTTTAGTTTTAACCAGAAATAAAACCAGTCTTTCAGGATTTTTTCGCAAAAAACCGCTTTTTTGTATATAAATTATTTTAGACTTAGGACTTGCATCATATCACTTATGCAGTTCTGTACGTTACACATAGGTTGTTAGTGTTGTTACATACGACCTTCTGCATTATCTTATATTTTTGTCTTAAGGCTCCTACAAACAGACGCAACACGCGATATAACCGCGCGCGACACAAAGGCACCGCTCGTTGCGCGACTTGCGGTGCCTTTGTGTCGCGTGTCGTGTCGCGCCTGTTTGAAGGAGCCTATAATCTTTTTGCTTCACCTAAAAACTTAATGGATGTTGTAGGTCTTTGCGATCAAAAGGTTGTTTAGGCACGTCCAGATGTGCTTATCATAAAAGACCTGCGCCGGGTAAAGGCTCGTACACACAGGCGCGACGCGACACGCGACACAAAGGCACCGCAAGTCGCGCAACGAGCGGTGCCTTTGTGTCGCGCGCGATTCGCGTCGCGTGTCGCGCCTGTTTGTAGGAGCCTTAAAGGCGTAACACGCTATCAGTAGCGATGGATTTCATTTTAACAGTTCAACAACATTCATAGCGTTGTTTACGTTGTTGCAAATTTTTCGAACATAGAAAGTAATGGATCTGCGATATCCTTCAAAATGATTCACATTGTATGTTACGCAATTAGGGTATACACTTTCGTTATTGCATTTTATTTTAGTGGGTTTGGGCCATGGTTGAGCTTTAGCTTCAGCTGCAGTATTGTCTCTCCTTCTCCCTTTATATCAATCTAAAGGTTGTCTATGTAAAATTTCTACACTTATATCTGTAGTTCGCATGGAGTACTATTTGTTATTCTATGGCATGGTATACAGTCAATAAAAGAGATAAGTATGCAGGATCGTCGGATATAGTTGAAGTTTAGTAAGAAAGCGATGGATGTTCTAAAACAAGCAGCTCATTTATCAAATTAAATTTCAATCGACAACATACATCGGTTTCTTACTAAACTTCAACTGTATCCGACGATCCTGCATACTTATCTCTATTGTTGACTGTACATAACAAAGATTATTCTATTTCCAAAAACTTAGCGGGTTGTTCAGAAAGATAGACAAAAAATAAAATAAGAAAATTACGAATTTATGTCCCTATCTCAATTATGTGGTGTGATGAAAGGTACAAAGCTGTGTCAAGTTTTGGTCTAAGTACCTACTAAAGATGAGGTTAATGATGATTTAAAAGTGATTAGTTACAATTAAGCATCTCAAGTAGGTACAATTAACCACTACCTTCAAACAACTGAGAAAAACACGGGGAAACCCATTCATTATTAGTTATCCGTGACGCGTTGTTTGACCTTGACAAAGGGATCTATTGTTGTGTGCATGCGCCGACGTGTTCTTACGTCGATCTTGACATGCCTCCGTAAGAGTGACGTAATCTTATGTATGTTATTCTTTATTGATATAACAACCGCAAATCTGACTGTTTTCTTTTATTGTTGTATTATGTTGTAGAATGCAGTAGGTCGAGGGCTTCCCCCTTTTTCTTTCAGGATGGGAATTCATCGAATGATCCCTCCCGCTCTGGGTGGAGCGGAAGGGAGTGTCAGACTCTTACTGACTAAAACCCACCCGTGTTCTTTCCTTAGCCCTGTATGTTCCGGGCCAGCCCTTTCGGACAATCCCTCTGACCCAACAATCCCGCTGACCCAAGTGCTTCCCCTTGTCCAGTGAAAAAGCGAGGCCATTGTATTGCATTATTGTTTAAAGTTTCACATCCACGTATTTTTAATGTCCTTGCCTTCTATCATCTGCCTAGCGTTTTCCCAACTATGTTGGGGTCGGCTTTCAGTCTAACCAGATGCAGCTGAATACCAATATTTTATATAAAGCGACTGCCTATCTGAACTCCACAACCCAGTTACTGGGTAATACGATACCCCTTGGTAAGACTGGTTGCCGTCTATAGGTAGGTACTAATAATAAAAATGAAGAGTTTGATTGTTTAAACACGCTAAATCTAGAACTAGCAGTCCTTTTTCTACTACCGAACACCGATACTTTTTCTTTCTTTCTTTCTTTATTTGATAGCCCTGTTCTTGAGGTAGGCTAGGAAAGGCTATTTAACATCACGCTAGGACTTTTAGGAGCCCAACAAAAAGTAAGCAAAAACCGGCTGACCGGCGAGTCGGACTCGCACACGAAGGGTTCCGTACCACAAGGCATAAAACGGCGAAAAAAACGTTTCTTTTAAATACACCTTTAAATTTTAACTTTATTTTATTATTATATTATTTTTTGTTATAGCGGCAACAGAAATACATCATCTGTGAAAATTTTAACTATCTAGAGCTATCACGGTTCATGAGATACAGCCTGGTGACAGACGGACAGACAGGCGGAACGGAACCCTAAAAAACGCTTAGTGGAAACGAAGTATAGTGGGGGCAGGCGATATGATGTGACGGGTTGGAACTAGAAATTTCACGCAAACAAAGGCGCGGGCAGAAGCTAGTATAAGTATAAATGCAACATTCATTATGTGACCAATCAAAGTCAAAGTCAAATCATTTATTTCAAATAGGCACATTAAAGGCACTTTTGAACGTAAAATTGAATTGATTCTAGTCGCCCCTTCCGAAAGGTAGTGTTCGTATGGAGAAGAATGGGCAAGAAACTCCACCGTAGAACTATAACTCCAATATTTTGTAACAATACAATCTAAAACAGTGTCCATGGAGTTTCTTGCCCATTCTTTTCCATAGCAACGAGCTTCATCTTTCTGATTGACCGACTCCGTTGGCAATTAAAAAGTTACAGGCAAATGGAATTATTGAGATCAATGGTTTAAGTTTTAAACAAATGATGACATTCGTGGTTTTCTTTGTGATATTTTTACCTCATTATATAATTCAGTGAATTCACTTTTAAGATAAACACGATATGATATTGTAAAATAAAATCCACATTTCTAGTACCTAAATATCTTTGCATCTTAAATTTTTCGATGAATCATCGGGTCTTCACAAATCTTAGACAAAAATACTTCTACTATACTTTTTTTATTGTTTGTATTTCATGTGGATGTCCCAAATGAAACAGTTTTCTTTCTTTATTTTTTTCTTTGACTTTTAACATAATACGGAGAAACCCTTGATCACACTCAAGCGCCTAATACCCGTTGTTGTATACAAAAAGGAAAGCAACACAAATGAGACCTTTGAACTATTTGGGGAGCACTCCTAATGAATGAAGTAGCTACGCGACCCAGTTGGGCTGCTCTTAATTAAGTTGGTTGATCTCTGAAGCTGAATAGCAGAACCGACTTTGCAAATTTGTTTTTTCAGAGAATAAAGAAAAAAAGGCATAGTGGTGTATAAAGGCTTACTGGCTCTCACAGAGAGGAGACGTGGGTCCCAGGAGTGGGAACATTATAGCCTGATTATCAGCTGATGTTGCCTAGAATGACGTTTGTCAATGTAAGAACAAAAAAAAATTGCCAATAGCGCACTTCTTTAGGCGTGTTGGGCATTTTTTGAGATAGGAAGAAACCATTGAACTCACGCCACTGTTACCGTAAGCGACACCGCGCGTTTTGTTTATACGACGATTAAAAAAATACCCGCTTCGGATGTGTTCGGCTGTCCTCGGGATGTACTCGGTTTTAATGTATATCCGATATGTCAGTGAGTGATGGCAAAGTATTCTGTTTGTGTTTTGTTTTCACTTTGTACCACTGTTTTTTTTGTATTGGGTTCTTCTCTCGTATTAACTCGAATTAATTAAGCTCTTTAGGTTCGACAAATCTCTTTTGTTTATCTTTTGTAATATCAGCCCATTAACGTTTGTAATGCTGATGTTTTTCTTAACCAACGCCAAAAGTAAGAAGTATTTGTATGTAATTATCATCAGCCTACAGCAGTCCACTGCTGGATATAGGCCTCTCCTATTGCACATATAGAGGTATGAGGAACAGAGTGTAAAGTTGACTCATACTCTATAGAAAAGGGAGGATCCTCCGACCAGACGGGTCAACACCCGTCTGACCTGCAGTCACAACTGTCTGGCGGGCAACTGCCCGATGATTCATGTCGAGCCGTTGCATCTATGCTAGTTGCGCGGTAAACTCTGCTTGCGCGATGCAGGATTTTGCGTGACGTCAGTATGACGCGTTGTTTGCTTGTGGCGTTGTAGATACCGCTACACACACATCATCATCATCTTTTGCCTAGCCTTTTCCCAACCATGTTGGCGTCGGCTTCCAGTCTAACCGGGTGCAGCTGAATACCGGTATTTTAGATGGGGCGACTGCCTATCTGACCTTCACAAACCAGTTACCTAATCAGCTTATAATGTTCCCACTGCTGGGACACAGGCCTCCTCTCTGTGAGAGGGAGTACCCAGACACTGGGTTATAATAAGACAGGTTGTCAGACTTTCGGATTTCTGACGACCCGTAACGACTGTCAAAGATCCACGTAATGTATGTAATAAAAATAAAAAATCAAGACTACCTACTTCAACCAAAATAAAGGCCGCAGAAACATCACAAGATACCGACATCCGCTGTCTGAATCTTGTTTCAGTCTAATTTATTATACACGGTCCAAATTATCTCATAGCGGTTACATAACGCTAAGCGCCAGCCATTAAGTTAACTGCTATAAAATTACTAGATGTAGCACGGTATTTATGTAAGAGTAAATCACGAGTAGCGTTGGTCTGGTGATCGCAGGCACTACTCCAGAGCATGAGGTCCTGGGTTTGATTCCCGGGTATAGTGTTACTGGGTATGTCCACATGGAATTTATCAGTAGCAGCTCGGAGTCTGGATTTATGCCCGGTTGATGGAAATAGGCTTGCTCCCCTGTTATTATCATCTGCTATGCCATTTCCCAACTAGGTATATTGGGGTCGGCTTTCAGTATGACCGATTGCAGCTGAGTACCAATATTTTACATGGAGCGACTGCTTATCTGACCTCCACAACCCAGTTACTGGGTAATACGAAACCCCTTGGCAAGACTGGTTGTCAGCATTTCGGGCTTCTGACGACCCGCAATGACTGTCAAAGTTCCATGAATGACGGTGCTTTCCGAGGCACGGAGGGGTCTTGGTATGTAAAGATCTCACCCATCCACGGACCAACCGCGGCAAGTGTAGCTTAACCTGATCGTTCGACCCGTGCGGCTGTTATTACTTAGCCAAAATGATGATGTTAAATGACGATTGCCAATAATTGCTACTATAAGTAAAAAGTATCTACCTACTGCTGCAGGTGTAAAGCGATTAATACTTCTCATAATGATGTATTTATGTGCCGGAAGTTTTTAATAGAGTTTTTATAACTACATGCAAAAATGAGTTATTACTGGGACTCGTAATAAAATAAAATGAATGCCTATATTTATATTTGCGACATGATGTCTACTGGGATAACGAATAATAGTGATTTATGGAAGAATAATACATGTTGCGCCGACACCAAATAGATTGGTACAGTACACGGCGATAAATATTGCACATCGACCTTTGGAAAGAGACAATCGGCTAATTTCGGCTTCGTAGAGCGTTATCTCTGTCGCACGAAATACAAACAGTCCGGTATCTATTAGGAGCTGTTAAAACAATTATGATTTGCTTCTTTTGATAATTATTTTTATTCTTTGTATAAAATACAAAAAAAGGTAAAGGTCGATGTGCAATATTTATCTCCGAGTACTGTATAAGGGTAGTGAATGATGATGATGATTTAAATTTGCGACATACCATTTCAATTTGAATTCTTTGTTCTTTGTAAATATTCTACAATTTAAGAACAATGGCTTACCACCACAAGAGGAGAGGCCCGTGGCTAAATAATAACAGCCACTCGGGTCGATCGATCAGGTTAAGCTACGCTTGCCGCGGTTGGTCTGTGGATGGGTGACCATTTTTACATACCGAGACCCCTCCGTGCCTCGGATAGCACGTTAAGCCGTTGGTCCCGACTGTCATTCGTAGATCTTTGACAGTCGTTACGGATAGTCAGAAGCCTGAAAAGCTGACAACCAGTCTTACCAAGGAGTATCGTATTACCCAGTAACTGGGTTATGGAGATCAGATAGGCAGTCGCTCCATGTAAAATACTGGCACTCAGCTGCATCCAGTTAGATTGGAAGCCGACTCCAACATAGTTGGGAAAAGGCTAGGTAGATAATGACTTACCACTACAAATGCCAAAAATTTAGCTCATTTTTGGTTCCGTTTAAAATTAAGCCACATAAATGCACTGCAAAGGGTAAATATCCGCATATTTTTACCGCAATGCGCATAGGTATACCTCTTACTTCATAGTAGGCATAATTTACACGTTGGCACAAGAATTCCCATTGAATCGTGTCTCTGGGGAGAGTGGGGAGAGTAGGCTCGATTGTAGATTACATCCAACATGACAAGTGGCGCGTTCCGTTCCAAAAAGGTTTTCCATTATTCTCCTGATTCATACCTGTAACAAAAGAACGTTTGGTCATTAAAGTGAAGACTTGTGAAATATATTGTTTGTTATAACGACTTATAAGGCTGATTTATATTGAGAATATTTAAGTTTCGAGAATGAATCAAACCGATTTTGGTTAAAACAATTTGGGAAAAGCATTGGCAGTCGTTGCATGTAAAATACTGGTATTCAGCTGCATCCGGTTAGACTGGAAGCCAATCCCAAAATAGTTGGGAAAAGACTACGCACATGATGATGACAATTTGGAAAGACTAAAGAAGATGACCATCATAGAAGTCCAGTTTTAATATACCTAAATTTATAATATAAGGTATATTATAAATTTATATTAAAACTGGACTGGTCAAGGTTCGCAACCGATCAAAAACACTCACTATAACTACTAAGCTAAGATCTACTTAAAAAAAAACTAGTCATTAAAAAGTAGGTACTTACAGCCAGTTTCTAAAGGCTCATGAAACTAATTACATTAAATTATAATTACCACGAATTATGCTAATCTTGTTATATAATTTTAAAATACATAATAAACACTCCTCTCTAAGTCTGTAATGATAGTTCAACGAGAATAAAGGCTCCGGCGCACAGGCGCGAGGTGAATTTGCGATATTTATCGCCAGCTTAGACTAGGTACTAAGACAGGTGTAACATAATAATATGGCGATGTATGTAACTCACAAACGATTGGGAATCATGATTTCTCAAACTGGACCTAAACTAAATTGAATCCAACGTTTATAAAAAATAACGCAATCAATTTCCATAAAACTTATAAGACCCCTCTGTTTCTGTCGGGGAGTTAAAAAGTTGATCCGTTTTCAACTTTGTCATATTAAACTTATCACTTAGCACAATTAGCCTATAATGTCCCACTGTTGGGACACAGGCGCCTCTCTTCAACTGGGAGTGGGCTGTAATCTACCATGCAGCCTCAGTGCGGGTTGGTGTATTTGTCACTTGTCAACTGTCATTTTCACTTTGATGCTTGATTTTCAAAGACAAGGTTCTAAGTATTGTTAAGGTTTTTATGGACTTTCCCACGTCCCGAGATCTCTCTGCTAAGTATGTTTGAAAGTTTCAGGATAACAACGTAAGTTTAATTTTTTTTTTATTTAATTATTGTGAGTGTGAGGACTATGTGGGTCATTTCTTTTTTCTGTTTTCCTTATTAGTTAGTTTTAATCATGATCTGGCAGTATGAGTAATTTACGCGGCCTACCCAAATGTCCTTTCTTTGGTATATTGTTCGTCGAATCGTTGAGCTCCTCAAGTTCTGAGTTGAGCTGCACGATTTTTAACAAATGCGTGCACTGATTGGACAGGTCCGCTCAATCTGTGTGGTTCTTTCCTCAAAAGACCATATCAGACACCAATCTACATGGTCTTCACACGATCTGCCGAAGATTATGTCTGGACTTTAAAAGAGACTGTGACCTCTGAGTTTGTTTCGGCCTTTCTTCTCAGACTAGTCAGATAGGAAACGCCGACCTCATCTAGTTTAAAAAAAATATAATTGACGTGTAAAAGTGTCCCACTGCTGGGACACACGCCTCATCTATTTGAGAGGAAATGGGCCGTAATCCAATACGCGGGCCCAGTACGGGGTGGTAGATGTCACATATCTTCGAATTTTTTGGTTCTAGGACATGCTGGTATTCCTCACAATGTTTTTCCCCACCGTTTTTGAGAGCAGTGGTGATGAAATAAATTACACAAAGTAAAGCGTCTGCCTCATGCCTGGGTCAAGACGATTACGAAATCATTAGGCCAAATCAGAATTTTTCGCTTCTTACTTGTACTGGCTTATGTAAATGTTGAATTACGCAGTTTTCTCGAGCAATTGAGTTGCTTCAGCCTAAACTAGTTTGTTATCGACGATACTTACATTTTTTAATGTTCTTTTTAAATCGATTGGATTGGATGAATTAATTAGTTTCGCCGAAAGCGGTGATAATGGTCTCGTTTTTCTCTCGTGTTTAATTTCGTAATTCAACTCTTCTGCTTGAACATAATTAATGGAGTGCAACGAATTTATTATACATGATTTAGTTTCATTTTGAAAGACAACATAGACCGTACACCGTTTACCTATTTTTACACTGCAAAACATACCTTAATTTTCAAACATTCTATTTCGTAAAGGTACCATTAAATATGATCTAAAAAAAATAGAAATTCACTTTTACACGCATATCAATCAAACTAAGTAAATCAAAACCAACCATACGGAATCCCAACTCACGCGCATCCAATTACCGCTACGATGCGCAAGATCGTAGGTCAGTAATTTCGGTACAGTCAACCATTCTTTCATGTAACAATTTGACTTTGTCAGCACTTTCATTTCGTAGCAATAAAATAGTAATAGCTTCTGTTCTCCTAGTGTTACTTTAGAGTGAGGTTGAGCGTACTTCAATTACAGGCTACTTTTACTTGTTACGTCATCAACAGCTTCATTAAACACTCATTGTCTTTGGTTAGTTTTATTGTTCTTTGTTTTGCTCATCCATTCATGTTTGACATAGATTTTATATCAATTTGTGAGTGGGTTATTTAAAATTAGATCTGTGATAAAAATAGAGTGAAAGGTTTCGGTTGTGCGGTAATCATGTTAGCTAAGTAGGCACTTTATTTAGAACTTTTTCTATGTGGTATTACCACCGCGTGACTGATTGATTGTGAACTGTCTCGTTGATCTATTCGTCACAAGTGCTACTGCTGAACATGAGGTCCTGGGTTAGATTCCCGTGTCAGCAAAAGTTTTTCCGCCAAAAATTTTTCAAAAGCAGCCCACAGTCTGGATTCGGGTCCTGTTGATGGCAAGAAGCTCAAATCCTATTATATTGGCGTTTGGGTTTACTATTATATAAGTGTGCCCTTCTGCCTAACCTTGCGGAGATTACAGGCGTGGTGTTATGTTATGTAATGGGGTATAAGAGTAGGTTTATTTTTATTGTAGTTCATATTATTATTCCTATTTTTTTCAACAGTTAATGCTCCTTTGCAGCATATAAACCTAGGCCACTTCTACCGATCTACTGTACGAAGAATAGACTACTGGGGTTCTTCTCCATAGGTGCCTACGCTTTGGAATGGGCAACTAGCTTCATATTTTCTGACTGACCGACTTTTTGACAATTCAAAAGTGCCTGTAAATGTTTTAATTGAAATAAATGCTTTGAGTTTGAGTTTGACTATATCATCGTTGTCTCTTTTTATACGAAGTGATTTTTTCTTATTTTCGTTTTTGACATCGCGCCCGTACCATATAGTATCGAAAACTCTATATCTCCATATAAATTATAGACATACCTACTTAATATACTATATAAAAAATAACATATCATATCTAATCATAATTAGGTATCATCATTAATATGATTAATAAAAAATCATCTTCATTTTTATTCTAATTTTTTTTATTTTTTAATATTTAAAATAAAAATAATAAACATAATTCTAAATAATCGATAGTTAAATCTATAATTCTAAAATAAAAAATATAATAAATGAATTATTGCATATTATATATATTTAATTAAATCTTTCAATTTTTTTATTTTGATATGATTTTCTACGGTAGGCATGATATGCGTGCCAGCGGCGAAGCGTGAATTTATGACAGAGGTAAGCCGGAGCAAAAAAGAATTATAGTAAACAATTTCATTAAATTGCAATGTTTTAATTTTATGGTGTATTAAATATCTACAGTATGATATGATTATATTTCAATGATGAATTGACTATAGAGGGTTCTGTTCTGAATTTTCGAAGGGAAGCCGGTGGGAATCGGCTTGTATGGAACCTTCGCCACTACTACTACTACTACTACTACTACTACTACTACTACTTATTGCCCTGGCATGACCTTATTAGCAAGTACACGCTTAATTAATATTCCTTTTTTGTTTTCAGAAAGTTCAGTGTAACATAGTTTCAGTTAGATGTTATCAGTATTCAAGAATTAGATGTAATCAGTATTCAAGAAGATGCTGTATCAATCCTGAAGATTAGTTATTCAAATTCTGTCAGCCTGCAGATTAGTTGAGCCGGATAACGATGGAATGTGAAAGAAATCTCGAGAAAAAGTAGAGAGCAATTATTATGAAAGTTCGATATCACGTGCGATCTTTTTAGTTCATAGAAAATTGTTTTGCTTGCGTAAAAATTGATTGACGTGTCTAAAAACATGAATGAACAATTATAACAGCATTCATAGTATCTATATATCAATTTGTTCACGTTTTGATATTGAGGATGTTTCTCTTAGAGAAATCAAGAAAACCGCTGCGATTTCGGCACAGGGAAGATGAGGTATATAGAATCTTTAATTTAGGCTTACTAGTCAATTCGCACTAGTTTACTCACCCAAAAAGTGCGACTCGTCCCCTTTAAATAATATTTTGAATTTTATGCAATGAAGTTAGGAATAAAGTACTACATGTTTTATAATATTTAACTCTTTAACACTTCTGCGCGCTAGCGTGCTTTTTTTTCTATACTTTATTGCATAAAATTTAAAATGTGCCAATTCGTGCTAGTCGCCTATAGAAAAAATAATATTATTTAAAAGTGACGATTCGCACTTTTCGAACGAGAATTCGTGCCAATCGACTAATAAGCCTTAATTTGAAGATCTCTTTCATCCTTGCATTCGGATTCCCGCCTAAGAATAATCCCCTTGGTAGTTATAACCGTCCACCATAATTACCTATATCAGCAAAGGAATCTCCGATTCGTTTGCTAAATGTGGTATTCTCTTTCTAACGCCTCACTGTAATGGTACCTTCTGTAGTGGTCCCAGTGACTCAATTTATAATAGATATGGGAGCTGAGAAAGGCTACTGAAGACTTATTCAAGTGACAGGTTAGTGGATCTTCTTAATTACATTTCTATCCTCAAGTGTGAGGCTTATAACTATATATACTCGTAACTTCTTATTAAGTATATCGTTCAATTCAATTCAATTTAAAAAAATCGTTATTTGGGAAAAGCCAGTGGCAAAATAGTTTTCACTGTTATTTCTGAAGCCAGCACACATACTGTTAACATTATAATATGATACCATTAATAACCTTCTGTCCGATGTATAGACGGAACGTCTTTATCAACTGCTTTCTGAAGCATTACATTCAATGATTGATTACATGCGCAGTGTGTGAACAAGAACGATGTATCTTATCGTGAAATCATCGCAGGCCCATCCCTGGCTTGAATGGAGCAGTTGTTTAGCTCACACAAAGCTGCGGCGGTTCAGTTATTAATCTAAATGTTAATAATTATTTCCATTTCCTCGTTTCCTGTAATATCAGAGATTGTGATCGGATGGTCACTTATTTGTTTGTTGTTGCATGTTTATGAGAAATGATTTTATTTTTGTAAGTAGGTTTGTACAAACACTTTTACACGTCAATCATATTTTTAAAAACTTTGTAGATGATGCCGGCGTTTCCTATCTAATTACTCTGAGAAGAAAGGTCGAAACAAACTCAGAGGTCAAAGTCAATTAAAACTATACAGTCTAGTATGATTATATCGTTCTCGAAATTCACCGTATCTATGTAGGTATATTGTTAACATTTTGTTCATCACACTTCTCACTAATATACCTATATGTATATATTATACTACTATTATTTTGCTGTGTTTAGTTTAGTTTGTGATCTTCCTGTACGATTATCAATAAATACTTTTTCTTTCTTTCTAATATTATAAAGGCGAAAGTTTGTGAGTGTGTTTGTATGTTTGTTACTTCTTCACCCATAAACGGCTGGACCAATTTTGATAAAATTTGGTATGAAGGTAGCAAACACACAACACATAGGCATAATTTTTATCCCGATATTCCCACGGGATCGGAACATATGTGGGTAAAACCGAGGGGCGCTGCTAGTTTTAATTATTTTTTGTCTTTTTGATTGGTCTTCTTTTTTTTTTTCTTTGGCCAATAGGTTTTGATACGAATTTGGGTGGTAAGGACCAATTATTGTAAATTTAATCATTATCATCTGATTACGTGATTTAGGTTTCGTTTAAAGAATAAATACATAAAGAAGATTCTAAAATGTTTTAATATCCGACAGTGACTCATATTACCTAAAGGAAAATGTTTTGATTTCATCACTAACAGTGTAACAAGTAACAATGACTTACTCAACACTAACAATAACGGAAATTATATCATTTAATTTTACACTTCCCACGGCCACTTTCGTGTGTGCAATAAAAAAAAAGAAAACAACATTACGTCCGCTTTAATTCCCTCATTAAAAATATTAGTTGTCTACGAAATGTCAAACAGACAAGACGTATCATGACCACGCTCCGTCTAATCACAAAATAGTCAACACAGAAGGTCAGCTCCATACATCGAGCGTAAACGCACGCACAGTCGGAGGAGGAAAATTTTGAGTACGAATGTGGAATGTGGCTATAAGAGTACGGGAAGACCAAATAATCGATGGATGGAAGAAGATGGTGAAAGATGATATGACCACAAAGGGGGGTGAAAACGGCTCGCACCGCATCGGATCGTAACAGATTTTACAATCTTTAAGCAATAACAAATCGTGTACACAGTATTTAAAGTCTACAATACCAAGCCGAGCACAGCTGCCTGACCACGGGCGTCTTCCGCGACACGCGATCGTAGCCGAAAGTATGCTGTGACGCGCGTACGGCTCCGTTCGCCTGTCGTCGTATCCTATCGAATCCTTTCGGCTGTCGTCCAAATTTTTCTTTTCCCCTTCTATGTTTTATGATTATTTTCTTCATTTTCTAATGCAATAGCCAACAATACTACGTCAAATTCAACCATTTTCAAAAATTAGAACACGTCAACACGGTAGGAATGATATGCACACAGTGATATGATCACTACATATTTGATTAGGCGCAGAAATGGATACGAACACAAGCGACGTACGGAGCCGATCGTATGCGTCGACATCCGTTCGTATCCTTTCCGATCCGATGCGATACGATCCGTTTGGTGGATATTATCCTTAATAGAGAAGTATGGAAGAAAAAGAGATGTTACGCCGACCATAAATAAATTGGAACAAGGGTAGGAAAATGATGACAATGAGTTGCACACATAGATACACTTAACGTACAGAGTGTGCAAGCGCACTCCCCACTGGCTATAGTATAAGATGTCAATACGAACGCACCCACAAAGTGTTAAAAGACCCATGATATGGCTGTTACCTACGTATTCTACACACCAAACTAAGTAAGATTGAGCAAAATACAATGCTGGGAAACACTTAGAATTTCGCTGTGAAAAATCGCTGTTTTCGCCAGTGCGCAGTGTAATGCACGCAAAACGTATCCCCATGACTCCTAGGAGTCATGGAGGTATTTAATTTAAGTTATAACATTTAAAATTTATTTTCGAGAAAAACGGTCAAGGTCTAAACCAGAAGGTTCCCAGTTATGTCCATATATGTACGGTCCAGTATCTTTTGACACCTGTTATTGTGTGCGTGCGCCTGTGTTTTTCGCTACATGACCTTCTGAAGGTACTACTCTGTGGTCTAATGTTGATTTGTATCACGTAACGCACGCATTTAGCGTAAATGTTATAATACTTCTTCGTCGTCAGAAAGTGGTCCTAATGTCCTTGCTTTCTCCATTTAGAGTCCGCTGGAGTTCACTTTCTATGGTGTACTGAAAAGTGACATTTTGTTTTTAGGTAAGTTGTGTTTGTTTATGTCATTATCATTAACATTTTTGTAGGCTGCTGCAGAGGAATGGTTGAACTGAAATCTTAGAATAGTATCAATGTTTTTAGTATACGACTTAGACAATGTATATCCCTGCACTTTTGCCCCATTTTTTTTTTTAATTTGACGATTTTTTTTCTGATTTTACTTTCAAGTAACCGGCTGTTGTGTATTATCGGTTTCTTGGCCTTAATCGTGATATATATACTTTGTCGATCAATGCCGACTTGATTATGAAACTTGTTTCACTGTTTTAAGTAGGTATGAAATTATACTGGAAGTGGTACTGGTTTAAGTTTACAGCGACTAAGGTCATTCTACAACCTTTTAATTTAAAAGAACTCCTGAAAATAAAAGCTATATTTTAGAGCCTTTTTATTAGGTATGTAGTTTGTGTCGTTTCAAAACTCGCTGGGCCCCAGGCTTCGCTCATATAACTATGTATTTTATTTGCATTTGGTATCATTTATGTTCTTATATTAAAATAAGGACAGATTTAACCAAAAACTAATCCTGTTTTCGTCTTTGAATTGATTATTTAAAAAATCATGTAAACAAGAATCAGATCACACATCAATTTATCTAATAATATTAAAACGCACGATTATTACTAGGGTACATTGTTAGAGAAGAAACCAAACATTACGTAAACAGACATAATATTTAACAACACCGGATTTCCGAGCAGCACCGCGGTTAAAATTAGTCAAATCAATAAACAAGGTAGGGCTACATGTGTTTCATATATAATAAGTTGTACACACGAGCCACAAACAGGTTAGCCAATTAATGTTCAAATACGTTGTTCTACCAAACATATGTTCATTCATTATGATAGCAGTACTTACGTAGTTAAGAAAATTTTAAATGTCATGCAAGCAAAAGTTCGTCATGTCTTGCTACGAGAGAAAAACACGGTAAAGGCTCCTACAAACAGGCGCGACACGCGATATAATCGCCCGCGACACAAAGGCACCGCTCGTTGCGCGACTTGCGGTGCCATTGTGTCGCGTGTCATGTCGCGCCTGTTTGAAGGAGCCTTAAGGCTCCTACAAACAGGCGCGACGCGCGACGCGAATAGCGCGCGACACAAAGGCACCGCTCGTTGCGCGACTTGCGGTGCCATTGTGTCGCGTGTCGCGTCGCGCCTGTGTGTGTACAAGCCTTTAAACCATTTCATTCCGCGACTATGAGTCGGTGCGTACTGTATACATATATCTCACGGTTGATTTCTCTTAGAAAACAAGTAGCTAATGGTAGCTAGTTACTTCTTAGATGGATTTATAATAGGTCTTTTATGGATTAAAGTGGAGCAATGGCTCGTAGATAGGAAGAGACCGGTATAGTCACCGGTCGGTGGTCATTGGACTGATGGTGACGAATGGCGACAGACGACCGACTTGAGTCGGTTGAAACATCGCGAATAAGAAAAGGAGCAGCAGTTAATTTGATAGGTACAGACGCCAGCATATCAAGTTACTACAATCTGTCAAATTTCTTTAATAGATTTTCAACTTTATCTCTAAAGCATAAGGTTCAAAGTTGATTGGGACAATTTGACAGTTTCGGGTAGCTTGATGTGCTGGCGTTTGTACAGCAACAATAATAAAAAAATTGTAAGCCAATAGTAAAGGCTCCTGCAAACAGGCGCGACGCGCGATGCGAATCGCGCGGGAAACAAAGGTACCGCTCGTTGCGCGACTTGCTGTGCCTTTGTGTCGCGCGCGATTTTATCGCGTGTCGCGCCTGTTTGAAAGAGCCTTAATGCCTTCACAGCAAGATGTTATCTATGGCGGAAGCTGTATAAGCCCCCTGACAGTTTTATCTATTTGAGAGCCTTCCGCTTGGACACGCTTTACCGTGGCCGACTTGGAAATCTCTATAAATATACTTCGAACCCAAGTTGGCCCGAGCAAAGACAATCTCCTCAGACGGGGATTCACGGATGACTCAGCGGTGCTATTCTGTAAAAATCTCACCGTGAAAACTTAGGTGAAGTGAGCGTGGAGCTGTCAATAGTGTCAATTCCTAGCAAAAACAAACTCACTTCACCTAAGTTTTCACGGTGAGATTTTTACAGAATCGACAGGCTGATCTCAAGTGCGTAGGTATGCGGCACCTCCGCATAGACAATAGCCCACCTTCCATCCAGCGCCCACATGCCCTGTCACTAGGCACTTGACGATTGACTGCATCAGTGAGCGGAGTTCGCGCAGCTGAATTTTATTATTACACACACACACATAACATCACGCCTGGAATCCTCGAAGGCTTAGGCAGAGTTGTAGGTACTTATAGTAGCTACACCCAAATTTCGCCAGTTATGCTTGTTATATGGATTTGTGTCCGGCTAAAGGCTCCTTCAAACAGGCGCGACACGCGATGAAATCGCGCGCGACACAAAGGCACCGCAAGTCGCGCAACAAGCGGTGCCTTCGTGTCGCGTGCGCTTATATCGCGTGTCGCGCCTGTTTGTAGGAGCCTTAATGGCAACAGGCTCACCCACTATTACATGGGACTACCTATACAATTATAAATAAAAAAAACAAAATGCAAATAAACCTCTAACTAACGCTAAATAAGGTTTATAATAACATATCCGAGTAGCACCCCCACTGACCTACTTGGTGGCGGGGCTTAGCAACAGCAAATTACATGAATATTTTACAGAGTACGCTCTGGCCTCACACGTTCATGAGTATGGATTTACTTATTTATTTATGTATGCATAATTAAGTATATACTAAAGAGTGTCCATGGAGTTTCATGCCTGCTCTTTTCCATAGAGATCTACGTTTTGGAATGGGCAACTAGCTTCAACTTTCTGACTAACTGACAGACTATTTAATTTTGACAATTCAAAAGGGCCTATACTAGGTTTATTGAAATAAATGCTTTGAGATGAGTTGATTTGAGTTGAAGTCCTTACTCGGGGTCTGTCAGCGAGCAATGCAACGTAGTATCCTCCTAGGACTTAAACTCACTTATCGCATATAGAACTTGATATTACGTTCCAAAATTCAAATTACTGGTTAAACGGCCGCCAAGCTTAAATGAAAAAATGCTCATACCACGAGCGACACGAGTTCACGGCAGAGGCAACTGCAGCCGTCGAAGCGTTGACGGCGGGCGTTGGTGGGTGTTGACGGCGTAAATAGAAGTGATCATACACACGAACTGGACGGCACGCTTCCACGGCAGAGGCAACTGCAGCCGTCGACGGTGGGTATCGACGGCGTAAATGGAAGTTATCATACACACGAACTGGACGTACATCTGTCGCATGCCGGGGGAGCTATGGGCTACAATAACCACACAGACAACGAACTGGACGGACATCTGTCGCATGCCGGAGGAGCTATGGGCTACAATAACCACACACACAAATAGCAGCAAACGGCAACACGGCCGGCACAGGAGGCAATGACGGGACGAAATCAACTCTTAAAAAGGAGATTACCCATTTGTTCGACGACTTGGGATAAAAAATAAAAAATCGGCGGCTAGGAATGAATAACATTTTATTTCAATGGTCGCAGTAGTAGAAACATTTATTTGTATGGCGACAACGCTGTAATGAATTTGAGAACAAAGAAATACAACGATATTATCTTTCGATCCGCCTCCTAATAATATCTCCGAATCCAAATTGTTCTCGACTTTGACACCTTAGTAAAAAATACTGATGGCCGCAAAAAAAAAAATCCAGAATGGGTGATGTCCTTTGGCCACATACAGCAGTAGATAAGGATAAGTGGAAGGAGGGAAGGGAGGCTCCCCCTGCTGTCGGATACAAATGGCTGATAATAATGATAAGTACCTATGTATATTCCCGGCATAATGCATAGTAAGTACATTCGAGAAAAGAGATTAGTAACCGGGCAGCTAAGTAGGTACAAATATAAATTTCCATTATGATTAAATAATAAAAGGGGCTGTGCATGAAAAGGGGTCTATGAACAATTAATAGCGATCTTAATGTCTTAGTTGGACACTTAACTCTTTCGTTGCACGTACTTTACATACTTTGTAGTTGTAAAAGGACAAGACAAAATAGGATAAAAACACCGCTTATTTTCGACTTTTTATCATTCTTGGACCTTGAGTCATAAACCATATTATTACGCTCATTATGAAACACAGACTCAGTAATATTTCCCGGTTACCACTATATGAAAGTCTTATCAATCAGTGTTTCAGCTGTAATTCTCACGTTTCATGTTAACTGTTGTGATTTGTTTTCTAAACAACCATTCTTATAGGTTAACACGTGATTTAACTATAAATCAGAATTAATGACGTCATAATTATTGAATTGATTTTCAGTAATTGAGTGATTGTTAGTGAATATATAATCTAAATGTATATATTGTGTGTAATTTATAAATACTAGCCTGGGGGATACTAAATACTGCTTTTTGAAATACCTGCTGCTCCACCATTTTTGCATAATTATTATGTATGGAACTGATATATAAACTCACGTTTTCTTCCCATGGGATAAGGCAACATAATTATAATGTGAAGACGATGCACCTAGAATAAAATAACTCTACCACAAAAAAAAAAAAAAGAATTAAAAATGAAGCAATTACAGGTAAATCAATTATGTGATAGATACATGTTGCTCACATATTTATAAATTATTAACAAATATTGGAAAAGTAGATGATTTTCCTAGGATTATAACAAGTGTGTGAGTTACAGTACCCGGCGATAAATACCTATTGCACATCGACCTTTGGAAAGAGACAATCGGCTAATTTCGGCTTCGTTGAGCGTTATCTCTGTCGCACGAAATACAAACAGTCCGGTATCTATTAGGAGCTGTTAAAACAATTATGATTTGCTTATTTTAATAATTATTTTTATTCTTTGTATGAAATGAAAAAAAAAGGTAAAGGTCGATGTGCAATATTTATCGCCGGGTACTGTACTGTAGTCACAGATTGTAAAAATCAATGTCATAAAATAAAATTCCCAGCTCGAGCAAATTGATAATGGGTGTTTATACATATCTGGAATTTCTTAGTATTATCCCGGAGTCCGGATTTATGCCCGGATGGCAAGAGGCTCGCCCCTACTACTATATGGGACTCTAACATAACTGATGAATGTGGGGGTACTATAGGTACACGTCTGCCTAACCCTTCGGAAAAACAAAGCGTAATGTTATATTATTATTCAGTTATGGTCTATTCGAATGTATGTTTCAAATTGTTGTTATTACAAGTTAAACAAATATCAACTTTATTTTAGTGATAATGAAGTTGATTTCAGAGTGAATAAATAGTAAGTACTATTTAAAAAGTTATAAATTGTTTGAAGCCGTAGCTTAAACTGAAATTTATTGTGTGGGCATTAAAATTATTTGACCAACTCATAGTTGTTTACATGTTTGGTAAATAAATCGCGAACCGTGATTAGTGATTACATTTATATTATCTCTGTATAAGTTCTTTGTTACCTACCCCCTTATTACTGTATGGAATTACCCAATTTTTTTTTTATATAAAACGATTCAGTCTTTCGAACAACTAAACACAAAAGCCACTAGGTGAGAGTTTCCTATATTATTATCGACACTACACCAACTCGATTCACTTCACTAGTTTAAACCTCAGCTAGTTTTGTAAATTAGTAATCGATACACGCACGTTACCGTTACAACGTAAACGTATCAATGATTAAAAAATAAAACTCATTCATTCATTCAAGTTTCATACTGGCCAGTTTCAGCGTTTATCGTTCTTTTAATAAGTAAGCAGTTTTGAACGAAGAACACTGGTGTACTTAAGTGATAAGTTACGTCAATGTTTCGGAATTATTCGGGCTCTCGAAGTTGTACGATCAGTCAGTTCGACTCGGAAATTAATCTGTTTCACAATTTAATGGAGTCTAACGCCTGTATTACAGAACAAAAGACTCAAGTGGTAATAACCACAGAATAACTAATAGTACGTATTACTTAAGACTAGTTTTAAGCCATTGGATTGATTGAAATTGCTTTTAAGTAATGTTAGAATGATTTTTAGCCTTATACTGTCCCACTGCTGGGACTGCTGACACTGCAAAGTCCTTCCCCAAGTCCGGGAATTCTTTACCTGCGCCAGCTCGAATCAACTCTTGTATTTCTCGTCCAATTTTCATTAAGTAGCTGTATTTATGTTGTTTTTTCTTAGGTCATTACGTTATTGGTTTTAGGAATAATAGTAATAAAATACGTACAGTACCCGGCGATAAATATTGCACATCGACCTTTGGAAAGACACAATCGGCTAATTTCGGCTTCGTAGAGCGTTATCTCTGTCACACGAAATACAAACAGTCCGGTATCTATTAAGAGCTGTTAAAACAATTTATGATTTGCTTCTTTTGATAATTATATTTATTCTTTGTATAAAATCGATAGGATCGAATAGATGCAATATTTATCGCCGGACTGTATAGTATATACATAGTTCTCCAGGCCGTATTTCGGCGATGGCGGCCAATCTCAACGGAGAGATATATTATAGCGCACAGGTGAATTTAATTGCGTAGACACAGGTACACTCTCTCTCCCTGCACTCTCATAGTCCGATGGTACGGCACGCAATCCGACACAACCGGAGAGAGATCAGCCGCAGGACCAACGGCGAGGCACGGGGCTAACACACCGCCTTCAAACTCTGGGCTATTACTATGAAATTCCTAATGGAATAAGCCCTCCCAGCCCCTTCCGTTCCTTTTGGAAATAAAAGTCCGATCAAAAGTGAATTCGTTTATTTAGGTCATTAACTTCACCTCTTGCCGCGTGATTCCGTCGAATAATAATTCCCCACGAATTTGGGTCAACAAGTTTCGGGAGAGAAATCATTATGCAAATAGCGTTTTCTTTTCTGTTTTCAGAAATAAAATATTGTTCTTAATTGTTTTTGGACTAAAATACGTTTTACTTCGTTGTTTTTGTAGAACCCTGCTGTTATAAGCTTTTTAAGGAACTTAATAATTGTTGAGCAGATTGACACACTACGTGAATTTGCTGCGTCCATTGTAGACGACGAAGAATGACGATTTTAGTAGAAAATCGTCAATCGTCGTCGTCGTCGTCGTCGTCTCGGCAATTGATTGTCTCTTGAGTCAATAATTTTTAGCGAATGCCCTGCAATGGACAAACAATGCAGGGCAAACAGCAATGAGGGGAAAGGAGAAACCCCGGGGTCTCTCTTTCTCCTTCCCACTCTTCTCTGTCTAGCGAATGTGGACCAAACCTGTCCCAAATTCAAACACCTTCGTGTTTATTTCCTTTTGCCCAGTCATAGAAATAGAAACCCGTCTTCTTCAAACTTTCACGGTTTGAAAACCTATCTACTGTTTTAGATAAGTGCGGTCTCCGGCTCATTAAGGTAACTGTAATTCAAGGAGGACACTTAAAAGAACCTTTTTTATTATTGTAAATTTATATTGTACTAGCTTCCGCCCGCGGCTTCTCCCGTGAGGTATGTCGATAAAAACTATCCTATGTCCTTCCTCGGGATGCAATCTATCTCTCTTCCAAATTTTATCGAAATCCGTTCAGTGGTTTAGGCGTGAAAAGGTAACATACAGACAGAGTTAAGGATACCGTGGCCCATGGCACAGGCAACTGAAGGAACACGGGTGGGTTTTAGTCAGTAAAAGTGTGACACGCCCTAGCTCCGCCCAGAGCGGGAGAAGTTATTTGATAATTACCCACCCAAAAAAAAAAAAAGAAACAGTGAACTCCGGGAGTGCCGACAGAAATGAAAACAAAACACAAACAGAATACATTGCCATCACTCTCTGACCCGGATATACATTAAAACAGAGTACATCCCGAGGACAGCCGAATATCCGAAGCGGGTATTATTTGAATCGTCTTATAAACAAAACACGGGCGATGTCGCTTATAGTAACAGTGGCGCGAGTTCAATGGTTTTTTCCCATCTCAAAAAATGCCGAACGCGCCTAAAGAAGATTCCACTTCAAAAAAAAGGGGTTGCCGCAGGGGCACCGATGAGTTGTATCGATGATTCCGAAGTCTTATTTCTGTATCCAAGAAAAACATGCCATTTTACTCGAGAAAAGAGAGAGTCCCTTCGCTTTTCCCAGGCTGATGTATAATATTAGTATGATAAAGTAAACAAATGCAAGCACATCTTTTAACTCAGAATAATACACCCATTAGCAAGGGTCGCTTAGTATATAAAATTGATCAACAAGTCGTTCTGAAACATGATCAGTTAGTTGAAAACCAGTTCTTCTAGATGCTAGCTAGTTTCATATGGCTATGAAAGTTTCCAGTTTTACTGGCTGGGGTAGGCTTGTTGGCCCCAGTCACGAGAAATCTAGTAATGATTTCAAATTAGGTGTTTGTCAGTGTTTCTTTTAAATTCAAAATCATTTATTTGCCAGAATGTAGCTTTACAACGTGTGATCTTAAAACTATAGTGGCCCCTTTACATTCTACCATTATTTTTTTTTTAAAGACAGCCTCAACAAATAAGAGTTCATGCATTAGGATTATTAAAGATTTTTCTTTGTTGTTTATGTGTGCTTAAGGCGAAATTCAATTTAGCCAGGGTAGCCCGCGAAATTTAATTTTTTTTAGGTTTTTTGGAATTTGCTGGTCAGTATTAAGTTGTACGTTTATTAATATATGAATCGCGGCCGTAAGAAATATGTATTTACACAATTATAGTCATTAAAATCATCAACACAACTCTCTAAGACCACGTAACTCCAAAGAATAACTGTTTCATGAAATCATCATTCTTTGGAGTTACGTGGTCTTAGAGTTGTGTTGATAACTTTAATGATTATAATAGGGTAGTTGACTAAGAAAATATATTTAGTCCATCAGTTAGATTACTAAAAAATATTGTATACGTATTTTTTCTTTTGTCTGGCAAACAAAAAATTACGAAGATACAGCGCTTGGAAATTTCGTATGACGTCACGCCGTGCTACAAATTTTAGCACGTTATTACGTCAAAGCCCCCCACTCCTGAACTTTGATGTGATATATCTTTGTAATTTTTTATCTAATTGATAAAACAAAAAATACTTGTTCAATATTTTTTAATAATCTTACTGAGGGACTAAATCGAATCGATTTATTTTTACCCAGGCAACATCCCTATTATGTAAATACATATTTGTTATGGCCGCGAATCATATTTTGATCGACGTACAACTTAATACTGACCAGCAAATTGCAAAAAACGTAAGAAAATTTGATTTCCGCGGGCTACCTTAGCGCTTCCCCCTTAATAAAATTGTTTGTTTGTATACGCCTCATTATGACTGTTAGAATATCAGCACCCTAATTGCGTAACACACTCTAAATCGGAATCCGTATAATTTTGAAGCAAATTCCTAATCCATTGCTTCATCAGTTCGAAAAATTTGTCTGCTCAACACGTAAATAACGCAATGAATGTTGTTGAACTGTCAAAATGAAACCGATTCCGACTGATAACGTGTTAAGGCTCCTACAAACAGGCGCGACACGCGATATAATCGCGCGCGACACAAAGGCACCGCTCGTTGCGTGACTTGCAATGCCTTTGTGTCGCGTGTCGTGTCGCGCCTGTTTGAAGGAGCCTTTACACAGTTGCCCCGCTGTGTCACTTTAAAAGATACAAGAACGTAGAAGATGGCGAGATGAGCTAAAGACAACAAACGACAAGTGGTCCAGTTTAGCCCTGGATTGATAGAGATGGAAGTCATGGAGAGAGGCCTGTGTCCCTTAATGGGATGATGGACGCTAACCTTAACAGTAAACAAGAACGTTTACGTCAACAAGAATACTAGAATAATACCTATCCAGGAGAAGCCACAAGACACAACAACAAGGCAAACAACCTACCATCAGTTCCAAACTTAAAATCAGCTCAAGGATTTTAAGTTTGGAACTGATGGTAGGTCCAAATAATCGCATCCCATTTGGTGCAACCATGAGACACACCGCCCAGTAGTGATCGACCGTTATAGACGTTTATGAGTTAAGTGTCTATGGGTCAATTTTTTTTTAATGTTTGTTATTTTTAATTTTTTTTTCAACTATTTGGATGTTTTTAATACCTGTATTTGTGTCTTATGTTGCACTGAATAAACGATTTATCTATCTATCTATCTATCACAGACGAATTAACGAGTACTTTTAAAGGACAACATTGAGAACTGAATTCACCGAAAGCTCTATTTCTTCATCTCTCAACCGCAATAACTAATCACGTGCTTACGCTTGGCCCTCAAAAACCCCTTAAAAACAACAAAAATGTAACCATTAAAGTGAACAAAAAACGTCCTACGTAGAATTACGCAACGCTTTGTATAAATAATTCGGTGAAACGGACCTTTTTTGTTTGAACTCAATATTTCGAGAGGGCTTAGTAGCTACCTACGTTTGAACGGAGATTTGGAGGTTTGAAGTGCCGAGTTATACTTGTCTGTAACTGGGCTAACAATTCTGAGCGACGAGCTTTCAGAGAATCGAGATAATCCCACGGGAACGTACTATCGGGATAAAAAGTCCTAACTCCTAATCCAGGTTACAGTTCACCTGTGTGCCCTTCGAAATACAGCGTAAAAAGTTAACTGACAGACAGATAGAGAGTTACATTGGCATTTACTAGGTACTAGCAGCGCTCCGTGGATTCGCCCGCATAAGTATCGATCCCGCGGGAATATCGGGATAAAAAGTATCCTTTGTGTTAATCTTGGTTATAAACTATCTGTGTGCCAAATTTCGTCCAAATCCGTTCAGTAGTTTTTGCGTGAAGAAGTAACAAACATACGAACACACTCACAAACTTTCGCCTTTTTATTATTAGTGTGAAGTGTGATATTGCTAGGGATGTTAATACTTCAAATGATGTATGAATGTGGATTGAAGAATAAAATAATTGTATACTGAACAATCCTTGTGCCCGATGGAATATACTATCTGCAGAAATGACAAACTTCTGTACGAACGAATTAACCCCTTTTGGGAAAGAATTTTTAATAAAAAAAAAAACATTGTCAGGCATCAAGGCCAAAAACTATATTAGTAACATGCAGGAACACTAAAAAGAAAGAGACAATCACAATCACAGGAAGGTTTAACAAGCTTTTTGCCAACATGTTGCTTGGTAAGCCTTGTAGGCCCATCCAACCTCATCATTAAACAAATTTTTAGCAATTCATCCATTACTCAAACAGGAGATTCATTACAGCGAAACATGATGATGAGGTGTTGTTTTAATATTCAATTTGCGTGATAAGTGTTATTTTTATCGGTTACAAAACCATATAATTTCAGCGTGTAAACGTTACATTGAGGTATGCATCTACACACGTGAAATTACATTTTATAGTATTTTAACAATAGCTTCAATAAGGTTATAACAATCAATTTTTACCCATATAATTTTAGTATTCTTCATAAAATAACACAATGAAGAAAGGAAACCAAAAACAAATGTTTCTTCAACTAATATTAAAACAAAACCTACTTATTACCTCGACATATTATTATTAACAGTTATTTTTATGAGATATTTCTCTAGGTAATGATTATGAAAAATATATTTTTATAACTTAATGAATATGTAATTACATAAATAAATATTCCATTTCATTACTATAATAAACGATCAATCAATCTGTTTAGGTTTTTCACAACTATGCTGGGGACGGCTTTCACAATAATAAACATATTGTTAAATTAATTATTATTTATTATTAATTTGACATTTTAAAAAATCGAGTAAAATTATTGTAATAACTAACATAAACGGTATTTATGTTCACAATGATCGATCAAAATGTTAAACAAGTTACATTTTATGATTTTTACGTCGAAATTTGTAAAAATAACAGCATAGGAAGAGAAACGTAATAATTGTTATCGATAGTTATTTAGGTACTCGGAACAGTTATTATTTTATTTCACGATTAATCGATGTTAGGCAATATTGTTATGAATTGTTTTAATTGTTCGAAATTCGTTCGTTGTAAAAACGAAATTTGGTTAAGCCAGATAAAGATAAACCAAAATGTTTTCAACATCATCATTATCATCTGGCTAGCCTTTTCCCAAAATGTTGGGGTTGGCTTCCAGTCTAACCGGATGCACCTGAATACCAGTATTTTACATGGAGCGACTGCCTATCTGACCTCCACAACCCAGTTAATCGGTAATACTATACCCCTTGGTAAGACTGGTTGTCATACTTTTGGGCTTCTGACTACCCGTAGCCACTGTCAAAGATCCACGAATGCCAGCCGGGACCAACGTTCCGAGGCACGGAGGGGTCTCAGTATGTATAGGTGGTCACCTATTCACAGACCAACCGCGGCAAGCGTAGCTTAACCTGATCGATGGACTTGTGCGGCTGTCGACAATAAACAAAATATCTCCAAAACACCTGTTTTTCCCATTGCTACCCTTGAAGTTTACCCTTAACTTGTTACAGAACCGTTTCACCATATTTTCTATTATCCCGAGATCTTGGTAACGCTGTTATTTGGCTACCTCTGATTATGTAAATAAGAGTTGGCAGAATATCAATTTAACTTGAAACATTCGGGGTGAGGTTTAGTGGAAAATATTTGATTCCCGAGACCGTTGAACGTGACTTTCTGTGAGTTTCGTAAGAAGATGAGTTTATATAAATGTTTAGGAACCCTCTTGGCTGGTTTAATTAAGATTTAGTACCTGCAAAATTGTAATAATTATGAAGGGATTATTTTTTATTTTTATTTCAGGGTAGGAAATAATCAAATGAACCATCCCGCTCTGGGTGGAGCGGAAGGGAGTGTCAGACTCTTACCGACTAAAACCCATCCGTGTTCCTTCCTTAGCTCTTTATGTTCCGGGCCAGCGGTAACCCTTTCGGACAATCCCGCTCACCATTATGAAGGGATTACGCCTGAATCTATACAAAATATGCTTAAACTATGAAGCAGCTCCCATGATCGTGGAAAAAATCATTGTTCACATAACATAATATCTCGCTTGTATTCCTCGAAGACCTAGGCAAAGGTGTCCCTCTAACACACCCACATTAAGGCTCCTTCAAACAGGCGCGACATGCGATAAAATCGCGCGCGACACAAAGGCACCGCAAGTCGCGCAACGAGCGGTGATTTTGTGTTGCACGCGATTCGCGTCGCGCGTCGCGCCTGTTTGTAGGAGCCTTTATGCCAGATATGCTTAGTCTTACGTAATAGGGGCGAGCTTACTGCCTTCAAGCAGGCACAAATCTGGACTCCGGACTGCTACAAAGAAATTTCAGATGAAAAAATGTAATAACTTGGCCCGACCCGGGATTTGAATCTAGAACTTCATGGTCAGCAGCAGCACTTGCGACCACTAGACCAACGAGAAGTCACGGTTAATGACATGCAAAATGGCGGGACGGGAACGATCCTTCAAAGAAGTTTTGCCAGTTCATCACAGTTATGCAAATGGTTAAAATTTAATAAAATCTTCAATATTATTAGTTACTATGCGGAATCACAACGTAGAAATGAAATAACCTTTTCAAAAGACTATACGTTTTCATCATCGCTTATTACAAACTAGCTGTGCCCGCGACTTTGTTCGCGTGGATCTCGGAAGACAATAATGTGCCTCTTTACTCTATCTTTTTCTAACATAAAAGTAGCCCAAGTAAGGCTCGTACAAACAGGCGCGACACGACACGCGACACAAAGGCACCGTAAGTCGCGCAACGAGCGGTGCTTTTGTGTCGCGCGCGATTCGCGTCGTGCGTCGCGCCAGTTTGCAGGAGCTTTAACTCTTTATAACATTAGCTATCTGCCAGTGAAAGTCCCGTCAAATTCCGTCAATAGGGCTAGTCGTTTTGGAGATTACCCGGAACACACAGACAAACAGAAAACAATTTTAAAATATGTTTTTGAAGTGATGACTTCTTTAGGCGCGTTGGGCATTTTTTGAGATGGGAAAAAGCCATTGAACTCGCGCCACTGTTACCGTAAGCGACACCGCGTGTGTTTTCCTTATACGACGATTAAAAAAATATCCGCTTCGGATGTGTTCGGCTGTCCTCGGAATGTACTCGGTTTTAATGTATATCCGATATGTCAGTGAGTGATGGCAAAGTATTCTGTTTGTGTTTTGTTTTCACTTCTGTCAGCACTCCTGGAGTGCCAGTTTTTTTTTTATAATAAGTAACGTCTATACTTTCATATGCATTAATTAAAAAGCCGTTATTTTGACATTACAAACGACACTTCAATTTTATTGATTTGCATACCTAGATGTATGTATATAAGGTCTATAAATTCATACACATTCTTGTAAAAAAAATCAGCTGATCCCTACATTTTGACGAGTTATGCGAAGATAAATGTAAGGGAACAGCAAATTTTTTTTTCGCGATTTCTGGTTTGGTTCGCTGTAAACCTTGTTCGTAATGATGAATACAATGACCTCTTCAGATATTTCGTGTATGAATAAATAGACTTTATATAAGACTAGCAGCGTCCCGCAGGTTCACCCGCATAAGTGTCGAATTTTATCTAAATCTGTTCAGTGGTTTAGGCGTGAAAAGGTAACATACAGACAGACAGAGTTACTTTCGAATTTATAATATTAGTATGGATTACGCATTCATCATGTTTTCCTGAAAGATTTTTGGCGCAGTGTTACGTCACAAATGGAATCGCTTTTACTGTTACCTAGGGAACGAAAGTGTGACTTGTTGGCAAAGAGATACTAACTAGACACAATGAGTTAACTAACTAATATTGTCTTCAGTTTCTAAAAGAAAATCTATAGAAAATAGACTTAATATGTGTGGGAATATAACACCTGATACATATCCACATTAATCTTTCAACACCGTTCTATTGTGAAACAGAAAACTTGGTAAAAGTGTACAATCAAGAAAATGTATCAAGATCAGTCTACGGTCTCTCCAACCCAATGTCACAGATAAAAAAGCGGCCAAGTGCGAGTCGGATTTGCAAGGGTTCCTTACAATATTTAGTATCTTCTATATACAGGGTTATTGGTAAAATATTAACAACCTCTTAAGAATTTTTGCATACCGTTAAAACGGTGAGACATGTAGCACTATGCAATGTTATGAACACCTTTCTAGACACCATGTTTCTGGCAAATAAATATTCTATTCTAGAGGTCATTGTACTCATCATTATGAACAACTTTTACTATGGGACCAAACCTGCAATCGCGAAAAAAAATCAGTTGTTCCCTACATTTATGTTCGTTTAACTCGTCAAAATGTAGTGAACAGCTGATTTTTTTTCACGATTTCAGGTTTGGTCCCATAGTAAAAGTTGTTCATAATGATGAATACAACACACAATTATAACCTCATATGAGGTTGTTAATGTTTTACCAATAACCTTGTATATAAAATTCAAAGTCCTGACTGATATATCAACGTACAGCCTAAACCGCTGGTCCTAAAGACATGAAATTTGGAGGGTGTGTTCTTTGTGAAGAGTAGATATCCACTAAGAAAGGGTTTTTCGAAATTCTTCCCCTAAGAGGGTGAATGTGGGATGGGTGAAATTTGGTTTCTCTTTTAAATACTTTAGCAAAAAAAATACGTTTCTTGTATGGGGACCCTTAGTTTTTAACCTTATTTTATATTATTTTTTTGTTATAGCGGCCTAATACCCATTCTGTAAAAAATTCAAGCGTCTACATACTACGGTTCAAAAGATACAGCCCGATGACAAACGAACGGACGGACAGCGGAGCCTTAGTAACAGGGTCCCGTAATCCCGTTGGTACTCTCTGGCTACGGAACCCTAAAAACATGCGTACACCAAGTTGTCTATATCGCAACGGAACAATAGAAATATTTAATGTTTTTCTTGACGTTGCATTGGCCCGTTTCCCACGACTTTGCGACATTTTCACCAATTAGGCGGTAACACGCGTTTAGTACTGCATTGCGTTTTAATTGAACGCATCAAAAAACGTTGATGGAGACAATGTCGCCATAATGTATTGCTACAGTGAGATTACTAGCTGATCCAGCCAGCTATATAGATAACAATGGGTAAGTGACGTCACCTCTGTCACAAATATACAAGTACGGTGACGAGAAGCACAGCACCGGTCGAAGTGGAGGTGCTTGGGGGAGGCCTATGTCTAGCAGTGGACTTCTTTCTACTGAAATGATGATGGTACGGTGGTATGTAATTGTTCTTAATCAATAAATAGACATAGGCATCTCCCAGGGCTAGACGAGGAGATGGCCGATGGAGTAAAGCTGTGACCGAATGATGACCAAGGCATTCGGCCAAAGAAACCAGAGCCGTCAAAAAGCGCGCTGGGTTGACGATATCGTCAAAGTCGCGGGAAACACCCAGGTGTTTCCCGCGACTACCCGCCGTACTTCCCGGTTCCGTGCGTTTCTCCGGAACCAGGAAGCACGGCATAAGAAGGGGGAGGCCTATATCTAGCAGTGGGTAATTCCGGGCTAAACTGATGATGATGTGATGATCATCTACATAATATAATTAGGACTTTACGATAAACAAAATAATCACAGTCATACCTAAAATCTTACTTAAATAATAAAGCAGTTACGAGGATTAACGGAAACCAAACAAAACGTTTGAATGGAAATGCAATAAAGAAATAATTATGCACATGGTTGTCAGTTTCGGTCAAAAACCTCAATTTTAGCGTGACGGATTTTGACCGATGTTATGTTTACATTGAAAAATATTCACGCAGCTCATAGTAAAATGTTTTTGTGTTGAAAAAATTATGTTCTTGTGTTTTTCGGTAAACGTCTGATTTTCTTTTGTATTATTTTGGGATGTTGTACCTAATGTTTGTCCATTTGTCTATCCATTTGTCAACGTCAATCATCTCGATTTTGTAAAGCTACAAACAAAGATAATATACGTATAAATAGCCTGAATATAATCAAATGTTTGTGTTGATAATAGTAAAATCTAAAACCTTTGACCATTTAATTCATTGGCAAATAATATATTGTAAACTTGTAACCTAGCCGTAGGTAATATTTTAAGCTACACATAATGTTGCCTTAACTTTTGTTAAACTGTGAACCTGATTACTGTATTACGTACCTAGACAATAAATGTTTTCTATAAATATATTTCTATTTCATCTTAAACTCTTTCTTTCTTTTTCTTTTCTTTATTTATTTTTTCTATTAAAAAAAAAAAAACGTTACCCCACACTAGGTATTTCTCCTGTATTGTGGGTGCGTTTACAAACATTTAAACTCACATACACAAACAGCCAGACCCGGAACATCTACTTGTAGGTGATACAAATATTTGTTCCGTGCGGGAATCGAACCCGCGACACGCAGGGCAGCAGTCAATCGCTTAATCACTGCACAAAGCGTGCCATCCAAATATGGTGTATATTTTCTAGTCTTTAGTTTCTCTACTTACACGAATAATCTTCAGGTTTTTTTCAGTACCCTTTCATCACTAGTAGCAGAAATGTTAACATACCTGTAACAAACAATATAAAGATAAATAAAATACATCAACATTACTCAAACAATTTTAAAACATAAGTAAAACAAAAGACAATCTTATTTAACATGAAAGACATACAATTTCAACATGCAAATGCAACAAGTTGCAACATTACTTTAACAAAAACAGTTGGTATTACCTGAATTAAATAAGCGTGAAAGCATATTATTCGTATAGTTATGTTAAGAAGAGAAGTGGTTTGCATAACATTGGCAAATACGGAATGGGCATTATTAACCCATAGCTGCGCCACGCGGATTCACCCGCATAAGTGTCAATCCCGTGGGAATATCGGGATAAAAAGTAGCCTATATGTTAATCTAGGGTGTCAGCTACCTCCATACAAAATTTTATCAAAATTCGTCCAGCCGTTTGAGCGTGAAGAAGTAACAAACATATAAGTAAACACACTCACAAAATTTCTCCTTTATAATTTTAGTGTGATTATATAGTGTGATGCACTTCCTACGGTTGTGCTCGTAGAAGATAAAGCAGGTGATGTTTTTTTTTTCTGAGTATTTCTAAACGTTTTTCTTTTTAAAGGACATGAAATATTTGAGTTAGAATTAAAAGCTATAGTTTGTGAGAAAAGTTTGATTTCGAAAGCAGCGGTGGTCGTGGGTTTGGTAAATAATTTCATCGCTACTGCTCTTAAAACGGTGAAGGAAAACACCGTGAGGAAACTAGAATCTAAAATTTGAAAACATGTGACATCTACCAACTCGCACTGGGCCTGCGTAGTAGATTACAGCCCCCTCCCTTTTGAAGAGGGGAGGCGTGTGTCCCAGAAGTGGGAACATTATAAGTGGGAAGATTATGAGCAGTTATAAAGTAAAGTTTAAAATGAATAAATTGCTATTAATATCATGCGGCAACTAGCAGATTCATGTCAGATTAGGACACTGGTTGACAAATTCCTTTCATAAGCTCTGCAAGAGCATAATGCGGTCAATTAAATTAGCAACACCAAAAATAGCACTTGATAATGAAATCATTGTAGAAAATGAAAGTAATACATTATTTGAAAGAGAAAAAAAGTTTGTTGGTATTGCGTATTTTATAAACGATCGTGAAGTTCATGAAGAAGAGAAGCAATGGAAGAAGAGAAGCAATGGAAGAAGAGAAGCAATGGAAGAAGAGAAGCAATGGAAGAAGAGAAGCAATGGCTTTTATTTTGACTGTTCAACAACATTCATTGTGTTATTTACGTTGTTGAGCAGACAAATTTTTTGAACATATGAAGCAATGGATTAACAATATCTTTCAAAATGCTTCAGAATGTGATTGATAACGTATTACGCAATCAGGGTGCAGGCGTACTAATATAGAAGATTCTAAATGAAATGTTACATGATAAAATCAAACTGCTTATTCTGTGCAACACGAACTAAATCTGTTTTACAACATAATATAATTAATAAAAATATAACGAATTTATTTGCAATAGATTTAATTAAAATGTTGCACACGTTTATTAATGCAATTGCTGAAACCGATAGTAAAGTAAATTTGTATGAGATAAATAACGGCTGGTAATCTCTTATACCATGACGTTGGCACGTCTCGGCTTTAGCAAGATTATAGATACTATCTTTCTTTACATTAGAGGTGAATTCCGTACCATATCTAGCCGAGGTTGACCTTTATGGAAAAATACCTTAAAGATCTTATTTATACTGCCTAGTTTGGAATAGCTGTCATTTTTAACAATTTATGGATCCTCCTTTTACGTACCGTCCAGTTACTGGGCAACAGTCGCCCTTATAGGTAGACTTTTACACTTCTGTCTTGTCTTTTCCAGCTAATTTCTCATGGATGCTTCTGAGAGTTATCGCCGGATCATCTATTCCAACAAAACTCCTTATTCTGTTATATACCAAACACGGCCTGTCTCTACTTTAAAGCCTCTACGCAGTCTTCATTTCACATTGTGCAAACTATCAGGTGTCCAAACCTTTAGCTTACAAACGCAGTTCTAACCCATTTCCGTGTCACGACTGGCAAAAAACAGAGCCACATTCTGTTTACCTTTCATTTCCTTCACGAGGAAAATCATTGTATTTATTCCAAGGAATAAAAATAGCATAACACGTTGAACGCCATGGGGGACAACATGTGGGCCACACTTGTTTAGTAAGAGGAGCCAGGTTAATAATGCCCGTTTGGTCATTTTTACATATAAGTTTTTATTGCTTTAGGGGCTAGAAAATGTGCCAAATCACATGAAACTAATTGAAGAAAAGTAATTTGTGACTTTATTTGACCAAAATACTACTGTCACTCAACAGTTGCCCCCCATGGCCTGCGCGGTAATAAAACGCGTTGTTCGTTGGCGGGGGCCGCGGGGGTCAGGGTGTCGGTCATCCCCGCTCATGTCCTGCCGGCCGAAGGCCGTCGAGATTCGCAATTCCCAAGTTATTGCATACTCCAACCTAGCTGCAGAGTATTTCTGGAGTCCCGCGCGGCGTTGGCTGCTGAACCTCGTGACCACCTTCGCCTGTGTTCCGGAAATTACGATCGAATACCATTTATTTCTTGGTAACATAAGTGTTACCAAGAAATAAATGGTATTCGATCTCCTGACCTTTTGACGTGAATAGATCATTAAAATTGCTCCCATAGTGGGAGACAAGTCAAAAAAACCAATGATAACAAAATCGGGGGATACAATTTGGTGTTGCAGCTTCATACCTATCATCCCCATCCTAAATTCTATTACACCATTGGATAGCTAAGGGATCAAAGAATTCATTACGCCAAGTGAGGACTGTGACATCGCGCGCGATGGAGGGGGAAGCGCCTCCATTTTGAGGTCATTTAGCTGTGTATCGAGTTTTCCACTTAGTACTTAGTAGTTTATAACTTTTGACTCGGAAAAGCTACGACGTTCGTATAAGTTTCAATCGCCAGCTTTCATCAAAATCAATCGATTGAATAATAAACATAAGTGTAAAATAGTGACAGCGAATATAATGTTTTAAAATAAAAATAATATCAAAAATATATGATGTCGGCCTATACGTGTCAAAAAGTAAAATCCAAATACAGAAATCGTATACTGTTGGACAGGGCTTCTCAAGAACAACCGAATGGTACCAATAAAACACTATATGACTGAGTAAAGCCGTGCCGGGAACGTAAAAGAATGAATGCGGCCGAGCGGATCAACCCCGTTACGTAAACGTGTTCACGTACAACACACGGCCGCGTCCATGACACAGCCTCACCATATTTTTTTTATCTCAGGACAACTTATCTAATATATTTTATAGAGAATTCTTTTTAAAATCTGTTCTAATCAGATTAAAATTCGCGATATTCGATTTGAAATTTTATCCTAATATCCTGAATTTGATAAACTCTCCTAATTCCTGTTTTTTTCCTAATATTTTTTTACCAACAATTGTCAAGTAACAAACCTCCGTTTTTTTATATTTAGATTTCTTCATACATTTTATTTCGATATTGATTTACAAAAATTATACGTTTTATACCTATTCAATGTGGTGATTCTTATTATTTTCGATACACTATGTAATACAACTTTAACCAGATTTTACTAGTTAAGTAAATCGTAACAGTATACACAGTATTTCACAACGTATTAGAAATAGTTATTTTATTTTAAAAATATAATATAAGACATTATCATACACAATTTCCTTCAGAACTTTCAAACAAGTCTTGTTCCGACATTATTTGTCATATTTTTGTAAGTCATATTTTTTACTAAAAACCAAATACAATCTATTGTCTGCAGGGCCGTGGGGGTCACGTCAAATACATATTAGCTTCATATCTGTGCCCGACGGCCCAATAGAGACGTTTAAAATCGCCTCTGACTCGCGGTCACATGTTGTCCCCCGCGGCCCCAACGGAACTATTGTATGTCGACCACACGGTGTCCCCCACGGCCCAAACAGAAAGACTGAAAAATTAAAGCGGCGTTCAACGTGATAAGAATAGATTCGTAGACCAAATATAGGATTGTATACTCCCACGTAATCTCTAGTAACATATTAGCAGCGGACAAAAGGACGAATATTTTAAGAATGAATATCTTGGTATAACTAAATCAATCATGTTCGTTTAGATAACCTCTGTCAAAGGGCAATAACATTGTACTTGTATTGCTGTACGCTCTAATTAAATTATCTTATCTTATGCTGATAAGTTTGCTACGATGCAAAATCTGCAATTTGCAATAAAGATTAGCTTTATTTGCTCATCCAGGGTTGAAACACTAGAGCCTTGGGTCCAAGTCATCATAATCACATCATTTCAGTCGAAAAACGTCCACTGCTGGACATAGGCATCCCCCAAGCACCTCCACTGCGACCGGTTATGTGCTTCTCGCATCCAACGGGTTCCTGCGGCCTTCACAAGGTCGTCGGACGACCTTGTCGGTAAGCGATCGCCACTCCAGATTTCGGCCCCATCGGCCATCTGTTCTGCGAGCAATGTGCCCTGCCCACTGCCACATAAGTCCACTTGGGTCCAAGTGTTGATCAAATATTCCAGAACATCGCCAAGCGGTTGGTTGACTCTTCACGTGACCAGAGGGCTGGCTTATTTTTAGCCCAAAGAAACAGCATTGCCATCTAACGTGGTAATGCTGCCAGCTTTTTGAGCACTTCTCCCATTGACAGCGATGCAGATGAATTTTTTGATGCCCAATGAGCTACCTACTCCCTTTTTCTTAAATTTTTTATTATATGCTTGTGTATATATTTTTTATTTTTGTTCATCCAATAGTGTCCTATATATTTCGCTGTTGGAATTTGGAATTGTTTCTATACATTTTTTTATTCATTGACAAATTCATAAGACACCATGCTAGTCATTCTTTTCTTGTTAAAAGTATCGCCAAATCTTTGCATGTATCTTCTCGTATCTCTTTTCTATCGAATAAGTAGTATTGGATTTGAACATGTGCCAAATTGAAACCTGAAATATGTCAGTCAGTGAATTTAACTAGACCAATGATACTGATATCATACAAGAGTTTGTAATTACCTAGATATAAATTAACAGCTAGTAGGTCTTTACAAATATTAGTCTCGATGCTCATAGGTCCCCAACTATAGCTTGTTAGTTTATAACTACAATATGACTGCTGTGCCGATTTCAATCCCGGGCAAGTTGTTACAGTCAATTGAACGAAATATGTTCGTGCGATGCTTCCTTCGACCGCTCGTTGTCAGTGCATCGTGTCTGTGTAGATTTAGATCTAATTTATTAGGAGCCTCTGTTAGAAGTTAATATCTAACTTTAATACTTTCTTAGTTTATTTTAGACATTAATGGCATCGGTATGGGTAAAATATTGTGAGGAAAAATGGAATTATAGTTAAGGAAATCTTGTCCCGTCTTGAGCAAGTGTGGTGATCAATGCTCGTGGCTTCTCTCTATGAGAAGAGGCTTGCCCTGAAGTGGGACAGTAATATCCTGATATTATATTTAATAAGCTTGTCGTTGGTCTTATCGCCTCCAATATTAGTAAATATATTTCGAAGAATATTTTCCTCATCATTCCCTATTTATCAGTGACGCCGCGATTATAGTCTGAGCTTGACCTCTCCAATCTTTAGAAAAAACGGAATCCCCGGTATAATTATACTTGTTAAAGATATCATAAATAAAACACAAATTATTTGAAAAATCACACTATCTATATATCCCTACAGGCCTTGAACTTAACCTAAATAAACCCAAAAACATTAATACAAGCACATCACTCTTCCATCGATCAATACTCAAATGAAGGTTAACGATGCGTATAGAACAGTTCGGTATTCATCGCTTTAAACTAATTACGATGATAATAAAGAAATTAATGGCAGTGAAACCGTTCATTACGGGGGCGGAGTTGATTCTACGGTGACAATGCCTATTCATCACACTTTCCCCATGAATCGCTTTCGACTGAAGTGAAAATGGAAGTTCGAGGTAGGTTCGGAACGAAAGTGGGGTCTCGGTAATTTACTGGTTAGATTAATAGTATGCATGAACTGAGAATGAATCTATGAATAAGCACTTTGAGGTCTTTTAACGTTTTTCCATCTTAAGTACTTTATGCAACGCAGACGAAACTATATGGTTGGTCGAATTCGTTTTCGTCAGTCCAAAGTTTACAGTTTCTTTGAAAAACATACACATACACACATAAACTCATGCCTTCTTTCCATGAGGGTCTTCGATCCTTACATACTCCATTTCCTTCGTTTATGCTCATATACATCGAAAACATCGTGAGGAAACCGGCATGTCCTAGAACCAAAAATTAGAAGACATGTGACATCTGCCAACCCGCACTGGGCCCGCGTGGTGGATTACGGCCCACTACCTCTCACCGGCAGGAGGCCTGTGTCCCAGCAGTGGGCTAGTGGTAGGCTGATTATATGTTATGTGATGTTCATATACTACATAGTACATCTATCTGTAGTTTTTTGAAATAATCCTCAAAATAAGAGCAACATTAAGTTATCATCATAAGGTAGACTATTTCACTATTGAAAAGGGCCGTCCATTAAACACGTTATGTTTTTTTTTGGCATTTTCAACCCCCCCCGCCCTCCCCCTTGGTGATTCATGGTGAGGTTTACGACTACCCCCCCTATATCACGTGTATTTTTTACTACACAAGGTTACACTACAAGCCGCTTTCGATTTTGTACACGTTGACGAAAAAATAAATATCTACACGTAACGCCGCTTTTCAGTTTAGTATCGCGCGTTTGTCGCAAAAAATAAGTACACGTGATATATTACTACACTCCCCTCCCCCCGTGTGATATTTCGTGATTTTTTATGGACCCCTCCCCCCCTTTCGAGCCTCACGTGATTAATGGACAGCCCCAAATTACTTGCGTAGCAACTGTGGTCCTTTTAGACAGGGATCTTATGTCTTAACGTAGTCTCTATGAAATTTAAAGTCATGGTTACTATAAAACTAAGTTTATTTCAAGTTTTTGTCTTGAAGGCAGTTGCAATAACGTGCACAAAAACGAAATCAAGCATCGTTAAGAATTCACCTCAACTCGTTTAATTCAGAGGTCGTTGGATTATCATACGTAAGTACGTAACCATGACGACCATTTTATTTTATGTAGGTACTCCTTAAAGGGTATGGCTGAGATGACGGCTCTGCTAGACAACAGCATTTTCTGGAGAAAGTGACAAGTCTATTTTTACCATCCGAATTAACCGATTTTGTATTTTCCCCCTCCCTTAAGTGTGGGGAAGACCCTATCGCGAACCTCAGAACTAATTTCAAACCACAAGATTTTTCTCAAATTTTCTATTTAAAAAGCCTTGAGAACAGACCAGACCTCGCTCATAGCCTCGCTTTAGACCACTTAATGAGACGAAAACAATTTACATGTATTTAAATTTTCACTCCAACCCACAAACACAACATTGGAGCAGAGCTAACCCAATTTTCACGCACTGATACTGATCTGCGGTATATTTATTTGAGCCGAAGTGCAAAAGGATGTCCATTGAATTTGAAATGAATTTCGAAATAAATTTTACTCATCAACCGTATATTAAGTTTTGGAAGTGTCAGCTGCTAATATTTGGTGACGGAGGTAGCTGACAAGTTTATTGGGGAAACTGAGCTTTATTTATTATTAAAGGGGTTTCATAAATATGTCACACCGAGCGCCCGTTCCCTCCAAAAGGGTAGGTAGGGATAGAGAGGGCAAGGCTAGTGTCTATAATAGAAATTTCTTGAAAATTAATATGCGAAACCATTGCCTATTCATAGTTTTATGAAATCAATCAACCAAATATTTTATTTCAGATAAACCTAAATGGCTCTTATGAAACTTCAGAAGCTACGTGTACGGTTTTAATTGGTCGTTTCCTGTGAAGAAGAGCCGGCAACAAACTCCACGGTTACACTTTTAAAAATAATTTACAGTTTTAATAAGCATATTTTGTTTATTTGTTCGATGCCTATTTTTTTAAACTGTAGTTCTCATAATACGTGTTTCACATTGCACCGATAGGTACCTACTTCGAAAGCTAAAACGTGGACATAACGTAACGTGCACTATGTTTTAGCTTTACCAGCAAATTCAATTTCAATATATTTTATGATATCTTATAATAATTACCTACACGAGTAATAAACTTACTGCGCTCAGTACCTACCTACTAACGATACTGTGTACATTTCCACGAATTCCTGATGAATAAACTTGATGAAAACTAACTTTTAATTAAAGCTGCACACGCAGCGAATTGTTGAACAGAGTTATTTCAGACAAAATCGTCCTGATACAGCTCCGCGTTCGAATAGTTTTTGTCCCGAATTCCGATACTGTGTGCATTTTTTTCCGGAACTCGACGAGTTCGAATTTTAAAATCGTTATTGCATGGAACAGTTTCTCTAGTGTTTGTCATTGTAATGCTTTTCGTTCAAAATTAATTGAGTTTGGTATCAGTTTTTCTGACAGTCACTTTTTTGTAATTTCCCAAAGCAAAATTTATTTTCGAATTGAATCCTTTAGTTCAGAACTATTGGATGCTTACACAGTAACTCTGTTTACAAATTAATCCCCTTAGTTATAAGCGTTGCTTCAAGTTAAATAATGATTAGAGTCTGCTTAACCATTTATTTTCTGACATTTAAGACGTCTCATAACTTTAAGTTACGCTTAAAAATAAGGGGGTAAAATATAAATACTTTGTATCAAAACACCTACAATCTGCATAACATGATTGAAAGTGTGTCAATATCATCGCCACATAAGTATAAACAAATCTAAAAAACGTTATAAGTACATAATACTCCAAATCCACTCGCTTTATCAACAAAAACAAAACAACAAAAATAGAAAGGAAAGACCTCCCTAAAAAAATTCCAATCAATCAAGCATGTAATTATGAACTGACAAACCGAGTTTGATTGGTTCAAAACCGTGTGATTGGATCAAAACCGTTTGATAAGTTCAAGCGGTTGCATCTCATCGGATCGTGTCGGATTTATTGATTATTCTAAATGATATTGTATAACATTTTATCTTTTACTTTTTATTTGATACGCTCTGTTTCCTTTGATAAACTTCCTTGTTAATCGGAGTTTAAAGAAGACGTCAGGTTAAGTTTACTTTTAGTTTATGCGGCAGTAGTTAGAAGGACTGTTTGGTTGACCTACTTAAAGCTAAGTCCTACTAAGTTGGAAGAGTTCACAGGAACATGGAAGCCATAATATGATAGTGTAAGTTAAGGCTCCTTCAAACAGGCGCGACATGCGATAAAATCACGCGCGACACAAAGCAACCGCAAGTCGCGCAGCGGTGCCTTTGTGTCGCACGCGATTCACGTCGCGCGTCGCGCCTGTTTGCAGGAGCCATTACCTACTCCAATGAGTTGTTTGCATCATCTAAAACATATTACCGTAGGTATGTGAAGTAATAAATAAAAAAACGTGTGCGGTAGGGGGAAGCCCGCCAAGGACAAAGTTCCTTGCACGATAGTCGCACGGACACACACTCGTATATAATAGAGAGAGGCAGAGAGAGAAATTCGCGTGAAGAGGGCAAAACGCCTTTTTCTTAGGTGACGATTTTTACCAGTCAACTTCTATCACAAGCCGCGTTCACGAACTACGTTTTTAAAAGGGACATTGCCAGTAAGCAGCAAGAAAAAAGAAGTAAGCTTACTTAATGTTAGTAGATTCCGCAAGGGCAATAGAACAGCGACATCAGCTGAAGCGTAGAAGAGCAGTGGTAGCCCAGTAAATGAAACGGGGCCACCATTGCATTTAATGCAACGATGGCCCAGTAAATGCAACGGTGGCCCAGTAAATGCAAAGGTGGCTTAGTAAATGCAATGGTGACCCAGTCAATACAATGGTGGCTTAGCAAATGCAATGGTGACCCAGTAAATGCAATGGTGGTCCAGTAAATGCAATAGTGGCCCAGTAAATGCAATGGTGACCCAGTAAATGCAATGGTGGCCTAGTAAATGCAATGGTGTCCCAGTAAATGCAATGGTGGCCCAGTTTGTTACGCAGTTAGGGTGTTGCTCCTTCTTCGCACGGTTTTTACTTATAACAAAACACCGAGATTTCTTTGTTACAGTACCCGGCGATAAATATTGCACATCGACCTTTGTTGATTGGTGTATTATAAACAAAGAATAAAAATAATTATCAAAAGAAGCAAATCATTGTTTTAACAGCTCCTAATAGATACCGGACTGTTTGTATTTCGTGCGACAGAGATAACGCTCTACGAAGCCGAAATTAGCCGATTGTCTCTTTCCAAAGGTCGATGTGCAATATTTATCGCCGGGTACTGTATATGTAAGTTTAATTTTAATGTAATAAACACATAAACCTTTCGGAATAAATTCTCTAAATTATGGTGAAAACTGAACCAAAATCCGTTGCGCTTGCGTAGTATAGAAAAATTTGGAAAATCCAAAAGTGCACCACTCATAATGTTCATTTGGTCGTTTATAAAACCATAGATATAGATATTATATTAGTTAGTTTTTTATTAATTTTATTTAAACTACTTTGAATAAAGGATCCATTTTCAATAGGGTTCTTTCTATGCTTGAACGAATCTTTTAAAAAAAAATCATTGATTTTTTCGCAAGATACGATATTTTCGGGTTTCACACTTGATTGACGGGATCTTTTTAGAAATATTTTGATGTATTTTTCGTTTCTACTGCATTAAATCTATACTTACAATGGTATATAAATTAGGTAGGTTATGTGTACTAGCAGGAGTATAACAATAGAAACAGTGGCAGAAAAGAGGCAAACAATTTTTTTTCGATTGTAAAACTCTCTCTAATGCTTCGCATTATGAGTCGTGCAAAACAACGCGGTCACATAGACAGATACTAAAAGTTACTTTAATGTATAATATACTATGTATGGATGTAGAAGTGGTCAGTAAAAACATTTTAAGATGTGACGAAATGATATTACAAAATGGAGGTTATTTCCCAAAATCTTCGAACCAGTCAAGCATAATCATGCAACTATGATTTATTCGAAATTATCTTACTTGCAGAGCTCAAACAAATCTAGCCCGATTGTTATGTCACTCTGGTATTCGAAAGAATTTTTATAGGTATGTAATGAAATTTGTGTACAAGCAAACAAAATATGTATATGGTTCGACGATTTTCATCTTCTAAAGGAATATTATGTTACAAAAAACACTTCGGATATCATTCCCTGTTTTTTTCTGTTCTTTGTTATTTTTGGCAGAGTCGTGTTGATTGTTAGCAAAGACAGTCTGCGTTTTCCCACACTTTAGAAGTCTTAGGGCCGGCGCTGACTGACGCCGCGGCACGGCACGGCACGGTAAAGGATTTTATTTCTGATCAAGTTCTTTTTATCCTTATTTCAATGAGTTTAGAAATCATATTACTTTATTTAGATACAATCATACCGCGGCACGTCGTGGCATGCCGCGGGTCACCGCGGCCTGTCGTGTCATTCCGTTTCATTCCACGAATTGCCGCGGTGTGCCACCGCGTCCCGCGAGGCACATACATAGGTCACAGGATTATGACAGCTAAACTAATTGAAATAAGGTTTTGGCAGGCTGGGTTTTACGGGATGCTACGACGTGACGTACCCCGAAATCAGTCAGCCCTTATAAGCTGACGTAGAAATTACATCAAGAGGATAAGTAGAAGTGTCTTCCTCATTGCTAATGAATGGTTATAATTAATTGTTAGCACAGGTTACATAATTCTTGCGGAGAACCTTATAAATCACTACCTCTTAGATATCTGAAGGTCAATTCTCGTAGGTATTTTTAGCAACGTTCTCATTCTAGTCTAAAAAAAAGAAAGGAAATCGGGACTCGCGCAAGATTGTCACAGACAAAACTAAACACTCTCTCTCTTTCTCTGTCTCAATTTGTCAATAAAACCTATATTCAAGAATATAGGTTTTATTGACAAATTGAGACAAAAAACTGACAAACTTACTTGTCAAGACAAGTAAGTTTTGAACATTGATTTTGAACGTTTTTAAATAAGGACATTGGCCTTAAGAATACACCCTTAGAACTAAAAACTATTCATACAGATAAAATAAACCTCTCCCCTGTTAATGGCAATAATCTAGAGCGTAAAACGTGAATACAATTCCTGTATGAACTCATATGTTTCATCTCACCAAGAACCCTGGAACAAGTTACAACTTGTTCCAGGGTTCTTGGTGAGATGAAAGCAGACGTTGCCAATAGTTTGAAGGAGTTCATAACCAACAACTCCACCGCTAAAAAAACTATGAAAACTTCCATGCTAGCATAACGTGAACACGTCTCTTTCAAACAGCAGAAGTCCTTTTAAAGTCCCGTTACTTTAAAACTTTCTTGGAAGAACTGCAACGAGCAAAGAAAGTTAGCCTTGCGGAGAAATTCTGTTCTACCTAAGTATAATATTATTATGATGTCAATAGAATTTATATACTGCCTCCTTGGTCTAATGGTAGCAAGCGCTACTGCTGAGCATGAGGTCCTGGGTGCGATTCCCTAGTCAGGTAAAGTTTCAGTGTTTGGACAGAAAGCGGCGCGGGCGCGGGGCGGCCGCGGCTGCGGGAACGTGCGCGGTCTGCCTGTCCGCAGTGCAGCGCAGCTATGTTCTGCGTGTTGTCGTGTCCAGTGTTTGTCAAAATATAATATGGATGAAGAAGACTTATTTTTACTAGATAAAAGCTCGAGCTAGTTTGAGAAACCCGGTCTACGCACGGGCCGCCCGTGCCCGCGACGCGCACCGACCGCAGCCACTTGTAGAACGAGCTAGGGCGTGAGTTGCCCGCGTGCTCCCCGCGCCGAGCAGCCCGCGCCGCTTCCCGCGCCCGCGTGCCGTCTATGGGCACTCAAAGGAAGTTCATATGTTTGAGTTCGCCGTGTAGCGCTCGCTCCGCGCCCGTGCTGCCAGTCTGGCCAAACACTTATTGGATTTTTCCATTAGGAATTTCTTAGTCTGCTACTAACTACCCGGAGTCTATATCTGCACCCCGTTGACGGAAATATGCTCGCCCTCTATTAAATGGGACTTAAATATAACTGGCCTAATGTAGGTGTACCTACTATGGATACATTTCTGCCTAACCCTATGGGGTATACAGGCGTAATCTTTTGTTATGTCAATAGAATTTATATCTCTTTGTAAGCCAGACTTCCTTGAGCGCTCCACTGATTGAGTAGTGGTACTAAATTAATGATGTAACGTCTAATGAGGTTGCGTCCACATTAAACTTTCCTTGCTGAGTCATACAGTAGCAAAGGAACATAATAAATTATTGTCAGACTTATTTTGTGGGGAAACTATTTCAGCCGCTCTATTCTGTAAAATTCTCACCGTGATCACTTGGGTGAAGTGAGCTTAAAGTGAGCTGTCAATACATTAAATCCCTAGCATCAGGTGGAATGACAGCTCACGGTAAGCTCACTTCACCTAAGTTTTCACGGTGAGATGTTTACAGAATAGCATCGCTGCGCTGGAATTTAACATGTATCGACTTTAATTGATCTAGAGCGAATTTGACCTATGAAACAATGATATTGAACGCGATTTGATTTGAAATGTCAAAAATACCTCGAATTTCCTTCGATTTTTGACAAGTTTTTGACATTGATTGTCGCTGAGACCAGAAGGCCAATTCTCGTAATTTAAAACGTTCAAAATCTAGTCGCAGTCTCATCTCAGCGACAAAGAAACGTCAAAAACTTGTCAAAATGTAGGGAAATTTGAAGTATTTTTTGACAGATTGAGACTGAGATCAGACTGTGAACGTTGTTAAAATTTGTAGAATTGCCCCTCTGATTGTGACTTGATTTTTAACTTTTATCGCGTTCTGATCGCGTTCAATATAGATGTTCTGAAGGCCAATTCCCGTAATTTAGGGAATTGGCCTTCAGAACATCTATATTGAACGCGATCAGAATAAAAACACGTTCAAGGGCTAGTAGAGAATCTTCCAGAACAAAGATAACACTGACAGCTCTTGAACGCGGTTTAGATGTTCAGTTTCATTCATTGATGAAATTCGCTCCTAGACGTGTTGCTGGTGAGTTCCTCGCTCAAACACTAGGATGTGGTGGCCAAACGGTGGGCGTGCCGGGTGCCGGGTCATTTTTTTTCATTTTTAAAAAGTTTCAATGCATAGGCAAATTTAAGTAAATGTTTTTTTATTTAAATTGTCCAATGAGAATATAAGAAACGTACAGTTTGTTAGAGACGATTAATTATTATACATCAAATAGCAATATACTCCAAGCGTGTAATCGAATTAACTCAAACTAGGTTAGCGCACTCGATGACATACATATTTGATGTCGTCTGATGAGTGATAAATATAACAGATACGGTACGGTCTTAAAATAGACGCGCTTTGACACAAGTCTTTGTAGTTTAATTTGTGAGATGGCTACTGTATAGCAAATTATGGAGTTGTGATTGAGTTAAAGTATTTATTACCAGGGTTATAGAGACGTATTCTGTTTGCACACTTTGCCAGGTAGCAATATAGTGGCAAGGAAAAAAGTAAATACGTGTGACCTAAGTTGGTACCTATGTATGGTCAAGGAGCAGAATATTAAGTAATTTACAAATTTTCTTTCTCACATAACGCATGTTACCTTTTCGCACTATCGTTTTTATTCAAATCTATAACAATGACGCAGTTTGAAAAATAAAAACGTAACTCTTTTGCTTGTGGTTGGAATACCGCTTCTGTAGGTAAGTTTTCTTTACCTACCAGAAAAAATTGGCGTAAGTAATTTTCTATAACAAAATCTATATTACCGAAATGAATCCAAAGATGATGCCACTGTTCATCTTAGTGATCTCATAGTAGTTTATTTTAAAAATCGATTTGGTAAACGACCTGGCATGAATTATAATACGAAAATGACAATAGTATACGAAGAAGAAACAACAAAGAGCCTTGACTTGAATTGTAGCAGCCATACAAATTAGAAAATTATTCTAATTATGTCGAAACTAGAAACAAAATAGTTTTACCTATTAAAGGCAGTAAATATTTGTGTTGTGTCAAAATGTTTTTCAAATCAAAGCCTGATACAAAGTGCTGTTGTTCCACAAACGATGGGACGCCTTATCTCGTGCCCTGATGCCTGCACGTTACAGGAATTTATGAACGCACCTGATGGCGCCAAACTTGTAGCTAACTTCTGGGCCGAAACAATATAGTTTGCCATCACAGCGGCCCGGGGCGCTGCATGGCAAGGCAAAAAATTTTCGTAAGCGGAAATGATTTTGAATGTTATTTTCAAACCCTTAGCATTCACATTGCGTCGATGTCGTCACAAGGGCACTTGAACATGACGCTGCGATGCCTGCGATGCCACAAAAGATTCAGGCTTGCCGGCCCATACGAATGTTAATGCTTTGCCAAAGTCGCGATGTATGGCACACATTTTATGATTGTGTGCGATCATGTATTTTGAATTTGCTATCTCATAATGATATCGCAAATTCCAACTTTGTAGACAGCCTACAATGCGGCCGACGAGAGAACGCTTTCTTGACACCTGTCAGTTTCATACAAACGAATACATATACGAGTATGTTTTGCGAATTTATCTTTATTAGCTACTAGAATTGTCGCACTGATCGGTGTTAGGATCGCATTCTCTCGACGGCCGGACTGAAGTTTTAACTGTCAACAACATAAACCATCTGTCCACTACACACGCGTTAGTGTGTGCGCGTGTACAAATTATAATTAATTCTCCGCGCGTACTTCTAATAATAAGATATGGCAGCGGGGTCTTAGTATCCTAAATACGAATGTCGTAATTATGCTTATAATACTCTTAAAGTAGCAACTGTAACTGTATGGGTTTGTTTATATAGTGATGCAAATTTATGTAATGAGTTGATTAACAATAGTTTTTTTAAGTTTTTGTATACCTACTAACCTTTGGATTTTGAGTTGTCCTAAAATAAATATATTTGAATTTGAATTAGTCACTTATCAATTGGGTTTTTTGTGATTTATTGAGACACTGCCCTGACTCACTGACAATACGGATACAACTAGTATATAAAGAAAAGTAAAAGTGCTAATAAATAAATAAGTACATTTAGAATGATTACAAAATCATGACTAATCGGAAAAGTAAATTCCTGGGGGACTAAAAAAACCACTTTGGCAGATTTTTACATTATGAATAATAATAGACAGTTAACTGTTATGTTAATCGTATCAAATCCCATTGGTGAAGGATTTTTCAGTTATTTTTTTTGTCTGTGCTAAAATACCAATCAATCCAATCCAAATCCAATCCCAATCTCTTTAATTATACCTACGTAGTGCAGAAAAAAAAAGAAAAACACGGACTGTCTTCGCCATATTGTAATTCATAATGTCATCCTTTTATGATTCTGCCAAAGTGGCCTTTTTAGGCCTCCTGATCATAATAACTAAACTAAATTGTTTTTTAGTCCTTCATTAGCCCTTTCTTTGTCAAAAATTTAATAATAAAATTTCTGTACCGAAATACTCCTGTCTGATACGAAATTCAAAAACATGCTATCAATTGCCCACTACTTTTGTCCTGACCATTTCCTTTGCCTCAAAAAGAACAAAAAAAAAAAAACAAATGACAATCCGATGACGTGACAGCGCATGACATTTTCTCACGAGGTTTTCCCTAAACGGGCACAGATTAAAAACAATAGATTAGGTAGATTAGGTTAGTAGGTACGGTCCACTATGTAGTAAGTCCAGTCCACGTGCGCTGGTTTATAATGGCTACCCAATTTTGAAGGCACGATCGCTTATTGTTTTTAGAGTTCCGTTCGTTTAGAATGTGGAGTACTTTTGGATATGGTGGTGGAACAATTGCATTTTTGTGTTGCGTTTTGACTTCATAAAGGCCCTCATAGTGTCCGTTTTGAAATAATATTCACTTTTTCGGAATTTGTAACGTTTGATATTATTTATTACTAACTTCGGCCCGCGACTTTGCTTGCGTGATATGTCAATGTAAAGCCTATCCTTCATCTCCTTCATTTCTTTTCCATCCTCCTCAGGGTTCAAAGTATCTCCGTACCGAATTTCATCAAAATCTGTTCCGCTGTTTCGGTGATTAGCCGGAACAAACAGACAGATAGTCAGACAAAAATGTTAGTTTTTTTTTTTAATTTAAGTATCTAACTATCTTCCGGAAGTTTATTTTGCGGTAGCCTTATAGGTAACTTTATCTTTCATTATTATAATTATTTAAAGAGAACAGCATTTTCCTAATGACATCCATCGATTCAATGTTTGTTTTGAAAGAACCCAATAAACAACAACTATTAAAACTTGACGTTTCTGCTGCGTGGAAAGTACCGTGTTACGTGACTAGTAATGTGGAAGAGCATTGCATCTCACATAAGGTATTTGATGACCACTTTGTTAGAAAGGAATGCGAAGCCTACAAAAGTGAAGGTTCACTTTCTGGTTTCTTCTTTTATTTTTTTATAGTCTGCTTTACATACACGTCACACACACGCTCACCGCACACGCTACGGTTGCCGCGGTTGGTCCGTGGATGGGTGACCATCTTTACCAAGACCCCTCGTGCTCAAACTCAAATTCAAACTCAAAGCATTTATTTCAATTAAACCTTGTACAGGCACTTTTGAATTGTCAAAATTTAAATAGTCTGTCAGTTAGTCCGAAAGTTGAAGCTAGTTGCCCATTCCAAAACGTAGATCTCTATGGAGAAGAACGGGCAAGAAACTCCATGGACACTCTTTTAAATCAAGATATTACAAAATCCTGGATACATTATTATTGTTGCTTCTATATGTGAGAACAATGTAAAAAAAGACACAATAGAAGAAACATTTCAAAATAAAGATTAAAAATAAGCCTTGGCAGTTAAGAGATGACCAGTCTCAACCGACGGCGCCCGTTCACGAACATGACGCGTGGGTCAGCAGCATCTAGCTCAACCATTTTGTAGGGAACCAAATGATCCAACACACGCGCCACCATCGATGAGACATTTAAGTGAGCATGACACGTTCTCAACTGCCATGCTCTTTCAAGTCAACATCAAGAAAATCATAATAAACGGAAACATGGTTCTTACATTTACAAAATTTTAAAAATGCTTCTAAATTATACAAAACTATAGTTTGTAATTTATTTGTGCCTCGGAAAGCACGTTAAGCCGTTGGTCCCGGCTGTTATTTGTGGATCTTTGATAGTCTTTAAGGGTCGTCAGAAGCCCAAAAGCCTGACAAACAGAACCAAGGGGTTTCGTATCACCCAGTAACTGGGTTGTGGAGGTCAGATATGCAGTCGCTCCATGTAAAGTACTCAGCTGCATCCGGTTAGACTGGAAGCCGACCACAACATAGTTGGGAAAAGGCTAGGCAGGGTGATGAGTCTGCTCTACATTCGTTGGTACCCACATGGCCATCTTTTTATGGTGTAACAAATAGGCTATATTGTACTGTATCCTTACTTATAACTGTATTTGTAATATAACATAACATACCACGAAAGATGAGACTTGACCCCGCCTCCCCCGCTCTTTTCGCCGCCCCTATGACGTCCGGTCCCGTCCCGCACTCAGACCTCATACCGCTAAAGATACCTAAAATCGTGTTCTGCGCAAGTCAAACCACGTGGTGTGTCAAGTCTCATCTTTCGTGGCACGCATTGTACATAAGCATAATCAGCGTATAATGTTCCCACTGCCCTTCCACAGGCCTCCACTTTTAAGAGAGGGAGTGGGCCATATACCACCACGCGGGACCAGCGCGGTTTGGTGGATGTCGATTTCGAAGTTTTGGTTCGAGGACATGCTGGTTTCCTCAAGATGTTCTCTTTCACTGTTTTGAGAGCAGTAGTGGTGAAAATAATTTACTTAGAATAAACTGCCTTCTTGGGATCGAACCCACTACCTGCAACTCGAAGTCGCGGTCATTACCATTGGCCACTACTGCTCTTGGCCGCGGTCATTACCATTGGCCACTACTGCTCTTGGCCGCGGTCATTACCATTGGCCACTACTGCTCTTGGCCGCGGTCATTACCATTGGCCACTACTGCTCTTGGCCTTGGTCATTACCATTGGCCACTACTGCTCTTGGTCACTATTGCCAAGCCGCGCACAGCAGCTTGACCGCGGGCGTCTTCCGCGACACGCGATCGTAGCCGAAAGTATGCTGTGACGCGCGTACGGCTCCGTTCGCCTCTCGTCGTATCCTATCGAATCCTTTCGGCTGTCGTCAAAATTTTTCTTTTGCTATTCTGTGTTTTGTGATAACAGCCAACAATACTACGTCAACTTCAACCATTTTCAAAAATTAGAACACGTCAACACGGTAGGAGTGAAACTACATATTTTACTAGGCGCAGAAACGGATACGTTCGCAAGTGACGTACGGAGCCGATCGTATACGTCAACATCCGTTCGTATCCTTTCCGATCCGATGCGATACAAGCTGTTTGGTGGAAATTATCCGAGCACAGCTGATGTAATATCTACATAGCTACATACATACGCCATATACGTGTAAGCAGATACGTGAGTATTAAGTGAATGCTTAGTATTCAGTGGCATGGGGGTGAAAGAGTAAAGGAAGTACCTACCTTATATACTTATTCTTCAAGAACAATCTTTCAGACAATTTGGTTCTGAAATATTTTAAGTATCTGTTTTTACATTTATAGTACCTACTTGCATTAAAGGAGTTATAGTATACTAGTAGCGTCCTGCGGTTTCACCCGCATAAGTGTCGATTCCGTGGAAATATCGAAATAAAAACTATCCTATATCCTTCCCCGGGATGCAATCTATCTCTCTGCCAAATTTTATCGAAATCCGTTCAGTGGTTTAGGCGTGAAAAGGTAACATACAGACAGACAGACGGACAGAGTTACTTTCGAATTTATAATATTAGTATGGATTGAGAGGGGTTGCATAATTACTTACAGTGTTACGTTTTGAGGTTCTTTGGTAGTTAGTTACTGGTTTTAGGGTTTTGAGATATCCAGGAAATCTTGAGTCTTTCAGTAATAGCATAGATAAGCCATCATTCTATAGGCTTACATAATTTATCAAACGTTTCACAGTCAAACAAAATTTTCCAGTAAATTAAAAAATAAAATTTGTTTCCAATTGTAAAACTTATCGTTCAATCGCATCACGATTTGATGAATACGAGTTTGCATTCTATTTTTATCATAGCGCTGTTATTTTTTTAGGTATAGGTATAACGGTGACTGCACTTTTTATACAATGACATAAGCGGCCATTGGCCCCATTGTGGGTCAACTTTACCGACAGTTTGGGGTAAAAATTAAATTCTTAGTAAACTATATCGCTATACTGTACTATTTAAAATATACTTTTTCAAATTGTAACAAGGTGATGTTTAATTTGTTCGAATAAGTAAAACATTTCGCTTCTCGAAAGGCTATTTGATTGCGGTAGGTACACCTGTTCAACTACAGTAGGCCAGTATTCAAATTCGGGAAGATAAGACTATGCTAGGGTACCCTGACCTAACGGATTAGGTTGATAGACCTATCCAACGATACCCCACACCACGGGATAAACGAGAAAAAAAGGCATCCCCACTTTACGTATACAGAAGGTATCCTAAAAAAATTTTTTCATGATTTTATTTTCAGATTATAGCTTTCTAGTACTAAGAGTCTCTGAGCTAAGCTACGGACGGACGGACGGACAGAAGGACATAGCGAAACTATAAGGGTTGACTACGAACCCTAAGAAAGAGCCAAGTCTTGTGCTTAGACTGGGAAGGGGGAAAGAAGGCTGTATAAGTGAACTAAATGTAGTATGAAACAAATAGGTTTCATTCACACATTCAGAACTTAAACAAATGAATCGTGTTCCACGATTGACACATTAACTACTGCATAGTGATGGCACGTATCGATTACCGATCGATATTATAGATACATATTTTTACCGCAAACACTATGCCGTAGAACATGAATGTGTAGAACCGATACTTTTACATCGAACGCATTTTAAATGCTTACAGTATCGGGACGTAACATTAAAGGTTGTGTTGTACGATACGTGCTCCGAACTTGATTTTGGAAAAACGTGACTACTCCTTTTTTAACTTGAGCGAGCATTAGCTGTAGCAAGATTTTAAGAAGCGGTACCAAGATGATTAATGTGTTTATTTTGGTTGAAACAGCTTACGGACTTAAAGGGGCATTAACCTGAAGGACTCACAGTACCCTGGCGAAAGTATGTTACATCAAATTCTCGAAAGAGACTATCTCACAGGTCCGTACCCAAAGGGTGCCAACGACTGACCCTATTACTAAGGCTCCGCTGTCCGTTTGTCCGTCTGTCATAGTGCAGTATCTTTTATACCGTAATAGGTAAACACTTGAAATTTTCAAACAGTGTATGGCCGCTATAACAACATAATAATAATGAAATTATTTAAAAAATTGAAGGGTACAAAATGTAGACAAAATAAGAAAAAAAAGTAGTTTTACATATTGTACGATAGTATGGAAACCGTCATGTGCCTCTCCATGGCATATTAACATCTACGTGTGGGAGGTAGGAGGTGTACTCCTACCGTGCATTCGCGATGTATATGCCAAAAATGTAAACAAGTATGACTTAATGGAAAATTAACTTTAATTCCTACACAATAAAGTTCAGTTTACGCTACAACTTCAAACATTTTTATAACTTTGTCAATAGTGCTAGTCACTCTGAAATCAACTTATTTATCATTGAAATAAAGTTGATATGTGTTTAACTTGAAATAGGGTAGGGGTGTGCAACACTGCGCACTTTTAATTTATATTAGTTTCGCTTCTAGACAGTTTCCATATTCTATGATCATTCCCACTTAATGACAAGAGCCACTCCACAGATCGGTTCAGTTACGGCTGCTTAAACAGCCGTATGAGCTTTAATGGCCGTTGTGAGATCCAGTCAAATATGGGCTCGTCATATTTGCATGTAAAGTGGTTTTTCTTTTCTTGTTTTTAAGGGTCGAAAGGGCTACCTGTGTGATGGTAATGTTGCCTGAAATTTTAGCACTGTATTGAAGTTAAGTTCATTTTGTGTTTGGATGCGGTAATTTAAGATGGAATCAAAAACTTTAACCACACTTAAACTCGAAAACTTGAATTCAAAATTCAGTTCGATCAAAAATCATCAAGAAGAAAAGATCATCTTTGCATCAAAGGACTTCTCACAAATCAATAATTTATTATATCAAGAAAACAAAGATTACCTACTGAAATTGTTTCGACAAATTGTTTTGTTTTTTGGTTTTGTTCAGAGTAGTCAATTAGGAACTGAACTAATTTAGTTTTAAAACATAATTTAATTTTGACGAGTAAAAGTGTTTTTGAACCAATTGTACAGAAATTAATATAATAATATCATTTATTGCGGATCACATATAAAAATACACACAATCCCTATAGAATTAGTAACAACAACTTAAATAATAGTTAGTAAAACTTACAAACAAACCTAACAACATTTAATAACTAAGTGGCTCAACACGTCGGCACGTGCTCTGCACTCAGTGCCCACTAATAAAGGGACTGTCCACCTTGTAACCAATGTCTTCAGGATGCTATTGGGGCTTCCATGCAACCTACGCATAATTGACGCGGTCAATAATGTAATTTATCATTTAAAATAATAGCTTTTTTACCGCAGGAAGCTTTCAATCATCAGTTTTACTGCAATAAATCAAGAACCTCCCTAACTCAAATACCTACTCGAGTAAAAAAAAGCTCTTAACATTACCATAATTTTACAATAAACATTGCACTTCCATCCTCAAACGGAACCCCTTTTCTCCATTTAATTTGCGGTATACGCGGCGTATGCGCCATATTTATACAATTGTACATTTTTCATTCACAACTGAAGGAAATCTCATTAAAATGGCGTCATACTTTAAAGGCGACGACGACGTCTACGTTCACGGTCTGTCGGATTCAGCTCTTTTTCATAAATTCAGGCGACATTTAAAGTTTGCAGCGACAAAAACTAAAATTCGTAACTGGAAATAATATGAGCTAACTGTTTAATTGTATAAATACAGTTTCTTTTCATCTTGAATGATCTTTATTTTTTATTTGTAAACTAGCTGACCGCCCGCAACTTCATACCGTCTCAGAATAAAAAAGCCGGGCAAGAGCGAGTAGGACTCGCGCATCGAGGGTTCCGTACCATTATATGTTTTGAGATTTTCATCGGCGAGGCCTATATTCGTCAGAGAATTTTAACACTGCACACTGCGGTGTAGAATATTGCAGTTTTAGGTCAGCACCATCTCTTAACCGATAGTGGAACTAATGTAACATTTGTTAATGATTTCTAAAAAAGTGTACTATTCAGAGACATCGTTTAATTTTTCCTGTAATATTTACATAAACTTTTATCACTTGGAAAAAAAAATATTGTTATTGAGATCAAGCTTTTTATTATGAAGTATAGTGAAAGATTTTCTAGTGATTCTATAATTTTATTGTAACGAAAAGATTTTGATTTTAACATAAATTTGCTGGCTAAGTATTATCTCCGACGAATATGTAGTGGCGGAACCTAAGTGATAGATGATAACATTATTATGACGTGATGATTATGTTAAAACTTTGTGCTGTTGATGATGTGTGTGGGTGTAATATTTGTATCGTTGTCGTTTTGATGGAATTTTCGGATAATTCTGCAAGTGTTCAGGGCAGTTTTCTGTAGAGTTTGGTAGATGGAACGAGACAAGTCTATGGTGTTTGAAAAAGTAAAGATTGATTCGATTGTTTGGGAATAACAATCGTGGTTGAAACTCAGGGATTATGGCAACGCTGCCTTTATTTTAAGACTAATGATTAGTGATTACAAATTAATCACATCACGACGGAATTGTATTATTATCGAAAAACATGCTTACGATATTTACCTTATTATAAAATAGTAGGTATATTTTACAACACGTAATTTTTCTAAATTTAGGTATATCGAAAAACGTGAGCACGGTAAAACCTAGTTAAAATCACCAAATACGATTCAAAAGGCTATTCAACTATTACATGATTCGTAATATCAGCAAAAGCACTCCGAATTTAACGTTTCAACCCTAGCGTAATGGTACGATAGGAAATTAGGTCAATTGGCCTATTTAATCGCAGATGAGACACCCCTTAACAACATTAATTTACAACACAGAAGCTGTCACAAGATCTGACAAGACATTGTGGTATATGACAACATAACAAAATGTTAGTAACAAAGGCAGTGGGTCATCTTTATTTTAGACTAGCAGCGTCCTGCGGTTTCACCCGCATAAGTGTCGATTATGTGGAAATATCGGGATAAAAACTACCTATGTCCTTCTCCGGAATGCAATCTATCTCTCTGCCAAATTTCATCGAAATCCGTTCTGTGGTTTAAGCGTGAAAAGGTAACATACAGACAGACAGAGGTACTTTCGAATTTATAATATTATTATGGATGACGTTTAGTTTAGAAAGATAGTCTTGCTTGCTTTTTATCCAACTGCAGCTAATCTAAAAGGAGGCTTACGATTTTAGCAAGCTGTGTGTGGCTGTCCTTCATATCTCCTAAATTACTGTAATACATATTAATAAAAAAAATATTATCGTTGTTTCTTCTAGTTCTATGTAAATAGCGACAATGACTCAGCATTAAACTTTGGCTGTCTTTTAATTTTTTACGCCTTTACGGCTGAGCGAATTTTTATGAAATTTGGCACACAGAGAGACCACGGTATTGCACTTTGTAGGGTTCCGCACTTCAAAAGGAAAAACGGAACCTTTATAAGATCACTTCGTTGTCCGTCTGTCTGTCTGTCCGTCTGTGACGACCCTTTTTCTCAGGAACGCGTGGAATTATCAAGCAGAAATTAATATGAAATACTCAGGGGCTGCAATCCCTCCAAAAAATCAAACTTCTAAGTCAACACAATCAAAAGAAACGGGCAAACGCCCGACAAAACGGCATAAACGAAACATAAACATGTTTCGTTTATGCCGCATATTTTGACACTCGCAGGGGAATAAAAACCTATAGGGTACTCCCGTTGACCTAGAATCATGAAATTTGGCAAGAAGCAATTTCATGTAGCATAAGTAAAGGAAAAAAATCCGAAAACCGTAAAATAACCGTACTCGCACTTGCCCGGTTTTTTAGGATACAGCAGATTTTTTTTTAAATAGGTAACTGACGAAAAATCCAGCGCCATGGGGTTCCAGAATCGTGTACTGATTATGAGACGGTTATGAGACGAAGTTCCTGCCATCTTGTCTAGAAAAAAGAAGGACCTCAGTGGCCTTTCAGTGAGACACAAAAGGTTATAATGGACCTGACCAAAAACTATTACGTTCTCAATGCCCTCAAAACCTAAATAACCAACCAAATGCTTTATACTATAAAGCCACGTGCATATAAAAAACTGACATAACAATCTACACAACCGCTCCAAAAAATATAAAAGCTCGTAAAAGGAGAATTTTATATAAAACCACAATAATTTACGAGATTGGCTGCAAAGACAGGATATTCCCAAAAGAGGATAAAAGAAAAATTACGTTTTTATTAATGGCTATTTACGACAAAACAATCGTGACTCGAATTAAAATGTACGCTTTCTTATTCATTTTCGGAATATTGAGATTTGGAGATCCGGATTGGCCGTGTTTTTGTAGATAACTGTTAGTACTTGGATTTTTATTATAGTAATTGAGTGTACAGAATTTAAATAACTTCGAACTGTAGAGCTTCTTTTGTTTCTGCCAAAAACATAAGAAGGATTAGGAATGAAGACAACATCTATATTTGAATTAAGAATCTCAGATACATAATTATTAAGTTTTGGAACAATAACCTCGATGTCAAACAAAACAAAGTTCAAATTCAACTGCAACCAAAATTTATTAAGGGCTTTTTTATTAAAAACGGTAATTCAACACTAAGTTTAGAATAAACAACCTTACCTTCTTATTTTTGTACCTACGTACAAAAGAACTATTTTTGCCAAATCTATTTAAACGCAACTCTCTGAAATCGTTATGCCACCCTTTTTCTGAGAAACATGACCATGCTTCTTGAGAGAAAAATGGTGGCAAGTAAGAAAGATTTGATTTTTCATTTATATTTTCCAGAAAGGCCTTTAAGGAAAATATAAATAAAAAATCAAAGCTTTGGTTGATTTGATTTTATCTCTTAGGAAAAGAAGTACGGTAAAGGTATTTTTATTTACCTTTGTTATGATCGGTATTATTAAAAAAAAATGGTCGATCGATCAGGTTAAGCTGTATCTTTTGGATATCGCTTTCTTTGTGGGTGAGAGAGAGAGAAAATTTAACTTTTAGACATCGTTTTCTTTGTGGGCGAGAGAGAGAGAGAAAATGTATCTTTTGAACACCACTTTCTTTCAGGAATAAACGACGTGTTATCAGCGGTCAATGAAACCTTATTTTTATCTGCAGTGTCCGACGGAGCTAGTATCAGTGATGAGCAGTTAGACGCTAGTCTACACGAACAACGTCTATTTCTCACGCACAGAAACACCGTTCCGAACTAATAGGCACGTAAAAAAATTCGAAAAGTGCTTTGGAAAATCGAGTTTTATGAAAAAACCACTGCATAAATCAATTACAAATAAAGTTTATTGCACTCTTCGATAACTGAGCGCCGTCGGTAAGGATTAGGTTTTGAAGATTTTAGAGTTCTTTTATTACTTATTTACACCCTAAGTTACGTTAAAATTATGAAGAAAAACGAATCTTTGCTGGTTCATAACTTTTTAATGGCTTTTTATTTTACTATTCTGTTTCCGTACAGACAAAATAAATATTTTGTCAAAACGATATCATGTGTATGCACAATGTCAAACAGTCGAATAATACTCACCCGAAATTTGTATGAAAAAAAAATCGACTAGTGTCACCTTAAGTACCTTCTCTGCTTACCCTACAACCTGATGGGACTAATGAAAGATAGTTTTATTGCTTAATCGTATGATAAAGAAAAATTTTGCTTGGAAATCTACATCCATCAGACATTATTTGGCTTCGTTAAGTGTGAATACACAGGAGCGACATGCCTCAACGGCAGAGGTTACTGCAGCCGACGACGCGTGTCAGCGGCAGCCGTCGACACCCATCAACGCCTGCCGTTGACGCATGTTACTCATGTGTGTGAGCACCGAGTAGTAACTAGAAGAATCTGAATAAGGCCCTAAAGATTAGGTGTCCTAAGAGAAACGGTAAACGGCCACGCAATAACGGCTGTCCAAATGCAATGGGTTTTTTGGCACCTTAAGGCGAAAGCGCCAGGGTAGCCCGCGAAATTAAAATTTTATTAGGTTTTTTGCAATTTGCTGGTCAGTATTAAGTTGTACGTCGTTTAATATATGATTCGCGGCCGTAACAAATATGTATTTACAGAATTATAATCATTAAAGTCATCAAAACAACTCTCTAAGACCACGTAAGTCCAAAGAATAACTGTTTCATGAAATCATCGTTCTTTGGAGTTAATGTCAAATACTGGTGAAATGACAATTTTCATGAAATTTTTCTTTAGTATTGTTCGTCGAATCGTTGAGCTCCTTAAGTTCTGAGTTGAGCTGCACGATTACTGACAAATGCGTGCATTGACTGGACAGGTCCATTGGATCTAAGTGGTTCTTTTCTCAAAAGACCATTACTTCTAATACAGATATCTGGACTAAAAGAGACCTCGGAGTCTGCTTCGGCCTTTCTTCTCAGAGTAGTCAGACCTCATCTAGTTTTTAAAATACGATTGACGCGTAAAGGTCTTACTTAGTACAAGATGCCAGCACATCAAGCTACTACAATCCGTCAAATTTCTTTAATAGATTTTCTAGATTTTTTTAGTTCAAAGTCGAATGGGAAAATTTTACAGTTTCGAGTAGCTTGATGTGCTTGGCGTCCGTAAAAAACTACTTACAGAAATAAAATAATTTATCATTTAACTAAACCATTTTCCTAGGAAACTTATTTCTTTTGCTTTAGCTTTTAAGACACAAAACCTATTCAATACCACCTACCTGGTAAGTTTTAAATTAAGCGTTAAAAGCGCTTGAAATTTCAAGTGAATGTTAATTAAGCAAGATAAATATTGGGTAAAATCGATAAAAATTGGTTTCACTACTATCGAGTCTTGTCGGTAAACCAAACCCTGTTTCGTACAGTCAGCAACAAAGGTCGATTACCACTTCAGTTTTCTAAATCTTAATTAATGCGCAAGATGTTTAATTAAAACGGAACAGAAGTATAGTTTAAACAATGTTAACTCTTAGGTATTATAAGAAATGCTAAAAGTGAGATTATCAAATCACTTTGTAACAATTTACATGATGTTTAAAAGAAGCTGAGTTAATCGACCTTAGTAGCTGACCGTACTTAGGCTTTCATGAAATGAGTTGACAATGTTAGAAGCATTAGTACGACCACTTAAGTTTCAACAGAATTTTTGTTGACAGGAATTCACAACATAACTCTGCATATACAGGGTGGCAGGAACATCTTCCTTGGATACATGATTCTGGGCACCCCTGCGATATTTTATTTTTGGGGTTAGTTAAAAAAATGCTTTCACCCTGTTTCTTAATGTATCTCGTAAAGTTACTATATAGTAACCAGAAAACATGGTATGTACAGACGCCAGCACATCAACCTACCCGAAACTATCAAATTTTCACAATCAACTTTTAACCTTATGCTTTAGCAATAAAGTTGAAAATCTTGACAGATTGTAGTATCTTGATGTGCTGGCGTCTGTATATACAAGTGTACAAACAAGAAAATGTATCAACTTCAGAGATACATTCTTTGATTAAAACTGTGACCGGCTTATAACAAAACGAGTTATAACTTTAGACTTTATTCCGACAAACGTAAAGTTCTTAATGGCAAAATTGACGACTTAGACTCGGGTTTAACGCCATTTTTTGTAATATGAACTTTGTTAGATTGTAGTTCGAAATTTAAAAATCGCTCGATGGTTTAAACCTAGATCTAAAGATAAACCTTCTTTTGTAATAAGGCCGTTAGGGCTCATAAAATTTACAAGGAAAAACATTTACGAAATGATATTCCTGCACCCACACTAGGATCAACGACTTTACGACCAAGGAAAACGAAGGGTGCTCCCACGCGACAGCGTTTGAAAACGTGTGCTGCACTTAACTAAGGGACTGTTATTAACATAAGGGTGCAAATCATACATCCCGCGCGTGTTCACACTAAATATAAAAAGTAAAAGAAAATCTTGGTAGTGATGGTAAAAGTATGTGAATACATATTTTACGCATACTAGGCTGTGTTAGTGATTGGCTAATGGCTATGTAATAACGGCCACACCGGACGATCGATCCGGTTCAGCTACACTTGCCTAAGTCTGTCTGTGGATGGGTGACCATCTTTACATACCGAGACCAATCCGTGCCTCGGAAAGCAAGTTAAGCCGTTGGTCCCGGCTGTCATTCGTGGATCTTTGGCAGCCGTTACAGGTCGTCAGAAGCCCGAAAGTCTGACAACCAGTCTTACCAAGGGGTATCACATTACCCAGTTACTGGGTTGTAGAGGTCAGATAGGCAGTCGCTCCATGGAAAATATTGGTTTTCAGCTGCATCCGGTTAGACTGGAAGCCGACCCTAACATAGTTGGGAAAAGGCTAGGAAGATCATGATATTAATGATATTTTGCAGAAAAACCTAAATCAGGTCATTCGTTCGTTTTAAGGATAAAAGAAATAGAAGAACAAAATAAGGCTTTTTCATAAGTCTTCTGCACCAGAGAGCTAAATTTTAACTTTCAACGCTTGCATTATACATTAAAATTATACAAAAAAAATATATGTCAAAATGAAAGGATGAAGTTGAAATGATTTTTTAATATTTCAACCAGGATTTTCTGAAGTAAATCTCAATTTGTTAAAAATAATGGACACTATATTTATAGCAGCACTTTTCAGAGCCACCACAAAGCTTTTAACGCCGCCGTCACAATACTCACTGAAAAAATACATATTTTACTGAAGTAAAATGGTGCATGCACTCACTCATATTTTTTTTTTGGCATGCAATAATATAAGCTTCATAATGATACGAGTCAGGTCTATATACATTAGGGGGATTATTTATAAACATTACTTACAGTTAAGTATTGTTTAGTCTGCTTAACTATACATTTTTCTCTTAACTTTATTCGACTTTTTTATGAATAAACCCTCAAGTTCACTGAACGCTTCCGTTGTGAATATTAGGAACGCCCAACAAGTTGTAGGAATCAATACAATTCGGAATTTCAGGCTTGACAAAGACGTGGATGATTTGATAGATCGAAGTTGTGTAAAGACTGATGGAAGGTAAAGCCATACACGTTAGATAGTGGCACAAAGAAAATGGTGATTATAATTGTGTTTCCACCTTGTGATTGAAAGCAGTACGTGAATTTGAGCAACCAATAGGACATTATTTTTAGCGTGTCGATGGCAATCTAGATAGAGTCAGCCTAGAATTATGCTACAAATTTGGCGCCTTCTATACCATGTACAGTTCCTGTAGCGTGCAGACAACAGGACACGTAATAGTACATTATGATATAAGTGCGGTAAGTTGAAAATTACAGCCGAGGCGATATTGCTTGCCCGAGCCATAGGCGAGGGCTAAAAGAAAGCAGAGGCTGTAATTATCAAAGCGCACGTATGTCATACGACGTTTTATAACATATTTGCGAGGAAATATACAAAACTAGGACTTTGGAATAATTTTTACTTCTTAACAAATAAGCGATGCGCGCGCGTTCACGCTTTTTTTTCAGGCATAGGCACAAAACAGCCAGTATTATTAAAAAAGTAAATTAATATTTTTGTTTTTGTTACAGATATTAATGGTTGTAATTTATTGTCAAAATTAATTAAGTTAAAGAATTAAATGTTTATTTATTATATTTTATCTCCCAAAGTTAATTGTATTCATAAAATGTTGACTACTTTTCTGAAATAAAAACTCTTTTCTAAGATTTAAAAAAGTACCGTTCGTTTTGACGGAGCATCTTGATAAACCGTGCGATTTACTTTACATTACCGCACAAGTGCGTAATGAGATACATTACGATATTGAAATTGGTGAAATAAGAGACCCTTTACGAGCAAATATGTTATAAAACTAAATATTATAGCGGTATGTGCAAAACCCCAAACGGAGAAAATATTCCAATTATAGGTTCGAGCCGTGTGGGGTTGAAAAACTAGGGCCATGGGTTCCGACTGCCCAATTGGCTTTTCGAGACATCGTCAAGCGGTTGGTCTACTGATCCCCATTTAACGTGGCAATGCTGTCAGCCATATGGATACCTTTTCTTTTGAAGGCGATACGGATGAATTTTTGAATGCCCTATGATTCGTTTGCCCTTTTTTATATACATATCTATATTATTATTTTAAGTCTGTCAGCTTATATAGCGATATGTAATTAAAAATCTATTACATAAGCTGAAAATAGTAATGAAACAAACTCCACTACAGATTACTCTTTAACAAGTAGGTAAAGCAAACAGAAGATAACAAAAAAATGTGATTGTTTACATAAACTACTGAATATGTGAATCACCGTTATCAGTGCACACTGATAAAGGTGTTTGACCTCGTTGTATGTAAATAGACCCAGATTAGCAAGAGGGACTTACGGTGATGTAAGATGGTAATTTTGGTTTAAGAGATCATTTTGCGATTTCTCAATTTGTTCTGGATTTCTTGCACGATCACAACGTGTGCTAATTTTTGATTTTTGTGTGTCAATAAATAGATATTTTTCAGAGTTGCTATGAAAAATAAGAGAAAAGAAGAAATATTGAATTTTTTACACAAAAATCTAATCGTTTTCTATACATATAAATGCTTTCTATTCTCATTCTTCTTTCTCCTCTTTTTTAGTAAGTCAATTGTGTTTTTAAGAGATTCATCACTCTCCTGCCTTCATATATCCAATGTCACCCAATCTCAATGTTGGAATTCACCCTGATAACAATGATTATGAAGACTTTTCCAAACGTGTCCTCATTACACATCGCATACCTAGCTACCACGTGCGTTGGTGACTATGTTGATATTTTTTACGATTCCATTGTGAGAGCTCGTGACGACAATTAGCGCGTGGCGGTAAGGAGATCCAGGTAAACAGTTTTGTTATGTGCACATGAGATACTTATATCTTCCAGGTACGACCACAGGACATGGTTGTTATAAACAATTCTATGACGCAAAAAATTAAAGCACACATGCTTGGGTGCTTTTTCTCTCGTGCTGATTATAATTCCCTAGTTGAATTTAGTAGGTAAGATTTCCGAAATAACCTATGATCTGGTAGCATGAAAAGATGGGATGCGGACAGAACTGGTTATTGTGGCAATCTTAGAGGAGGTCTACAGTGGTCGTCTCCAGCTGAAATGATGATGATGATACTTAAAAAGAGCGAGATGTCGATATTATTTGCTACAAATCGTATACCTTGTTAATATCCTCATTCATCATTATCATCATCATCATGATTTTGGCCGAAAGACGTCCACTGCTGGACATAGGCCTCCTTCAAGCACCTCCACTTCGACCGGTTCTGTGCTTCTCGCATCCAACGGGTTCCTGCGGCCTTCACAAATATCCTCAATGGCAGTTACGTAACTATTCACAACAAGTCGAATAATTTATATAAATTATTACCGCACGGAGTTGTTTAAGGAAAACGACTAACAGTAGGTACCTATGTTATAAAAGATATGACAGACATATCGTGTGCCGTTAGTACATAAAAAGACTAAAATACGTCGCTAATAATGAATTTTAAGTGCCCACGTGGATAGGAGGAAGCACGTAACACAAACAAAAGAAAGACGTCTGGAAAAGTGTTGGCTAATGGCCTATATACACGATTCCAGTGTCTTGACTGCTGCATGCAATATAATAGAAGCTAAATGACTGGTATCTTCGAACGACTGTTTATATTTAGACGAATATTAGATACAGCTTAAAATTCGCTAACACCTAAAAAATCACGATATGTGACTTAGGTTGTGGCCAGACGTGGTGATGGTAGGTGAACCAGAGCCTTAACGGAATGGTTGCCGGAAAACAGTTGAAAAAGGTGAATTGGCAGACGAAAAGCCTCGTGCTGTGAACGACCTACAGAAGATTGCGGCGAACACCTGGATGAGACTCTCACAGACCAGGGAAGCATGGCACAAATAGAGGATATACTCTGCAGTGGGTGAAACAAGACTGCCAATGATGATCATGATGATGATGTGTGTAAAGTTTGAACACATATTTGGCACTCTGCGATTCCGTCAGATAGTCATCAATCAAATATTCAACTGTTTTTCGTTACCTCTATAGCCGGTTTATGTAATAACACTTCAAACATTTACATTAAGTCAGTCACGACTCACGAGTCATAACTCTGGTCAAGGTTTTATAGAGATTTGGTTTAATTTGGATTCCGAGGAATTTTTTGCCGGTTCTTCTCTATAGGCAACAACTAATTAGAATCCTGCACCTAGTTCCTGACGTTTCATATGTGCCTTTAAAGGAAATGAAATAAGATATTTTGATTTGAATTAAAATCAAAATAACATATTTCAAAATGCCTAAAAAAAACTTGTTTACATCCTCAGTGTCTACTACCCGTCTGTGAATTTTGGCCTGGCAAATTAAATTAACCCAGTTTCTGACGACATCGGTATGTTGCATAGCAGAATCAATTACTAAAAGCTTCCGAATGTTTGTCTAAAACTTATATGAATAAATAAAGTTAGCTTAGTTATTTATTATTTACTTTACACTTACTTATATCTACAGCGACTACTGAGCGTGAAAGCTCCTTCAAACAGGCGCGACACGACGCGAGACACGACACGCGACACAAAGGCACCGCAAGTCGCGCAAAGAGCGGTGCCTTTGTGTCGCGCGCGATTATATCGCGTGTCGCGCCTGTTTGTAGGAGCCTTGAGCCAGGTCGGGCAGTCTTATTAGGTTTTCCTATTAGGAATTTCTCGGCTACAGCCCGAAGTTTGGAAGTTGGCGATGTGATACCTACGTGCCTCGGTCGTGTCGGATTGTCGTCCAGAGTCATGAGAGTGAGGGAAGGGTGAGTGCACCTGTGTCTCAGAATGATTTATTCTTCGTTCGTCCTGAAGTTTTGTCCCACATTCCAAAAAATTCTTAGTTTGTCCCATATCACTATCACATCTTTATTATCCTGTATCACAATCAAAATCACAGAAATGGTATAATAAAATCATTCTTATCATTACTACAGTTAAATATACAGAACAGTCAGATCTGTAATAAACAATATTTATGACATGATAATTTTAATTACTGAAAAAATTACCGACCAACAATTAAATGAGAGTATCAAAACAATATATTTTATAAATTTTAAAATTTCAAAAACACCATGCCCAATTTAAAATTAAATCAAACTCAAAACTTAAACGCAAACATGATAAAACATGTTTAAGAAGCATGTTGCTCAGTGTTCATCTTTAGCTTTGCTTCCATCAGAACTGAAATGTGATTGGCTGGCTATACATTATTGTCCCAAAACAATAATTAATGGACAACCTCATAAATTGAACTGCGAATTATAAAACAACTCGGTATCGAAATTAAGAGGGCTCAACCCTTTTGTTGCCGCTTGTACAAAAAAGTAAGTTTGGAGTATACAAAAAATATAATTTTAATCATTAGATAAAAATTAAAATTATTGTTTGGGACGAAGGAAGGATATTGTTTGGGACGACTAAGGATTTTCTGTAATGTGGGACAAAACTTCAGGACGGACGAATAATAAATTCTCATATACCTTCCGCGCCGAAGGCTAGTCTCCTTTGAGATTGGCCGCCATGACCGAACGAAATACAGTCTAGACGACTAATATTACAGGTAAAATTGCTTTTAGAATCTATAAAAAGGATCATGAATTCATTTATACAAAATGTGACGCCTGATACGAAAGTCCCATAAATTTAGTCCTAAACTACAGGGATTTACTTTCAGAGGAAGACCCGGATAGTTAAACCCAATTTGGAATCCCCTTTGATAAGCTTAAATCTTAATAATAGCTCCTAGAAACAATGGTCGTAGTTAAACACATAAATCATGTAAATTACCATTTGTTTACAGGATGTAGATTTTGACCCCGACACGCTTAAACTATGGGATTGTACAATTCTGAGCTTGGTATCATGAATAGATCCTTTGACGAGCCTTTAAAGTTAGCCAGAGTTATTTTTAATAACCTTATCGTCGAGCTTTACGAAAGACTATAGAAATTTTTTGTTGCCAATAGATTATTTGACTTAGCTTGTAAAATAAGGACCACTTGCAAAATTAGCTCATTAGCAAGCTTGATCATCGCTTCATGTGCTTCTTTTTTTCAGTTCCGTATGTATACAAAGGGTGCCACCCTTTCATTGGATCCTATTACTAAGCTTATACACCGTCTGTCTATCACAGGGTTGTATCTTTTTAACCGTAATATTTACCTAGCCAAATATATTGATTTACGACTAGGTCAGCTTTGCCAAGAATAAAAGAGTCGAAATAAATAACCTACTTAAAAAAAATGCTGTGTTGCAGAATTTGGCTGGTATTTTCAAATTCAATTTTCTTCAACGTATAGTTTTAACAACATAAATAATAATAGTAATAAGTTACTATAGAACACAACTGATTGCACCGATCCCTTTATCATAATACAATCCTATCTCCTAGAATGGCACACATGGGAAATTACTATAGATTGGTAGCCACGCCATCATTGCACGGGACGATAATAATATCGATCACGCGAAATTAATTATTCATACATTCGATACGGTTACACCAGTAATCCTTCAATTTAGTCAAGCTGCATATATAAATATTTTTTGAATGTCACTTGTTTTGACGTAGTATATACTTGTATTTTCAGTAGTAATAAGCTCCAATTCAATCGTAGCCTTATATTCGGGAAATCCTATAGGCTTGAAAGGTGAATGTCAAGTTTCTCCGTACTCTGACAATGTTTTTTGCTACTCTATTATGTCCATGGATATTCTTGCCTATTCTTCTCCATAGGTACCTACGCTTTGGAATGGGCAACTCGCTTCATATTTTCTGACTGGCCGACTTCTTGACAATTCAAAAGTGCCTGTACATGGTTTAATTGAAATAAATGCTTTGAGTTTGAGTTTATATTATGCTCTCTTGAACTTAATGTATGTATGTTTAAATTCAAAACATTTTATTTCACATATATTGGGTACTTATGAAACGTCAGAAGCGGTGCACGGTTCCATTTGGTTATTTCCTATGGAGAAGAGCCATCAAGAGATTCCACGGTTACTCTTTAAAAAATTATTGGATTTTACATTTTCAAATAACAGTGTTAATAGGTATGGGAGGACAGTGTACAGTAGGCTTGTTAACAAGTACTAAGTGTCTAACAAAATAGAACCCAATGAATATTCATAATATCAAAGAGTATCCCTGCCCACCAAGTGAATGAACTGCAATTTTTCCTGCTTATACAAATACACCCCTAGCCAGCCATATTGATCCGATCGCCCTACGGTTCCTTTAACTTAGGGTAGTCAGCAACTACACCCGTCTCTCTCTGTACGATAAGCCGTCTCTTTTGCACCCTGCGCTTTTAGTTTGTAATGTTTGAGGAACAAAATACTAACTTACTAAGTTGGTTCTGTTAGGTGAGTTTGTGAATTGGTTTAAAAGAGTTTTTGTACCTTGTTGAGAATTTTGTCCTCAAAGAAGAAAAGAAAAGTAAAACCAACTTTAAAATTTCAATATTTTAGGTCCAAATTATGCAGAGTCCAAATAACAACGCAAGCGTCATATTGCTATTGTTGTTTAATTATGAGCCAGACGCTCCAATTAAATTAACCTTGCAAATTAGAAGTACACACCTAACTAATTCGTCTTTTAGACTAATTAAAATAAGCCAAGTGGTGTCAAAACGGATGGATTACCTTTCAGATGTACAAATTAAAAAATCTTTTTCGCACCTATTAAGGAAATTAATCTAATAGCTTTAGGCAATCAAACGATTTAGGACACCGAATAAGGAAGGTAGATCGAGTTAGTATCCTGATTGTATTAATAATTATATTACCTACTGCACATGTAGTAATGTTATATATTATCCTGTATTAAACAATTACGATAAAAAATATAAAACTCGTATTTCTGTAAATATGTACAGAGCTACTCTAATACTACTTTGATTCAGCAAAACTGAAAATTTAATCCAAAAGATTTAATACATATAAAACTAAAACTATCAATTAACTTCATTTCTAGCAACATAGGCTCTAATTTCTAACTACGAGGTGAGTAGTTAGTTTATACGGTTCTCAATAATACCGATTATGACAACCTGAAAGTACTGACATTAGACAGATAACTACATAATAGTATCACTATTTTCATGTACAAATGCATCAGATGTACAAATGCCTACTGATCTACATATTATATTAAATTATTTCACTTTCTTTATCGCACTCAAAAACGGCAGCATTGTAAAGCAAAACACTAAACACAATATAGAAACAAAACAAGAATATAAAAATTCAAATCTACCACAATAAAAGGTATCAGACGATTCCAGACAACCTTTTTGGTACCAAACTTCATAAGTAAACTATGATACGACAGGATTATATCCTCAGTAACAATTGTTGACTACCAACCAAAGGTCGAGGGTTGAAAGGATCCCATCGAACTCTCGAAATGGTTAGAACCATTCCTAACACAAATATTGACACAGTCGTAGCTGGGTTTAAAAGTACACTTTACTTTGGAGAAGACCTTTAAACAGATAAGGTGAGTAAGTAGGTGAGTAAACGAATTTATACTTTTAGCGTTGACCTTTGACTGATAAGTTTTGCACAATAACTTAAAGATGTAATTTATGTACATGTCCCAAAACTTAAAAGACTGCATTTGTTAAATATATATCTTTTACTGTGGGTCTAAGGATAGTTCCCTGTGGCACACCAAGCCTCGTAGTACTAATAATACATTGCTGTTGGTAATTTAGACACTGAGTATAATACCTAGATGAAGGGAATCAATTGATTAATTGATTGTAGGGAATTAATTACTACTGTAAAACCTAATTGTAGCTTCAGTAAATTATTATCCTGATGTTAACACAAAGATACAACAAGTTCATCTGTTATGATTGACGTTATCTTTTGTTTTGTATTGTATACCATGATATTATTTACAGTATTGTTTCATTACGGTATTGTTTCATACTTTTAATAACAATTAGTTTATTTTAAACATCACGTATTTATTTAATAGTTTAAGCACAAAAATTAACAAAGGCAGACTTTGTGTCATAAGCTTTTTCTATCAGTCAACCTTTTGGTGACGCAGAGACAAAACGTGGTAGATGCAATTATGAAAGATTGAGGAATAAATTTTAACTATCAATTAAGAAATCACTCAATTCTAGAAATCAAACTAGTATTACAACTAATAAAAAATGTAGTAGGTAGTACCTCATACCTGTGAATGCGATGCGATGGAAGAGGGAAAAAATGTGGTTTAGGAAGTAACACAGGTACATCTATTTACGATTACGTACGAGTATTCTCAGCTTCCGCGTGATCACGTACGCCTTGTAAATGATTGGTGTAAGTACAGGTTTATAGCCAGTTGAGGGTGTCAGAATTAAGTGGAGCATTGTCAATTTTTATGTTAGGTAGGTACCTAAAAGTGAACTAATTTTCTTTTATGTTTGAATTTAATAATCTTTTTTTAAGAACTAAAACTGGCCTTGTTAATTTTAAGTCTTGTATACTAAAAAAATATAGATTACCTACTGTGTCTGAATTAGCATAATAATAGCGTAATGAGCCTAATGTTCTTACTGCTCGGACACAGGCCTTCTGTTTTCGAGAAGAAGCGGGCTGTAATCTACCACACGGGCCCAGTGCGTGTTGGTAGATAGCACAAATGTCTTCCATTTTTGATCCTAACACATGCCGGTTTCGTCACGATGTTTTCCTTCACCGTTTTGAGAGCAGTGTGATGAAATTATTAAAATAAAGAAAGGGGCCTGCCTGGGTTCGGACCCACCACCTACAACTCATAAAGGCTCCTACAAACAGGCGCGACACGACACGCGACACGCGCGATTATATCGCGTGTCGCGCCTGTTTGTAGGAGCATTAAGTCGAAGCCGTTACTACTGCTCTGAATTAAAGAAAATCTAGCTTGGGGACTAGACATCATTAAGATTAGAATGCGATTTATATTAAGGAAAGGGTCATGGACATCCGAGCAATAAAGAATTTAAACAGAACAAGAAATGTTAAAAACAAAGCTGTAGAGAGACAGAATACCTACAGCGAGACAAACAAGTTCTTGGAGTTACGTAAAATCACCAAATTCCAACTTTTTTTTTTAAATTACAACGAAATGCTAGATCACAGTCAAATAAAACATAAAATATATGTACCAGTTACCTACATATATTAAATACATAATTTCTTATATTAAATAAACAGTTGAAGTTACCTACATCTACCATGTATTGTTGTTATTTTTATATAAACGAACGTTAGTTACCACATCGCGGTCACAGAAACGTTACTTTCATTTTTATACAGATATAAATTATAACGAAAATAAAAAGTTAGTAGTAGGTACCGCAGTTTGTTTCTTGTGAAATAACACCTTTTACTGATCTTGATTATGATTGCAGAAAACTTAAAAGTTTCTGCTTCTTTATCATGATTCATCATCATCTGCATCATGAATGCAGCTGAATACCAGTACTTTACATGGAGCGACTGCCTATCTGACCTCCACAACCCAGTCACTGAGTAATGTGATACCCCTTGGTAAGACTGGTTGTTAGACTTTCGGGCTTCTGACGACCCGTAACGACTGTCAAAGATTTTATTTATTTATTTATAATTACCTTTACAACTATCATAACAGGATTAACCTAATGCGATGGTGTGGTATTTATATACTTACAATATTAAATTAACCTAATAAGGAATAACACAGAACAACTATTATATAACTTAAGGTGAATGGATATGGATAGTGGTAGATCGCGAAATTCAAATTTTCTTACGTTTTTTGCAATTTGCAGGTCAGTGTCAGATTGTATCTTGATCAAAATATGATTCGCGACAATAACAGGTACATATTTAGGGAATTATAATCATTAGAATCCTAATAAACGCCAGCACATCAAGCTACCCGAAACTGTCAAATTGTCCCAATAAACTTCGAACCTTATCCTTTAGTGATAAAGTTGAAAATCTTTTAAAGAAATTTGACAGATTGGAGTAGCTTGATGTGCTGGCGTCTGTACATTCACATTTCGCCAGTTTATAATGTTTAAGTCCCATGTTATAGGGCTATTATATGTTATAGGCCTATTGCCATGAACTGGACACAAACCCAGGCTCCAGGCTGCTACTGAAAAATTCCATATGGAAAAACACGATAACTATTTACACGACCCGGAAATCAAACCCAGGAGCTCATGCTCAGCACTAGACCAAAGAGGTACTCAATTATTGAATCCGTTGCTCTCATTATAACCTTGCATAACTGTGTGCATGCAGCTGTTATTAGATTTATTACACAAAAGTAACCTTTAATAACATTATTTGTAAAGTTCTTTTACCTATAAAAGGTCGCTGAAGTCTCCTTCTATGTCCGGTTTAATCTCCAAAGTCACACTAATCATTCAAATATCAACCATTGACGTAATTGGATTAAAGACTTAACATAACGAGATTACGCCACGTTTCATATGACGTAACAAACAGAATCATTGACTAGTTTGTTTTTTAATTCGACATTTGAATTTTATGACACATCACGTCACGCTAAATATGAGAACATATTATAATTGATAATGAAAATGACTTGACATTTAAATAAAATACTGTGTTGTTTCTTTGGATTAGTTTGACCCTGAACTCTTTCAGATAAAAGGTTATTTTAGCACAGTAACATAATATGTAGTAGCTTATCATATTCCAACTACTGGGATACAGGCTTCCTCTCTATGACAAGGAGTGGGCCGTAATCAATCATACGGGCTCAGTGCGGGATAGTTTTAGTACAGTAGGCAAATAAAACTACTACGGTTGACTAAATTCAAGCCGTAATGATCTAACGGCGCAGGATAGCATTTACCAGCAGTGAGCACCATATTAGTGGTTCAGCAGCTTCAACATCATCAGGATTCTGCCGAAATTTAGCAGTGCGTCGTGGACGTCGTGTCAACAGAAAAGAATCGCCACGCAACGACGCGACGCTCTGCTAGAGTGACCGTCACCAGTCGATGTCATTCTTATTCGATCTTTTCGGTGATTCCAGCAACTTCGTAACAAAACGCTGATGGCGCCACTTGCTGCGCTCAGTGTGCTCTCATATAAGATGAAATTGAAAGTACATATAATATTAGCTTCAAAAGATTCAGGTGCACCTGCTAACTTTCCGTTTGAATAAATAAGTTTTAAGAAACAAGAAGAATAAACTACAAGCTGTATTATCAAATCGAATAACCTATAATTTGAGACCGATGACGGGTAGACATCACAGCGTAAGCTGACGATGTTTTCACCTTTATACCGTATCATTAGATTATGTCAGTTGGGGTCGGAGCAGGAAACAATTTTATTTATGCGCCAAAGTCCATTACTATTGTCAGCTATGATGTTAGAAATAGGAATTTATGAAAGTTGACCATGCAACATGCAAATTACAATGAAATTATGTTAATCAAAAAAGCTTTAGTCTTCGATCGGGTTTTTTTTTAGTTTACGCAATATTGTAAAATTCTTAGCATTGCTTAGTTTGGTAATAAAGATGTGAAATCTTGTTGGTAAAAGAATGGCTGGTTGCAGAGGAGAAAATAGTTGCACGAGGTCCGACAGCCTACTTACTACGAGAATTTAATTCACCTAAAGAGGACGTTTTACTGAAACTGATAATTATCCGACGATATAAAGTATTTTTGATTCGAAGCCTCTGGTCTCTAACGTCAACGAAGATACGGCCCCGCCCGAATGTAGTTGATCCGTCAAAAAAGTCTCAAATTTAGTTTTTCGGACAGACAACCACATCTAGTGTAGGGACAACAGTCAAAATGATCTGTTGTCATTGATTCTTAGTTTGGGCTCCGAACTAATCTTATGTCCATTAAAAATACGGTTTAAGAAGCGCCCGTAACTTCGGCCAAGACTACGGAATTCATGATTAAGGAGTAGAATTAGAGTAACGTTTTTAGGAGACTTTTCAATTTTTTTTTTCTAACTTCTTTCACAGATTTTCGAAACATGTTATGGTCACCTAGAAAATATGTTACTAGGCGAATGGAAAAGTATAAGACGAGGATAAATATCTTTTAAATAGCAATTTCGGTGATGTAATTGATCGTGTCGCAAAATGATACCATTGATACTAAAGTAGGTAATGTTTTGTTCCGATAAAAAATTTAAGGAAATAAAGAATGAAAGACGAGCGTTTTGTAGGACTGTCTTATGTAATTTTGTCGTTCGAAAAGTGCTGATGCTCAGCCTAATTTGAATAATAGGCTTTTTGAGTTTGAATATCGTGATATTCAAACTCAAAAATTCTATTATTCAAATTATTATAAATTATTGTATTATTATATTATTGTCGGAGTCCAGTTTTAATCGGTTCGAGAATTAATAAACTAATTAATTACTCAATTAATTAATTACTTGATTTATTTTCTCTTGACACTGAATTTTGGCAATCATTCCTTACATCGCCTGTAGCATAAGCACGATAGTGAGTCTTCTGTCCTCAGTTTCCTATATTGCAAGAGAATGTTTGCAGGTATCAGTTTCAAATCTCCCATTCCAGGGTTTCCGACAATTGGTAATTACATTACTTAACTGATTATCTTCCCATTGGCAGTGACTGATACTTTGCATATTATTTATCTTTACGAGGATTTTGTGATGAATATCCTTTCTGACGGAAGGTAACATCAGTAGTTATTATCTTGTAGAACAGTTGAAAGTTCTTTAAGATCCAGAAAAACAAATGAATATCAGTTGATGAAAATTCAGCAGATGGAATAATCCTGGACGAAGCAATAGAAAATAAAGAAAATTGTTAGCATGTAAGTTAGAGCAAAGGTTTTCAAGTTTAATGTTTTTTTTTAATGATGAAAGATAATAATCTAATTCAGAAGGATATATAAATGATTTATGCATAAATTTGTATAATTTGAATATATTTTTGCTAATATAACCGGCTCCATAAAATCAAAGTGATCAAGTAAATGTGAATAATTCCATCGAAGGTTAACCAGTTCGTGATTAATGCTTTAAATAGATTGGTCGCGTTTTTATACTGTCTTATGTTTTGCGGGAGAGTGAAAATAGTTTTGGAATGAGTCCTACACAATCTAATAAAGACGCTTATTTGCATGTATGCAATTAGGTAATTATATACCTTTTATGAGTCTCACATTATTCATGGCTATAATGTCAATGTTTTATAAAAATTATATAAAATATTTCACAAGCTCGACAAACTAGGGTTCGGAATTAATTTTAAATAAAAAGTAATCCACATTCAAATGCAGGTGCAGTTTAGAATGTCACGCACTAGAAAAAAATAAATAAATTGTAATTTCAAAACTAAACCGAATTTTGAATACAATTTTTTACGCAAAAGAGTTTCGCAAGGTAAAAAAATATGGCAAGTTTCTAAAAGTAAAAATGTTACTTAATGCTAGTTTTTCAAAGAATAATATTAAGCTATGAATAAATACATTTATCACACACCATTAGCACTAAACAACGATTTGTTGTATTTTGCAGTAACGTGCGGAAACTAGCAAATAACACGCATTGTTCTATTTGGCAAATTTTATAGCACCAATCAGTGAAGATTGATTGCATTTCCGTTGGAACCTGCAATTAGCTGCGTTATACAGTTCTCAGTAATTGATAGTTTGATAATACAGAATCAGTACGTACCTATCAGTTAATGAGAATCTACGTAGTCGTTTATCTTAGCTGCAACTACATGGTTGAGTATCTTCGAGTTTATGACTTGCAACGCCTAGATAATGTATGGCTTTACGCCCTTGACAAGTAGAAATTTTATTTCCATGCGTATTTTTTTTTAAGGTAAATAAGTTCTAAACTGGGTAAGTATTAATTTACGTTGTATGATATTTTGGAACTGACTTTAACCGCAACGGACTCACGCAATTTCGTAATTTTTTTTTTTGTTAGATTTTGGGTCAAGCTAATTTTATTATATTTAAACCTCAAATAATATCACTTTCACAGAATAGTGTCAAATGATTATGAAGTTTTAGTTCTGTAGGCTGCAGTTATCACGCCGCGTAGGCGGCTCGGTCATGCGCAGAGCAACCCCACCGGAGGTTGCAGCGATCCTTAACCTAACTAACAGCTGATCATTGATAAACAATGCTGCCAGCAAATTGGCGAAATTCCAAATACAGACAAAAAAATGACAATCAACGAACATACCTTAGATTGTGCTGAATCAGGCTGCATGTAGTAAAATAGGAAAAACATCCACACAGCTCCGATTAGGAACAGGATTTTGACGTTTCGTCGCATTTTGTATTTTTTTTAAACAATTCAAAAGAGGAACGTATCACTGGTTGGATCACACTCGATTTTTAAACGGGCACGTTCGTTTGATGCGTCGCGTTCGCGTTTGTTATTATTTGTCTTGACGGTTCGCGGCGCGCGCGGCCGCGCTCGGTGGTGCGGCGTGCGGACTGAACCCAGTTCACAGAATAATACAGATAGCTGCCGGTCATGCGCGTATCGGTCCTCGACACCGCCGCGTACCAAAATAGAACTTGCACAGTTCGGCCGGCATCGACGTACTGTGCAGCGCGTACGGCGGTCCTCTCACTGCATTGTTCTCCTTGGTCAGTGTCTAGACGTATGCCGTGGTAACTGCCTGGCAACACCTTAAGCCCAGTACGCCAAGAAACCGGTCCAAATGCGTTCGCAATCGGTTTTTAATTAAGAAAGTATGCAAGGGTTAGTATATCGGTCATGAAGATCCTTTCGAGAAACCTGGTGACTTAAAATGCTCATTGGTCCATTACTTGATTCATAGCATCTTCGAACTCTTATTGCAGAACCTTTTATACATAGATAAACCATTTATATGGTGCACACAAAAAGACAGCACAACACACAAAAGTACAATATTAGATGATATCAAATTACCCACATGATCATAATATAAAAACAAGGTGCCGATAAAAAACCAAAATGAAAAACACATATTGAAATAAAAAACAAAATGAAAAACACATAGGTATTGAAATAAAAGTGACACTAATGACGAAAACTTAAAATAAAATGAATAACGAAACATAGTAGTGCGGTTTTCTTCGACATCTCGCTAAACCTTACAGTGTTCACCTATTTCAGCTCCCCAGAAAAGGTCCAAAGTTTCAAATTTTGTGCCCGATATTGGCTCCCTTTCTTGATCTGCCATTATTAAAATTTTTGTCGTTTTGACGAATGCTGTAATTGTAGTTTCACTAATATGGACTTGTAATGTCATAATGATTAAATTGTCGTTTACCTCTATAAGGACAAGGCCGTGAAATGAATGCTTTTATTGCAACTATTACGATTCGTTTACCGGCTGCTTTATATTTATTTTTATTGCTTGTACAGAGAGTTGGCAAATTTTCATTCTATCTGCGATTTTGCGAGTGAAAACTTTTGGCTCGCGTCCACTTTTATCTGCAGAAAGTACTTAAAATTATTTGTAATCACGCTGTTTATATTAGTGTTGTAATTTCTCAATGTGTGCTGTGACCACAAACGGTAAAATACTTATTATAACAGCTACAATCGTACTTTAATTACATCTTGTTTTGATACATCCTTATCATTAGCAGCAGGGACTGTCCTAAATTTCACCACTAGGTACAGACGCCAGCACATCAAGCTACCCGAAACTTTCAAATTTTCCCAATCAACTTTGAACTTTATGCTTTAGCGATAAAGTTGAAAATCTATTAAAGAAATTTGACAGATTGTAGTAGCTTGATGTGCTGGCGTCTGTACTTGGTTCTTGTTTATAAGTATCTTCTTTATCCTTTCTTACTCAAGCTATATTTATTATTAACTCATCATCACAGTCTTGCATCTCTTTTCGGTCATGGTCCTTTCCCTCATGCCAATACCAAAAACAACTGCTGCGTCCTGCGTCTGTTCCAACATTACTGAATCTGAAAGATCAATAAAGTTTTGGATGATTAGTACACGTCATGTTCATCAGAACTTTGCAAGACACTGTGATGTCAAAGTATTAGATAGGCCAGCTGCTCCGAACATTAAGACATGCTCCAAATACAGCCATAGCCATTAAGATTACATATATGTCCTTCCTGACATAAAAACTTTATGTTGAATGAACCATTAATTGGTTATCTTTATGTGTATTACATTTAGACGAAGCACACTTTTGTTCTTAACAGTTGCTTGTCGGCGTTTAAAATCAGACGTATCCATAAAATATGAATGAAGAATTAACAGATAAAAAGATTTTTATTGATTATCTCTCGTCACTAGTTTTCGTCATGTTTCCGTCATTATGGTGTGTGACTTCAAGTCTTGTAATTACATACCATAAACCAGAAGCATAATTATATCGATTTAAAACTGGCTACGGTCACACCAAATATACTTCTTGAAAAACACTATAATTATGCACTTTGTACTTAGGTACAAAGTGCATAATTATAGTGCATGTAGTGGTAGTTAGCTACCTATATACTTCAATATCGATGGCTATAGAACGTTTCCCGTCAGTTAGCGTACCTGTCACTATACCAAACGCCGAAGTTATGGCTCTTGTGACTATTACACAAGGATTTAAGAGGGCCATGCCCTCTAAACCACAGCGTGAATCTTGGGTGACCCACTATCAAACTGACAGATTTATATTTATAACGTTAACTTGACAATGTCACGTGACGACATATAAATATGACAGACTTAGAAATGATTAGGGCGGATACTTGCTTCCGATTAGGTGGAATCAAAGATGGAAGGTCGATAGTCAGTGAGCAATAGCAGATCTAAGATGGATAGTCATTGAGAGAAGGAAGGTCTAAGATGGATGGAATGTGTGAAAGATATAAAACCAAGAAAGGAAGTAAACAATGAAGAAACATCTGAAAGTAATAAGAGACAAATGAATTGGAATAATATTAGAAGGATGGCGTGATGGCCTGACCTGAAGATAAGCGATTCCTATCTTAAAGTTTCGATCCGATTCACTTCGCGTGTGAATGTGACAAATCGCAAAAGAGAGAAGGAAGGTCTAAGATGGATGGAATGTGTGAAAATAAAAAATCAAGAAAGGAAGTAACCAATGAACAAACATCTGAAAGTAATACTCTTATTACTTCCAGATGTTTCTTCATTGTATGCAATTGGCATTTGTCTCTACAAATGCCAACTGCAAATTATGGATGGATGGCTGTGATGGCCTGTCCTGAAGATAAGCAGGCGATTCTGACTCCTGCGATTCCTATCTTTAAGTCTCGATCCGATTCACTTCGCGTGTGAATGTAGCAAAAGTTTGGAAAATATTAATTAACATGTCCACTATTGGACTAAATCATTAGAAAAGAAAATCTAGTACACGACGGGCCTATAGCCGCTGTGTTCTATAGATTTTATAATAATATAGAAAGCGATAAAATCACATCACAATAAAACTAGACCAACCCACAGTGAGTATAAAACGTTCAATAAAATATTTAAACGGTTATTACGATGCTTCAATCTCTCTCTGATGACTGTGACATTGATTTTATGATTATTTATCGTACTGGCTTTTGAGATATAAAAACTCTCCGTAATTTAGGATTCGCCTGACAATAATGAGGAATAAATATTATCTACCTATAATAATATGGACCAAAATACACAAGTATTTTTGGTCCCCAAATTCTTAACAACAGACAAAGTGATCATAACGCAAGACTTTGGAAATAATACTGCAATGCTGATTTTCAGAAGGAAGTCAACAAAAAGTGTGTAACGCTCCGTAGGAAAATAACGCAGTAATTTTCTGACAGCGCCATCTAGTGGTAAAGCTAGCTAACACAACGTAACGCAACTTAGCTGCACTTACATCAAGTTCCATGCGCACTTGACAGATGACATTGTCATGTATTTGAAGGTTCAGTTTATGTACTTAAATAGTTTGTTTTATTTAAAAAAAAAAAAACCGGAAATGATTTCAACGGAAATCATTTAAATTTTTTGAGATTGCGCAGTATTTTCATTTGTAAATATTTCTTTAACGTAGGTACGTGTAGTTATTTTTTTATATCAAGTAACTTGAGTTTTAATTTTAGTTAACTCATGTAGGTACCTGTTTAAATTGGGTGCGCCAAAGTTCACCTAAATTTTCAACTCCGATAATTGGAAGTCCGAAAATGTTCTTCCTAACATTTTTCTAACAATCACAATTCCTAAATACTGTCTCTAATGTTCATAATTCCGAAGCATTCAACTTCATAATGTCAGTAGCAATAAACATCTATTATACTTTTATCAAAAATCACTTGGTAAATGTTTCTTTCTGAGTATGAGTGAAAATATTATGGTAATTATGTTTAGGGATAAAAGCGTTACGATAAAAAACAGTAGGAGTTTAAATATATTTACAGTAATGATATTATTAATTACAATTTTCGGAAACATGAGTGTTATGAACATCGCCGGTAGCACTACAAATAGTATGAATGAAAACTTTAGGATGAAAAATTTTAGGAAGAGTGATCATTCGGATTACAAATCATTAGGAAGAACAATTTCGGGTAAAGAACTTTAGGTGAGCCAATATGGACCCGTTTTAATTAGTGGCCTCATCATTCCTCTTGTCACAGGGCGCGGATTTTCTTGCGTAAGGCCGGATGAACCATGTGGGCTTATGGTGAAAACAGCTATTGTGCGATATCTGAAAAGTTCACTGGTTATTTTTAATAGCGTCAAAATGAGAGAGATACATTTTCATCGTTCCACCATCACCTGTTAATCTAAACAACTTATCCCTTTCCAACCGAGTTAAAACGATCGTGAGTTTCGACTTTACAAAATTCTAAGCAAATTTGTAAACGACTTTAGCGGACGCAACCGGCGTCGATCTATCGTGACACTATCTAAGAATGAGACAAAAAACAGTTTTGCACTTTGCGCACACGTTTCGTCCTGCCAGTTCGTTGAAACCCGCATGAGGGATGGCTGCGTCTTTTAATCCCGGCGCCTCCGCACGTAAGTAGATCAATTTTTTGTAGTTCTATTGTATTATTCATATTTATTTGATGTTTTTTGATTAAATACGAGTTTCTGTAGATATAGTCATAAAGTTTTTGCAAATGAAAGTATTAGTTTCGTAATTATTTATCGTCAAAATTAAACACGCACGATCATGCAACATCGGTCGTAGGATGTGATATTATAACATTTCGTTGTTTTGTGTTTTATTTGTTATTTTGATTCTATCTGGTATTAAAATTGCTTTTTCTTTTGTATTAGGGGCTCGAATTACGGATGATGCAATATTTGAACAATTGTTGGACGGAAATCTATCGGAGATTGAAGATTTTAGCGACGACGACTTGGATTTTGAACCAAATAATCTGTTTGATCAATTGGCATTGTTACATATGAGATTTTGTCCCTCTAGTGGTAAGGAACAAAAGCCCAGATGCAAGGTGGGTTGATAGGGTAAGACAAAGAAACAACAAACTATCTCAACAATATAAGTATATTCATAAAAATAGCGATAGCATTAAATCGAAATATACAAATAATAAACCGAAGTAAATAAAAGGTAGGTAATGCCAGCCAGCGTAAAGTTCGGTCGGTTATGAACAATGGTCGTGGGGGGTTGAAGATAAAGCCAGTACTGTTTTCAATAGTTAAGATTAAATTAAATAAAAATAAAATATCAAGGTACAACCTTCCAGTTTTATAAATGTAAATAAATTATAAATGGGCGCCAGGAACTTGAAGAGTTCCGGATCCCGGAGACGACGAAGATGTCCAATATACTTCCAGTTAGGTGAAGGTGTCGAACCCGGGGTCCTTAATTAAGGTTAGTTGCAGACCGGCTTCCAAGGTTGAAGACCGGGCAGTTGATACACGGGTTTATAGACGAACCCGTAGAAATAAAGTAAAAGGGGGTAAATTATAAATAAAAAAAACCGTCCCGCCTGCGCCACAACGCTAGGCGGACCCTGCCACCGCACAGTCGTCTCCACAGGAGGCTGAGTAGGCTCGAGGAACGGGTCTCGCGTCCAGGCCCCAGAGGCTCCGTTAGGTCCTGGCGGCGAGACGAATCACTCGAGCTGCCTCACAGTTGTCTAAGGGAAAAATCACTTGGACTGCAAGATGCGGCCGGCACAAGGTCCACCCTCCACAGTTGTGAATCCTTCTAACGCATGGAGTCCTTTTAAAAAATTGGACAAAGTTTGGTCCGAAGCTCAAGCGAGTTCAATCGCAAAAGAACGGCCGTGAACTCCCCAAGGTGCTGTCATGTCCTCCGAACCGGAATTAGACGGACCACCTAGAAAATCTCCCCTGTTTCAGGTAAAAACCTATCAGAGCACGGATGACTGATGAATGATGAATCACTACACCAAGCTATTTAATTCTTCAAAATCCCTGACAACTGTCCAACACGACGTTTATTCTCTGAAACAACTACAATTTACAAGGTCCAAGCTAACAAACTCATTATTTCTTGTTTCTAACCCTAAAGTTTGTCAGCTTCACCCCCAGAGTCACACGGCGAATTGAGAATGTTTAACCTGGCCACACTAAATCGTTTACAAAGCACAGATTAAATATGCATTGTGAGCTATCGATGCTTCTAGAAAAAATGTCTATAATAAAAAAACAATTTCACTTCCGTTTACGGTCAAAAGAGAAATATGTATTTTAACCAAAAGATGAAATTGATTAAGGATTGACTGTACGATTACAGTTCGTTGGTTTCCAATCCACATGCTAAAATTTATCGATCAAAACTACAACGGTGAATCTGCAACCGCTAGGTGTCGCCTCCAACTGTCACTGTCACAAACTGACGTTTGACGGAATGACATTAGAAATGTAAACAAACCACCTTGATTACGATATGAGGGATCTAATTTATTGTGGAAACCTGTTTAATAGGGTTTTGAAAAGTGATTTATCGTCAGAAAGTGTTACTAAAGAGTCCAGTGACGAAGTACAGATGAAGGGATGACTCCTTCTATAAATCGCAGTCCAAAGTCATTGTCGCAGACAACAATGAACATTTCAGTTGGAAAACCATTGAGATCAATATTGGAAACCTCACAATTTACAACGTATGCTCACAGGTAAATGTTAGGTACAAAAAAACAACGTAACAGTACCTCCCCAACCACCAGAGATTTGGCCCGATAGGGCAAATCTCGACGCTGGCCCTCCAGCGTCAAAGCATACTCAAAAGAGTCAAGCATGCACAGCACAATCCTCCACGCTCATCCCTGAAAACAGAAACTGAGGAAGGAAAAAAAAATTAACCGTAGAAACCGGTGCACGATTAGGTAGTCAAGGTATATATACAGCAACAATACAACAGAAATATTTTAGATAGTGTTACTTCTGGAGCGAGTCTAATCCATTTACAAACATGTAAAAGACAAGCTTCAAAATGGGTAGAAATGTGTAAGTATCTGCTGAAGTACTAATATCCTAGTCTGACCTACTATAATTATATAGGACAGACCATTTCACCCAATCGCGCACGAACACCAGGTCAGGTAGGATTCACATGCAATAATCACTACTCAACCTGAAAATCATAACTTTAAGGCTTATTTTAGGAGTTGTAATCCGCTCGCATCTGAAACAACTAATAAGATGAAAATATAAAGATTTAACAAAGGCTTTTTTTTTTAAAGGAGTTGTCATCCGCTCCAATCAACCTTTAGAGTTGATATGGTTCTAACACCGTGGCGTATACAGCCACTAATGCTACAAGTAAATCAGTGATCCCAAGGCATATACAGCCCTCAAAGGTCACTGCGACAAACTATAACTTACAAACAAGAAAAAGTTAATCCTCGCCACATGGTGATTTAAAATCCTTGATATGCCATGTGCCAAGGTTTTTACCGGAACTACAGCCTTCCAATTCATACACTAAGGGTGAAAGTTTTTTCCTAATTATACATTTTTCATATTTAGGAGCTAATTTGGCCATAAAGAATTTTGAGGCGTCACTCTGAGGATATGTTTTCTTCCAAACAGTGTCGCCTACCTCAAACTCAGCATGTCTCCTACTACTATTATAATAACGAGCACTACGTTTATGTGACTTGACGAGCGCGTCCTTTACTTTATGGAAGATATCGCCCAAATCCCCTAATTGATTGGCATAAGAACTGCGGGAAGCGCAAGCTAGAGTGGGCTGTGCAACGGTATCATTGCCGAAGACATCTCCACTACTAACTGCCTCTCTGCCATGTACTAGGAAAAACGGGGTAAAACGGGTAACCTCGTTTGTGGAGGTGTTCATAGCGAACTGGATCTTTGAGATATTAACATCCCAAGATCGATGATCATCCTCCACGAGAATTGATACCGCGGTCATAATGGTACGGTTATAGCGTTCAACGGTGTTCACGCTTGGGCAGTAACGAGGTGTGAAGTGAATTTGAGGTATTTTGTACCTCCCCAATAGTGAACGTAACTCATTACCCGTGAATTGCGTCCCGTTGTCTGCTATAACCGTACGGGGTATACCATGTACCAGGAAAACGCCGTCTTCAAGTTTTTGGGCTATAGCCTTACCAACAGCTCTACGTAAAGGAAATAGTAAACAATATTTCGTAAAACAGCACACGACAACTAGGAGATAAGTGAATCCCGCTCTGGACCGTGGTAACGGACCCACCAAGTCCATGCTTATGGTTTCAAACGGCTTGGAACACTCTTTCGCATCACCCAAGAGTCCGGGCGGAGGTAATTGTGAGTGTTTATATGCGGCGCACTTATCACATTTAGCAACGTAGCTGCTCACGTCTTTATACATGTTAGGCCAGTAGTATCGGAGTGCAAGTCTTTTGTAGGTTTTAAATACTCCGAAATGTGGAGATAATTCGCCACTATGGTGACTCTTTAACAATTCAAGTCGATTGCCTTCCGGTACCACCTGCTTCCAGTCATAGTCACTAGCCACACCGAATTTATTTTTAGAGTAACGGTAAAGTTTATCCTCCTTAATAATATAGTTAGGGCATGACCTAGGCGTACTGACACATTTATCCCACAAAGCTTTAAACCATGAGTCATTAACGGGCACTTTAATTTCCAACACCGGAACACCACGAGATAGGGCATCCGGAACCACATTGTCCCTGCCTTTGCGGTGTTCAATGGTGAAGTTGTAAGGTGATAACCGACAACCCCAACGGGCTAATCGACCAGAGGGATTGGTTAAGTTAAAGAACCATTTTAAGCTTGAGTGGTCGGTTATCACTTTAAATGTCGGACCGCCTTCCACATAGGGACGAAAGTGTTCGACGGCGAAGACTACAGCGAGGGCCTCACGCTCCGTTGCGGAATAGTTGCGCTCCGCCGGATTGAGTGAACGACTGCAATAGGCTATTGGATGCTCCTCCCCATTTATAACCTGAGTCAGAGTGCCCGCTATCCCAAAACTAGATGCGTCACAATGAATCTCAAAAGGTTGAGAGAAATCTGGGCAAGCCAATACCGGAGCAGACACCAACGCCGCTTTCAAGGTTGAGAACGCGGTTTCAGTCTCAACCGTCCACTGAAAAGGCGGCGCTTTTTTGCTCGTACTCGTTAGTGCGTTTAAAGGGGCCGCTATCGTGCTAAAGTTTTTAATAAAACGTCTATAATATGAGGCCGTTCCAAGAAACATTTTAACTTCCTTACGGGTCGTAGGGGTTGGAAAGTCAACAATTGACTGAACTTTCGACGGATCAGTGTGTAAGCCATGCTCGTCCACCCTGTAACCCAGATATTTTAATTCCCGTCGAAAGAAACAGGACTTTGGTAAATTAATTGTCAGATTAGCCTGCCTTATTTTGTCTAAAACCCGTTTAAGAAGCGAAATGTGTTCTTCGAAGGTTGATGAGCAAATAATAATATCATCCAAATACACGAACACCTTATTTCCAAACTCCGGGCCGAAAAGTCTGTCCATTAATCGCTGTTGGGTTGCGGGGGCTCCCGTCAACCCAAAGCACATAACATTAAAATGGAACAAACCTCGCCCCGGAACCGTGAACGCGGTTTTTTCTTTGGAAGAAACGGAGTCTAATTCGATTTGCCAAAATGCTGATTTCAAATCAATCGACGAAAGGTATCGCGCGTCCCGCAACTGGTCTAAGATGTGAGAGACGTAGGGTAGTGGATACGCATCTTGCTTGCTGACCGCGTTTAGCTTCCGGCTGTCCAGGCAAAATCGCCATTCCCCATTCGGTTTCGGAGTCAGTAGAACCGGGTTATTCCACGCGCTATTGCTGGGTTCCACCACTCCCATCTCTAACATCTCATCCAGCTGACGGTTAAGTTCCTTGAGGCGTTCAGGTGACAAAGGATAATAACGCTGTTTAATAGGAGGAACATCCCCTGTGTCTATTTTATGCCGCAACAGATCGGTACGACCTAATCCCTTAGCCTCAAAGGAAACGTTTTCGAAATCCTTAATCAATAACTCCGCTTTATTCTTTTGATCAGGTGTTAATTCGTCAAAAGGTTGTAGGTGCCTAACCTCCGAGACGCATGTATGGCCTCTATTGTTTTTTAAATATTGAAAAGGTAAATTATTAAAAATTTTTGGTGCCAAATTAAAGGTCTTCCAAAAATCGACACCAAAAATCAACGGTGTGGTAATGTCCGGAATAACATAAAACTTAATAACCTTAGTTACTCCCATGAGAGCTACGGGTAAAAATAAATAACCCTCCACGGGTGCCCGCGAATCATTGGCAGTAACGATGTTGCCCAACTGCGTATCGGCGTGTAAAGTCGCACCAGCGCTTACGAATTGTTGGCCAACATCGCCACCCAACACCGAGATGCAGGAACCCGAGTCGAGTAAACCATAATAATACTCATCGTATATGGAAACTGTTAAATGTGGACGACTATCATCCGTAGTTTTATATCTCACTGTATCTACCCTTAGTGTACAAAAAAATAATTTTAAAGAATTTAGATAACTATCCCAATCTGCCTTATCGAAATTTTGGCTGTAGTTCCGCAAATTTAGTTTTTTGAATTACAGGTTGGGCAGGACTGAGCCTCCTTCTTCTTCTTACTACACGTGGGGCACGACGGTGCACGTACGCCCTTCCTGCCGCAACGGTAACACACAATTTCCTTGGATTTACAATGTGACAATGAATGCCCGTTAACCCTACAACGAACACAGAACAACGAACCAGAATCAGTTTGCACGGTTTCAACTCGGGGGGAACCTTTTGGTGGTTGGTATGCTAAGTCTGCTGCAACAAAAGAAGACGTTGGTTTGGGTGGTTCATGGAACTGAGCCCTGCTATGGAAACCTAGCTCCAGTTGCCGACACTTCTCTTTTAAATCGTCCAGCGTGTTGACCGTCATTATTGACAACCCCGTCGTATATTCCGGTCTCATGTTAAACTTGATCCGCGCCAAACGGTCGCGTTCTGGAACTTTATAAGATAACCTGTTGTACAGATTCTCCATGACTGCTATATATATACAAGACAGCTCAGTTGTCCCTTGCGTTCTGTTTGTTATTTCTGAAATGAGACGCATATCGTAGTCAGGTGGAGCGAAAGCTGTGAGTAACTGCTCCTTTAGATCCGCCCAACCATTAATTGACGCTTTAATTCCACGGTACCACAATAAGGCGCCGTCCTTGAAAAGATCCAACGCAGACGTATGTAAGGTGGCTTCGCTAATGTCTCTGGCCTCGCAAAGCTCCTCAAGGCGCTCAATAAACGCTTTCACGCAACCTGTACCGTCGAATGTAATACCGAGGGATTTTACCGTTTCTTTCTTGCAGGAAATGATCAAGTCTCTTGGCTGCAATTCTGACGTTTCTTTCGGTGTCTCCTCAGCGGAAGTAAATGATTGACGGAAGCCTGCGTTAACCGAATCAATTCTAGACAAATAACCCCCAAGCTGTTTGTCAATGGATGCATAGTCGGTACTAAGATCAGTTGGAGGGGTAATCCTACTCAAGCGATGATACAGGTGGTAACCTAAAGCCTTAACGCGGTTAAATTTTTTAAAACTGGAAGGATATTTCTCTAGTACTTCACTAATTTCCGGAAGTTTGGCCTTGATTGTTTGTAATTCGCTTTTCGGATCTATGTTTGTCTCCACAATTTCGTCTGAACATACTAATCGACTAAGTTCCCTAATTTGAACACGTAGTTCTTCTACGGTTGAAGCGGGTTTCGCGTCTCGAACAAGAACTTCATATATGAGCTCATCCTTGCGAAGCAAATTAAATGAAATGGGACGTTCCATTTTGTTATTTAAAAAAAAATGAAGTGGACTGAACTAAAAACTGGCTGTCACAAAGTGCAATCGTAAACAATGTGTAAATATTATCTACAGTAAAGGTAGTTACACACTTAGCAGTCTTAATTAGTTAGTTTGGTTCAATAATAGTAAATTAAAAAAAAGAAGTGAACCAAACCAAAAACCGGCTGTCACAAAGTAAACTCCCAAACAATGTGTAAATATTATCTACAGTAAAGGTAGTTACACATTTAGCAGTCTTAATAAGTTTGGTAAAATAAAAGTAAACAAAAGTGTATAAAACAGTACAAACACATAGACAACAACACGTTAACAAAGGATTCCGACGTGACGGTTTTTTCTTTTTAAATTAAAATAACTGGAAGGTTCAAGAAACAGTACTCTGGCTTGTAAGGTACAGCAATAGACGTAACCTCTTATCTCCAACCAATACACACGTTGGTCGCCACTGTTACATAAGAGATTTTGTCCCTCTAGTGGTAAGGAACAAAAGCCCAGATGCAAGGTGGGTTGATAGGGTAAGACAAAGAAACAACAAACTATCTCAACAATATAAGTATATTCATAAAAATAGCGATAGCATTAAATCGAAATATACAAATAATAAACCGAAGTAAATAAAAGGTAGGTAATGCCAGCCAGCGTAAAGTTCGGTCGGTTATGAACAATGGTCGTGGGGGGTTGAAGATAAAGCCAGTACTGTTTTCAATAGTTAAGATTAAATTAAATAAAAATAAAATATCAAGGTACAACCTTCCAGTTTTATAAATGTAAATAAATTATAAATGGGCGCCAGGAACTTGAAGAGTTCCGGATCCCGGAGACGACGAAGATGTCCAATATACTTCCAGTTAGGTGAAGGTGTCGAACCCGGGGTCCTTAATTAAGGTTAGTTGCAGACCGGCTTCCAAGGTTGAAGACCGGGCAGTTGATACACGGGTTTATAGACGAACCCGTAGAAATAAAGTAAAAGGGGGTAAATTATAAATAAAAAAAACCGTCCCGCCTGCGCCACAACGCTAGGCGGACCCTGCCACCGCACAGTCGTCTCCACAGGAGGCTGAGTAGGCTCGAGGAACGGGTCTCGCGTCCAGGCCCCAGAGGCTCCGTTAGGTCCTGGCGGCGAGACGAATCACTCGAGCTGCCTCACAGTTGTCTAAGGGAAAAATCACTTGGACTGCAAGATGCGGCCGGCACAAGGTCCACCCTCCACAGTTGTGAATCCTTCTAACGCATGGAGTCCTTTTAAAAAAATTGGACAAAGTTTGGTCCGAAGCTCAAGCGAGTTCAATCGCAAAAGAACGGCCGTGAACTCCCCAAGGTGCTGTCATGTCCTCCGAACCGGAATTAGACGGACCACCTAGAAAATCTCCCCTGTTTCAGGTAAAAACCTATCAGAGCACGGATGACTGATGAATGATGAATCACTACACCAAGCTATTTAATTCTTCAAAATCCCTGACAACTGTCCAACACGACGTTTATTCTCTGAAACAACTACAATTTACAAGGTCCAAGCTAACAAACTCATTATTTCTTGTTTCTAACCCTAAAGTTTGTCAGCTTCACCCCCAGAGTCACACGGCGAATTGAGAATGTTTAACCTGGCCACACTAAATCGTTTACAAAGCACAGATTAAATATGCATTGTGAGCTATCGATGCTTCTAGAAAAAATGTCTATAATAAAAAAACAATTTCACTTCCGTTTACGGTCAAAAGAGAAATATGTATTTTAACCAAAAGATGAAATTGATTAAGGATTGACTGTACGATTACAGTTCGTTGGTTTCCAATCCACATGCTAAAATTTATCGATCAAAACTACAACGGTGAATCTGCAACCGCTAGGTGTCGCCTCCAACTGTCACTGTCACAAACTGACGTTTGACGGAATGACATTAGAAATGTAAACAAACCACCTTGATTACGATATGAGGGATCTAATTTATTGTGGAAACCTGTTTAATAGGGTTTTGAAAAGTGATTTATCGTCAGAAAGTGTTACTAAAGAGTCCAGTGACGAAGTACAGATGAAGGGATGACTCCTTCTATAAATCGCAGTCCAAAGTCATTGTCGCAGACAACAATGAACATTTCAGTTGGAAAACCATTGAGATCAATATTGGAAACCTCACAATTTACAACGTATGCTCACAGGTAAATGTTAGGTACAAAAAAACAACGTAACAGCATGCGAAGATCTCTCCGATCGTGATATTCCTAATGAAGATGAAGAAATTAGTCACCAATTATCACCATTGATATGTTCACCAGTGATGCAGCCTCCGTCTACATCGATACCGCAACCTTCTGCTTCATTAATGACGCAACATCCTCCTCCAACAACGACTGAATCACCATCAACAATGCAGTCGCCTTGCCCATCGTTATCATCTACGACTCGTCGTCCTTTACATCGACTAAGGTCAGTAAATTTATCCTCTGAACGTTCGAGATCAACCACCAGTATTCAGGAAAGAAGAACAGTGACAGCATCACGTTCTCAAGGACAAAGATCGGCATCAACACCAAGTATTAGGAAAAGAATATGGAAGCAGGTTCCATTTGTAGATAAACTGCACAACTATCTTCCATTGCCTACAAAACCAGTAAGGCGTCCCATCGAGTACTTTCGTGACTACATAGATAACGAGTTCATAGAAAGGATATCACACTGTACTAACTTATATTACTTACGTACTACAGGCCGTGAATTGAAAAGTACAAGCAGTGAGATCGCGAAGCTTATTGCAATACAAATACTCATGGGATGTCTTCCTTATCCCCGACTGCCTATGTATTGGAGGGCTGGTACTAGGTTGGAAATTGTCGGCGGTTTAATGTCACGGGACAGGTTTTTAACCCTTCGTAATGCACTACACGTAGTTGATTCAGATTCTCCACCTCCAACTGAAATTGGTAATCCACTATGGAAGGTTCAACCCATGATCGATCAAATTAAACGTGCTTGTAATAAATTAGAAAGGGTGCCGGGATTTTACTCAATCGATGAGCAGATGATACCATTTACAGGCCGCTGTCAACTACGTCAGGTAGTGAAAAACAAACCTAGGCCTGTAGGGTTTAAAAACTTCGTCCTGACAACTAGTGAGGGATTGATGTTGGATTTCGACATATACAGAGGTGCAAGGACGATGTTTGGTGATACGAATCTCGGCCTCGGTCCTTCGGTAATCCTACATTTATCTAAAAGTATTCCCCCTGGTAGCTGTGTGTATCACGATAGATATTTCACCACAGTACCTTTAATTGAAGAAATGAACAAGTTAAATCTGCATTCTACAGGGACAATAATGTTAAATCGTATCCCTGACCGAGCTACAATAAAATTTAAAACGGATGTTCAAATGACTCGTGGAGAAAGCCAACAATTTGTTTGTGAACCTACTACCATCGTGAAGTGGAAAGATAATAAATCCGTATTACTCGCATCAAACTGTACTGGCTCCGGTGCAACCACTCTCGTAAAAAGGTGGGATAAAACTAAGAAACGTTACGTCGACGTAACTGCTCCAATAATAGTAAAAAATTATAACCAACACATGGGAGGAGTAGATGTACTGGATCAACAAATGGAGTATTATCGAACATTTATAAAAACCAAAAAATGGACCCTAAAAGTATTGACGCATTTTTTTGACCTCGCGCTGGCAAACTCTTGGAGGCTGTATAGAATCGACTGCCACAGTAATAATTATGCAAGGAAAGACACAAAGCCTTTACTGGATTTTCGCTTGGATGTGGCGGATGCTTTATCTTCTACACCAAGTAGAGCTCGAAGGGATAGTGAAGATGAAGATCAGTCAACAGCTCCGCGTCGAGACTATAAAATATATAGACCAGCAATCAGACCGTCGGTAGAGAAACGATATGATGGATATGAGCATTTTCCAACCAGCGATGACATAAAAGCGCCAAGGACCTGTAGGTTGGAAACTTGCAGCAGTCGTTCAAAAATTAGGTGTGAAAAATGCGACGTCTATCTATGTTTATCTCGTGATAAAAATTGTTTTAAAACATATCATTTGTGTACACAATAATTATGTCGATCTCATTGATTGTAGTGGCTAAAAATTAAGATTTTGTTGATTATTAAGAAGTAACATAGTTTATTTTTGTTCTAATTTAAAAAATTAAGAAGATCTCAATTGTTACTCGTGATTTTATAAATACTCATATAGTTTATTTTGTAATAAAGACTGATTAAAGTTGTAAGAAAACTGAAATATTCATATTTTATTTTAATTGATAATATTTATTTCATTAATTCGTTCTTAATCATTGATTATTTACATATACTCACGATCGTGCGATTTGCAAATTATTCCTGAACCTCACGTATGTGAGGGTCTGATTGCTGAAGACCAGCTTGCGTGAGATTTTTTTCAGTATTTTTTCCAGGGTCTCTTAACACTTTCCAAACGATAACTAAGTTTTTACTGATCTATGCGAGTTTTTTTACTCCCGGTTGCAAAGGGTTATATAGACAGAAAATAGTTATATTCATAGGCTTTACACAAGAGTCCACTGACAACAACAACTTTTTAATCTCCACAAAATGGCATCGCTATCGAAATAAAAACAAAATAAAAGAAAAAGCAAAAGCATAATTCCTATACTTTTTTCCCGCTTTTCCCCGTCCGAACGTTCCTGTTATCCCGGCAGAGTTCGTGCGGTGTCCGACGGGAGCGCGCGTCCCCTCGCCTCGTGATCGATTGGCGCGTAACGAACTTACATCGAAGTTTGAATATTTCGAATTCGTTCGATTCGAACTGTTTTGAATATTGTTTTGTTATGTGAGTGATGTTTTGTGTTCTTTATTATTTGTTGGACGTAAAGTTTTAGGTAGGTAAGTCAATCCCATTCTGTTTTCTATTAATAAGTGGGTTTAAACAAAAAACAAGTCTTCTAACTTAATTCTCACATCATTCAAGATCACGGTCGGAGGGTCATTTAAGGGGCGCGTTTTTAAGCTCGCCTTTATATTAATTACAATAGAAGCAGCAATACCAAACCCTAATGACATTCTTATCAGAGAAAATTCCAATATTATCAGGGCGATAATTTCGAACCTTGAAAAGAGACCATAAAGTACAAAACAAACGACTGTCAAAGAATACAAAGATGACTTTCATAATGATGACACAAATGCAACAATGTTACATAATGAAGATAATAAAAAAAATGTCATACAATATGTATGACAGAAAGAATTAAAACCATACAACCGTAAAATTAAACGAATATTATCAACTGTATTATGATAAGTTACATTATTTACGGCAATAAGCTGGAAGTCTTTTAATTATTTAATCATCCCTGAATGTAAAAAGTTAATGAATTCTTCGAACCGCTCTCATTACCATAGATTTATAAATCTTGTCAGTTGTCGATTTCCGAACGCGATTTACGATGCAAATTATGACAATAATTTCGTTAAAAGGGAAGATAACTTGATCATTTGGAAGGTATTTTTTACCTGGATTAACAATTTTACAAGAAATTTTATTGCTCGATGTACTGTTTGATACCTATTCTGTTGCATTTTTTTATTTATTTACCTGAGGGGCAATTCTCGTAATTTTAATAACGTTCACAGTCTGATCTCAGTCTCAATCTGTCAAAAATACATCTAATTTCCCTACATTTTGTGACAAGTTTTTGACGTTTCTTTGTCGCCGAGATGAGACTGCGACTAGATTTTGAACGTTTTAAGTTACTAGAATTTGCCTTCTGGTACTAGCGACTCGCCTCTGCTTCGTAGTTCGTACGGGTGTAATGCAATAATTCATAATAAACCTTCCGTAACAAATTCTCTAAATGTATTGAAAACCACGTCAAAATCCGATCCGTAGAGAACAGTCACACAGACACAAAAAGCGACTTTGTTCTCTATGTTAAAATAGAGTGCCTATTTAGACCGCATAAAACAGGACTAATATATGAATAAAACAAAAAATAACCGAATGGCACGGCACGCCAGCATCAACGATATTATTCGTTGAGACCTTGTCACCGCCGTGATTTCCTCATCGTAGAATATAACGCTAGGTCTTGTTCCGCTACGCATCGAGGCGCGTACCAGCGGTGTTAGAACCAAACGGCTTGGTACGTGACGATGTGAAGAGACCAGACGGCTTGACGTTGTTGCCTTGGAAGGTGGGTAGGCCTCTGGTGTGGGACGCAACGTGTGTGCAACCCTTGCGCCATCTCATGTTCTTTCACTGCGGGCAGTAAAACAAAAAACAAACTCTGGGAATACCTTTAGAAATATTTATTTCAATGAAGAAGTTAGATGAAGCAGATCCTACACTAAACATTAGGGGGTTTATTTATAAACGATGATCAAGTGACTTTTAAACGACGTCAAAAAGGGATAGTTATACAGTCGCTAATCACTATAATACTTAATTTTCAGCAACGTTTGTGAATAAAGGGGCTTATGACTATGTTTTCAAAGATTCTCAAAGTTTTCTCCTTCTGTAAGATACTTCGATATATCGTTTTAAATAACAATGAAAGAATATAAAAATTCCAATAATATAAATCCACCAGGTCAGCTGTTTCGCTAATATCATGGCGGGTTGAGAAGACCCTCCCCCATGTTAGTCTGATGTTCACCCTCCCGGGGTGCAATATAAACAATATTAGCGTCCCATGTTAATATATTGAGTATTGACATTTTGGCAATAGAATATTATTTATTAGAATTGTAGAAATCGACACTATAAGTTAAAACTATTCCCAAAATCGTGAGCAATTTCAAAACTTTGCTTTGGCATTAGCGCACTAATATTCTATGTTAATCTTTATTATGAAAGCTTTTTAATTTGTTTTAGCACTATCGGTAAGTATCAATAGTACCAATTAAATTTGAAAAAAACACGTGTTACCAATTCTTAATTAAATGTAACCACAAATTAATCACAAAACTGATATCATTCAAAAAATCTTTTAGTGTTCAGCAAGCAGGTAAAAAAAGTTTTTCTTCCTCATACTGTTGACTTTTTTCAATATTTTTATCATTTATTTACAAGGTCAGCTGTTTTGCTCATTACATAGCGGGAATAGAAGAGCCCCATCTCCCCTAAGCAGGCTTTACGTGCACCCTTACTGAGAGCAATGTAAACAACATTAGTGGTCCATGTTAGCAGTAATCATTCGCAGTAGCTTTTATGGATAGGTCATGGATGGAGATATTTTATGAACTTCAATTTTAAAACTTTACAATTGTGGTTTGTGAGCGGTCTTACTTACGTTTATCATCTACATTTTAATATTTCAGATTTCCAGTGCTCGCGTCATATAAAATCTCAATCAGTGTCTTTTTTGCTAAATAATATAGTCATGTCTTTTTTTTTGAAAATTTATTAGATTGTACAAGCAGACGCCATCTGGACCCTATACCACAAAATTTTGCAATAAAAATTTACCAATTTGTAAATGTTACAAGTGCTTTTACATACCACAAAACTCTAAGTCACACAATTCTAACGGAAAATACATACAAATATTTAAATTGTAGACAAGTCTAAAATAATTTAACTCATACATATTTGTATTTTCTGTGTCACGCAATTTTTTCTACAATTTAACATTTTTGTAGAAATGCAGACTTGTAAACTTTTGTGCAGGGCCCTGATGGTAACTCATCCCATCTGGTGATTATCACTACTTATGGACATTTGCAATTCAAGGGGCACCATGGCAGTAGGGTGTGGTTGTGGAGCTATGTCGCAAACTATGCTTCACCTCCTATCCTGCCTTCTATGTCCCAAAACATGCAGCCAAAGTGACCTCTGCTCTGCCACCGACGACGCCATGGAAGTCGCGAAGTTTTGGGCCAATAAGATCTAAAATACAGTTGCGAATAAGTCCAGCGACACGAAGAAAAAGATCTCAGGTGCTTTGCCATCCCAGACCCAAACTAAAAATGACTTATTATGCCTGTAATTAAAATTTGAAAATAGCAAAGCTTCTTGGCGGCAAAAATAAGTATGGCGGTATGCGGTCAGTGGACGCTCTTTCAGATGCCTAGATATCTGCTACTTAAGGGGCTACCTCGAAAATCTAAAATCTTCGAAAACCTACTAAGCGAGCGAAAGTGATGCAATTACTTACGCAAAAGAAGAGTAATGGCTGGTGCTCGGAATAAAACGACGTATGTGCCAAAACGAATTTACTCCTTTTTTAACAAAATAAATTAATTAACATTTAAACTACTTTGAGTAAACTTTGATATGATAATTCTCTATGTTTTAAAGTAAATTCCATTGAATAACTCTTAAGCGTTACGCCGTGATGTCGAAAAAGTAAAAAAATAGATAAACTTTGCAATTTTTTGTATCGAGAAAAAAATCATTGAATCGTGTATTCCTTTTACATGATATTAGATCAAAGAGTCAAAAAACATATACCAAAATGTTAATTCCTTATTCCACCATACATAATAAGTTACACGAAATAGAAAAACCACATTTTTTTGAACATATCGTCGCCTTAGAGTGAAAACTTTGGGAATGTAAGTACCATTTTATGCATTTCGGATAATCTTATAGTATCGAATAGTTCTGGATATTAAAGCGGGTTAAATTTCCATATTAAGTAATAAGAATACAGAACCTTCTTTTTGAAGTCGGTAAAAAAAATATAAAAGACGCCGTACAAATATTTTACAGCACGCAGTTCTTTCTTCCTCCCGACAAGTTACTTTCTTTTACACTTTCTCTCTAAGGCATCTATATCACCTTAACACTGTTCCTCCTATTCCAATATAATCCTTTTTTAAGTATTGCCTAACTATTCAGTTATATCTTCTGCGAGGTTTCAAGCGGGAAGTAAAGAGCTTCATCTCCCCCACGTTTGTGGTCGCCACCCTCGCTGAGCGTAATATAAACAACTATAGTGGTACAATGTAAAAATATCTAAAATAATTATATATACATCACAAATAACATTTTGGGCAGCGTTACTGATGAGAGGATTCTGGCTCTGCTCTGCTGTTTTTACTATCGACTAGTCCGCGACTTCGTTTGCGTGGATTTCGGGTATTAATAATGTGTCGCTTAGGTGTCGGTAACTCTCCTCCATTCAAAAGGAAGAATCTATTTTCTCTTTCTAATTTTGTTATTTTTGCGTAGTACCCTAATTATTTTTCGCAAATAAAAGTAGCCAAAGTTATTCCTTATACATCAGCTATCTACCAGTGAAAGTCCCGTCAAAATCAGTCTGGTCGCTTAGAAGATTAGCCGGAACATTTATCAAGCTACGTGTGCAGAAGTCCAAGCACTTTTCTTTTTCGGAAAACTAACCCAAAACTGCAAGACAATGTCAGATTTGAATTACCTACAAAATGCAAGAAAGGTACAGACGCCAGCACATCAAGCTACTACAATCTGTCAAATTTCTTTAATAGATTTTCAACTTTATCGTTAAAGCATAAGGTTCAAAGGTGATTGGGAAAATTTGATAGTTTCGGGTAGCTTGATGTGCTGGCGTCTGTAGAAAATGATAATTTAGATATTCCACGATACATCTACAAAAATCCCTGGTGCAGTAATAATCTGGCGGGATTGAAGTGAGTGCATCTCCCCTCGCCTTTGTGGTCGCCACGTGCCCTCGCTACATATAAACAATTTAGGATCCAGAGCTTCATTCATATTGATTCCATGTTTTACGATGAACCAAGAAAAGTAATAAATATCTCAGTGTATTAAATTTTTAAAAATTTTCAAGTTTGTTTTAGTGAAAACCAAATGATAGGAAATACTGAGAATACGGGGTCAGATGACGAACGTCAGGGAATTAAATTGTTTAGCAAATTAACTACCAATTTAAATTATCTCTATATCCAAATAAAAACTAACATTCTTTGACAATTATAATACAGTGTCAATTTAAAAAGAAATATTTCCCTAAATGTACGGTTACCCGTAACTTAGAGTTAACTTTCAACTTTCCAGTTTCTTCTGAAAAGTAATCCAATGCTTCATTATGTTTGAAAAATATGTTTACTCTACAACGTAAATAACGCAATGAATGTTGCTGAAATGTCAAAATAAAACTGCCGATTTTGGTGGGATGATAAAATAAAGCAGGATGCTGATGAATGCAATTTTCAGCCAGTCTGCCTCAACAAATAACCAATAAAACCACCTACAATAAACTAATTTGTCTGCCCCTAAACGAGAGGTAATGTTAATTACTTAGTGTCAAAATAACCACACAGCTACACATCATTCGCTGTCTCCAATCAAAACAACATCACAACAAATAAAGCTTAAAGCACACAGTTAAAGCACACAGACGCAGAACGCACTACACACTACAAAATGTACAGATTAACGTCAGTACAGATGTGCTAAGTCGAACCAGTCGATCGGTGTAATAATAGCGCATTGCACCCCATCCCTGCGATCCGCGCCGGCCGTCATGTGCACTCGCCCTTACTTAATCTAAAACAATTTAGAGCTGGGTATTAAATGGAATTCTATACTGCAATTTGCTTTGAGGATATTCTGGCTGTTTTGAATGTGAAATTAAAAGTGGGTCGAGTTTTTGGTCTCGTTTTGGGTGCTGTTCGGTGTTTTTCGTCTCTCAGTATACGAGTATATCCAATGCTGGACATGGCCTCTCCCAGGCTGCGCCACAAGATCCTATCCTCCGTCTTCCACATCCAGTCTGTTCCAGCCACCCTCTTTCGGTCGTCCGTCTCAGTACATTATAAATATAATATATATATATAAAACACAAAAAAAAAATGCATATTGCTAAAACCTCTTTATTAAATTGGAGAGATTAAACAAAAAAAAAAGTTGTTTCATATATAAATAAATAACTTTATCAGCTATCAATCTCCGATAATGTACGCAAAAAAACACGCTTTGTACCTATACCGAAAACGCAATTATTCATCTCTAAAAATATGAAATCCATTTCTTCAAGAGAGTTTCCAATTCAACAAAATATTTAAGGTGCATGAAACTGTTTAAAATGTTCGACGTAACATTGTGCATACATTTATAAAGTTCCCCAGGACGCCGTAGTAACCGATATTCCACAGTAGATTTATGACTTCCGCAGAAAGGAGAACCGAGTTGGAATTCTTTGATTTTCATTCATTTCCGAAATAGTCATAACACTAATATATTGTTTGCTACACTTTTAGGAACTTTCCAGAAAATCTCGTGAAGAAAATAATCAACATTTCTAGCATAACTAAATGATAAATTATTAAAGCTTTTTTGCAAGTTGAATAGTTAATTATTGATATGATGAAGTCCCAGGTATCAGAAATTAATTAGTGTCATTGGGGTTGCGCTTTTAGGATTGTGTACCCAAAGGATGCTTGTCAGATTATTTTACAAGCAACATACTAAAACATTAGTGTTTTAGTTTTTTAGTCCAAACAAAAGATTTTCTGTAATTAAACAATTACTTCATATTTTGCAATAAATTACCAGCGTTGTGTCATCGTGCTTCTCTTTCTTTTCTATGCAGTCCGACTTAGGTCATGTAAGCCCCTTAAGTTTTACTACTTTTAAGTAAACATACATAAGGTACGCATGAAATATGTCGGCGGTAAGGATCCGACCATGGTCCGCCATTTGGAAACTGTGGATGCTCCAGTAAAGCCTCTCTCCTGCGACCAAATTTTTTTTTAACATGTTTTTTTAACCTAATGGAGCTGTTCCTTAACTGTTTGACCGAACAAACATGTTTTACAAACATGTTTTTTTTTTTTAATTTTGTCCCACCCTGTTACATTTTGTCGCAGGAAACCCGGCTTAATACATAGGTACATAGACTCGCGCTTTCTTCCTATGGCGGTAGGCAGACTCTACAGGACGCCACCTGCTACGATCCTTAAATATCCGGTTTTATAGAACACAATATTAGTTCCATTCATAAACACATAATTGATCTATGTATACAAGATGACGCATAATTTTCGCAGCCTGCACATGATGGCAGTCGAGAGGGTGGCGATTGCATCTAACTGCTTCTTCTAGTATTGCGACCAGTCGACCTCGATGAGATAATAATTATAGCTGACTATGTGCCACTGAATAGGAATTTCAGAAGAGTCAGTGTTGGAGGGAATGGAGATGATCATCGTCATCATATAGCCTATAGCACTGCTGGACATAGGCCTGTTCTAATGCACGCCATTCAACTCGATTTTCGGCAACTCTCATCCAGCTGTTATAAGCCATCCTGCGAAGACCGTCGCTCCACCTAGCCTGAGGGCGTCCCACCTTACGTTTACCGATTGAAAGGAGATGATATGGACGAGAAATATCAAGTTGGTTTTAAAGAAATAGTATTTCAATCAGTAGCGGAAGATACAGAAGATGTTACTTAAAGACTGGGTAACTGAACAGAACCCTTTGCAATAACTAACTTTGTTATGCAAAATGATTTGGCAAATAGGAATGACGTACAGATGTGGTATTTTACATAATATGAACTAATTCTGATCTGCTTTAAATAGGAGAACGAATTTCAGGCTACAAAGGCAAATACAATCATATTAGTTCCATTTTGACAACTGTAATAATTTAAATGAAACGCTCATGAATTGTTTTTGCGTACACTAAAAAAAGAATGATTGATTTTACTAAATTCCGCGTAAATTTTATCAAACCCGCGGGTTATATGGGTCCTACACACGAAATTGTTGATTTTACCAAATAGAACTGGTTGATTATGAAAATCAACAAAGTGGATTTTGTTAAATTCACTCTTGTTATAGTAAAATTAACTATGAAAAGGGTTGACTATGGCAGTTCATTACTCAACCTACGCTACTTTAGTACATTCAACAATTCTTTTTTTTTCAGTGTAACACACTTGCCATCACAATCTGAATCATTTTGAAGGATATTGTTAACCCAATGCTACATATTTTCGAAACATTTGTCTGCTAAGCAACGTAAATAACGAAATTAATGTTGTTGAAGTGTCAAAACTTTTTACAAAAAAAAACCGACTTCCAAAAAAAATCTACAAAGTGAAAAATAACTGTAATTTCGGAAGTCGGTGTCGTTGGTTCTGTATTTTCGTTTTCTGACACCGACTTTCATAATTTCAATTATTTTTCACTTTGTAGTGTTTTTTTGGAAGTCAGTTTTTTTTTGTAAAAAGTTTTTATATTTCACTTTTTAGTTGTACCTACCTACCCCAAACAAATTCATATAACACTACTTGCTATGTGAATATCAGTAACAGGAAGCTATTGAACACATCTGTCTACCCCTTTAAAGGGTACAGGCGTGATGCTATGTTGTGTGATTGCGTAAACAATGTATACATATGCTATAGCAGCAACCGCGGTTGATTTGCTGGCATTTATTGGAGAGTTCCGTTGTCTGTCTCCGATACTCATCATCAGATCTTTACGAAATTTAAATGGGACCATTTTGGAAGAAACCTCTTTCGAACAAAAACATTTTGCAAATCCGTCTATATATGAGGGAGTTATGCCCGAAAAATACATAAAAAAATATACATACATCCGAATAGAAACCTCCTCCTTTTTTGAAGTCGGTTAAAAATGAAACCCATTGCTACTATTAGTGTGTTACGCAATTACCCCGTCGTTACGATTTTGATCTTTAAGTCTCCTTCAAACAGGCACGACACGACACGCGACACAAAAGCACCGCAAGTCGCGAAACGAGCGGTGCCTTTGTGTCGCGCGCGATTATATCGTGTATCGCGCCTGTTTATAGGAGCCTTAATTCTTTGTAAACTTTTCATCCTGTCTTGGTTACAGTGGATATTCTGTTGGTCTGTTTTGTTGTTCATACCTATCTACAGTATTTTTGTGTTAATGCTATAATCTATTAATTAAGAGCATTGGCCTTATAGTCCGACTTTAAATTAGCTGCAGTGAAATGACACTTCTTAATAACTCGTTTCGAACTGAGTTTAGAGATAGGTATGCATCTCAAATAAGTTTCGTTTGTTACACTATTCTGTATTAAGGCTCCTTCAAACAGGCGCGACACGCGATAAAATCGCGCGTGACACAAAGGCACCGCAAGTCAAGCAACGAGATGTCCAACTTCAATGTAGACCAATCGGGTATCTTGTGTATGTATTCCTAAACGTCGCTACAGGCTGCTGATCACCTTAGAACTGTGTGAAAAACGGAGGGCAGGACCAATCTTCGTCAACTTAACTGTTTTCCATAAGTGTGACAATATATTATTGTGTTCAATTCACACATTTAATATTCTAACTATTATGGCCATTTAAAATGCGATTATATCGCGTGTCGCGCCTGTTTGTAGGAGCCTTTAGAAAAACAAGATTTAGTTGACTGACAAAACAAAAAGACGCCAATTTCAGTCATTTAAGTAACGCATAAGCTGTCATTTTACTGCAGCTAATTAAAAGTCCGACTACCTGTAGATTAACTTGTCTCAGTAAGTAACAATTAATGATAGTTGATCAAGTCACTATTCCATGTCAGTGGTTCTCGAAGTTAAGGGGCTTACAGGACCTAAACACAAAAAACGCAAGTTTTAGAAACAATAAAAGTATATGATCGACTACAGTAAACAAAATCAGAAAAATATATGATATTCTTCAGGATATATGCTAGGTAGATAGTGTCTTCAAATACAATACAACTAATTTGGTTCGATAGAAAAAAAAAACATGAAGATACCACTAAAAACTTTCTTTTTACAATAAAAATCATACTAATATACATACAATCATTTTGATTTTTTGTCAGATCATTCTACAAGCAACCTACTAAAACACCAATGTTTTAATTTTTTAGTCCAAACAATAGATTTTTTGTAAATAGATAATTACTTCATATTTTGCAATAAATTACCAGCGTTGTGTCATCGCGCTTCTCTTTCTTTTCTATGCAGTCCGAAAGTGACCGCGCTTTAGGTCATGTAAGCCCCTTAATACAATCATTTCTGGGCATTGCTGCGCGAGACAAAGTTAGCAAGGTTTCCTTTGAGAATAAGTATACAACCTTGTTAACCATTGTAATGATGATATTGTATTTACTAGTAAGCAGTAAGTTAGGTCCAAATACGAGTTATGCATTTTGTCCAGGTTCATTATTGTGAATACTACCTAATATTAAAAAGAGAAAATATTTGATTGTTATATGTTTGTTTGTTACGCTTTAACGCTAATACTGCTGAACAGATTTGGATGAAATTTGGCACAAGGGTAGACCATGACCTGGATTAAGATATATAAGACTTTTCAACTCGAAATTCTCACGGGATCGAGACTTATGTGGGTGAAACCGTGGGTCGTAACTAGTTAGTTATAAAGTTATTTTCAACTGTTGTTCTGTTAGCACCACTTTTATCACGTCATTGTCATAACCTGGTCACTTTTGCTTCTGCTGCTTCTTCTGCTTTTTATTTAGACATAAAAACAATTGGTTTACTCAATCAATAAGTAGGCTCTCGGAGATCTGTAGCAATACGTCTCGGTGTATCGCGACGAGCAATCTGAAACGTCTGGAAATGCTTTCTGGAGACCGAGTGTGTAGCTAGGCTAGGAGGCATGGCTCAGGAAAAATTACAGCCACAACTTCCCAGGAAGACCGGTACATCAGGTTGGTTAGACATGCACGCATCACTTTTTCCTTATAATGACGAATCATCTCGAGTTCATTGTTCACAGTTGACTCAACTCAAACTAAAGTTAGCATCGTTAGGAGAAACAGCGAAAAATATTTGGCGCCTATATCCAATTAAAATCCACGAAACGTGCTACGGCAGATTGAATATGTCACGCTAGCTGTAATTAAACAATTAGTAACGTCTGGGTGCTCAATTAGTGAAATGTACGAACATATATTTTTTTCATGTTTATTTATTTTGATATTATGGTGCTTTTAGATATATGTCACTAGATGGCGTTAGTCACTTTAGCGATTGTTTTATTTAATGAGATTTTTTCCTGTGAGTATTAACACGAGGTACACTCAGAGCACTGATTTCAACCGCCACTTTACTGTAAGTCGATCTAAACGTTTCATAAAGGAGACGAATCCCACTAATATTATAAAGGCGAAAGTTTGTGTGTGTGTGTGTGATTATATGTTTGTTACTTCTTCACGCTCAAACGGCTGAACCAATTTTGATGAAATTTTGTATGGAGGTAGCTGACAACCTAGATTAACATATAGGCTATTCCGATATTCCCATATTTATCCCGATATTTCCACGGGATCTGAACTTATGCGGGTAAATCAGCGGGGCGCAGCTAGTAGTATTATAGAATCTAAAAAGAAAACAGTTAACGGAAAATATGACACCATTTTCAAAGAAATCGAACGTATAATTCTTCGTTTAGTACGTGGCTTCAAGCAACGCTATCGTTGCTCGTGCTAATAACGTTTGGAGTTCTAGAGGTCTGCTCCGTTTGCAAACAGAGACATTTACTGTAAAGTTCAAGTATGAGGATAATAAATGGTGTCTCTTACCTGAAAAGGAAAAATCTATTTTTGGATGTTCTTTTTTTATTAATGGTATCTCGCAACTCAACCTAGTAGATTGTTGTCTGCTTAACCGGACTTGCTTATGGATGCCTCAATAAATTAAGGCCTCCAGCCAGGGCTTAGAAAACATAAAAACTAAGCGACTACACGCTAAGGGCATCCCCTATCTATGGGGTACGGACCTAGGCTTAGGGCATTGCTGGAAGAGGGCAGCAAGGGACAAGCTGGATCGGAATTATATTTTGGATGTAGATTAGGCAAGATTTTATTATATTATATATGTAATATATCTATGTTTCACTGCCCTAGAAGATGCAATAACCATCCCAAAACAAACCAAATCTTTGGGTCTGTTCCATTTTCAATGAGCCTAGCCTTTTCCCAACTCGTATTTTGGGGTCGGCTTCCAGTCTAACCGGATGCAGCTGAATACCAGTATTTTACATAGAGCGACTGCCTATGTGACCTCCACAGCCCAATTACTAGGTAATACGGTACCCCTTGGTAATGCTGGTTGTCAGACTTTCGGGCTTCTGACGACCCGTAACGAATGTCAAAGATTCACGAATGACAGCCGAGACCAACGGCTTAACGTGCTTTCCGTGGTACGGAGAGGTCTTGATATGTAAAGATGGTCACCCATCCATGGACCAACCGCGGCATGCGTAGTTTAATCTGATCAATGGACCCGTGCTTCTATTATTACTTAGCCACAAGCCTCTCTTAGATTTGGCAAGATTAAACAAGGAAAATCCTTTTTAATACACTCTTGAAAAAACCTTAGGCAAGGAGCCTTAAGTTTTTGCAAGAGTGTATTAAACAAGTTAATCTATAGGTAGTCGGACTTAGCTGCAGTAAAATGACAGCTTGTGTGTTACTTAAATTACTGAAATTGGTGTCTTTTTGTTTTATCAATCAACCAAATCTTGCTTTTCTAAAGGCTCCTACGCACAACGAGCGGTGCCCTTGTGACGCGCGCCATTCACTAGGTACTATTTTTTATTTTTTCTTATCTTTTTTCTTTCTTTTTCTTTTGAGACTGGAAATCCGACCCTAACATAGTAGGGAAAAGGCTAGGTAGATGGTGATTTTATTTATTTAGAGTGACATAATTACTTACGAGATTAATATAAGCTGACTCGTTCTGCGACTAAAGAATCGGTTGTTATAAATTCCTCGGTAGGTTTTTACGTCCTCCTAAGCTTTGCACAAAAAAACAGTACCTACTCGGACATTTTAGGTTAACTTCTCTTTTTGTGTCAGTTGGCTAATGCTCACAGCACTGAGAGCATTAGGGTTCCATACCAAAACAAAAAAGAAAACTGTTCTGAGCGGGGAAATGCTTTTTGGGGTTCCTGAAGCAATAATTTGGAAAACTCACTCTCTTGTCACTTATACAATTGTTTTGTAAGTTAGACAGCCGTTATTGTGTGACCGTTGTCGGCTTTTTAAGCTAATCAAAGCTAAAGTAGTTATTGTTGTTCAAGAAGATGCTGTTGATCATCCTTGACTCATTTTTTACACCATGATGGTTACGCTATAACATTAGGTGGAATAGAGTCAAGTGTCAAGTCTTTATTATGGGAAACAAGAACGGATTGGGACAAGAAAAGGAACAGCTTAACGTTATAACTTTTTATTTTACACGGAACTAAAAACTGACGTGTGCTTTTAAACCATTCTACATCTATAAACGGCAAATATGTAGGTGGCGTGCTAAGCAACTTCCGGAAATAACATATTAAATGTTAATTTAATACAGTTTGCAATCAACTTCCGTTTGCTAACCGGAGACGGTATTTTCAACACCTGAAAAAAAAAAGTCGGTTGCAAAAAGTCTTAAATAATTTAATTAAAACATTCACAAATAATCTGCACCCAATCAATAAGATTTAGTTAATTACATTAAAATCAAAAGCTAACAGTATGAAGAAGTAAAAAACCATTAGGTACATTTCGCTTAAACTTCCACAGAATTGCTTTCTACTATAATAATATACACGAACAATACAATCTATCTCGAACAACAGTTACAAATCTGTCGTCTGAATATAGTACCAGCCTCTTACCCGCACTAACTAACCCTAGGTGTGGCGAATACCACAAGTTGGAACGAATCATTTTTACAACCTCCCGGCAACAGGAATATACAGGATGTTTCTTGGAGGATACTAAAATTTCATTTCACGCTGCCCAGTAAATTATGCTTTACGTTGTTTTGGGATGCTGGAACCTGGTGCTGTATGACGGTTTTAGTACCTAGATATATCTTTTGTTCCTGGAAGTTTTTGAAAACTTTGTATGTAAATTGTGGGTTAGGAAGTTTTGGATGCACGGAGTGGAAGAACGTGTTATTAGGAGTTTATTGCTTTGAGGAATATTTAAAAGGAGAGTCAGGAAGATAATTGCAGTTTTTTGATGTCACACCCTATATAAATGTCATCTCGACTTGTATTGATTAGAAGTATCATCGACTCATAGAATAAGCATAGACTTCATGGCTTTGAGCAGGAGTCTCTCCATTTTTAACTGACTTTAAAAAGGAGGAGGTTTTAGACCCTGAAAACCAGTTAGTATAAAATTTTACTATAGGCAAGTATAATATTATCCCCATTTAGACAAGAGCAGACAAAAGTGCACTTTTGAATGTTTTCCTTTGAAACTTGCAAAGCATGTAATTTATAAATTATGCGTTCCTACAAATTGGGAAGAGTTAGTTAGGAAGCAAGACCTGGCAATCAGCCAGGATACCACATGGAAGAGGAACTTGATTATGACAACTATGCGAAGACTTTTCACGTTTTCAGGAGCTGGTTTTCATTCTGAACATCAATAATTTATAGTCGGCCTCGTATTAGGGTTATTTTCTAAAAAACTTCATAAAGAGGTATGCACTTAGGTAGCCAGAGATTATTTTTTACGTTTTTTGCAATCTGCATATCGCAAAAAAATTAAGAAAATTTGAATTCATTCAGTGTTCTATGTTGAACATAATATGATTCGTGAGAATCATCAATAGAACCCTCTATGTTGATGTTATCCAACCAACTTGAACCACCTTTACCAAAACAATGTATTTCTATTTAGCAATGTATTCAAATTTCAAATTCATGAATTAAATACAATTTTTACTACAAAAATAGAATATACTGTGACCCCCGATCTGAGCATTTGCCTTTGGCAGTCAGAGATTGACTATGAAATAGTCATTCAACAGAATTAAGTATATGAACTTACCCTGGCAAACGCCAACTTAGCCCGCGAAATTAATCTTAAGATTGAAACTACATATCTAACTGTCAAGTGCCAAGTAGGTCTTGAAAACAAAAATCTACATTCTATATCACTTGTACTTCATAAAACGCAACGTCGTGTTATTGACATTCAACTTTAGGGTGGTAAAGCCATAATGAGGTGGAGTAAGTATTGCTCCAACAAAAAAAAAACGTTCATGCGATTAATAGCCGCCCATTAAGTAGCAAAGACGAAAGGAAACTTCGCGACATTCCCTTCAAACATAGTGGTAGGAACAAATTGCCAGCGCACAATGGTTTCGACCAGCACGCACCATTACTGCCTACCCCACAACGCTGTGTCGGCGTCCACAATGGAACTATTGAAAAGTCAGAACAATAGTTAGGGAGTGTTTACATTCGGATTTTTCGACAGCGACAGCTTGCGATCGGCGAACCAGATTCGTGTACCCCGGACTAGTTTTGCATCGCCGACTCGCAGTTTTACTTGCAAATAATTTTTTCGCATAATTTGTTATTTTTTTATGTGCACACAAAACACTTAAAAATACATAAAGAGGGAAGAACAGAAAGGGCTGTTTTCTTTTGGAAAATATTTTGTCTTATTTTTACGTAAAAAAGTGTAGTTGATTATTTATGAATAAGAAGTATTCTTTAGTCTATTCTTAAAATAAAAAGAATAAAAGTCATAACCATAATGTAGACAGAAAAAAAAAGTGCTACCTAAAACTTTTGCAAGAATAACAATATCGGAAAAGCGTTCGGAAGACAGAAATCTGAATAATGAAAGTGGCACGGAAGCTTTCTTTGGAATAAATAAAAGGTGCAATTTTATCAATGGCACTTTTTTACTGTTACAAATTGAAACTTGCTTTGTATAAAGTTAGGTAAATACGACATCAGTTTGTTATATGGTACTTTACTTATTTAGCAAATAATTTAGGATGTAAAATATAGGTAGCTACAGGTTCAAGTTGAATTAATTAACGAAACTATTATTATTATTTATTTTTTATTATTAATAATATTTGGTTATAAAATAAACAAAATCAATTTTGTGTTCAACGACCGCTGGTAATTAAGTGGCCTTTTACAGTCCACTAGCGCCGCCAATCGAAAAAATGTCATAACTCGTAAATAGAATCAAAAATACAAAATGTGGTCTATTATTACTGTAGAAAAGGCAATAACGTAATTTTATAACACATTGTCAACACTTGAAATATAGCTGTTCAGCTAAATCGTGCATTTGTAACAAAAACGGCCGTTTATGTTTTGAATGCACGATTTAGCTAAACAGCTATATTTCAAGTGTTGATAAGGTGTTATACAATTACGTTATTGCCTTTTCCACAGTAATAATAGAACATATTTTGTATTTTTGATTCTATTTACGAGTTATGACATTTTTTCGATTGGCGGCGCTAGTGGACTGTAAGAGGCCTCTTAAGTTACTTGAAGTGACTTGAAAAAAAACTTGTTTTATCATGTTTTGATATCATATTACCATCAAGTCTGTGAAGATATTACAAAAAAATAAATACGCATACTTCAACGGTAATGTAGTTAGCACTCCATACCGTCCCAGACCCAAGAAAATAATTTCATCAAGTTAATATTTTTTTATCAAGTTATATAATTATACCCAACATATCTGCAGAGTTTCGCTAGCTAATTTCATTTGACCCTGTATAATACTAGCGTTCATAGTTTCAACGAACACCCCTTAAGAATGACATTGTAGTACCTATAACTACTTGTGTTGCAGCTACTCGACAGCCCTCAAAAGCATGAGTACAAATATAGACATTTTACAATGCCCTAAAAGCTTGCACGTCTCAAAAAAGATTTGGGCGTTTGACAGGTGTTGAGAAGACGGTGCTGAGTGTACTCCATCGGACGCCCTCTTACCGACTGCTCCGATAACTAGGCACTTTTCGTGTACCTACTGGTGCATATTGTTTTTTTCTTTTTCTAGAAACACTGATAGGATTTTCGTTTTTGGTTTCGCGTTTTCAGTGTAGAATTTCATTTAGAAAAATATAATAAAAGAAAGATATAATTATAATATTATGGTGTATTCAAGAATTTAAGTATTTAGTTACAATTTTCTTAATGAAGTAATTGAATATCAACAAAATTTAATCTACAGAGATTCAATTTACACACAGATATTAGATGATGATGAGAAGATGTTTTATAGATACAGATCTACTACCTAAAATTACATTTTTCTCGTTAGCTTTGCAAAAAAAAATATCAACAATATTTTTACAAACAAAAACATTCTAGCCAATGTATTTACGAAAAAGTTCTCGAATTTCCCAACATGTAAGCCAAAACTAATTTACGCACGCGACCGAGTTAACACGTCAATCATCAAGTGGGGTGCGTAGTACCCGCCCGGTGCTTTTGGTAAAAACTCTTCCTACCCTCGCAGCAAACAAAGAAACTTAAATTGGATCCCACTTATTGTTGTACAAATCGAACTTTGAATTTTTTATTAGTTCCACTGTACACACTGAAGGGCTCAAGAGGCTTATTGAATATTATTTCTTTTATTAGAACGAAATTTGATCTTTTGTTTTGCTATAAAGGGTTTAATTGAATTTAATTTGAATTTTTATAGGACTAGCTGTGACTTCGTTTGCGTGCATATTGGATTTCATGGGTTTTAATTTTTTTGCGTGGAACCCTATTTTTCTAAAATAAAAGCTACTCCTTATAACATCAGCTATCTGTCATTGAAAGTCCCGTCAAAATCGCTCCAACCGTTTCGGAGATTACTCGGAACAAACCAAGTACTGTACATTTTGTTAAAAGTCCCATTTATCCTTCTTAGTATGCATTTATTATAAACCTGTTATTTTAACATTACAGACAGACACTTTAATTTTATTTATTTGTATAATTTTGTATCAATAGGACTTCTAAACACGAGTTTTTCAAATAAAAATAATATAAAAATCGCTGTTGATAATATTATCAAGAAAATATTCGCTTACCTGTCCTGCAACTTTGCCGCCACAATTTTAAACATGGAACAACTTTTTTACTTTTAATTTTCCCAAATTGAAACAGAGTATGGTGCCTTTATTAACATTCGGCTCCCCGAGGCCCTAGTTAACGAGTCGCAGTCTCGCAGTGCCACGCTCCACAACACTTGCCAAAAAGCAGACACGTGGCAGAGATAGCACGACATTTTCTTACATAAATAAGTGTCGCCATCTCACTCACACAGTGGCACAGGAATTAAGTTGCCCAGGTAAGGGCCAGGGTTGCCCAACTACATTCGCTCGTTAGGCCACATTTGCTCCAAGAGCCGTATTTTATGTTTTTCCTCTCCTACTGAATTTCAGAACATACTCGTACATATTTAAATACATCGTGATTCTCGTATGGAGTACATTTTTATTTGGACTAGAGCAATGTTCATTAGTAACCAGCGCGCGGTTGTATTCCTCTATAATATTTATTTGTGGGTTGTTATGTTCAAAGCACTTACTTTCTTGAGTGAACTACATGGGGAGATTTGTAAATGATTGGAATGTGCAGAATTATTTGATGCAGACAAAAATTTTTTACAAGTTTTGGAGGGTTACACTCGTGTGTCGTGCTGTGTGTCTAAGCACTGGATCATTTATTCGTTCAGGTAATTAATAGTTACCAGAAGAAATTTAAAAATTATTTTCACTGAAAAACAACATTATCCCCTAAATTCAAGAGGATTGTCCGCCCTTCCAGATGGTTTGTCTACCTACATACTCGTAATATAATCAAATAAAATAATACTGAAATGAAGTTTCAAGCCACACCACATTGCAATATTGCGTGAACAATATTAAATATATCTGCAATGTTACAATATCGCATCGTTCCATTTTGGAAATCATTATTTGAAACGGAATATTGTACTCTGATGTATACAACATTATTTATTCGAATCCAATACAGTTAGAGCCATAATTAATCCTCGATAAATTAAGCCAAACAACAGCTATGAAAGTTAAACAGATATTACTTCGGCATATTTTCCGATGTCCCGCAAATCCCATGTAATGTTGAACATGAAATTTTTTACCCCTTTTATTTTCCTACATGCAGGAGCTAAATTCAAAAAAAATGCCGACCTCTGCATACCGTCTGTCGCATGCATGCAATTTTAAATAGCCATTGTGTGAACTATGTTTTATCGAGTTCTATTTGATAGGGAATTTTATTTTAAGCTCTGCTGGCGGGTAAACGTTTTATTATTCCTGAAAAGTTTTGCAATGTAATATTAAATTACTTTGACGGCTTTTACAAATACGGTAGTATTGGGAAATTTTTATTAAATGTGAACGTATACTTAGAAATAAAAATAGTTGTGCTTGAAAAATAAATACAAACAGAATCGTGGCTACACAAACAATTCTGTGCCTCCATTTTGCACCTTGACTAGAAGTAATAAAGCTCACATTTACTTAAATGAATAGCCACGTGTTTCCACGCTACCAGACTATTTTCTCGTCGACTGTCAAGTTGTTTTGAAAATAATTCACGCAGAAAATTCCATCTCTGGAGACATATGTGCTGCGTTTCTAGAAGTTACATAGTTACACAGTCAGGAACGGGGATCCTCACTTTTTCAACTTAGCTGGTAAAGGTTTTTCTGTATGCCAGCGTTCACTTACGAAGATTGAGTTCAGGACTCGTCATAAGGCTCTTATGTTATTAGTTCCTTGAAGCATGAGCACTGACGCAATAACATTGCCAGTAATAGGACCATAAATCATGTTTGAGTCTTAAAATATTAGGTTTTATTTCTTAAAGCCTGCGTTAGTGTTATTAAATAGACTTTAACTTAGTTTCTAAATGAATTTTAAATTAGTTTCTCTAAAGAACTTGCAAGGTAAAATTTATGCCCTCACTGGTAACTGATCCTCACACGGCCTGAACATGATTCTGTCTGGAGTTTAAAAGATACTTTTGAGTTTGTTTCGATCTTTCTTCTCAGAGTAGTTAATTAAGTAAGTAGTAGTTGTAAGTATAATATTGTTACTAACACTATGAGTCTTGTTGTTCGAAATAAATATTAGGAAACACCGAACTCATCTTGCTTTAAAACATAACTTAATGTGGACGTGTAAAAGTGTTTTTTGAACCATTTTATATAAATAAATATAATTTTTCATCATTTATCGATAATCACATAAAATATTAACTTAAAGTTACATACTAAGACTAAATAGACAATAGTTACTAATATACGTAGAACTTACTAATAACTTGTTAACACACGCGTAACACACTATCAGTAGCAATAGCTATCATTTTGACGGCTCTACAACATTCATTGCGTTAATTACGAGTTGTTGAGCAGACACATTTCCGAACATATGAAGCAATGGATTAACAACCTCCTTTAACATGATTCAGATTGTGTTGGAAAGTGTTTTACGCAATTACGGTGCTGATGACACCCGTTGCAACATACTCGTAATCATCAATTTGGTATTCGTAAAAGGAAGTAATTTGCTATTGTTGTTTTTTAGTGATAAATTTTCCTGCAAATGGCTGCTTGCATTGCATTAATGATTCGTCAAGGCTCCTTCAAACAGGCGCGAGACGCGATAAAATCGCGCGCGACACAATGGCACCGCAAGTCGCGCAACGGGCGGTGCCTTTGTGTTGCGCGTGATTAGATCGCGTGTCGCGCCTGTTTGTAGGAGCCTTCAATTAGATAAGTAATATTATAAAAAATATTCAAATAAATGCATTATTGTTCTGAATCAAGATACCCCTTTGATATATCTTGATTCTGATCCTCATTGGCAACATCTAGGTACCTACATGTTACAACCATAGTAGGTACAGATATAAAGATTGTAATTGTAACCATTCACTCATTCGTTCAATTGAAAGGAACGTTTTCGTTACGAACATCTAACGTCAGTCGATCGATTCCATTTCAACTGTGGATCAATCGGCACAAGACTTTGCGTCGGCGCATCTTGTAAACAAACGGATCGCCCCCGTGTTTATGTAGTCTTACTCTATCAAGGTGTAAGAATAACATTTGAGTCAATGAACCACAGGTTACTTTGTAAATGCCGCTTTGTGTAAACAAAAGTAAAAACAGTCGTTGTTTATTATATTTGGACATTTTAAAACTTATTTTTCTTGTAACTCTTTGAGAGGTATATTGCTTTTCTTTCTACGTAATGTTTTGTTTTTGTTTTGGGACGTGAAAACGTAAAAACTTTAATTTGGTTCACTTTGGCGTTAGGAGCGTTAAATTAATATAACCCTTACGAAGCAATACCTAAAATGTTTGCAGATAAGCATGTTATGAGCGTCTACATCAGGGATGACGAAACTCTGTAGATACGTACCATTTTTTTCAAATAAGTATTTAATGCGGCCAATGACGTGCCAACAAACAATCTTAGCTTAGTGACTACTGGTAAAAAACTATATTTTATATTTTCACATATTATTATTCTTAATCTCTCTTGAAATTTCTCGGGACCCTTGGAGTCGCGGACCTTTGGAAGGCGTACGGGGGACCAAAGCCAACTCGCAGAGGCCCGTTAGAAGTTTTTAATGAAAACACCAACTGACAAATCCCAGTTCGCACTATGCAAGTGCCACGGCACGCGTGCCATTGATTTGCCATCCCTGGTCTACATAATTCAGTCTAGAAAAAAAGGAGAACTGTCTTTGGTATGTCATAATGCATACCTATAACTAGACATTAGGCAGATCTTCCCCAAGTTGTGCCCTATTCTCTGCCTCCCATATCCAGCAAAACAATAACAGATAGAAAATGTATTGAGCCGCCAAAACAAACAAACAATTGAACATTCCAAAAGATTTTTCCATGCAAATATTGTTCTAAAAACAAAATAAAAGTGAACAAACACACGTATTTGCGAACACACATAGAAATTCCTCTTTACCCTGATTTTTAAACAAATACTGAACAAAATGGCCGACTTATTGATGTGCCTAAGCAAATAGAGGGGGATTTGTTTGCTAGCAATAATATATGAATATGTACTAACTACTTTATGTTACAAATAGGGTGCATTATTACGTTGTCGATTGATTGCTTACATCTAGAGTTGTTAGAACTACTTTATACATAGTTGATGCTACGGAATATGGTGTATAATTTTTGTCCAATTCTGATTTCACAATTCATTTTCAAAATTTACAGGGCTGACTTTGCAGACCCAAGATGGCGACAAATCACTTTTGGTCCAGATACATATGTACTCAATAAGTAAAGATCGAGGTTTAAAAAAACAACACTTAAAGATAGTGCCATCCACGAAGACGCGCCCCACTCTTCTTATCGTGGTGCTTAACGCTAGTTAATTCCGTTAGTGTTTTAGTTTTTTGATACACACTAATTACCCACTAATTACTGTGTATTGAAAAAACTAAAACGCTAGCGGAATGTTGCACACTTGTACTGTAAACGATTAGGAAGAAGAGTGGGGCGCGTCTTCGTGGATGACGCTATCTGTAAGATACAATCATAACATCACGCCTGTAATCTCTAATGGGTTAGACACACAATGGGTTAACTCACATTTCGCGTTATGCATCCACTATCAACCGGGCACAAATTCAGACTCGGGACTGCTACTGAGAAAAAAAAACAAATATAGCAAAAAACACATAACGGAAGCCTAGAGAAATGTAAAATGTATTGAGAACCTAGCCTGTGGTAGATAGCCTCACCCACCCACCGATCACCATGAATTACCAGCGACATAGATTCCTCGAATACCAACAGTTCCGTCAATCAATGAATGACATTTGATTTAAGTGTTTTTATTTACTTTGTAAGGACATTCTTTGACGCATTTCTTGGCCTGATGCCAGTTTCAACTTAATGGTTTAACCATGAGAAGAAGCAAGGAGTGTCTTTGATTGAATGTTCTGTGACATTCAGTACCATAGTTATTAGATTTCGCGCCGATGGCTAGTCTCCGCTGAGATTGGCCACCATAGCCGAAATTTGGTCTGGAGGACATGAATTTTGTAGAATCGGTTCATTTTATTCAGAAACACAACTATAAAGCCGACCGCTTAACTGAGATGTTGCCTAAGGTAGCTGCTCGGTGCGGGAGGGGTGATAGCTGTCGCAAGTTGACGAATCACTGAGCTCTCGCATCACGTCACCACACCCCTCCCGCACCGCGCTGCTACCTCAGGCAACGCCTCAATTAAGCGGTCCTTTCTTTTTCCTGACACAACCTTCGCTACGCATCCTCGTTCATTTCTGGTGGAAACGCAGCCTTAAGGGGCTTACAGGAACTAAACACAAAAAACGCAAGTTTTAGAAACAATAAAAGTATATGATCGACTACAGTAAACAAAATCAGAAAAATATATGATATTCTTCAGGATATATGATAGGTAGATAGTGTGTTGAAAACATAATAAAACTAATTTGATACGATAGAAAAAAATCATGAAGATACCTCTAAAAACTTTATTTTTACAATAAAAACCATACTAATATACATTCAATCATTCTGAGTTTTTGTCAGATTACCTATTCTACAAGCAACATACTAAAATACTAGTGTTTTAGTTTTTTAGTACAAACAATTGATTTTTTGTAGGTAATTAAATAATTGCTTCATAATTTGCAATAAATTACCAGCGTTGTGTCATCGCGCTTCTCTTTCTTTTCTATGCAGTCCGACAGTGACCGCGCTTTAGGCCATGTAAGCCCCTTAAGGGATTATCGTACTTATCAAATCTTGAACAACTTTTACTACAGGACCAAACATGAAAACGCGAAAAAAATCAGCTGTTCCCTACATTTATGTTCGCATAACTCGTCAAAATGTAGGAAACTGCTGATTCTTTATTCGCGATTTCAGGTTTGGTCCCATAGAAGGTACCTAATAGTTGTTCATAATGATAATTATTTATCCATTATGAACAACTGACCCCTGAAGAGGTTATCCATTAATTACCGGACACCCTGTATATAAAAGGAGAAACTGACTGACTGACATATTAACGCACAGCCGATATCCTTTAAAAAAACCACGACGTTTAAAAAATTTCAACGTAGTCGTCTTTATTTGGTTCGCGGATATTTATTTACTTACCAACACGCGCATACGCAGCGTTCTATGAAACGCAAACTGAAACGCTACTTTGTTCAGTTTCCTGTGGTTTAGGTGCACTAATTATTTTAGTGTAGCACACATCATACAAACAAGGCCTTGTTCACTAAGGAAGTTAGGGAAAATTTAGAACTACTAAGTCGTTTCGAAGAATTCATGCGTGACTTCTGGTTGTTAAGGGGGAGGGGGGAATTTTAGAGTGCGATTTTATGTTTGATAGTAGATGTGTGAAATATTCAGTCTTACCCCTTTGAATACTAGAGGAACTGACTGAACTAGTATGAAATATAAAACTCAATGTCGATGTTGATGCTAATAAATAAATATATTTAAAATAACTATTCTATAAATTCCGGGTTCCGGCCTACAAAATCGGCTAATTTACTACTACGTATTGGTTGTATTCAACACTTTAAATGAGAGTTAAAATTCTATTACGTCTACCCCTGGAATACCGATTGATAAACTTGAAGAGAAGAAAACAGTTAAGTAATAATATAAAGACACAAAAGATTCAGAGCGATGCGTTATTAAAGGTCATAGCACACGTATCAAGTCGGTAAGGTATCGTCTTTTGCCTCGCCGTCAAACAGGCGTCAACCTAACGTAAGCACATAACCTGAGCAGATCAGAAGCTGCGATACGTCAACTCGGCTACGGATAGGCGACGCCCCGCTTACGGCTCGCCGACCGCTGGTTGATGGTGCAGCAGGCAGGCCGGAGGGGTGAGTGGGGCAATAGTGGACGAAGAGACGTAAGCGAGGGGATGACGAGCCGTAACGCACCGCACCGCGGTTCGTGAGCTTGTCCCGAGGCGAGGCGGTTACATTACGATTCCTATTAGTGTGCGTTGTAGTAGGGAGTTTCATACAAAGAATACTGAACGACTCGAGTTGATACGGTGCCGATCCCTTTCCGGTTTGATACGTGTGCTATGACCTTAAATGGTACGTGGTTGAAATATGTAAACGGGAAACTTTAAGGTACAGAAGCAGTTTCTGGTTATATCAAGCCAAATAAAGAAAAGAAAGAATGAAAAGCAAATACAGTACCCGGCGATAAATATTGCACATCGACCTATTCGATACTATCGATTTTATACAAAGAATAAAAATAATTATCAAAAGAAGCAAATCATAATTGTTTTAACAGCTCCTAATAGATACCGGACTGTTTGTATTTCGTGCGACAGAGATAACGCTCTACGAAGCCGAAATTAGCCGATTGTCTCTTTCCAAAGGTCGATGTGCAATATTTATCGCTGGGTACTGTATATACATGGTGTTTTTTTGATATCCCTTAATTCTAGGTTATGAATGAGATCATAACAAAGAACCAACTGGCATATGAATTATTTTTCAATTATCATTTTATTTTTTTTCATTTTTCACACGAAATAATTCGACAAGTCACGATTATTAATGTAAAATACCCTTACGTGAAAGATGACACCGTCGCATCTCCTTAGCTTTAAATATGAATGATTGGTTTGAATGAAAATGAATTACTCGTATTTATTTATCAATGAAACATAAATAAATCTACATGATATCTTCGAAACTATGAAACTTTTGGACCACATATTCTAGGAATTTTTGTAATATTTTTACTTATAGAATATAACCCTAAAGTTATGGGATATAAAAAAACAAGTTGTATAATATAAGGATCTGTGATGCATATACAGATATTATGTAGTGTGGCCACTGACCTCTATCATTGTATAATACAGGTTAGTGAGCGTGGCGGTATCTACAACGCCATATGCGAACTACTCGTTATACTGACGTCACGTAAAATCCTGCATCTCGCAAGCAGAGTTTACCGCGCAATTAGCATAAATACAACGGTCTGACATGAATCATCGGGCAGTTGCTCGCCAGCCACAACACCCATCTGGTCGGAGGATCCTCCTTTTTCTATAGGGTATTAGTGTACTTTACACCCTATTCCTCATACCTCTTTATTGTATTGTAACCGGTCTGTTTTGTAAAGATCTCACAGTGATAATTTAGGTTGATGCTAGGGATTGACATTAATAACAGCTCACTTCACCTAAGGGCCCATTCGCACGTACCACAACCACACCACATCGCAGCGATAAAATGTGGTCAAGCTTTACGTGTGAATGGTGTCGGTCGCTGCGGTTGTGTTTGCGATGTGGCCGTTCGCTAGTTCGCGGTGTCGCTGGTGGTTGCGTTGTGCTTGCGTCGTGGCTGGGATGTACTCAGTATTACACACGCGGTCGATAACGACGGCAAAATGTGGTCCGTGTGAACGTAACTATTAATTTTCATACAAATTAGCGCCCACACACGTGTTGTAGTTATGGTACCTGTGAAACAAGCCTAAGTTTTCACGGTGAGATTTTTACAGAGCAGGGACAGCTGTCCATAGGCGACGGTGATCAATAACCATAAGGTGGTCCGCCTGCTTGTTGCCAACCACTAACATTTTGAAGATAATTGAACCAAAAGCATTTAGTATATTATTATTTATTTATTATTTTTAGCCTAAGTTGTCTCACTGCAGGGCAAATGCCTCCCTTTCTTCTTTCCATTCTTCTCTGTCTTGAGCTAGTATGGACCAATCCTGTCTGTAGGCATCAAGCTCATCCCGCCACCTTTGTGGTAGTTTTGGCCCATGACTCGTTCGACATGCGGCAAACGCGTCGTAATTTAGCGTAACGCATGAGAAATCCTATCACAATTCACTTAGAATTTCAAACGATTGTATTAACATTGTGATACATAAATACAGGCCAAATGCACATCGTCTCGCACGATTAATGCTCTCTTAGATAAATTATTCATATCTAAATCCAATGTAAATTTAGTATGGACTTTATATTCCAGCTAGATTCTTATAATCAATCAATCTGTCTAGCCGTTTCCAAACTATAATTTATTGGGGTCGGCTTCAAGTCTAACTGGATGCAGCTGAATACCAGTATTTTACATGGAGCGACTGCCTATCTGACCACCAGAACCCAGTAACTGGGTAATAAGATATCCCTTATGGTAAGACTGGTTGTCAGTTGACAGACTTTTGGGCTTCTGACGAATCGTAACGGCTGTCTAAGTTACACGAATAAAAACCGGGACAACGGCTTAACGTGCTTTTTGAGGCACGGAGGAGTCCTGTTACGTCAATATGGTCACCCATCCACAGATCAACCGCGGCGGGCGTGACCTGACTGATAAAACCCGTGCGGCTGTTATTACTAAGCCACAAAATCCTCTATAATTCTTATAATTAATATGACTTCTTTGGAAAAAAGCTATCGGGTAATTAGAGTGTTCATTGTTCTAATCGCTTTTCGGTTCTTAAAAGGTTTCGGTTCTTTCGGTTCTTAGGTAGGCCCTATTAACAAAACTACGGGTTTTTCATAGCAATTTGATTAAAATGTTGTTTAAAATGTCAAGATTTCAGCATTACAAAAAATATCGCAGGAAACACTACCGACATCCAGTCACTAGTGATATCGGTCGCGTAACATTTTATCAATTCCAGAACGGAAAATTGGAAAATATCTCAAATACCGTACCTCGCAGAGACTTCGATATAGCCACTTAAAAACCAATTCCCCAAGCATTAAATCAGAGTATAAAATACCGAGACAAAAGCTTTAATATGAGAAAAGACCTAATCAATCCCGGGGAGAAAGCTCTATATCTATAAAATTTCAATATCAGCAGTTTAACGGACTAGACTTGAAAAGCGGTATTCTCATTTCTAGTCAATGAAATTGCATATAATTCCCTCGCAATCGGCCCTCTCTTTTGTGTCTGGAATGAGGAAAAAGGACAGGTAATGAGCTCGATATTCAAAGGTAATGATGGCGCGGAGATGAATAGTACCAATAATATGAAACAGATGAGACTGTACGTACATATTTATGTTAGATCGCCTAACTGTAAATCGGTGTCGTTGTTTTATTGATTTTGAAATGCAAACGCGAATTGCCTACAGTAACTGGATTGTGGATCAAGTCTGTTTCCATCTGTCTTAACCTCAAAAACTTTATGACGGAAATTATTGCGGTTTTACTAACTTCTACCAGTATTTTAGAGGTGTCTTTGTTATATAGGGCGTTATGCTTGTAGATACAACGCATTTTGTTGTCATTTAAAAGTAGCTGCTTATCATACCTGTGCTGAAGCAAGAGCCAGGTTGCACTTTCAAAAGTTTCGCCAGTTCCTTCTGAATTCGTAACATCGTTTTACACAAACGATAGTTTAGCTAGTTTAGCTGTCCGGAGCTCTGCCTAAGGTAAGGGATATGCTAAGTAGTTTGCGAAATTCAAATTTACTTAAGGCTCCTGCAAACAGGCGCGACGCGCGACGCGAATTGCGCGCGACAGAAAAGCAGCTCTCGTCGCGTGACTTGCGGTGCCTTTGTGTCGCGCGCGATTTTATCGCGTGTCGCGCCTGTATGAAGGAGCCTTTACGTTTGTCGCAATTTGCAGGTCAGTGTCAGGTTGTGTGTTGATTAAAATATAATTCGGGATCGTAACAACTATGACTATATTTATAAGTGTCGATCCCGTGGGAATATCGGGATAAAATGTAGCCTATATGTTAATCCAGGGTGTCAGCTACCTCCATACAAAATTTTATCAAAATTGATCCAGCCGTTTGAGCGTGAAGAAGTAACAAACATATAAACACACACGCACAGATACAAACTTTCGCCTTTATAATATTAAGGCGACCTTGTGAAGTTTGCGAAGTTTGTGAGTTTCATGTTTAGTCCCGTAATAAAAGTTGTTCAAAATATAATAAGTACGATAATCCCTTAAGGGGCTTTCATGACCTAAAGCGCAGTCTTTGTCGGAATGCATAGAAAATAAAGAGAAGCGCGATGACATAACGCCGGTAATTTTTTGCAAAATATGAAGTAAATATCTATTTACAAAAAAACCTATTGTTTAGAATATAAAATTAAAACACTAGTGTTTTAGTATGTTGCTTGTAGAATAATCTGACAAAAAATCATAATGATTGTATGTATATTAGCATGGTTTTTATTGTACAAAGAAAGTTTTTATCTTCATGATTTTTTTCTATCGTATCAAAGTAGTTGTATTATGTTTTCAACACACTATCTACCTAGAATAATTATATCCTGAAGAATATCATATTTATTTTTTGTTTACTGTAGTCGATCATATACTTTTATTGTTTCTAAAACATGCGTTTTTTGCGTTTAGGTCCTGTAAGACCCTTAAGTGTGATAGAAATGGTGTTTTATTTATCATAACTTTATCCGTGATTTTATTTTTCTTCGCTTGACAATTAGAACATTGGTCCATTATCATTAACAAGAATGTGTTTATTAAACTATCATGGATTCTTTATTATGCTTTTCTTTTAATAAATAGAATCGTGTATGGGTATAAAAAGAGGTATATCTTAAGATATTAGACATAACTCCGCTAGCTTTAGCAGCATCAACAGGTCTACACACATTAGTCATCCGATCAAGAAGACCATCGTTAATATTGTGGAAATTAATTGTTTTTAATATATTTTTAGACCAATTATTAATCCATCAAATCCTAAAAATGCTCGCGCAAGCAGTTATCGTAGCGCTTTTCATCATTGGTGTCAATGTTGTAATGGCTACGCCGCTCAACGAAGAGGTAAGAAGAAGAAGAGGTACCTACCTAGAGGTAGAGGTTTTATTTTTTATATAATAATAATAATAATACTTACATTTCTTTACTGCCATAAAAACAGGTTACAGAAAAATTTTAGACCCTGCCTCGAGAGCTAGGTAAAAAAAAAATCAGCTGTTCCCTACATTTTAAATGTTCCCTACATTTTAAATATTCCCTACATTTAAAATGTAGGGAACAGCTGATTTTTTTTTCGCGATTTCACTTTTCGTCCCATAGTAAAAGTTGTTCATAATGATGAGTACAAGAGGTTGTTAATGTTTTACCAATAACCCTGTATAGATATATAAACAATTGAAAACGCATACTCGTTGGTGTAGTGGTCGCAAGCGCTACTGCTGACAGTGAGTTCCTGGGTACGATACCCAAGTCGTGCAAAGTGTTATTGGGTTTTCTTAATTTGTACCCAGTTTAATGGCAATAGACTCGCCCTGCATGTGACTTAAACATAGCTACCGAAACCTCTCCAGGCCTCACTTTTTTATGTATTTTTTTTTTTTTTTAGGAAGGAGACGGAAACTGCTTGCAATTTGGAGGAATAGTACAAGTGGTCATAGTTGGACACAACTGCACCGTTTACAAATGCATTTTGGAAGATGGTAGCGAATTTAATACATCAGATTGTGAACCTACAGTTATACGTTTTCATTAAAATTAATTAATCATATTACTTTGTTTCAATTTAGCGAGCAATGGAGGCCCAGTGGTAACGGCTGCGATTTGTAGATCGACGAGTTGCATGTCGTAGGTTTGAACCCAGTCAGTCGCTTTACTTTGTGTCAATTATTTCATCACCACTGCTTTCAAAACGGTGACGTCAGTTGCCGGATTAAAAACCTTCATTCAAAGTCAAAGCATTTATTTCAAATAGGCACATAAAAAGCGCTTTTGAACGTCAGAAATTACAACAAATAGAATTGATTCTAGTTGCCCATTCCAAAAGGTAGTTTTCGTATGGAGAAGAATGGACAAGAATGGGCATTACGTCAACTCATCCCGCGGGATAAGTTCAAGCGCCTCAGGTGACTAAAGAGCCAGGAAAACATCCCAAGGAAACCGGCATGAAAAAAAATATTGAAGACATGTCATGACATGTGACATCTACCGACCCGCACCGGGACCGCGTAGTGGATGACGGCCTAACCCCTCTTTCCCCTCTCACAGAGAGAGAGGCCAATGTCCCAGCATTGGGAATATTTTAGGCTGATTATGCTTTTATTTAAATTTATTTTTACAATCGAGAATCCACTGGTACTTCGGTACTCAAACAAAGCGGTGTTAAACTAACTGCTTCCCCGCGTCCTAACCGAAGAGGTCATCGCGCGAGTACGCGAACGTTTTGATGTATAGACGCCAACACATCAAGCTACTACAATCTATCAAATTTCTTTAATAGATTTTCAACTTTATCGCTGGAGCATAAGGTTCAAGGTTGATTGGGTAAATTTGATAGATTCGGGTAGCTTAATGTGCTGGCGTCTGTAGAAACGCGCGTCTATGTTGTTATCTATATCCACGAGTATGCTATCATAAAGCTGAAGAGTTTGTTTGAACGTGCTAATCCCTGGAACTGCCGCTAAGATTTGAAGAAATATATTTCATCTGATAGCCCAATTCTTGAGGAAGATAAAGATAAGATAAGATAAAGATAAAGATAATTTTATTTTGCTAAAGAGGCTATTTAACATCACGCTATGGCCTATGAGCCGAGCAAAAATAGATAAAAGTCAAAGAGATCGCTAAGCGAAAACGAAATGACAGCGCAGGCCGATTGGGTAACGAGCAATTTCACGCGGACGAAGTAGCAGGCAGAAGCTAGTATTCATATAAAAAGCGCGACGATCGCATACTCGCGTAACGATCACTTTTGGTTAGGACGCGGCCTTATGGAAGTCTAAGTAAGACCCCGTCAATCCCAAAGGGAAGCAGTTCTCAATTAATAATACACCTCGCAATTATGGCTGTATCGCTGCCTGACTGCAGCAAATACTGGAAAACCCGGTTGATTCAGGGTCTTTATAGTTCAGATGAACTGTCAAATTATCCCAATCAACTTTGAAACTTATGCTTTAGCGATAAAGTTGAAAATCTGTTAAAGAAATTTGACAGATTGTAGTAGCTTGATTGATTACGTCTGTACAAATAGCCAAAGCTGATTCTGTATATAGTAAGATAAAAGTACCAAGATCTCTATGTCCGGATATTATGTGATCAGATTGTCTGTTTTCAATTTATCCGTCTAAACAATTGACGTTATCTGTATTAAGGCTCAACAGCAAACAGGCGCGACACGCGATATAATCGCGCGCGACACAAAGGCAACGCTCGTTGCGCGACTTGTGGTGCCTTTGTGTCGCGCGCGATTTTATCGCGTGTCGCGCCTGTTTGAAGGAGCCTTTAGGCGTGCTAGATACTTTTTTTTGTCGCTTTAAGTCATCGAGATAGCCGGGCGGCAAAACCAAACATATTAAAGAGAAAATAATAAGCAATACACACTATCAACAAAATTCACATACAAATTGACGTATTTACATGTACTAGGAGTGAACTCGCAAGGGTACTATTATTCATACTATGCTACACATAAGTTGTGATAGGTTAGGCAAAATATGTTTTTGGATTGTATATAAATGTGTAGTATGAAGTATTTAATGTTATTAAGTTATATAATAGTAATTTTTCTGTGTTATTGTTATGTATGAGATTTATATAATTTAGGATAGGTAGTATGTTATAGAAGTTCCTTATTAGGTTAATTTAATATTGTAAGTATATAAATACCACACCATCGCGTTAGGTTAATCCTGTTATGATAGTTGTAAAGGTAATTATAAATAAATAAATAAATATTATAAATATGTAGTGATTGCTACGGCGGGGTAATTGCGTAACACATTATCAATAGCAATAGCAGTAGCAATAGCTTTCATTTTGACAGTTCAACAACATTCATTCCGGTTATTTATGTTGTTGAGCAGACAAATTTTTCGAACACGAAAAAAAAAATTTTTTTTTGATGCAATGGGTTAGTAATATTCTTCATAATTATTCAGATTGTGTTTGAAAGTATGTTACGCAATTAAGATGCGGTTAATCAACAAATACTGCCGAATTGAACGTGCTGAAAATATCTAAGACGTGCTAGACACTTGTCTCGAACAAGCCTTAGAAATTTTCGGCACACTTCTTCGAGACAAGGTGTCTAGCTTGTCTTAAATATTTTCTGCACACTCGTTCGAGACACACACTTACGAGTATCTACTTAATTTTAAATCATCGACACTGTGATTATATCTCACTATTAATCGTGTAACGAAGCCATCGATGAATGCTCGTTAGTAGGTAACCTACCCACAATTAGTCATTTATTATATGCTGTGCACCACGCATGAGTTCAGCCATTGATCAAGAAGTCCGTGTAGAAACGAAACTCATTTTAAAGAAAGAAATATATTTTTTTAATATTTTTTTTTGCACTATGCTGAGCGATGGCTGTTTTGCGTGGATGTGACGCATGTTTTCCACCAACTTGTTTTTTTGTGTTAGTCTTCTTTTTATGCGTCGTGTTTACCACAAATAAACGTGTTTTCTTAAGACACGCTCGCCCAAGCTTTTCTGAAGGGGTGTTTTTGTCTATAATCAGTGGCCTTAGTGCTAATTAGTTTTAGTTTATCTATTAGTGTTAATGCTGTTCTGGCAGTTTTGAGTACTTTATGCGGCCTACCCAAATGTCCTTTCTTTGGTATTGTTCGTCGAGTCGATTATGGTAAGAAAGGGGGTGACTTCCGAAATGACGACTAATAAAGAACTATGGGAGAAAAAGACATGTTACCCTGACTCCAAATATAATTGGGACAAGTGCATAAGAGAATGATGATGATTTCCGTCATTTCGATGAGCTCCTCAAGTTCTGAGATGAGCCACACGATTACTGAAAAATGCTAGTACTACCTAACTGGTCTAGTCTACTTCCACACAAATCTGTGTGATTCTGTAAAAATCTCACCGTGAAAACTTAGGTGAAGTGAGTTTGTTTTTGCTAGGAATTGACACTATTGACAGCTCACTTCACGCTCACTTCATCTAAGTTTTCACGGTGAGATCTTTATAGAATAGTACCGCTGTAATGTGAGGACACGCAGCATGCGATATTAAGTGTCCCATCGTTTGTGGAACAGCACCAAATTTACGCTTTAATGCGGGGTCGCCTTTGAGTCTCCACGTTCATTCGTCATTGTTGAGCCGACGAATTCTTCAAACCTACGTAGCAATAGATGTCAAAGTCGTAGGCATTGCGATGGATTGCCTTTTTATGTGTGTTACGCAACTACGCCGTTGGAGTTTCACTCCTTCATTTTCTTATTCTATGGTTCCGTTCATAATTAACGCATCTTGACACGTCGTCGGTCACGACATATCGACGTGGATACGTTGTATTTCAATATCTATTTATTTTACGAGGGACGTAAATAGACATCTTGTACTGCGGGTCCGTTGTTCATTAGGAACTGGAGAATTCTAAAGGAAGGACTGTCCATGTTGCTATAGATAGAATAGAAGGTAGGTAGGTACAGGGTGAAAGGAATTGGCTCGGAATGGTGGACTTTTGAATAGGTTGGGGAGATGTACCTCATTTTCGTTCACAGAATGACAGTTTAGGTTTCATTTTGATAAGCGACGTTTTAGTATGTTTTGATATTTCTAAAACTGGGCTGTCACTATTTAGGTACATACAACAGTAATAAAATTAGCTAAGTTTAACCGCTTACTCACCCCTAATGAGACACAATTGATTTTCTATTGTAATGGGCCGATATCGTACCACGCCGGACTCGAGTGGTTATGTAAGAACTAAGTCGGAAACTTATCTTTGAATTAATTCAGGTGGAATTGAATATTATTAGTCTACGTGAGCGGAACCAAGGTTTTAAATTGTATTTCTTTACTTATAATTTGTTTATTTAGGAATATATTTCTACTATAACGTTATTAAACGCGTTTAAAATTAACATCAGAGGGTGTTCCACAGCTCGTTCGGTACCATCACGGGGGCTCCGAGCTGGGGACTAAAGTTGTCATTAGGCCTATTAAGGCCTCAGCAAAACACACAAAAACAAATCATTTTGTCAGATTTTTCCGACTGCTTTATAATCAGACAACACCTGTCGCGAAAATATCATTTGTTTTTGTACCTTTTTTTTTGTTCTCTGGGCGAAACCGTCAAAAGGCGCCTGGTCTTAGTATTTTTTTTTTGTAGTTTTGAGAATTAATGTCAGTGGCTATACGTATGAGTCTGGGAAGATCAAAGAAACGATGGATGGACTGTGTAAACGATGATATGGTTAGAAAGGGGGTGAAAACCGAGATGGACGACTAATAGAGAAGTATGGAAAAAAAAGACATTTGCCGACCCCAAATAAATTTAGTAAGGGCCGGTGAATGACGATGATTTTTTTTTTGAAGTGAGAACTTCTTTAGCGGCTTTGTACACTTTTTTGTAATGGGTAAAAAATTTTAAACTCGCATCAGGACACGTGACCTGATCGAAAATTCGTAAGACGGATGGCCGTAGCCGGTAGGTACCGCGCGTGTTTTGTTTATAAGACGATTCACAAAATACACACGTTTGTTCAAGTTTTCACTTCTGTCGGCATTCCTAGAGTGCCACTGTTTTTTTTTTATATAATGAAATAAAAATGTTTTAATTCGTAGTAATTTAGTTGGTTAGAATTAGAATCTTTTGATATTTTTAAATGAGTTACTGGAAAATAATACCTACCATGCATGACATGGTGTTGTGGCGTAGGCTGGTAGAGGCTTATGTCCAGCAGTGGACTGCGGTAAGCTGATTGATTGATGAGGTGGAGGCCCGGGAGATACTCGTACCTACATTTCCACGCACCTTAGACATCATTCTATACACGAGAGCTGTTGTCCGACCTAATACAAACAATAAGTGAATAGAATAGAATAGAATACTCTTTATTATGTACACCATATAAATTACAGACATAAATATAGAAACTGTAAAAAGGGTGACACAATGGGCGGTCTTATCGCTAAGAGCGATCTTTTAAAGACAACCTTAGGATGGATATGAAAAGGGGAAGGACAGAGAAATACTGTAGGTAGTCCGTGGTGTACCATTTACATAATACAATAAATACACACATAAAGTATAATATACTAAACTACTGAGTTTTCGAACCAAGGCTATAGTCACGGCACGATGCTTTAGGTAATTTATTTAAAAACGCCATTTCCTTATAGACCATTGTATACTTATTTATAATCTATACCCCTTAATAATAAAAGTTGTATAGCGTCTGTATAGTTACACAACGCTTTGTCTTCTTCTTTCGAAAGTCAAATTACTGACGGCTGAAAGAGGGAAATCTGTGTGTAACTATTCATCTGAAATAATACGTTTATTAGTAAGGGGGCTTAGATTTATATATACTATAAATATAAGTCGGTTTTCGTGTGAACGCGTAAAGGCTCCTACAAAAAGGCGCGACTCGCGATATAATCGCGCGCGACACAGAGGCACCGCTCATTGCGCGACTTGCGGTGCCTTTGTGTCTCGCGCGCCTTTAAGTCTCCTTTAAACAGGCGCGACACGACAGGCGACACAAAGACACCGCAAGTCGCGTAACGAGCAGTGGCTTTGTGTCGCGCGCGATTATATCGCGTGTCGCGCCTGTTTGTAGGAGCCTTTATTCTTCTAAACTATAGAATGAATTTTGATGCGGTTGTCGCCACCGTTTAGGGAATTTAATCCGGAAGGTTTATGTGTAGGTATTATACATTTGGTTTTTTATTTTTACTGTGCTTAGTTTAGTTTGTGATCTTCCTGTACGAGTCGCAATAAATACTTTATTTTTCTTTCTTTTTCTTTATTTATATTAAACTTACATAATAAGGAAATCATGATTCTTCCTCAAGTCGTAAAAACCGTGCGAAGCGAGGGCGGGTCGCTAGTATATTTGTTCATTCCTAGCTGGCCCGACTGACGTTGTCCTGTCCGAAATTCAATAATTCATACAAAAAGGACCTTCCGTTTTTCCCAAATTTGAAGATTATCCGGAAAACTTTTCAAATTTTTCCTTCCACAAAAACCTGACTCGGACTATGGCAAACATTATAAAATAAAAAATTGTCAAATCGGTCCAGCCATTCTCAAGTGATGTGCTTACCAACCAACAGCATTTCATTTTTATTTACATTATTATTTAACTAGCTGCGCCTCGCGCTTTCACCCGCATATGTCTTGATGCCGTAGGATTATTAGGATAAAAAGTATCCTATGTCTAATCCAGGCCATGGTCTACCTATGTGCCAAATTTCATCCAAATTAGTTCAGCTATTTCAGCGTGAAAGCGTAACAAACAAACATACACACATACAAAAAATCTAACATTTCTATTTATAATATTAAGTTTAGAAACACGGTGTAAAAAACCCCGAACCTTGAAACATTGAAGGTTAAAACAGTTATCTATCTAAACTAAACCTTAATAGGAACATAATAATTAATTCCGCTCGTGTCCCATCTCTATTGCGAATTCACCGAGCTACCCTATTAATTATTTTAATGTAATATCTAATTAACTCTGAACTGTGAAATAGGCAGAGCTATGCAAAGTCACGTTTACCTCATTTTCAGTGACTAAAGTAATTGTTAGAGACTACAGTGTTATAATTATGAGGTAACAGCCAACAGCTCTTTAGTTTTAATGAACAGTATGGGGAATTTAAATATTATACCTACTGCTTTACTCTTGAATTTCTTTTTGCATTTCTTTCCCCCCTTTAAATTGAAAAAAGATGGATGGATATAATTATGTTCTAAGTTAGATGGTTTGGCTTCCGCACTTAGTTCTTTAGGTGGAACATCGTCGACCATGGCGGTCGGTGGTACGATAGATGGATAGTGTACAAGATAACGGATAGAGAGGGGGTGAATACTGACATGATGGCTGATAGAAATATATGGATGAGGAAGACTAAGCCATTAAGCGGTAAACGTAAGGTGGAACCCCTTTGGGCTAGGTGGAGCGACGATCTTCACAAGATGGCTGGTACAGATGTTCTATGTCACGAAGTCCGTTTGGCTATGAATGTTGTCAAGCGTGCACATGCACATTGTGATCAACAGAGACTCAACAATGGGTGAAGTAAAACGGTATACATTCGGGGAAATAGCCTCATTCGACGGCAGCAAGGGGCAGCCGCTGTGGGAGCGCGCTTGTCGGGATACGTCACTACTACAATCAAAGCCGAACGGACTTCGTGAAATACGAGTAGAATATCTGTAGCAGATGGGTGAGAGTTGAATGGCGTGCAATAGGAGAGACCTATGTCCAGCAGTGGACTACTTTCGGCTGATGATGATGATGATGATGATAAAGCGATTAATGTCCCCCAAAGTGGGCAAATGTCTCCTTTGTATACCAATACTTTAATTCCACCTCTTTCTGTCCAGAGCTACCAAGGACCAATCTTTACTAAAGGAGACAAGCTCATCTCGTTATCTCCGTCTGGGTCTACCGCGATGTCTTTTTACATTAAGCGGGATCCACTGGGTCGTTGTAAGTTTGGCCCATTGATTTTCTGACAGCCCAATTCCATTTAATCGTGGCAGCTTTCCGAGTGACATCAGTTATTTAAATCATAGAACGGATTGTTGTGTTTTTAATCCGCTCCACAAGTCTAATACCCAGAATACTCCTTTCCTTATCCTCTCTAGCAAACCTCGAGTGGACCCCTGCAATTAATTGAAACCTAATAATAGTTACTTAGCTACTTTAACATCATCTCTAAGGATTCTAAGGGGATATAGGGTCCACCTTATATCTCCTTAGAATCCTTAGAAGATTCTATATCCCCGTAGATTCTTAGAAGTATGGACTTAACCCATCATCAGAACCATGGAGCTGCGCTTGCGACAAGACTGAGTCATAATCACATAATACATTATTTATTTTTTAATCTCCTAAAAATATGCAAAATTATTATTAACAAATTCCAATACACAGGGTTATTTAAAACTGACTAACTAAACACCGCGGACGTGATTTTTAAACAAGATAAAATAAAAAGATTATGGTGTTTTTTTTTTGGAGGCCGCTGTTAGTGTTGTTGTACTTTCAAGTATGAGTTGAGAAAAACTGTTTTCTTATGTTTTACAGTGTTTAGAAATCGATACCATCACGTCCGTTAATATTACCCAAAAAAGAAAATAAGTACTGATTTTTCAAACTGATTTTTCAAGTGACCACAATAACTGCGGTCGATAACCCCAAATAAAATTGACAAATAATTTTTTTATTGTTTCATCTATACCTATCGCGTCTGCGGAGTTTAGCTAGCCAATTTCATATTTTTCTGCCGAGCTTTTTCCCAACTCTGTTGGGGTCGGCTTCAAGTCTAGCCGGATGCAGCTGAATACCTACCAGTATTTTACATGGAGCGACTGCCTATCTGACCTCCACAGCCCAGTTACTGGGTAATACGATACCCCTTCGTAAGACTGGTTATCAGACTTTCAGGCTTCTGATTACCCTTAACGACTGTCAAAGATCCATTATTTGAATGACAGCCGGGACCAATGGCTTAACGTGCTTTCCGAGGCACGGAGGGGTCTCGGTATGTAAAAATGGTCACCAATCCACAGACCAACCAACGGCAAGCGTAGCTTAACCTGATCGATCGACCTGTGCGGCTTTTATTATTTAGCCACGGGCCCCTCCAATTTAATATAACCCTGTGTAAAAGGTTTTCCGAAAACATTCGTCATTTTTCACAAAATATTTTCCAGCATTTCTTGTTTCTTTTCTATGTTTAAACTCACGTTATGAAGTCGGTCAGTCAGCCAGAGCGTCGTTTAGATGTCAGTGATAACATCTGCTACGTTTTCAGCTTTTCATACTGGCTGAATGAGCATGAATCAAGACTCTCTGGTCTTGATGTAGGTACCATGGTTTTAAAAGTAGAGAGATCTTGTGGGTTTTTCTGAAAAGAAAGTAAGCAAAGAAAGAAAATACGTTTATCATCGTTGTTCGTTTATCTGATATGTTTTATATCAAAGACTAGTTGTTGCCCGTGACTTTGTTTGCGTTGTATTTCATCATTTTAGGGTTGCTTACGCGGATGGTGCCAACGGGACCCTATTACTAAGGCTCCGCTGTCCGTCCGTCCGTCCGTCTGTCACAGGGCTGTATCTTTTGAACAGTAATCGGTTTATACTTTAAAATTTTCAAAGAGTATTTTCACATATACTCTTTAAAAATTTTAACTACTTAAAAAAAATATCGACTGTCGACTGTCTCGCATGAAATAGATGTTTTGGAAATAAATGATTTATAACAATAAATGTTAGGAAAAGTGTAACTGTTATATTTGTGTTGTTTTGGGAATAAATGGCTTTATTATTATTATTTTCACTAAAATAAAATTAATTTAAAAATTAAAGGAGGTCCATACCGCCGGCTGTCATTCCTGGATCTTTGATAGTCGTTAACGGTCGTCAGAAGCCCGAAAGTCTGACAACCAGAACCCAGTAACTGGGTTGTGGAGGTCAGATAGGCAGTCGCTCCATGTAAAATACTGTTATTCAGCTGTTTCCGGTTAGACTAGAAGCCGACCCAACATAGTTGGGAAAAGACAGATGATGATGATTTTTACAGAATAGATCGAATGGCCAAAAAAGCACGCCACATTTAAAAAAAAAATATAACCTTTAAGGCTCGTACACACAGGCGCGACGCGACACGCGACACAAAGGCACCGCTCGTTGCGTGACTTGCGGTGCCTTTGTGTCGCGTGTCGCGTCGCGCCTGTGTGAACGAGCCTTTATTCTGAAAGGTTTTTTACACTCTAGCTAGTTTTACTGTACGTTTTTAGAGGGAAATTGTATTACTGCATCAGTACCCCGGTCACACAAACGCCGGCGGCATGTTAACATCATTAGTGCAATATTCTGGTCGTTTACTCTGGGCGTACCCAATTTCCGAAACTGATAGGCTAAAACAAAATGTCCATGTTAGTTTAATGCATGATGCATTTATTTAGTTATTCGAGTGTAAAGTCAAACAAAGACAATAGGTAATTATTATACCAACAGCAGGGTTTAAAAAAGACCCATCACGAAACCCGTCATCAAACTAATTACTTTGTGCAGAAATTATTCCTGGAGATCGACATTATGTTTTTGCTGTATAAATTCGCTGATTACGGAAGTGCTCAATGTAACGCATGCAAAACATTGTTCTTATGGGTGCATGCAACGGTAGAGGGATCGTGGCAGATTTTAGAACTTGTTTAAAAAAAAAACGTCAAAGTAAGTTGGAACTTTGACCTTCAATATCTCTGTAACCAGAACGTTCTCAGGTAAGGTCTAGTACAAAAATATGATCAAAATAACGGGAAGAACAAGTGACTCTTGTCTGCGTTAAGGGTATGTTTACACCCGTTATATTTATTGACTAAATAATGTGTCTCACGTAAATAAACAAAATAATGTCTTTCGTACGGCATTTTACTATGAGGTAGAGCTGCTGACATTGAATCCATCTTTATTTTGCAAAAAAGAACTGTTAGAGCCTTTTATAATCTACGTCGCCGTGAATCTCTCAAGGAACTTTTTAAAAGGATTAATATTATGATGGTACCTTGCCAATTCATTTATGAAAATATTATGTATGTAAGAAAAAATCTACATCTTTTTAATAAAATAAGCGATAGGCATAATTTTAATACTAGAAATAAAGATAAAATACATCAACCATTTTTCAGATTAGCCAAGGTACAAACATCTTTTATGGGGTACTGTGTTACAAGTTACAATAAAATACCTTGTGATATATTGCAATTAAATGAAAGAAAATCTAAAACTCATATTAAGGCTCCTTCAAACAGGCGCGACACGACACGCGACACAAAGGCACCGCAAGTAGCGCAACGAGCGGTGCCTTTGTGTCTCGCGCGATTCGCGTCGCGTGTCGCGCCTGTTTGCAGGAGCCTTTAAACGTACACTTTGTAAACAAGCATACTATAAATTAGAAGATTATATCCAAGATAAGAACGCTTGGAAACATGCTGGTTCTGCTCCATAGGACAATCTAGAGTCTAGACAAAATCAAACTGGTTGCTAATTTAATTGTACATTTATTCTTTTTTTTTTGACATTGATTTACATTCTGTGACTACTTTAACTCACACCCTGACTTATTATTTGTAATCATGTAATTAGTGCATAAACGTGTGACTCCGGTTACACGAAAGCAGATCATATTTTTTAATTTGTCTGCTTGTGATGTCTTGTTAATACTTTTTTACACATCTTTGGCTATGCCGTAGTCGGGTTCTAAGAAAGCTAAGTGCTAACCCTTGCTTCTGTGGTACCTATATACTCGTACGTTGGCCTCATAGTTACTGTGACTGTGTCGTTAGTGAAATTAAAATACAATATAAATATTAAAAATAAAATAATAATAATATACAATATAATTATATAATATAAATATTGTACTTTAATATAGCATAGCTTTTAATTTTTAACGGTCAGTCAATTTTAACCTGTAATTATTTAAATAATCAAATGATTCAATTACATTTTATAAAATTTTATTACGCGCACTGTTACCTCTCCAAGTAGACTCTGTCTTATTTTTAAATCTTCTACTAACAAAATTTTGTGTTTGTCTCAAAATCTTTATCAAACTCGCGGACGTTGCATGGAAGCACCACGCAGGCTCCCTACCTACAGTACCTACTTACTTTTGTATTTTCCAAGCGCGCTCATTCGGACAGTTCATCCTTGCACTGTTTTTTCCAGCAATTTTAGATCTATGTTAAGCAGTGGACATTTCCGATCCGATGTGACAAAGTGTTAGTTGTACCTAGTAGGTACATTTAAATTGAAACGCAACGGAGCTACGTAGAACTTTGATTAGCTGTCCTTTGAGAGGCTCCAGCTTGTGAGATTGGAAAGTTTTTATTTTATTACAATACTAGTGATCCGCCCATGCTTCACATGGTTTTACTACTTGACTAAACTTCGATATTTTTCTATTATATGGGTTGAAACACTAGGGCCATGGGGCCCACTTAGTATTTCAAGACATCGCGAAGAGGTTGGTCGACTCTTTACGTGACCAGAGGGCTTGCCTATTTTTTGGCCAAAGAATCAGTATTTCCATACAACGTGGCAACGTTCTTTTTTTAAATTTTTATAAAAGGAAATAAATAATTATTGTTTTTCTATATTACATCTGACGTTGGCGGAATAATTGTGGACATCGGTACCGCTTGCCTTATCAAAACATAGAATCACTGCTTTTATTAATTAAATTTGCATTTCTGTACTATCGCTTAAAACTTCACTCTAAGCAAACAGTGTTTGTTCCGTTATAAAACAGCTAAATAAAAAAATAATATTGATTTAGTGACCAAGAAAATGATTTACTTGATATTTAAAGCTTAAAACCATAAATACCTAGATATCTGCGTCACCATCGACAAAAACACAAAACCAGCCTCATCCTATAGAAAAACTAAGCCAGGGAAAACAAAAACGTTGTCTACCAGCGTAGAATCTAGGTTTCGTACATGATATACCGGGAACAAACCTGACGACTCCAATGGAAGGCTTTGAGAGCCGTCACAATGCCGGTAACGTTCCAACCAGGCTTTGACTGATGCATCCTAGGACATTGCGAAAATACACCCGAACTGCCAAGGGAATTTCAACCTTGTGGCTACGAACTAAGGTTCTGTGAAACAGTCCTTTTCAGTATTCATCTCGCGCTGAACAATTAGACGAGCGATAGTGGAAGATATGAAAATAGGTGTCTTTGTACTTATATTAGGTATTGATGTAGTATTATTTTGGTACGTGAATGAAATTTGAGATGTTATCAATAGATTTAGGGTAGAATGGATCATAACAATAGATATTTGGTATTGAAATAGATCACAATATTCGAGAACTCGCGTGGAAGGATGATTCTTGTGATTTTGTACTCGAATAACTAGCCTTTTCCCAACTATGTTGGAGTCGGCTTCCAGTCTAACCGGATGCAGCTGAATACCAGTGTTTTACATGGAGCGACTGCCTATCTGACCTCCACAACCCAGTTACTGGGTAATACGATACCCCTTGGTAAAACAGGTTGTCAGATTTTGACTACCCATAATGACTGTCAAAGATCCACGAATGACAGCCGGGATCAGCGACTTAACGTGCTTTCCGAGGCACGGAAGGGTCACGGTATGTAAAGATGGTCACCCATCCACAGACCAACCGCGGCAAGCGTAGCTTAACCGGATCGATCGACCTGTGCCTTTTTTTAAATGTAACTTTGTTAATTACTATTTTTTTGTAAGTCCTGTGTGTGCCTCAAATTAAATATTTTTCTTTATTTACTTTCTTTTCTGTAGGTCGATTTTTAATCGAAATATTGATTTGCTGTACCTACTAGATACTACGGCGTAGGTACTAACAAAAATAATAATTATTGAAACTAAAAACGACTTACTTATCATAAAACTAACAAACAGCACAATTGAAACCTAAAACCTTGGACTTTCTAATAATAATATCAACAACAACCAAGTCGCCAGTTAGGAAACCTCCAACTCAATCCTGTTCTCCGTCCCTTATTAGAGCATTAATTGTCAAAATAAAACCCGGAAACACAAAGGAAGCCCTGGTAATAAAGGAAACAGAACTAAAACGCGTTTCGCTACAGGATTTCAATACGACCGACCGGCGACCCCTTGTCTCATTCGTTAGAGTGTCCTAAAGAATTATGTTTTTTTTTTCAGTTCCGCCTAAGGACAATCGGAGCTTCGAGGCTTCGTGGCCAAGATGAGTGGCAGCGGGATGAGGGGCGGCCGCAGGGTCCCCACTCCGATGCCGGGCCCCAAGGAAACTATACATCAGCCCAGGTAACATGTTGCTCGTGAATTCTGGGAGGGTGTGCACGAAAATTACAATAGTATTATGTGTTTTGCGAAATAATTATGCGGAAGGTTGAAAACGATTTCTGTGTTGGTAACAAATTCTTTGGCACCATTTAACAAGTAGACACCTTGATTTGCGTTTAGTACATATCTACCTAAGTTACTAGCAGCTGATATCAACGCCTAAAGCGTTTTTGGGACATTTGACACAGAGCTCTTGGCATTCTGGGATTTTTTCATTAACCGTGAATGCCGTAATTACAGTAACAGCTGGTGAAGTAGCACTGTGGATGATGATGATGAATCCATGAAAATTGCGTTCTTTTTATCCTTCTTAACGTGTCGATAGCAATCTGTAGTAAAAATGCGCAGTGCTGCACACCCCTATTTAAAGTTAAACAAATATCAAATTGATATCAATGATAATTCAATTGATTTCAGAGTGACTTGCAATATTGAAAAAGTTATAAAAATGTTTGAAGTTGTAGCGTAAACTGAACTTTATTGTGTAGGATTTAAAGTTATTTTTCCATATACTTATATTTGTTTACATTTTTGGCAAATAAATCGCGAATGCAGATTACATAATTATTGTATTATGTTGTTATAGCAGCCATAGTATACACTTTGTACACTCTGTGAAAATTTCAAGTGTCTACGTAGGTATTACGATTCAAAAGATACAGACCTGTAACAAACGGACGGACGGACAGCGGAGCCTTGGTAGCACATTAGCGTCCCGTTGGCACTCTTTGGGTACAAAACCCTAAAAATAGTCATAATCAGCGCAAAAGCAGCCTGTCATACCTAAATAAACTCTTTAAAAAAAACGTTTTTACAAAAAAAAAAACAACCGACTTCCAAAAAAGACACTACAAAGTGAAAAATAACTTTAATTTCGAAAGTCGGTGGCAAACAACGAAAATGCTACACCAACGACACCTTGTAGTGTCTTTTTGGAAGTCGGTTGTTTTTGTTTTTTTTTTGTAAAACGTTTTTATTTTTCACTTTTAAGTTGTACTTACCCCACACAATTTAGTATAACAGTATTTGCTATGTAAATATCAGTGACAAGAAGTCATTGTAACATCATCTGCAAAAATACGTATTATTGAAGCTAACTCAAAACCTCCACAAGCAAAGTTAATAAAATGTATATGGGACTATCCCTGAGGCATGCATACATTATCAATAAAAAAAAAATTGAAATCGATTTACAATTGCCGGAGACATCGCGTAACAAACAAAAAAAAAACAGTCGAATTGAGAACCTCCATCTTTTTGAATTAGGTTAAAAAAAAAGTAGGTATGTTAATTGTTATGATCCGCCGCTATTAACGGTTAACTTAATGTTTATTTATTTATCTTACTACATCCTGACTTTGTATCAGTATTCAGCAGACCAGTATGTACAGACACCTGCACATCAAGTTACCCGAAACTGTAAAATTTTCCCAATCAACCTTGAACCTTATACTTCAGCAATTAAGTTGAAAATCTATTAAAGAAATTTGACAGATTGTAGTAGCTTGATGTGCGGGCGTCTGTACACAAAGATAATATTCCAACCTTTACTTACCCCTCAATGTGGTTTCATAAAGTGTGTTACCGCATCAGTAAAACATTGGTTTTATACGGTTATGTCCGTTTACACGACGCATAATAAAATAAAATAGGATTTACAAGGAAATTATTTATGAAAATTATTGTAGGTACATTGGCACCGGTTCCCGGAAATTGCTTTTTATGAATTTGTCAGGGTTAAATTGGTTTTCTGAATTTCCACGGAATTAAATTTGATTTTGGCTTGGATAATAATGTTCATATAATTAAACATTCTACGAAAAACGCGATGAACAAAAACGAAAAAGAAAATGTGGACTGCAGAAAAGATATCCAACCCAGAATATTGCTATTATAGTATTACCTAACATTAACAAGATATACGTTCCAGATTACTGGGAATACTGCTCTAAGTTTAAGCTATCGTGCTTTGACAGATGGAGGAACACCTTGGATGAAATATCTAAAGCGAAAGGTATATGGTATAAAGCCATTCAGAATGGGCCTCCTCGCGTGCCCTGGTTTGAGGATACAAGTTTAGGTAGGCGTTATGTTAAGTTAGCGCTAAGGCTACGTTCTGGACACTATCCATCGGCAAAGTTTGCTTTCCTAATGCGAAAGGCCGCATCACCTAATTGTGATATATGCAACAAAATTGAAGATGTGCAACATTTGCTGATGGAGTGTGTTAGGAGCAAGAATGAAAGGGAAGCATTGATTAGAGAGTTTAAATTAAACATTCTGGACGTTGGGCTAATCCAAATTATTTTAGCAAACCCTACGTCATCGATCGCAAAGAGGTTGTGTGGATTGGTGAAGATAGCTGGTCAATGATTCTCCTTCTAATACATAGTCCACTTTTGTCATATTCCAAATTTGTAAATAGTTAATAAGGTACGATGGGGTTGGCATATCCGTATGGATAAAAACCCCCTTTCCTCTTCAATAAAGATTAAAAAAAAAAAAAAAAAAAACCTAACATTAACAGAACAACTGACTGATGCGTTATGCTATAGCAATATAATCTTCAAGATAGATTAAGGTATACAGAATATGGTAGAGCTTTTTAGTATAACCTATATTTTTTTCATAAAACCTGAACTAAGTCAGAAATAATAAAATAATGACCCATCCTTAAGAAGCAGTCATGCGTAGAATCTTTTATAGCCGAATTCTATTGCTCCAAAAATAATACCTACACCATTCTAAAATTCAAATTGAAAACAACAGTTTATAACAAAGGCACCTTTTGAAAGGACTACTTCAACCATCTTTCCTCGTTCAAATACAGTAATGACACTTAGCAAGGACCGACCGGAGATTGGAAGGGACCTTATAAGCTGAACTTTGGCCCTTGTTCCATGTAAATTGAGACCTTATTACAATTCTCGCATTTTGAGGATCTAATCTACATTAATATAATGAAAAGGAAGTTCGTTTGTCTGATTTTGTTGTTCGATAATTGTGTTTGTTGCTGAATTAGTTTTGTTGTTTCCCATCAAAAAGGACGATTTAACACCAACAAAAGACCCACACTTTTGTTGGTGTTAAATCGTCCTTTTTGATGGGAAAATATGAACTGTGTTTTTAAAACCGATAGTGATAAAAAATAACATTTAATAATAATAGTCCTTCAGATCGTAATTCGGCTATGGCGGCCAATCTCAACGGCGACTAGCCTTCGGCGCGGGAGATGTTATATTGCACAGGTGTGCGCGCACACAGGTGCACTCTCTCTCAAAATCCGATAGGACGGCACGAAATCTAACGCAACATTTCACCAGGTGCTCAAAAGCTTTAATGACGTTAGCAAGCATTCATCATTTTGGGACAATACATTTAAGATTCAGGAAAGAGTGACAAGGATAAGTTTCTACAACCAACTCCATCTCACACTTAACTGAGGCAGCAGATATGAGAGTACATAATAAGCATTTTATTGAGATGGACGTTTATGCCAAAACTCTTGACCATTAGCAGAAAATTCAAACCGAAACTTTACTGCGCAACCTTGATCTTTATGTCCAGAACAATTTAGAAGCCCCAGCTATTAGACACAATGGGAGTTGCCACTAACAAACATAGACAGCAGCTGTTAACAGCAGTGACCCTTAATCACCGGAATCTGCATAACCGCATAGACGGACTCCTTGCTACAAAATCATAGCAATTAGGTACTACCACAGAGGGGAGGTGTTGAGAACCATTTATAATAGTTAGGTTGACAACACGATGACGTGCTGTAACCGATACGCTTGTGTCGCTTCAAGACAACAGTATCATGTGACTGTGAACCCACTTCTTGCTTAGCGCGTAGGTTGAATAGACATACAGTGTCACATCTGTGTGACCTTTTTATTTGATCTATGAACTGTCTCGTGTCTTCTTTACTATTAATTTACATTCATTTTAAGGAAAATGGTGTGTGATGGATAGTATCTGCTTCTTCGCTTCTTCTTTGGAATATTCTTTCTCATGTTTGTCTTTTGTAGGAAAGTTTTTATTTCTTTCGTGAAACTGTGCTGGTGCTGATGTAAAATGAGTAATAGAATGTGGAACCCAATTTTTTCATTTTCATGGCAGCTATTAGCCTCTGCTTCATCAGTTTTGTATCTACAGTCAATCAACTCAGCTTAAATATCGCAGTTTACTGTTGGACATGTCTCTTCCAGGCTGCGCCTCAACACCTTGTCCTCCGCTTTCCACATCCAGTCTGTCCCAGCCACCTTCTCAAAGTCGTCGGTCCATCTAGCGGAGGGGCGTCCCACACCACGCTTGTTGATGCGCGGTCCAATCTAAGACTCGTTTGCTTTACTGGCCATCGGTCCTTTGACAAACGTGAATCTGCAATACTTATACGATAAGGTGCAGCGCAGACGGCACACTTTTTGTGCGATCGAGTCTGCGGCGCACAAAAAGTCTGCATGGCGCGCAAAAAGTCGGTCGCGGATTTTTCACAGACTCAACGCACACGACGCACATCTTCGATCATTCTGTCGGCAGAGCTGTAGGGACTTGTATTTCTATTTGTATTTTTATTTCTTGTATTTCTTGAATTAACATCGTTACATCGACCTCTGGCGCCATGATAATAGATCGCGTGCGTTACGTCCACCCCTAGAAAATGCAGATTGCCGACTAAAGTGTGCGCCGTCTGCGTTAGCGCGCGTTGAAGCAAACGTTCAATTTTTTTCACACACTTTTTGTGCCGAGCGGCGCGGCGCGGTGCGGTCTGCCCGAATTACACGGATTTTTTGTGCGCCGGACTTTTTGCGCGTCGTGTGCGTTACTGCATATAATTGCATAGGTTCTATTTTCACAGACTAAAAAGTGCGTCACGGATAGTCTGTCGTCTGCGCTGCACCTAAAGCTCTTCCATGGTTTATTAGGCATGATGGTTTTTTAGGTACCTACATTCGATAGGGGTTGGTATTTAATACATAGCTACGTGTAAATTTATCAGTAGGTACATATCCTACGGTGGCAAAGAATTTCCTCCTCGTAAAAAGACCTATTTCTTAAGTCTGCATTGCGATAGACTGAGTAGATTTAAAGCCACTTATAACCGATAATACCGATACTTCATAATATTTTGATAAGTTGTCAGAATTTAAAGCTTCGGAACTGACCTTTTCCTACCCTTTATTATTTGCACGCGATGATTTTCGATTGAATAGTGTGGAAAAGAACAGAATTGAAACCAATACTATTAATAGTTCATGTTACAATAAACACAGGTGTGAAATAGGCTTTTCATATTGTAGAAATACCAAATAAAGATTTGAATTAAGTAAGTATACAGAAGGTACGGTATGTTAATATTTCTGATATCCAAGATCAGCTCCAGGTAGTGAGTTGGTAGGGAAAAGGGGAAGTATTATTTTTTTGGATCCCGAAAACCAACAAAATGTTAACTCGTGTTACCTGAATAGGAATAGATCGTCCCTTGTAACATTTGTTGGCACTCATTACCATAGTATCTTGTTCACGAAAGATTTGTATACTTAGAACTTTATCTATCAGACGATACGTGAGGAATACTGTTTCTGGATCTGGCCACTTACAATAAAAGAATGAAAAAACAATTATGGAATTCGAAAATGGAACTCTTTGGGAACATGTTACTTTTTAATTTGCGAGACTGTCATTTGTTTTTTCATTATGACGTTCTTTCGAAAATTGTGTGTCGCTATCAAAATGAATTTAACTCGTGAGCATTTTCGTTCAATGATTTTTTATGATTTTCGTTGTGGCGTAAGTCAAGAGAAGAACAAGAGAGTTGCCAGAGAATTCAATTGGCATTTGGTGATGAAGCACCATGTCGCAGCTCTGTGTTTTCGTGGTTTCGAGAATTTACACGTGGATGTGATCTTCTCCATGACCAGGTAAGTGAAGGTCGGCCGGCGACTGCGGTTACAGACTCTAATATTGACACCGTACGACAACTTATTGAAACTGACAAAAAAAAAAATAAAAAAATGTGCATCTGAAGGTTCGGAAGCTTTGCACTCGATGGATACCACATGACTTGGCGGAGGACCAGAAACGACTGCGTGTCCTGTGGTGCCGTAAAATGATAAAAAAAGTTTAACGGAGTATACTTTATATTCACAAATCCATAGTGTTGTCGATGGTTCGAAGGTTGCTTAAGTTAATCAATTTGTCTTATATCCTGTTACTTTTGCCCCATGAAACAGAAACTGGCAGGATAGGAGTAAAGTAGATTATTGGGAGTTTGAATGGAAGTTGTTTGGCAATTTTATTCTTTGCAATTTTTTTTACTTTCAATGGTAGAACTCCAGCGATTGATGGTCTATCATAGTACTTTCATATTGGCAAAATGATGGTGTCTCTTCCTCAAAACCCACTAACCCGATAAATGTCATTGTGAACCCTGCGATTGTGAATAAGAAAATTGCTCTCGAAAAGACAACAAAATATAATCATCAAAACCGTTGAACGCTTACAAGGAGACTGCTTCTATAGGCGATCGCTTGACGGGTAAAGTGACTGTTTTTAAGAGACCCAAGACTCATCCCACATGAAAAATACATCGGACTTGGAAAGCCCATATAGTTAAAGCATATATTCCATACAGAGAATGACGTTGCCATATCCCCTCAGACGCGTGGCGGAAAAGGCAAGTTACGTGTAACAATATCCTACAAAGTTATTAACTGCACTCTTATAAGTGCTTACCTACCTACTCAGTTTGGGTTTCAAAGAATTCGGTGAAGCAGACGATACGTTTCTTGTAAACTAAATAAAATAAAGGATACTTGGATTAGGGGGATGGAATACGTGATCGTAAATGTTTCGTATAGGCAGAAACGACAAGTAAGTAGGTTTAGTTGAATTTAAAATTTCTTTAGACTTTCTGTAAGTTATAAATTTATAATAATGAATGACTAGATTGACCGTAGGAAATTAGGAATCTCTCTCATGACAGTTAGAAGTTTATTATTTGTTGCAGTGTTTTCTCTAGGATCCCCAACCCCGACATTAACGAGCTGTTATATTGATAACGTTAATGTAAGATGTATGTATGTATGTGTTAATGTATGTGATAAGACGGGCTCGTGGAGACCATCTTTACATACCAAGACCCCTCCGTGCCTCGGAAAGCACGCAAGTCGTTGGTCCCGGTTGTAATTCGCGGATCTATGACAGTTGTTACGGGTAATCAGAAGCCCGAAAGTCTGACAACCAGTCTTACCAAGGGGTATCGTATCACCAAGTAACTGGGTTGTGGAGGTCAGGTAGGCAGTCGCTCTATGTAATGTAGGTACTGGTATTCAGCTGCATCCAGTTAGACTAGAAGCCTACCCCAACTTAGTTGGAAAAGGCTAGGCAGATGATGATTCTGATATCGTTAAAGAGTGCTTTAGAAGGTATTATCAACTGCCCATATAAACACATTAAAAGATAAAATCTCTAAAGCTATTATTTCGAAACCCGATCTTAATTATAGGTAAACAATCCAATATCCAAACAAAAGCTTCACAGATGCTATTAAATAAATCTATAGAAAAAAAAAACAATATCTGTTAAAATAGTTAAAAACTGTTGATTCACCCCCTTATCATTAGGGACCATTTATTCTGTGACGGAGTGTCCAAATTATATTGATATACGAGGAAATAGTGAACTCAGTATAAGGTAGTTTATTTTCGCATTCCCTTTACAACAGCACCCTCTATAAAAGGCCATAGTATACTGGCCACCCTGCATACCAGATGTTTATAGGGCAACCCTTTTAGGTGGCTCTTTAAAAATAAATATTTTAACTCTGACCGCGGTAATGTATGTATGTAAAAAATTAATGGCCACGTGAGCCGTGAAATCAGTATAGTCTATGCATTTTCGATGACAGCTACACACAAACATATGCACGTGTGTTGGATTAGAAGCTTGTTTTGGTATAAGCGAAGAGAGAATGACTAGAATTTATTATTTATTGCTAACTGACCCTAAAATGCCTAGTTTTTATGTAAAGACGCCAGCACATCAAGCTACTATAATCTGTGAAATTTATTTAATAGATTTTCAACTTTATCGCTAAAGCATAAGGTTCAAAGTTGAATGGGAAAATTTTAAAAAACTAGGCATTCTTTTAGGCAGATCGCTCTTAGCGATAAGACCGTCCAATGTGTCACCCTTTGTACAGTTTCTATATTTATGTCTGTAATTTATATGGTGTACATAATAAAGAGTATTCTATTCTATTCTGGCGTCTGTACCAAAACTTGTATTTATTGGTTAGTCCTCCAGACCGAATTTCGGCCATGGCGGCCAATCTTAGCGGAAACTAGCGCTTGGTACTTGAAATACTTATACATATATATATTTTTCAGTAACTTTCATTATGAGCTTTTGAATAGTCAACTCTACTCAATTTCAGTCAACCAAATGTAAAATGTGCTGCTCTCTGAAATAATCATCACTAACTACGTTCGTAAAAATATCGTGGTGGGATGTTATCGTGCACTGGATTTTCAACTCTCGATGTTGAGCCGAGGGTTGAGAATCGAACAAAGTGCATCCCAGCGCACCAAAAAATCATACTAAGTATTGGATTTTCATCTCTCGGCGCTGAGCAGTACGTTGACTTCAATGCGCGAAAAAAAAATGGCCGCGGGACAAACGCGCCTGTGTGCACCTCGGCTAACGAGAAGCATTTCACAACCGTTTTAAAAATTATACGTTTGATCTACAATTTACAGTCATAAACGCACCACTAAAACCCTCTCAAACCAGTCACACGTATCACTGTTCAAAAGCGATTAAAACCATAACGTATCTACTTACTCATTTCATTTCACGCTTGCTCTTGTAAGTTGCGCGGACGCAAACTGCTACCAGTCAGTCTATTAACGTTTACTGTCCCACGTCAAGCATTAATAAATCTCATAAACAACGTATTCATATTTCAACGCGTTTCATCGTGTCACGCAATGAAATAGACGCACTTGTTCAACTCCAACGCAGTTTTTGCCCTTTGAACTTTGAAAACGTAATGGAATGCGCGTTTGAATAGAAAATAGTGTAAAGTCATGTTGAAATGTTAAATGGTTTCATGTTAAAGTAGTATGGTGTTAATTAAAAAGCTAAGTTAGCAAAAGAGCAACGGATTAAAACCCATGGAAAGTATTCATAATCATAATTATTTGCGAATATGGATACAAAAGAAAAGGTCTCATATAACAAGTGTCCATTAGCCATATCCTACCATAAGGCATGTAAATTTACAAATACACAGGTATATACGAAACTAGAATCTATCTATACTTATACTTATCTATACTTACTAATATTATAAAGCTGAAGAGTTTGTTTGTTTGTTTGTTTGTTTGGTTGAACGCGCTAATCTCTGGAACTAGCAGTCGGATTTGAAAAATTCTTTTTGCATTTAATAGCCCAATTCTTGAGGAAAGCTATAGCTATTTAACATCACGCTATGACCTTTAGGAGCCGAGCAAAAAGAAAAAAGTCAGAAAGAACGCTAAGCAAAAACGAAGTAATAGTGCGGGCAAGCGATGCGATGCGACGGGGTGGGTCGGAGTAACAAGAAATTTCACGCGGACGAAGTCGCGGGCAGAAGCTAGTTTAAAAATAAAAGACATTATTTAAAATATCTTATGGAGTAACGTTATACGTATAAGTTTATCCTGTAAATATTCAGTGACAGTAATATGCGTTTTTTGGTAACAGTTTTTTTATATTATTTTTAAATATATTTATATCACCTGTCTCAAGAAGTGAATTTGGTAAATGGTTATTTAAGCGTGGAGCCATACATAATACACTTTTATTTAATAACGCTGTTTTGTTGCTTGGTAAACATGTAGGTATTGAATTTGTCTTTTGTCTTTTGTTATATTTGACTTATTAAAGTGGTTTGTATTTTTCTTAACGAGCATTATAACCTATAATATATTTATGTACAACATAGTAGAAGCCATACCGTTGCAATACGATATATTGCTAGGACATCAACAGTACCTATATCAAATCGGATCTTTCAGATTAAATTAAAACGCTGAACACATTCGAGTACGAACAATAGATCGTAGCATCGAACTATAAAGGCTCTTACAAACAGGCGCGACACGCGATATAATCGCGCGCGACACAAAGGCACCCGCAATTCGCGCAACAAGCGGTGTCTTTGGATCGCGCGCGATTATATCGCGTGTCGCGCCTGTTTGTAGGAGCCTTAATTAGCAGAACACAACAAAAACACCGAGGGGTGTTCTTGCTATCCAAAAATCAACCTAGATTTTATTTTTACGGAATTTTTCAATCGTGATTGTAAGCGCCATTTGTTCATATTTACCTTATAAATATTAGTCTGTAAGTTTTCCGATACTAAATAAATAAAGGTTTGTATTTAATCGAACCCCAAATAATTCACATTTTGCATTTCTAAAAATATTATTGAACACTCTAATATAATGAATGCGCCTCTTGTGAAACTCAAATACTCCTATTTTGGGAAACTAGAAATACTAAATAATTAAGTCTAAGCGACTGAGTATGATGATATTTTCAGCACAATTCGTATTTTGTTATGAAATAAATGACTTATGACTGCGGTAAGATCAGAAAGCTAAAAATGATAAAATTATTAAAAAAAAAATCATTAGAAGCCCAAAATAATTTTAAAGATTCATTAATTCAGAAGACCAACAAATGCTTAGAGAACCAGTTTAATATTTCCCATAAATAAATAATCAAAATTATAAAGAAAAAAACCCACAGCAAACCAGAAACAAACGACATTCAACACAATCATATCAAAATAGAGTACCTACTTAAAAAAACCAAACCAAACTCTTCGTCCAGTCACCGATACCCTCATTAACTTCCCTCCTCAAATTCCCAATGCCTGTGCAAAGATCCAAACTCTTCAGGCATAGTACAAGAGGATAAGGATGCTCAAGTAGCCATACCGTGGCATTGTTAGTTGGCTTCTCGTAAAAAATGCACGCCCGCTTCAGGCCAGCATTCAAGTGCCATCAGCAGACTCACGCGATCTCGTGCCGGGACTGAGATGTATTGCTGGCTGGATGTAGCTGTTTTGTATGTGAATCTGGAAGTAGAATGTATTTTACTTCCATCAAGAAGTATGCAAGTTCAAAAAAATATGGTCACGTGATCATCTTTGAACGTCAATATCTCAGAAACGTGACACTTTATGGGGTTTGTTCTTATTATGTTTTTTTTTTGCTTTGTTGTCAGCTATCGATTTACATAGGTTTCATGCGTGGCCGCCATTTTGAAAAAAAAAAACAAAATGGCGCGAGACGAACGAGCACGGTAAGTATGCAAAGGCTCTATATAAAAATCTTCAATCCCCTTGGTATTTAATAAAAACTATTAAAACTGTCTCTATTGACTCATTTAGGACTCTGAAACTCTGACTCTCTCTCTCTGTTACTTTTTCAAGTTGTAAATCATTGTCTTTGATTTCGTTTGTTTTACGTTTTCTAGTATATTCCTGATAATTATGTACTGATTTAATGCCCGTGGTACAGGAATTCATTTAAAGTGGTTTTGAATAACACTATTTTTTCAAAAGCATATACTCTAGGTACTTACGACCTCACACCAAATGGTTTTTTATTTGGTCAGAGGGTACGACCATCTTTCTACCCACATTTGGCAAATACATAGCCACATCTAGTTAGCTTCATGCCTCCCACTTCACCTTGCATTAACCATTGAAGCGGTCATTACACGACATTCTTTGGACAATGCGGCCTATTATGTCTCGACCACTCTGAATCTTGAATATCTTCAATATTGAATATCTTATAATGGTCTATAATGATATTCATCTAGATTCAGACCATTTGGAATTTATTAGAGGTTTTTACATAATATTTTCTATGTTTTTCGGCTTTTCCAAACACATACATTTAAGAACAAGATCTCTAATGATTGTAATAAATCTGGAGAAAAAATAAAAATTCTAACTAAAGAAAAATGTAGATCTGTCTTGCTGAGACATATCTAGATTTATTTTGTTACCAATTTTATCTTTTTCTACGATAAAATTCAATAATAATTATAATAAAAATATTGTATCCTATCTAGTTATCTACTGTAGCCTATTGCTACTATTTTATATACGAAAATATATGAAAAAGTCACAATTAGGTGACTAGACTACAAAAAAAAAAAACACTAACACTTTCTGAAAGAATTTCCTAACAGTAGGTACACTGAAAACAAAATATCAAAAAAATATCTAAATGTTAACAAACATGAAATATTGTTAAATGCATTCAACATAAAATTAATATGCAAACCGTATATTAATTACAATATTCAAATTACTACTGTAACAGACATGAAAACAATGGACACACTTTTTTTAAGCTTTTTTATATTTTTGTTCCAAAAATTTGTATAAAAAGTTTTTGAACGAATGTAGACTTTTCCAATAAAGCGCTAATAAAAAATATAATATAAATACCTCATAAATTAACTGCTCTATTATCGTAATATCATGAGATAAACTTTATTTTAGTATACTGCATATAAATGCACCATTGACACACGAATAAAAAGAAACCCGTTCATGACGATAACGAAATACAAAGAACAAAATGCTCTTTATCAATAAGATATGTGAGAATAATGTACTATTTGTTTAAAAGCACTTGAATAACTTACAAAATGATAATAATGACTATCTATAAACATAAAATAACAAAAAGAGTTTGTCAGAAGTGGGATTCGAACCCACGCCCACAGAAGTGGACTGCGACCTGAACGCAGCGCCTTAGACCGCTCGGCCATCCTGACGTTGTAAGAGAGGTCGAAATAGTAGTATTTGTTCCACTAGTAGTTTGTAATAATTTAGGTACGTTTTTTATATTTTCAACGCTATAATGTTTTTTTGTATGTAAGTATCATTTTACTAATAACATAGTAGGTATGAAATTGTATTTCCATTTCAGCCGCCTTAAAAGCGTGCCTATTGAATTCGATCGTATTCCGTTTTAGCATCATAGGTATGTACCTACCTACGCTATAAATTGTCATTAGATCCCTCTTTTTTATCAAACTGTGTTGTCCCACTGCGGGGTTTGCCCCGCAGTTACTCGCGACTTCAGCTGCTCTGCTGGCGTCGGCTCAGCACTGGAGTCAGGAGGGGCGAGGTGAATCTCCGGGCGAGAGCCCTGTAATAAGAAAAAAATATTAAACACCCATAATGCGTTACTTAAATTAACTTACTCTCTCATATGTACCCTGATTGCGTAACACTAGCAATCACAATATTTGTATAATTTTAAGGAATAAGTACTTGTTACTAATCCATTACTTCACACGTTCAAAAAATTTGTCTGCGCAGCAACGAAAATAATAAATAAACGCAATGAATGTTGTTGAAGAAAATTCATTGCGTTTATTTGATACGGAATTACCCTGCTGAAAAGTGAAACGTTATTAAAACTAAGTACTTAGATTGGATGTTTTACCTTGTACAACTTACTTATTGTATTAAAGTAACTCCAATAAATCTCTCATCTTTAAAACGTAAGAAAAATTGAATTTCGCGGGCTACCTTAGCGCTTCCCCCAAGCGCTAAGGTAGCCCGCGAAATTCAATTTTTCTTACGTTTTTTGCAATTTGCTGGTCAGTATTAAGTTGTGGGTACGTCGATCAATTTGTTACGGCCGCGAATCATATATTAGTCAACGTACAACTTAATACTGACTAGCAAATTGCAAAAAACCTAAAAATAAATGAATTTCGTGAGCTACCCTGGTGCTTTCGCCTTAAGTTAATAAGTTTATTAATTACAGTATCCCAACGCAAAATAAGTACCTAACTACATAGGTACTTTCAGTTACGTTGCTTGAAGAAGCCACGAGACTCGCAGAAACCCTAAACATACAAAACAACAAGAAAATGTTTAATATTTGTGGAAAGATGCGGGAAAACTCAAGAGTCAATATTTACTTATTTTATAATTATTTACATACCTACATAGATACCAGTATGTTATGAATGTGTATTAGCTGATATTATGATAAATTATCAACTCTATACAAATGTAAACCCAATTTATCTAAATTGTTTTAATTTTCATTGTTTTACTCATATGTAGGTATGAGTAAAACAATGTGTAGCTAGTAACACTATACATCGCAAAGAAGTAATAAGAGTTAAATATTTATAAATTCTGTGCTTTTTTCATACAAATTATTGGGTCTATATACCTATGAAATTGGCGTTTTTTTTTCTCACAAATAAAGAACCTTGTCACTTCTATTATTTAAAATATTCATCAATTGCTTGATATTCTATCGGATTATGTGCATCATAGACAACTACCAATAGTAAAAAAAACCTTAGTACATATAGTTTTCTAAACATAAAAAATACCTTAAAAATGACTCCTTTTTTGTTAGTAGAAATGACCACTATGTATTTGTTTTAACTTAGCCAAAACTTCTTTTTGTCGCTTAATCTAAGTGGCATAATTACGTTATCTTAGTTTTTAAACATTAGTGCAAAAAAGTTTTAAAACATTAGTGTTCATGGTTGTTAAATAAATTAAGAAAATGTTAGTATGAAAAATGCAACTTCTTTAAAATTCTCCATACAGAACGCTGATTTCATAGGTGGGGGACCTAATAGTTTGTGTGAATCGACTAATAAGCCGAAAATCTCAACCGCACGGCGAGGATTTTTAGATAAAATTAAGCAAAACCCAGGTAGGTACCTACAATAAAACTTGTTAGAGTAACCACACATGTTAGTGCAAAATAACGATACTGGTGAATGTAAACTACCGATGCACATTACGAGGACAATATGGCGTCGCGTCCGGTGTTCCGTTTGATCTCGCCATGTGGTTCCGGTAACGGCGCTGATCGGCGCGTGCGCACGACACGTGCGATTGTGCTCTTGTTATAATAAAATTAGTCTGCGTCGGGTTTGCATGTTTTTGTCTTCTGTTTTTGCGATTATCGTGGTTTGGTTTGCATAAAATTTATTTTTTGGTCTTAGAGGGCATAAATTAATAAAATAAAAAAGTAAGTAAGTACTTGATATTGATCTATTTTATGTGAATAGGCAAATGCCATGTTTACTTTCAAAGTTCAAGTTCTAAGCCTTAATAAATTTAAATTATTAATTAAACGTAAGTTGTGCAAGAAAGCCTTTTATACTGTTAAAGATTATAGTATTGAGGATAAAAAGGCTTGGGATTGAGCTGCTTCCAATTTCTGCATTTTGAGTGTCTTTGTATTTTTTTATTTTTATTTTATACACATTGACATTAATAATTTTTTTTTTAATAATGACATTTGCTTACCTACTTTGTAAAGTATTACATTATTTTAATTATTGTGAATGTGAAGACGATGTGGGTCATTTATTTTATTAATTTTATATTTTTTTTATTATTCTCGCCATGGTCTGGCAGTTTGAGTAATTTATGTGGCCTACCCAAATGTCCTTTCTTTGGTATTGTTCGTCGAATCGCTGAGCTCCTTAAGTCTCGAGTTGAGCTGCACGATTTCTGACAAATGCGTGCACTGACTGGACAAGTGGACAGGTCCTCTCAATCTGTTTAGTTCTTTCCTCAAAAGACCATCTCAGACATCGACATACATGGTCTTCATATAAACTGACCAAGATTATGTCTGGACTTTAAAAGAGACTATGACCTCTGAGTTTGTTTCGGCCTTTCTTCTCAGAGTAGTCAGATAGGAAACGCCGACCTCATCTAGTTTAAAAAATATATGATTGACGTGTAAAAGTGTTTGTGCAAATCTACTTACAAAAATAAAATCATTTATCAAATCATTTATCATTAAAAGAAGTAAACCCACCAGTCATTAACAATCATGCTAGTAAAATTTTAAATTACTAAGCACGCAGGGGAAATTCGGATGTTACATAAAATGTTCAGCGGGGTAATTGCGTACCACACTATCAGTAGCAATAGCTTTAATTTTGACAGTTCAACAACATTCATTGCGTTATTTACGTTGTTGAGCAGACAAATTTTTCGAACATATTAAGCAATGGATTAGAAAAATATCCTTCAAAATTATTCAGATTGTCGTTGATAGTGTGTTACGCAATTAGATTGCAGTAGTATTTACGAACCCAAGACCAACGATGATCTATGATTTCATTTCTCTTAAATGACCATTGTAATTTCGTAAAGGCTCCTACGAACAGGCGCGACACGCGATATTATCGCGCGTGACATAAAGGCACCGCTCGTTGCGCGACTTGCGGTGCCTTTATATCGTGAGCGATTTTATCGCGTGTCGCGCCTGTTTGAAGGCTTAATACTTAATTGCTGCCCATAAGTTCACATTCTTGTAAAACAGGAACTCAAACAAACCTGAAAAGATAAGATAGCCTCAGTAAATGCAACTTAACGACTCAATCATTAAGCACTTAAGCTGAGATAAGATAAAACTAGATTGCTTGCCTAATCTACTTTAACTACGAGAGTTGCTTAAAACTATTTACTAAAACGTCTCGCGATTCGAGAGAATCTCAACTGGGCTACTGACTCAGTTTCTTTATTCAAAAGCCTGCAATGAACACTTCGCATCGTTTACATTTAACCTAATTAACTAGCAAAAAGCACTAATTAAAGCAATTCCAGTGACGTTGGCAGCTTAACGTTTAAAGAAAGACGTTTTATATCTCCGTCTCCCATTTATACGGATTCATTCAGACTTTCAGAGCTATATATAGTTCTGTATGAGACTCTTTCAGGGTTTTATGATGATTTAAAGCTATTCGTTTTTCATCGGACCGCTATCTTGATATTATTTTTATCTTATAAAAGCTGTGTAGATGATGATGGTAGAGGTGTTTGCTGAAGATATACGTATTTCTGAATATTAAGTAGTGGTGGTGAGCAATTCCATGTAACTGCTTTGCTGAACTTCTGTTTCAGGTGTAAACTTTGCATCATCTCGTAGAGTATCTGCTGTATTAAATCCAGCTGACAACATGTATCATAATACCGGGTGAATGGAGACTCATGAAACGAATCCTTGTTTTTCAATAACATTACGACTTAACATCACTTCCGTTAAAGGTTAGGTTAAAACTGAAAGGTTAGGTAGGTAGGTACACCTAGATCGATAATGCATTTCTTCAATAAAGTCTGTATCTTAAGAAAAATATTGAGGCCACAGAAATGGTAAACATCCCTTTCCCGCCAATCAAAAAAAACCAAAAAAAAAAAAACAGCATCACTTCTAAAAAGTGCCCTAAACTTCCTCTTTTTATTACAATCGCCGAATCCTGCTAAAATCAAAGCGGGCCTAATAAAAGCGATCATAACTTTCGGCACCTGTTTCCTCTCGATATCGTGCAGGATTCGAGTGAGGAAGATCAAAGTGTATGCCGGACGCAAACTGCGAACAATTGTTACTGTGAATCATGGTTCATTGATTCAATGGATGTATGTTTGTTCCATTTTCAGAATGAAGTAGCCGAGTAGTGTGCGTTTATGATGATATGGTGTGAATAATATAGGATAGTTGAAGTTTGTTGTTTTGATTTTGTTAAAAATGTTGAAAATGAGAAGTCTAAATTATAGAGAGAAACTCACAGAAAAAGTGTGACTCAATGTTGGAACTAAAACCAACAGGATAGTGGAGTTGGACAATATCAATAGCCATGGCTTTCATTTAGACAGCTTAACGTTTATTGCGTGATTTACGTTGTTGAGCAGACAAATCTTTCGAACATAAAGAAATGGATTAGCAACAAAATGATTCAGATTGAGATTGATATCTAGTGTATTACGGCTCCTACACAAAGGCGCGACGCGCGACGCGAATCGCGCGCGACCCAAAGGCACCGCTCGTCGCGCGACTTGCGGTGCCTTTGTGTCGCGTGTCGCGTCGCGCCAGTGTGTACGAGCCTTTACGCAATTAGAGCGCTGATAAAATGTTAAGCAATTGGGTATTAAAATTATCAACAACAAACTCCAAAAACATTCAAAGAATTGCAGTAGGTTCCAGCTCAGTTGACACACGAAAAGATATCATTCATTACACAAGTCAAAACAACAAAAAATACATTTGCAACACTAGAACACCACAACAAAGGCTACAAAACAATGGGAGCGAAAATACTCTTGAATCTAGAGCAAGCCCAACTTCACAGAAAAAGTAAAAAAGTATTTAGTAACACTGCACCGCGGTCACAGCGATCATTGAGTACAATGAGACGCAAATAGAGAATGGGAGGCGACACCGAGGGTGCGAATGTATTCCTAATTGCCTGCGGACGTGTCTCAACTCGGTTTTACGCAAGTGCATCTACATAGGGTTGTGGTGAAGAGATGTTTAGGGACAACTTATTTAGTCCCACTGACATAGCATGCATATGCCTGTAATTATAGCACCGTTTGTTATATAATGGTGTCACGCATAGTTTTAATTTTGGAAGTCACTGTCGCGGTTAGAAGCGGTATACCTACTGCATTTCAAATTATTGGTATATCACAGTCCATTGCTGGATCTGGATTGCTGTATCAAAAATAAGATATTTACATTAAAAAAACCTGCGCGAACGCGAAATGTGACGAACTAACGGCGCCAACACACGCATCCAGGCGAAAATTTTACAATTTGACTTTCTGACGGGGTTAATTTTTTGGCCAAACGGTAGGAATTTTGCTTGACATAGATCGTGTCCACACGAGAGATAAATAAGACGATACAAAAATCACTTTCTCTCCTCCACCAACCCTACCTATCTGTGGCGTCATAAAGGCTACTATGCAACGCATCGTGGGGTGCAAGCTCAAACAAACACACTCAAACATTTCTTACATCGCATGCGTGCACATAGTAAACCGAGCCGATTACTGTGGCTATAAAAACCCGAAGATAAGTACTAACGCGTTGGGGTGAAGATATAAAGCAACGTATAAATTGCAGCGTTTGTGCGTTTGATTGAAGTCAGGAAGCAAGGTTTGAACTTTGCGACCGGAACTGCATTTTTTTGTCTATGGGAATTGTTGAAACTGAATAAATGGCTAGAATCAATTTATACATTACATAGTGTGACGTAACACGAATATATCATAATTATAATGATCAACATTAAAAATAAGAAATATAGTCTCCTTACCAAACTTATTGAATAAAAAACTTTATCAAGAGACATTTAAGCCCACTCTGCCCACGTAACAAGCCGATAAAAAATATTATTTGGTTTCTTGTACAAGTACCTAGTACTTACCTACCTACTTTGGAAATAAATATTTTATTCTCGATAACAAATGTAGGTAAGTAGGTACCTACTTACTTTTATTAGGTAGGTATTTAATTAATTCTGAACTTAGTTTTTTTCCGGTTAGAACTTAAAATGACTGCTCAAAGATCATAGTTTTATTAACAGTACCTATTCTAACTGTTCTACGAGTAGTTATCCCATTCTACTCTACCTATTCGGTGGGTGGAACCGACAAACTAGGAAGGCGGCCGCCATCTACCGATTAAAACAGTAACAAACAATAGGTAATAGTACAGATAGGCTCTAATAGATGGCGCTTTAACCAAACGGGGTTTACTTTACTCCGTCCCGCCACCTAGCGGCAAATTTGGGAACTTTTTGCCAAGCTTTAGGTAGATGGTCCACGTATTACTCCGTAGATAGCAGCACTCAGGGCTCTAAGATAATTTAACCCGGTTCATTAAGATCCGGGACTATGGTTCCAAATTAATTAAGTTATTAGAATAAAAATATAAATAATAAATATAAAAAATAATAGCATTTTTATAATCATCTGGTTAAAATAGATCTTAAAACAGGCGACCGTCTATTTTGGATTTAGAAAAGAAAAAGTGCGAAGTAATATTTTTGAAACTTTATTCTGTATATAAACAGCCCCCCATTTTTCAACACTAGAAAAATAACAAAGAAAATAATAATGATGGTAATTGCTAACGTTAACCATAACTTAATTTTTGAAGCGAAGTCAATATTATTTGTAGGTATAGTCCGTAATTGCATGACCGCTTTTGACAACAATTCCCAATGTAATGAAACACTGAAGTTGAAAAGATCTAACTATCACATAGAATCTTGTAATTTTATGAGGTCAAAGTGACATTCTACCAGATGTTAAACAATTTCGAGGTCGACTAAACATTATTATCTATATTCTGCTTGCTCTGTTTTCTGCTAGCGAGCATACACATTTTCATGTTCACCTTTCTCACATGGTTCTCATTATTTCTTCATTGTAAGGTACACCTCTGCTTAACTCTCCAGGGAATTACAGGCGTGATATTATGTTATGTAAATACAAAACCACCAATATCAGTTTCGGGTGCGGTCCTTTATTAGGGAAAGACAGTAGAGTTTTTCATACAAAATCACAATACTGTCACAACCGTACCAACAATATCACGGAAAATTAAATCGTTTACCTAGGGCGGTAGACGGTTATAACCGCATCCCTATAGAGAGTTGTGGATGAAATCTGTTTACGTGTGGGTATGGCACACATTGAGAGCTCGTACACTACTTGTTTTTACAGTAGGTAAATCAACGTGATCTCAGCCATATTCCTTGAAGCAAATATGTCTATACAATAAGCGAATCAATTTTACACTGCGGAAGCCGTGTTTGACGTAAAGAAAGTGCCAAATTATACGGCAGTCGCCGTACTGTCATTCCATGAACTTTTAAAATACGGTTACAGCCGTTACCGCGCCGGAAGATGTTAAGCATCATTGTGAACCACTAATTGAAAGCTTAGCATAGTTCTCAACATTCTATCCCTCTACTAAAAGCTAGGTGACATTGCATTCCACAATGTGAAATTAAATACTAATCACACAATAGAAAAAATATACATTTCTATTTCTCGAACCTTAGTTTAAACCATGATATAAACTATCTGCCAAGTACAATCACAAACTCATCCGTTACGGGATGCTTAGCTGCAGTGAATAATGCACTTTATGTGGTGCAAAATATGTATAGTAGGAACGTTATTTGTTTACTGCAAACCAAACGCTTATGGAAACTATTTCTCTTACAAGGGAATTGTTATAGTAATGTTTATTTGCTTATCTTTTATTCTAAACTTAGATTAGAGAGCAATGCTGGCCCAGTGGTAACGGCTCCGACTTGCGAGTCATCGCGGAGGTCGTGGGTTCAAACCCAAGCAGACGGTTTACTTTGTGTAAATAATCACCACTGCTCTCAAATCGGTGAAGGAAATCATCGTGAGGAAACATGGCATGTCCTAGAACAAAAACATTCGGAAACATGTGACATCTACCAACCCGCACTGGGCCCGCGTGGTAGATTGTAGTCCACTCCCTTTCAAAGAGAAAAAGCCTGTGTCCCAGCAGTGGGAACAGTATATGCTGATGATCCTTACCATATTTATGGTCCCATTAAAATAGATGGAAAAACTTTTAGAAATCATTCAGACCACCAAAGTAAGGACGATGGTAACAAATATAAGAAAAACGCATAGATACTTACAAGAAAAATAATCTGCTAACGAAAATACACTAATGTGTTGGCAATTTATTATTTTAGGTCAAAATAAAATCACTTTAATCAGTGTTTTTTTTTTTGCTTGGATATCTTTAGTTAGACGTACTGAGCGCTGTGTTAAAATTTGTCCATCTATTTTAACGGGACCCTGTATACATTATTGCAAGGTTTCGAGAAACGTGTTCACCTGTCAATCAATATCAACAGACAATTGAATGAAAAAAAAAAAACTGGCCAAGTGCGAGTCGGACTCGCACACGAAGGGTTCCGTACCACAAGGCAAAAAAGCCGAAAAAAAAACACGTTTGTTCTATGAGAGGCCCCTTAAATATTTATTTTATTCTGTTTTTAGTATTTGTTGTTACAGCGGCAACAGAAATACATCATCTGTGAAAATTTCAACTGTCTAGCTATCATGGTTCATGAGATACAGGCTGGTGACAGACGGACAGACGGACACGGACGAGGAGTCTTAGTATTAGGGTCCTGTTTTTACACTTTGGGTACGGAACTCTAAAAAGAGTTGTCAGTTCACTGATCTAATGAAATCAAGTGGACCCAATTACGCGGTGCCTGTCGAAGCGCACACAATAACTATGAAATCAGCACATGTTTCTAGACCACCTAGAGAATACAGTTTACGCCGGTTATAAAAAAAAATCAGCTGTTTCATAGAACAGTGCGATAGGTACCTACGCGGTCAAAATGTATTGAACAGCCGTTTTTAGGGTTCCGTACCTCAAAAGGAAAAAACGGAACCCTTATAGGATCACTTTGTTGTCCGTCTGTCCGTCCGTCCGTCTGTCAAGACCCTTTTTCTCAGGAACGCGTGGAGGTATGAAGCTGAAATTTATATCAATTACTCAGGTCTACTGTCCCTTGAAGCTGTGAAAAAATCAAACTTCTAAGCCAACGCAATCAAAAGATACAGCCGTTTATGCCGCAAATTTTCGACACTTGCAAGGGAATCAAAACCTACAGGGTGCTTCCCGTGAACTCAGAATCTTGAAATTTGGTACGAAGCAACGTCTTATAGCATAGATAAAGGAAAAATTACGAAAACCATAAATTTTTAGTTACATCACATAATATATATTTTTTTAATAATTTTAAACTTACTACCCATTTCCTCATAAACGCGTAGAGGTATTAAATTGAAATTCATACCAAATACTCAGGTCTATAATACCTTTAAGCTGTAACAAAATCAAACTTCTATGTCAACGCAATCAAAAGAAACAGCAATTTAAGCTGCATATTTTGAAACTCGCAAGTACTCGCAAGGGAATCAAAACCTAAAGGGTACTTCCAGTCGACCTAGAATCTTGAAATTTGGCATGAAGCAACGTTTTATAGCACACATAAAGGAAAAATTCCGAAAACCTTAAATTTTTAGTTACATTACAAAATATATATTTATTTTTTAATAAATATAAACTTATTACTTTTTTCCTCATGAACGCGTAGAGCTATCAAGTTGAAATTCATATCAAATACTTAGATCTAATTGCCTTTAACCCGTGAAAAAAAAATCCTAAGTCAACGCAAAAACGCAAAACGCAAAAGTACAACCATTGATACCGCATATTTTGAAACTCGCAACTACACGCAAGGGAATTAAAACCTAAAGACCACTTCCCGTCACGGGCGTAGCCAGGGGGAGGGTTTTGGGGGTTCGAACCCCCCCCGAAATATTCAAAATCATTATCATCTTCCTGCCCTGCATCTTCCTGACCTTTGAGTGTGGTCGGCACAGCATGCGATTATTTTTAATCATTATTACCATCTATTACGTTAAAATTAAGAGAGTATAAATTATTGCATTTTTGCATTTTGAATTTGCCGCGCTGTCACCTGTCGCCGATAATTTGATGACACCGCATCATATTCGGTAATCTACGTATGTTTTCGTGCACCGCTCGGTCGCCAGTCAGCACCGATTACCGCGAATGAATTAGTAGGTACCTACAGTGCGTGCCACGTAAGAAGAGACTTGACCCCGCCTCCCCCGCCTCTTTCCGCCGCCCCTATGACGTCCGGTTCCGTCCCGCGCACTCAGACCTCATACCGCTAAAGATACCTAAAATCGTGTACTGCGCATGTCAAACCACGTGGTGTGTCAAGTCTCTTCTTACGTGGCACGCACTGTATATTCTAGTGTGACGTGTCGGACTGCAGTGAATGAAGTATTTTGTCGTTTTGTTAACATTACGCTGTGATTTTAATAATAAACTTGCCTGACTCATACAGAAGTAAGTAAATAAAAATAACTAAATAGTAATAATATTTGTGGTCGTCCAAATCAAAAGGGACCTTATGGCGGTAACTAGTTTCCGAGATATTAATAAATTTGTAAAATACCTCAAAAAAATCGTTTTTTTATTAACTGTATTTTTAAAAAGATGATTGTATTTACTACATGTAGATGTGTTCAACTTTTCGAAAAGTCAATTTAAAAAAGTTTTGTATTCATCTAAAGTTTAGTAAAAAAGGAACCTTAGCGCGGCAAGACCTAACAAATCGTTTTTCTTGTAATTCAAACCATATCGACATTTTAATATGTTCCCACAACAAATAAGTTTATGCAAGGATTGTAAGAATTTCCATTAGTAATAATCATAGTCAATCAAAGTATACCATCAGTTACATAACTTCACACTAAAACATAACTTTTTTGTACGGCATACTTAAATTGCGATTTTCTCGAAACTTATAATTTCGATCAGTGAACTTCAAAAATTCGTAAAAAAATAACGGTAGTGGTTAGAAGGTTGGTTCTTGGGTCTATAGTTCGGTACATTTATGTAGTTTTCAGCTCTGTAGATAACTCATTTCCGCCATAAGGTCCCTTTTGATTTGGACGACCACATTTTATTCATTCTAGATGTGCAGTGTAGAAAAATAGAAAGGTTACTTTTTAAATTAAATCGTCAATTTGTCAGATGTAAACGGATTCTATTTAATAACTTATTCAAAATTAGAAATAATTATTGTACCTACATTGGTTTTAAAAATCTAAAAATCGAATGGATGCCTGTTGCGTGACGTAATGTTTCAGTTAGGTATTCTTTTAAATATTACTTCAGTAATTTTTCTTATTTCTTTATAAGGAAACCATAATTTTTGAACAAATGGAGAAGAAGAAAAGAAAAGGCGATCAGCTTAAGGGTATAGACTACTGGAAAAAGTGGTGTGGACAAGCGGTTTTCAATAAAGAATGAATCTCATGAATATACATTTTGGGACTGAAATTGATGCGGATCAAGTAAGAACAAAAACAGAAGATTGATTCTCTAATGCGTTTGGGTTCATATAAATATAAACGTTATTTCATAGACATTATTGATGTTTTATTTTCTTGAACCCCCCCCGATACAGAATTCTGGCTACGCCCGTGCTTCCCGTTGACATAGAATCTCGAAATTTGGTAAGAAGCAATAGCTTACAGCACAGGTAACAGAAAAATTCAGAAAAGCTTAAAAAAAGCAAAATGGAATTTCCACATATTTTTCATCCATAAACATGTTTCCGTTAATAAACAGTAGCACTACACGAAGTTGTACAACTATTGATAACGTTTTTTCGAACTTCAATGTTCAATGTGGTACTATTCATAACTTTTTCAGTCACCATTTACAGGTCTGGTTCAAATTTAATACTTAATTAATATTTTTGAACCAGATTTCTAAATAGTGACTAAAAAACTTATTAAATAAATAACTTTAATAAAAGAACTTTCGCAAGTCTGCTGCAAGGCTAGTATAAGTGTTTCAGTTATATTATAGATAAATGATATGTGTTAATATAAAATAAAGGATTACTTAAACGATAAAGAGATCTTTGTCTTAAATTTATGCTCCTCCATCTTTCCCCATTGTAATGTTATGAATTTCATTTTGCAATAAAAATACCATAGTTATGACTCGATTGTCGTAATGAACGAACTTTGTAAACCTTGCAGGTTTGTACGGAACCCTCGGTGCGCGAGTCCGACTCGCACTTGGCCGGTTTTTTTTTTAATAACTATTTTTTGAGAATAATCCAAACATACCTACAAGTATTATTGCATTAGCAACATTTTTAATTTTAGTAGTTATTAGTTTTTATACACTGGCAACAGTGTGTGAAGAAATTTTCTCTGTGCCCATGAACATTAATTTTATTGTGCTCATATAATTAGGGGCCTAAACGCAAAATAACGCAAGTTTTAGAAACAATAAATGTATATAATCGACTACAGTAAACAAAATCAGTCAAATATAATTATGATATTCTTCAGGATATACATGCTAGGTAGATACTGTGTTGAAAATTTTAGGTCTGAAGCATCTTTTTTAAACGTAGGTACTTAAATTCAAGGTACCTAGACTGTCTCCATCGTACCTAAGCACTTATAGCTAACTACCCTCCATTAGCCAGTCGCGATAAGAGCTCATTGTGATCGGCGCGTGTCGCGATGACGTCTTCCATCATACGCGCTCTATCTGCTGATCGGGGATAGCATCGGAGTTGTGTGGGTTTACATTATACTGTTTTAATGTTGGATTAAAGGGTAAGAAAATAATAAAAAATACGAAAAGTAACGTGAAATGAAACGACAATGTCAAAGATCAGAAGTAGTCGAAATGTTTACAATGCAACATGAAATGCAATATAAAAATTTGACGAATTTGTTGCAACGTGTGTCAATATCGTTTCAACAGCCTGTACAATGCGTGCCACGAAAGATGAGACTTGACACACCACGTGGTCTGACATGCGCAGAACACGATTTTAGGTATCTTTAGCGGTATGAGGTTTGAGTGCGGGACGGGGCCGGACGTCATAGGGGCAGCGGAAAGAGCGGGAGAGGCGGGGTCAAGTCTCATCTTTCGTGGCACGCATTGTACCCTGCATTAGATGTTAAAGAAGATTTAATTCAATTTGAATTGAATAGTAGGTGGTAACAGTTGAAGGGCGTCGCTTTAGCAACACTTGGCCAATATAAAAAAAATAATGTTATTTTACTGCGATTTTGACAGTGATGCAAAATCAGAAGTAAAATAACTCAGTCAACTTTTAATTTGAGAGATTGTTATAGATTCGTCAAACAGTAAGTATCTATGAAGTCTTGCATTATGGATTATTAGTATATTGAAACAAATAATTATGGTTAACAAAATAGACAAGCCCATTTTAATCAACCTAACAGTTTACCCAATATCGATTATGAATTCAACTAGTAGGTAACAGCACAGAATTTGGTAGCATGTATAATTGATCAGGTTCATACAAAGAGCTGAACGGTACAGTACTCTAAAATGTTGGTCTAGACGAACTCACAATTCATAGCAAGGTACTAAGCCATTAAAATCGCCAATAACCATTAAGTCAATGGAAACACGCCAAGTACTACCGAATGCAATACAATAGCCAGTATTAAATCTAACCAATAAATTATTCAAAGACGTTCCAACCGCAGAACTGCTGGAGTGATCCCAAATTATAACTACACCAGCTTTAAATGCACTTGGACCTTCACATGTAATCAATAAAGACTGGAATTGTGGAGAGTCTAGTTTTGTGATGGTAATGGCACGTTGGTAATTTGTAGTTAAAGGAGTACCTATAATTCAACGCCCCACGGTGACCGAGTATACGTCAAGATGTGTGAATGTCTTATTAGATGCTATTTTATGGCCGCGTATGTGGAGAATGGATTATTAATCATACTGTAAAAGGACTTGGCGCTTTGGTAGAATATTCTGTGTTGAACTTTGTGCAGCCCCATCATTAAGTACCTCAGTTCCAGAGTCACTGTCCAATGCTGTAGAATAATGTAGTTATCTAACCCCTTATTTAATGTAACCAAAAGGGGAATTCCCGTATTTTTCGGAACATTATGCCAGTTTCAATCTGTTAAAAATACCTTTATAACATCTATCCTAAATTTTTTCAAGTTTTTAATAGTGATTCTCGCTAAGATCAGATGAGATTGCGACTGGATTTTATAAGTTTTTAATTACGGGAATTGGGCTTCTGATTATTGAATTTAATTTTACCATTATTTTCTTAATAGATATTTTTTCGTGATTTATCGACGTCCTTTTTCTTATCACTTAAAGAAGCAAACATGAATATAAAAGACAAAGACCGTTGAGCACTCAATTGCAGCTAGGCCTAAGCAAAATAACAAAATTCAACCAAATGACCCAGATATAAAGAAAAACGACCAAAAGAATAATAGAATTCAACACTTTCCCTGAACAATAACTAGGGAATAAGCGACGACAATTTGTAATAAAACCGTATATCATAATAAAAATAAAATAAGAATACACACTTCTAAAAAAAAACCGGTCAAGAGCGAGTCGGACTCGCGCACTGAGGGTTCCGTACAATTAAAAACATCATGGTACCATCATGTTTTTAATTTTTCATCGGCGAGGCCCAATTCGTCAGAGAATTTTAACACTATGCACTGCGGTATAGAATATTGCGGTTTTATGCAGCGCCATCTCTTGTCCGATAGTGGAACTAATGTAATTTTGTTGATGATTTCTGAAAAAGTGTGCTATTTAGAGACTTCGTTTTATTTTTCCTGTAATCTTTACATAAACTTCTATCACATAAAATAATTTCAGATTTTTCTCTTTGCAAACTTCGGAGATTAGGGGAATTGAATGGTATTTTTTTTACATTTTTCATCAAAAGTCAAAAAATGTGGGGCCTAAAAAAATGTGGGGCCTAAAAAATGCTTAAGAATGTGCAAACTGCGCTCTTTCATATGATACCCCACATGTCCCAGTAGCCCTACTTCGAATTTTTCAGACCCCCTTTCAGTCCCTGTTGCAAAATATTTACATAAATATATTATTATTTCTTTCTTATTTGCAAAATAGTTGGGCAAACATCATCTAAAACTATTCCGAAAATCAAGTTGATAACATTAGTAGTTCTTGAGATATCCAGCTGTGACAGACAGACAGACTGAGTCTAACCATAAGGGTTCCGTTTTACCATTTTGGTACGGAACCCTAAAAACGATTACTTTAGCCACGATAAAGGAGTATATTAAGACGATAAACCCCTCTATATAAGACGTCGAGGGACATAATATGTGTAATAACATATAAAATATATCTGGGAAACGGTCTCCGGCCGTATTGCTTGGGTCATGGGTTCCCCATATTCTTGAAACTGTCGCGAGAAATCACTTTCTCTACCATTTTTCTGCTGATTTCGTCGTGTATGGGGGTCTTGAACTTAGAGGGTAAAAAACTTCATACAAAATTTTGATAACAATTATTGGAGGCTCCATTAGGTTGGATTGATGGTAGTGTTAAAATAAAAAATGGTTGAATCATCTCGGAAATATTATAATCTTCTTATCGTCTATTGAAAGTATATGTATCTATCTATTTAGATGCTTAATGAGATTTGATATCAAATGTTTTAAAGACGAGCGCTATCCTGCCGACAAACTGTCACGCAGTTTGGCAGGTTTATAAAATGTGTACAAGTGTTTGGTCCAAAATATTTTATTATTTATTAAAATTTAACCGAAATCCATAATTAAGTACCTTCATAAAGGTAGAAAAAGTTGGCTCAATGCAGAAAAAACACTGATAAAGCTACAAGTTACTTAGTATAGGAAAACAGATTGATAACAAAGGAAGCATTCATTATTTTCAATAGCGCTATAACATAGTTAATAGAAACCACCCAAATCTTCGATGATAACCGGGATTTTTTTTTTTGAGGATGGGGTATCATCAAATTTCCCCTCCCGCTCTGGGTGGAGCGGAAGGGAGTGTCAGACTCTTACTGACTAAAACCCACCCGTGTTCTTTCCTTAGCCCTTTATGTTCCGAGCCAGCGGTAACCCTTTCGGACAATCCCGCTGACCATGATAACCGGGATTGACTCACAAATAATGACCCTCTAAACATTTACCATAAGACATGAAGACGTTTGCCATCCATCCAAACCCTTAAAAACGATTTGTTAACGCATCCAATAACATATTTAACCCTCAAAACTGTCATTGGACGGTTTGAGGGGCTAAAGGACCTTTAGAAACTGATCCGTGCCACAATGGGGTTGCAATAAAAATAAACTGGAACCCTTACAACTCTTGTAAGGTGGATGCTAATGTGAAACCGATACATTTATGATGTTTTCCGGCTATAGATACTGTTAATATTTGATAATGTACGACTTCTGTGGACATATAAAGTTGCAGAGGTCAGGGTTAATGGCTGTTTATAAAATTTCCGGGATCGTGCTACTGGCTAGTTTGGTTACTCGAAATTAAAATTTCTTATGTCTACAGATCAGGGATTGAAAAGGTTCCTAAAATACCGGTAAAGAACCGGTATTTAGTGGTTCCGGTTGCTAGAACCCGAACCGGAACCGGAATCTTAATTAGAACCTTTATTTTACCGGTTCTTTAGCGGTACGAGTACGAGTCCAAACGAGTTCATACGATGCCGCTCAGCGCAGGACAATAGCGGCAAGGTAGGAGATTTTGTAAGAGGGGAGAGAGGTACATTGCATTTGTAGATTGTCCTTTGTCCATTTTATATTAATTTATTAACAGTAACTGTAGATTATATTATAAACCAGTAATAATAATTACTGTCAATATTTGCTGACACTGTACAGTACAGACTTCTACCTGTGCTTCTACTCACCAATAATTCGAAGGCGAACTGAAAGAAAAGATACGCTAGCCACGCGTAAAACATTATCCCCTTCTTTCTTAGAGAACCTTTAAATCGGATGATACGGAACCGGTATATTGGAACCTTTATTTGGAACCGGTACTATGGAACCAGAACCAAACCGGAACCTGAACCGGAACCCTACCGAAAAGAAGAACCTTTTTAAGAACCGAAATGAAGAACCGTAACCCAAATTCGTACCGGTTTTCAATCCCTGCTACAGATGTTCCATTGTAATTAATACTACTTATTAAGATTATCATAATTGTTGCATAATCATTTTCCCATCTGTTTAAATTTTATGACTATCATCACAATTCATAACGTTTATCTCATGAATCTGAATGAACACTGTAATTTGGAAATATTGTAAAATACAATATTTTTAAAAGAGTAACCGTAAAGTTTCCTACCTGCTCTTCTCCATAGGAGACAACCTGATGGAACCGTACACCTAGCTTCTGACATTTCAAAGTGCCCATGTCTCTGAATCCGTTAAGCCTGGTGAATTTTAACTTTTTCGTTTGTCACTGCAATTTGGACACCATACCATGTCTTATAGTGAAAGTAGTCTAGAAAGTAGTCTACAAACAAACAATGCCTCTTTTTTTATATTTTTATGAACTAATAATCTGTACAATTTATTTGTCATCTGTACCCTTTTCGTCGTGTTCTTTATGAGTTTTAATTTGACGCGTTGTTGGTCAAACAATGTTCATATTTTTGGGTCCTCAAGTTCTCAACTGGATATTGGCCGGACAATTTTATGAAGGCTGTTCCTGACTCGATAAGAGTAATGACGAAGTACTGGCTTTTTATTAACGAGTGCCAGTAATTGCTTTTACCAAGAAAAGCTTGAAGCTTCTAACAATTATGGTAGACGGAAGATTGAAAAAATTACTAGAATTATGTTAATAATTTTGTTATAGGAGCCAGGACCAGGAGCAAGGTAAAAGCTGTGACAACTTTTCATTATAATGTAATTTGTTATTTTAGCATATTCTTGACTCGATTTAAATTGAATAAAACACTATTCTCGTTTAACGAACAATATTTAGGATACTTACAAAGTTTTGCAAAAAAGGGTCTAACGTTCCGATAGTTTTGATGTATGAAGGCTTGGTATTCGATGAACAACTTAAAAGCTAATTAAATCTAGTTTTTATTCAACCAATGAATGACCTCATCTCGTATTTCATTCTCATGTAGGTACTTCATTCAAAATCAATATCATTCTATATTTAGCTACTAAAATTTTTAATCTAAAAGATGACACTCCTTATTTCAGTTACTTTCAAAAGAAACTGTCTGTCTTAGAATACAACCCGCAAAAAACGTCACAGCTGCTTCATCCACATTTGCTTCAATATTCTGCAGTAATTCATTACAGCCGACTTTAGCTACAAACAGGGCCACTGTTTTGACAGATGTTCATCTGAAATTGTTATTTTTGTCGCCGGGGGTGTTAATTTGCGTCGTTTGTTTAAACGCCAGACCGCACGTCAATTAAGGGATTACTAAACGTAATTTGCATGTAATAACTTGAAAGGTGGCGTTGAGGTGAAGTTTGTCATCTGGTTTTTGGGTAGTATGAATTTCTGGTGGCTTTGATGGATGTATTTTATTGTTTGGCACATTCTAGCTAGCTTAGCCGCGTAACTTGATGCTGGAATGGTAAATAAAACTGGCCAAGTGCGCGTCCGTACCACAAGGCAAAAACGCCGAAAAAAACACGTTTGTTGTATGGGAGCCCCCCTTAAATATTTATTTTATTCTGTTTTTAGTATTTGTTGTTATAGCGCCAACAGAAATACATCATTTGTGAAAATTTCAACTGTCTAGCTGTCACAGTTCATGAGATACAGCCTGGTGACAGACAGACAGACAGACGGACAGTGGAGTCTTAGTAATAGGGTCCCGTTTTTACCCTTCGGGTACGGAACCCTAAAATCCGTAGTTTTGAGAAACGCAATAGAATTTCAATGAGATTTACATCTCCATCCAGTTTTTAAATGCTACTGACACTATGAGTGCCGCACTTGGTTGGTATTGGAACTTCAAAACAGTTGGGAATCATAAATTATTTTTATGGTAAGCAGGAAAAAAAAGGGAAAAGGCTAGGCAGATGATTAGGCAGGAAAAGTAAAAATTATTATAATTATTGGAATCTGCCTAGCTTTATCCCAATGTTGGCCTGTTGGGGTCGGCTTCCAGTCTAACCGGATGCAGCTGAGTACCAGTATTTTACATGGAGCGGCTGCCTATCTGACCATAACCCAGTTACTGGGTAATACTATACCTACCCCTTGGTAAGACTGGTTGTTAGACTTTCGGGTTTCTGACGATCCTTAACTACTGAAGATAAGAAGATAGATCACAACGATCTGAAATTAAAAGTGTTCATTGTTATCATTATTTATTACCATTTCCAGTAGGCTATTTACTGCTGTTTATCATCATTTTGCTGACCATGAGCCCGATTAGCCAGTTTTGAATAAAAAACATTTTAACATCCCGTCCCACTCAACCTTCAATTAGAAACTTTGTAGGATGTACCGCATAGTTTCCATCGTTCATCTGTCTGTGTATTTCCAAGGCATAAACAAATATAACAATACACGCGAGGGTGTCGCAAGCGATTATTAGTCGGATGTTAGTCGTGACGGTTCGGCGAGACAGAACAAATAGGTACTGCGATTGTACTGCGACTACGTCGTCGTGCTGAGTTGGTGAGACTTTCTTTTGTTTAATTTTCTATTACGTACATTGTTGCCGGGTAATTGTACCTAATAGAAATTGCCTGAGGATCGGAAGAGATCATGAAACTTAAATTTAAAAGTCAAAGTCAAATCATTTATTTCCCTGCGGACTCTCCGTCCGCATACCGGCCCATCGTGCTGCTCGACGAGGTTGGCAAGCTCTTTGAGAGAGTAATTGCGGGCCGCCTCGTCGGGCACCTGGTGAGGACGGGGCCGGATCTTGCGGAAAGCCAGTTTGGCTTCCGCAAGGGGCGCTCGACGGTGGATGCCATCATGCGCGTGAGAGCCCTCACGACGGGGGACGCGGTGTCCCGGGGTGGGGTCGTCGTGGCGGTGTCACTCGACATCGCCAACGCGTTTAACACCCTGCCCTGGGGCTGCATTGGGGAGGCACTCCGGTGCGATCACCGGGTGCCGACCTACCTCCGTCGAGTAGTCGGGGCGTATCTGACGGACAGAGCCGTCATCTACCCCGGTCGCGATGGGGAGTGGAAGTAAAATGCACTTTTGAAAGTCAACATTTTCAAGAAAATAAGAATTTATTCTAGGTACTTTCTAAAGCGTCCGAAAGAGTTACCGCTAGCCCGGAACATAAAGGGCAAGGAAGGAACACGATGGTTTTAGTCAGTAAGAGTCTGAGGGGTCAGTCGATGATTTCCCATCCTCAAAAAAAAAGAGGTAGTATTAGTTCTTGTTAGGAATCAAGTCATCATCTGCCTAGCCTTTTCCCAACTATGTTGGGGTCGGCTTCCAGTCTAACCGGATGCAGCTGAATACCAGTATTTTACATGGAGTGACTGCCTATCTGACCTCCACAACCCAGTTATTGGGTACGATACCCCTTGGTAAGACTGGTTATAAGACTTCCGGGCTTTTGACTACCCGTAACGACTGTCAAAGATCCGTGTATGACAGCCGGGACCAACAGCTTAACATGCTTTCCGAGGCACGGAGGGGTCTTGGTATATAAAGATCGTCATCCATCCATGGACCAACCGCGGCAAGCGTAGCTTAACCTGATCGATCGAACCGTGTGACTGTTATTTCTTAAACACAAGCTCCTCCCCTCCCCTTGTTAGAAATCAAATGTTACCAGATAGGTAACTATTTACTAAACATCGACTTGATTACAACGAGGATTCGTTAATCAGAAGTTGTAACAGACAACTCCTGATTGACGAATCCTTGAAAGTTCTAAAGTCAATGTTAGCAAAATGGTTTAATTAAAACCAATCCTTTATGTTTGAGTTTGAATCAATATTTCTATGGGTTTTGGATTTCGTAGAATTAGAATAACTCAAAACTCTTGGTACATTTACAAGTCGATTGCGGCAGTATCTGATCGATACTCAGAAAGAACTGGGCTTGACCGTCACAAACACGTCCATAATATAGCAGATGGCTCTGCTCCACACGACATGTTTGTCTACACGTTATCCTGTAGAGAAAGACTGAGACAACTGTGTAAAATGAAACGCATATAACATAGGTATTACAGTAGAAAATGTATAAGCAAATTACGCTATACTCACTGTACATAATTATTATAAAACCATAACATAACAATATATTACTATACACCAACATGTAAACTCGTACACATACACGCTTAAAAACATGTTTATGTTTTTAAGCGTGTACCTATGTTTATTAGCTTACATCATCATCAGTGTCATTAATTACATAACATAATATTATTACCTACCTCTACTGTGATAATCAAGTAATCCAGTAGATACTACACAAGTATTTAATAAGTTTAAAATTTCAAAATCTTCCTTTCTGTTGGTTTTAAAAGCAAGTCAATTGTGGGTACTTGCCACCTTTATAATATACGCGCCGCACTATGTGAGTACCATTTTGTTAAAACTCAGATGTGTCTTCTCGACATCCGTCAGTCACTAACGGGATGCAGCAGAACAGTAGCGTCAGGTATGGTACCTGGCATAAGTCAAAGTCAAAGCATTTATTTCAAATAGGCACATAAAAGGCGCTTTTGAACGTCATGCTGAGCTGGACTGCCATTTGGTGCAACCATGAGGACACACCGCCCAGTAGTGATCAACCGATAAGGATGTATAATGAGCTAGGTGTCTATGGGTGAATTTATTTTTTTAATCTTTGTTTCTTTTTTTTTTTCTTTCACCTTTTTTGATGTTTTTTTAATACATATGTATATTGTATCTTTTGTTGCACTGAATAAACGTTTTATCTATCTATCTAATAATCTATATTTTATAACATCTTCGCTCTCGTACATTGAAAAGTAGCTCGGCATCTTGATGAATGATGTGCTTACACTATTGACTACGTTGTAAGTTGAAACATGATACATCATTCCAAGTATGTTTATTTAAGCAAAATGATGCATTACGATTTTGTTTTTCTCGACTAAGAAAGGGTTGTTTATGTAAACTACCTAAAATATGAAAATACATCTTACTAGGACAACATGGTCACCCGTGTGCTCATTTACTTTTGAAAATATTTCGCTGCACTAATTTTCGTGTCTTCCAAACATTTCCCACTACATTTGGAACCTTACCTTCTCGAACGTAGGGTTCTTTATCCCCATCTTGTCGTCACATTGGGTCATGGATCAGTGTTGTAACCGCGATCACGGTTTGCCTGTTCATTGTTTTCGTTGACGACAGCGCGTTGTGTCGCAATGTTCAAATGCCGAACGATGAATACAGTCTGACCCTAGTACCTCAAAGGTCATTGTATAAGGAGGTAAAAGTACAAGTAAGAAAGGGAACATGATGTTTACAACGTTAGAAATTGTTTGAATTTGTAATGTGGGTACATTTATCAGCTGATTTGTAGACACCGGGTAGCTCATTGCCAAAATGACTGCTTTTGGGAAACTGCTCCGTTGGTCTCGTGATCGCAAGCGCGCCTGCTGAGCGTGGGATCCTGGGTTCCATTCTCGGATCGGGCAAAGTGATATTGGGTTTTTACCCGACTACGGCGAAGCAAAAAGAAGGGTTATGATTTTGACCGGTATGTATGTATGTATGTATGTTCATCTGTTCCCTCATAACTTCAAAATTACTTATAATAATTTGACAAATGAGCTATCGTTAGAAGCGTCTTGACAGTCCGCTGTGTATAGGTTAAGTGACGTCACAATAAATTCAATATCGCGCCCTCTAGAGGACGTAAAGTAATGAATTTAAAAATAAATATTTTGGGATGGTGCCTTGTTGGGTATGAAATGAAAGGGCTTAATTAGCACATTTCAAAAATATAAATATTACTGAAATAAGCCCCAAAATAATTCTATGAAAAATAAGTTTAAAAACTAAAATGCGACTACTGAAAAGGATGAAACAAGAAAGTAACTTTCCCGTGGTCGCTTGCCGCTGTACTAACATACTTATAGGATATGGAAGCATGCGACCACGGGAATGTACCTACCTTCTTGTTTCATCCTCTTCAGTAGTCGGGTTTTAGTTTTTAAACTTATTTATATTAGGCATTTCTTAGTACCAGCCAGTAGTTTGGAAGTTGGCGGTATGATACCCCCATGCCTCGGAAAGCACGTTAAAGGCTCCTTCAAACAGGCGCGACACGACACGCGACACAAATGCACCGCAAGTCGCGCAACGAGCGGTGCCTTTGTGTCGCGCGCGATTATATCGCGTGTCGCGTCTGATCTCTCTGCGGTTGTATCGGATTGCCATCCCAACGGACTATAACAGTTAGAGAAGAGAGAGCGCACGCTTATCTGCGCATACATTTGTGCATGACTATAATATCTCCCGCGCCGATGGCTGGTCTCTGCTGAGATTGGTCGCCATGGCAGCGGAGGACTATTATTATTTTGGGAATACCACGCACAACGGACCGAATGGGAGTCTAAGTGCGGAAAAGGGAGTCCCATCATATTTTGGGAATAAAATAAAACTATGGTGAAAGTTACTAATAGACGGCATAATAATGTAATGTATTTGATATCATTCGTCAATCACATTAAGTCATTATTTTTTGTGATCACAAATAATACAGATTGTCTTCGTTTCATAACATTTTCATCAATTTTTTTTTAAGACGCTACTGAAATTCTTCGAAATCTTATCAAATTGTTTATTAAATCAATATCTCAGCACATAGATATAGCTGCAATACAGATCGGCTCTGATCGTAAATCCTGTCGGATTAGGGTAACAAAATGATTACAAGATAATTTTCCATCAAACTCCTGTGAGCATGAGTGACTAACTGGCGAAGATTATTTCATCTCGGCGTACAACGTCAGAATGTTAATACGTGTAGACAGCCCGCGGGCCAGTAGACAGACATCTTCAATGTTATGCTAGCCTAGTACTCGTACTATTTGTTCACTCGCTTATGGGCTGATGAAATGGATGTAGTAAAGTAAAGTGTTTTTGGAACCTAGGAATTTGTGGAGTAAGTGTTTTCGGAACCTAAGAATTTGTAGAGTATTATAGAGAAAATGTTTTTGGAACTTCCTCTTTATTGAGTAGGTACTCGTGATAATAGCGGTAATTCAAAGTGGGATCATCGTCGTAATTACTTTTACCTTTGCCTTCTTCTACCAATTGCTGAGTACTAAAAAAGCTGTCTATTTCTTTTTGTGCCATGCTTCCCTGATCTTGCGAGTATCTATCAAGTAATGGGGTGACATGGCGTTTTTGTGTAACGAATTTTATATTGGGTCCCCACCTATGAAATTGGCGCTTTTTTTTTCACAAATAAAGAACCTTGTCACTTCTATTATTTAAAATATTCATCAATTGCTTGATATTCTATCGGATTATGAGCATCATAGACAACTACAAATAGTAAAAAAACCTTAGTACATATAGTTTTCTAAACATAAAAAATACCTTAAAAATTACTCCTTTTTTGTTAGTAGAAATGACCACTATGTATTTGTTTTAAACTTAGCCAAAACTTATTTTTGTCGCTTAATCTAAGTGGCATACGTTATCTTAGTGTTTAAAACATTAGTGTTCATAGTTGTTAAATAAATTAAGAAAATGTTACTATGAAAAATGCAACTTCTTTAAAATTCTCCATACAAAACGCTGATTTCATAGGAGGGGACCTAATATAATAAACATTCGTCAATATTGGCCTCAAGAGAAGCATGTCTAGTGCAAACCAGAAACAAAACAGTAGGTATTTTAGAATTTTCTACATAATAAAAGTCTTAAATTCATTCATTCATTCACTAACTGACACACAACGCATAGCCTTATAAATCTCTGGATCTAGGAAGCTTGATTTTTTGTACAAGAGTTCTTTAAATAACGACGGTCAGCACTAAGAATGGATTTTTAAAAACGCATTCCCTCTAAAGAGATTGAAAGTTTAAAGAATGAAAGTTTGCATAGAAGTTCGTCATTTCTACTGATGGGAATCATATTGGGCACACTGCTTGTACCTATAAGAATTAAAATGACTTCTCATATATTAGCACTAACAATGGATTTCTAATAATGTGTAACTATTCAGTATAACATGTTGTACAGTTTCAGTGAGTTTACAACCCAAAGTAGCGCGTGCGAAGCCAAAACTATCAGAATTCAACTAGCGGCTCTTTCGTCGCGCCTAATGCAGTTAGTTGCCTACCTGCAGGCACTTTTCACTTTTGGCTACATCTAGACAGAGACATTAGATAGAATACGGATTTAAAGTTCCAGACAATTACCTATATCAGAACTTCTAGTCTGATAGTAGGTACATGTAACTACTATCACTATTTTTATTGATAAGTACTAGGGACTTATATTTTGACGACTGTTTTTGTCTCCATAGATCTAGCTTTCCTGCAAATAATCTTATATGATCTTTCTTTGTTTGGTAGAAAATATGTAGATGCTACGATACATGTAAAGTTCTTATTAAGAACATTATTTTCAAGTTTAAATCCCGTACAGTTGGTGAAGGAATATTTACTCAATTTTCAACTTTGTTGAAATTGAAAAGATTTCATACTTTGGTGCATTAAACGAAGGTCTTAAAGTATGAATATCAATTTCATATGCCATCAATTCCATCTTATTTGTTTCGAAAAGACTTTAATAAAATAAAGCAAAATGAAACTCTTCTGTTCATAATATTCAGCGTAGTGAGTTAGTTCTTTCTTTATATTTTTACCGCCTTCAAAAGAAAAGAAGGTTATTTATTGTATGTACTTATTGTTGTGAACTTATGTAAAAGCGTTCAAATGGCTAGTCGAGGTCAAGCTACAATTAATATTGAGGTAAATAGGTACTGTTGATTATTTATGTTGAATCCTACCTGAAGATACCTAAACCTACCTAAAAAAAATCCCAAGAAAATTTAATGTAAGCAAACTTAATCGACCGTCAAAATCACTACCAAGTAGCATTCAGCTAAAAAAAGTTACAAAAGCGCTTGTTGCCACTGTTAAATTAATTTACGCACCAAAAATATGTGCGCCAATAACTCACGTTGGCAATCTTCGGCAATTTCCGACAAATCCCTTCGACATAAAAGCAAATCGCTTGGCGATCTGTCAGCGAGGTTGGAACGGCAAAAAATTTGAATTTCTTACGGCATAAGCGTCATAAATAAAAGGAGGCGGCAAACTTTCTGCCGTTACCGGTGTGAGGTTGCTGAGGACGTATTCTAGAACTCGACAGGGTTACGTTTACGAGATCTCGTATAATCTCTCATGCAAATTAATTGAATCCAAAGAAATTAATTACGTTTTACTACGCAAGGTTCATAATTTTGGGTCTCCCATTTTGGAAAATCTATTCAATTTAATTCTGTTATCAATTATCATGCCTGCAGCTATCATTGGTTGACCAAAATGTCAATCTATGTACGTATGTTATAAATTTATGTTATAGGTGGGTAGAGCGCATCAAGGATCTTTTGGCGACTGTATGACATTGAGATTAGGGGTAATGTTGTTAGTAATTTTTTTTAATTGTCACAGAAACTGAAAAAACAAGATGGCGACGTTAGTTCCAAAGATCATTGTACCGTTGTATCAACTTATTGACGCAGATTTCACAGAAGATTTGATTTTGCGGGGATAAATCATGCGATAGCTTGTGCATAACTTAAACTCACTTCCAAACCCGTCCTGAAAACAATTCCTTTTTTTGCCCGACCTAGAATCCAAACGGTTAGTTAACGTTGACTACAAACAAATAGCATACATTCAGAATAAGGTTATGTGGGCACAATTTGTCGGCGCGGACGTTCGGGCGCGCTCTCCGCAGGAAATGAGCGTATTTGTCTTACCTGAGCGAGGCATGGGGTCTTTTGTGGCGATAAGCGGGATACGCGTATGATAGGATACTGTATTAAACAGGATGAGCTGCAAGCTGCACCTGCCTCATGCGTGACAGGTGATAGTTATTAATATTTTCATGATGTTGCGTTTACTAAGACCATAATCATCAGCATAATTAGCCTATAATGTCCCGATTGCTGGGACACAGGCCTCCTTTCTGTGAGTGGGAGTGGGCCATAGACACTACGCGGGCCTCTGCGGGTCGGTGGATACCACACGTCTTCGGAATTTTTGGTTCTAGGACATGCCGGTTTCCTCACGATGTTTTCCGTTTTGAGAGCAGTGGTGATGAAATTAAATAAACAAGGTAAGGTGCCTGCCTGGGTACGAACTACTTACAACTCGTCAGTCAGGGCCAATACTCCTGAGCCATCACTGCTCCCATCATCAGCATCAGCGTACTATTATAAACTGATGATCTTCTACCACATATTCATTACCAATCAACTAGCCCTTAAAGATCGTCGTCCCATCTAGTCTGAGGGCGCCCTACATTTCTTTTGCCAATAACTCGGCTGCCCCATCAGTCATAAGTAGGTTCGGCAGTTAATATGGCCGCTCCAATAACACTTCGGTGTGACCAAGCCATGTCGACGACTTTGAGTCTCTATCCTATCATCTATTCAGATAAACTTTCGAGTTTCTTATTCAAGTTCGGTAGACTATGAAAAGGGATATGCCTCAGCATAGCCCAGAATTAGAATTAAGTTTTTTGAAGTGAAAACTTCTTTAGCGGCGTTGTACACCTTTTTTGTAATGGGTAAAAAATGTTAAACTCGCGTCAGGACACGACCTGATCGAAAATTCGTAAGACGGATGGCCGTAGCCGGTACCGCGCGTGTTTTGTTTATAAGACGATTCACAAAATACAACGTAATTGTTCAAGTTTTCACTTCTGTCGGCACTCCCGGAGTGCCACTGTTTTTTTGTGCAAATACACCCCCTATTACATGGGACTAAAACATAACTGGCGTAATGTGGGTTTACTTTAGAAAAACCTCTGCCTAACCCAATGGTGAATATATGTGTGATGTTCTGTATGAGAACAGTAAATATTGATTATGCTCTAGCCAACACGAAAGAAGATCGGCATTACAAGTTTATTTTATAAAGCACAGCTATCACTGCTGGCTGAAAACCTGTTAAAGTTTAAATTGTGTTCTAGAATGACACAATAAATTGCTATACAAATATATTTGGCGTTTAAATACGTTGTGTTATATGATATTAGATGTTTAAAAGTGAATATGACAGAAACGTTTTATCACGTCATCGTTTGCATACGTTGTGTCACTAATAGTACAACTGATATGGCGTATAATGGACGCAACATCTAATGTCGTTCAACGTATCCATACGTTCTGGCAGGACGTATATTATAGATGAATAGTAGTAGCATCACAACGTCATTATACGTCAAACGTGAAGTAACGTTCTGTCACTTTCGGTGTTATTGTAATGTGTAATATGGTCACAGCGTATAGCACCGTTTGGGTTAAAGATTCTTTATTTATTCTAAAAGAACATAAATTGTTCACTTAGCGAATAAATACATAGCTAAGGTAAGGTCCTGGAGTGCCACTGTTTTTTTAATGTAAGTAGGTGTGATATCGCATTTTGTGTGCAAAACTAGCATATGTCGTTAACTTTAACGTTTCACGTATTTATACGTTTTGTCATATCATAAATGCCAAAATGGAGTGCCCGAATCGTAACGTTGATATACCTCCAACGTATAACGTTTTGTCTTATTGCATGGTGTAATTATATATTGAGATTGGTACAACGCAACTGACGTTAAAAGGACTTTTAATAAGGAAAAATTAAAAAGACATTTCTCCCGCTACCACTAACGCCTTACTCACTCCAAAGCAAGAGCTACACATTTATAAATTCACTTACCAACATTTATGAATGTTAATAATTAAAGCCACTATAGCTCGGTGCGATTTATTTGGTGCTCCAACTGTTTATGCACCGTTTGCTACCGAATCTTGAAGTCAGGCAACTGAAGTCATATTGTGGCGAGCGGAAGCAGTTCATGCGGTAGAAATGTATTGTTTTCTTAGCTTTGTAATATTTCTTAGCTTACTTAAAAGGAGAGATGCTTGAAGGTGGAGTTGAGTTTAGGATTTCATATCGCTGTGTGTTTATGAAAAAGTATTGTATGAATCATTCATGACAAAAGGATGGCAAGTAAACTGCAGTATGTACCTATCATAAGAGCGATTATACCAACTTTCAAGCCCTTGTTTTTCGAAATGACTAAACCGATTTTAATGAAACTTCATATGCATACGCAGGATACATAGGTCTAAAAAGTTACTTAAGAACATTTTCGAAATTTCTTATTTAAAAAAAGATAACTGGAAATCTCTGTTTCTATGGAAAATTTAAAATCGGTCTAATTTGGCTGTAACACTTTTTTTCGAAAATGTTCTTAAGTAACTTTTAGACCTTTGTATCCTGCTTATGCGTATGAAGTTTCATTAAAATCGGTTCATTCATTTCGAAAAACAAGGGCTTGAAAGTTTGTATGATATGCCGTACGGCGTAAACGCTCTTAAGCGCAGGCCAAACTGGGCATGAAGCCAAGATCGCTTAGCTTCGCTCATGTAGCGATCGCATCTTTTCAATCTTTGGTTCATAGTTCGTAGCCTAGTGTCTGTACTAACGACAAGTCAAATTTTTTGAAGAATTAGAACTATGAAATATTACTGTGCTCTAACAGAGAGTCTAACCAGCTACTACTGCACTCGCACTGTCTCACTAGTGCAGTACCTACCAAGTGAGACCATTGTTTTGCTGCGAAGCAGACTAACAATTAATTACCGTGAATCATAATAGAGGGCATAGCACACGTATCAAATCGGAAAGGGATCGTCACCGTATCGCCTTTCGCCTCGCCGTCAAACAGATGTCAACCAAACGTAAGCACATAACCTGAGCAGATCAGAAACTCCGATACATCGACTCGGCTAAAGTTAAGCGACGGCGACGCCGCGCTTACGGCTCGCCGACCGCTGGTTGATGGTGCAGCAGGCAGGCCGGAGGGGCGAAAGGGGCAAGGGAGGACGAAGAGACGTAAGCTCAGGTGCGGAAAGACGTAAGCGCGGGGATGACGAGCCGTAACGCACCGCACCGCGGTTCATGAGCTTGTCCCGAGGCGAGGCGATTACGTTACGATTCCGATTACTTAGTGTGCGTTGCAGTAGGGAGTTTCATACAAAGAATACTGAACGGCTCGAGTTGATAGGGTACCGATCCCTTTCCGGTTTGATACGTGTGCTATGACCTTATTAAAGCTGTGATTCATCGGCCTTGGAGCCTATAAATTTAATTTGTGAGCTTAGAATAGGATAAAACGAAAAACGCTATATAAAGCGAGGCTAATCTATATCTATATAGAGTACATTGTATAAAAAATTGTCGCTTTTCGGGTAGGTAAGTCTGTGTGACCATTCAGTTGTTCTAAACTACACAATGTATTTTGATGCAGTTTTCATTATTATTTAAATTCTTTGTTCCGGAAGGTTTATGTATTTAACCAACACATTTAAAATAAAGATATCTCGATGTTCTGTGAAACAGAAGCGGGTCTTTAGTATGAAAATAATAAAAAAAACAAAACACTTCTGTTTGAGAAATATTAGAAAGAGGATACGAATCGCCAGGGCAGAATAATTGTTTCGCATGGCGAGAGATATAAGCAGGTTCGTGGAGATGACGGCCAATCTCGTTTAAACAGATGCTGAGGTACAGATGAAGATAATGTTTGACCTCATTTAAAGGCTATGGGGAGACATTTTTTATGAGAATATTTTGTGGGGAAAAAAGATTTTGACGGTGAAAATGGTAGAAATTAATGGCACGCTTCATCTTTTACAAATGATGATTATTTTGGGGGTATTGTTTTATTACTTAGTACCTTTAGGTACAGTACTGACACTTGTTAGTGCGACAATTTTAGTAAGGGAGGGCGCCCACGAGCAACTTTTGTCTCCGCAACTAATTTTTCTCTCACATCAACGGGTTTGTATGAAAGTACACGCATGTAGCGACGCGACAGCTGGGAGACTCTTTTGTCCGCGTGTTTGGACGCGACTGTCGCTCGTCTATTGCTTTCAATGAAAGTGCACGCACGGCGACAAAAACGTTGAGGGCTAGCCTGTTACCGATCAACCGAAAAAGTAGTGTTGTTGTCGCTCCCGTGTGCGCATCGTCCAAATCTCGGGCAAGCTGGGCAACTAAGTTGCTCGAGGGCGCCCTACATAATAAATATCAAATTCGCAAAGAAAGAAAGAAAGAAAATACGTTTATATGCGGTAAACATGACGCAAAAAAGAACAAATAAAAAAAAACAATAAGAAAAGGTACGCACAAAGCACGTTTTCGTTTGTATGAAACTGACAGGTGCCAAGCACGCATTCTCTCGTCAGCCGCGTGGTAGTGCACCTCTGCTTGAAGGCTCCTACAAACATGCGCGACACGCGATATAATCGCGCGCGATACAAAGGTACCGCTCGTGGCTCGACTTGCGGTGCCTTTGTGTCGCGTGTCTTGTCGCGCCTGTTTGAAGGACCCTCGACCCTTTGGGAAAAATAGGCGTGGTGTTATGGTATGACAATATGTTGTTCTTATCAAACTTTGAATATGACCAACTCATCATTTTCTTTATGCTTGTTGATTGCCTTCGAACCTCCATAGCCTTAATTCATTTAATTTATTCATCATAAGTCGTTAAGGATAATATAGCATAATAAGCCTTAAATGTTCCCACTACTGGGACACAGGCATCCTTTCTTTGAGAGCTTCAGGCTATAATCTACCACGCGGGCCCAGTGCGGGTTGGTAGATGTCACATGTCTTAGAATTTTTGGTTCTAGGACATGCCGGTTTCCTCACGATATTTTCCTTCACCGTTTTAAGAGCAGTGGTGATGGTATGATTTAAGAACACAAAGTAAAGTGCCTGCCTGGCTTCTAACCCACGGCCTACATCTCGTAAGCCGGGGCTGTTACCACTGGGCCACCATTGCTCCTCAAGTATTTGTAATTATTGTAAACTTTTCTTTTCTACTTTTCAGGTCAACACCACGATTGGTTGGGTCAGATGCATCATACAAACTGAGCCCGTATGAAAAGGAAGCCTTGAATGCGGTAAGTTTTGTGATTTTCTTATTTTTACATAATATAATCAAAACGTGTTGCGATAGGTACAGTCACGAGCATAAGTGTGTATACACTTGGCTTTATTCAAAGACGATTTTCTCCTTTAGTTTTGAATGAAATTTTATGTTATTACGAACAAAGTATTTTCGAACCCATAGGTTTATGTAAAGTGTCGTATTTCAACGTTGCAATCGTTATTTCACGAAAAAATCGCAATTGAAAGTTGCCAAGTGTTGATATATTAGTGCTCGTGACTGTACCTCATTATTTTAATATCTGAACTATTACCTACTAGACAGGGTGTCGGGCACAACCTATTACCAAGGATTCAGCACATGACTCTGAATCCCCTGATTTGAAATTTTTAGTCAGTTATAAAAAAAAATTGCTCTTCCATACATTTTGACCGCGTATGTCTTGCACTTTTCTATGAAACAGGAGATTTCTATTTACTTTCTTCGTTTTTTTTCTGTTTTGTTTTTCTAGATCTAGATTTATTTGCTGAATTCATGGTTACAGTATGCGCGTCGATGTGCACCTGTATTGCTTGATAACAGCAACCAAAAGTCAATTTTCGCACTATTTAGAAATCTCCGGATTTCTATAATAGTGCGAAAATTGACTGCGACAGAGAAATGACGACGAAAACTAGTTTTCTGAGTGAAGCCTCAAGTATTGTCAAATTTTAAAGGAAGATGAAGCTTTGATTGGTAGACTATTACATTGGGTTAAAATAAATCATTAGGAAGTGGTATAGGCTCGTTTATTTGAATTACTAGGAGAAAGCATTAACCGGGATTTACACTAACGTCGATTTTCGCCATGCGGCTGGTCGTTTACCAAATCGCTTCACAAGCTCGCCACCCCATTTACACAGGTCGATAAAAATCGCAAGTGACTAGTTAATTTTGCATTAAGATGTCGACCTTCAAGCATAGATATCAACTCGGAAAGGGATCGTTACCGTATCAACTCGAGCCGTTCAGTAATCTTTGTATGAAACTCCCTACTGCAACGCACACTAATCGGAATCGTCACGTAATCGCCTCGCCTCGGGACAAGGGCGGGCGATCGCCTGCGACTGAGCATTTTAACTGTCGAGTACCTGCCGCCGCACGACAAAATACGAAACCAGCTCTATACTCTACTTTGAAACTTGCGACTTTAGTCACCGGCAGCGTAGCCGATTTGCCATTTAGACAGTCGGCTATAGGCACATGTGTAAAGCCCGCATAACAATTGGTCTGCGTTTTTTACATACAAATAAAAGATCCAGATTCCAATACCCATCGTGCTAATTTAAGCCGAAGATATCAGTGGATTAAATACTATGCAAAGTAAACACAGTTATCTCCAAGTTATTGCGTACTAGACAAATAATAACATAATTATACGGCACGCATGTGCCCTTGCAGAATAATTGGGAGCAAGGTGGAAGGTTTTGCGGAACGTGATAAATGATTTTATTTCTGTAACTAGGTTTATATACTTTTACACATCTATCATATTTTTAAAAACTAGATGAGGTCGGCGTTTCCTTTCTGACTACTCTGAGAAGAAAGGCTGAAACAAACTCGGAGGTCACAGTCTCTTTTAAAGTCTGGACTTTAAAAGAGACTGTGACCTCCGAGTTTGTGATTATGAAGATTATGTCTGGACATAATCTTGGTCAGCTCATATAAAGACCATGTAGGTAGGCATCTGAAATGGTCCTTTGAGGAAAAAACATCAATATTAAAATCAAGTCGAATTTCTGCTTTATTCGTGGTTTTTACGTTCAACAGAGGGCCTTGTGGCTCAGTAATAACAGCCGCACGGGTTGATTGATCAGGTTAAGCTACGCTTGCCGCGGTTGGTCCGTGGATGGGTGACCATCTTCACATACCAAGATTCCTCAGTGCCTCGGAAAGCACGCTAAGCCGTTGGTCCCGGCTGTCATTCGTGGATTTTTGACAGTCGCTATGGGTCGTCAGAAGCCCGAAAGTCTGACAACCAGTCTTACCAAGGGGTATCGTATTACCCAGTAACTGGATTGTGGAGGTCAGATAGGTAGTCGCTCCATGTAAAATAGTGGTATTCAGCTGCATCAGGTTAGACTTGAAGCCGACCCCAACATAGATGGGACAAGGCTAGGCAGATGATGATGTATTACGTTCAACACATTATCATCATAGCCAACCTTTTTCACGCACTGCTGAGTATAGAGCTCCTCCCCTTTGTACCATGCTACCCTGATCCATGCGAGTCTCATCCATGTCTTCGTAGCGATCTTCTATAAGTCGTCTACCTACCTGACCCATTGGTCTGCGAACAACCATTCAACAAGTTAAAAGATCTTCTTGGATGCGTCTCGCGTTGCATATTTCCATAGGCGGTGATCATCATGTGACCCGTTGGTTTGTTTACCATCCAGTAAAGTAACGTGTTAAAGTGCATCAAATCAGTAAGCTGTCTTGAACTGCAAGATCAGCCGGTCTGATCTGTAAAAATCTCACTGTGAAACTTAGGTAAAGTGAGTTGTCTCATCACCATCATCACCTTACACCATTCACCCATCACCATTTCACCTTAGTTTTCACGAAGATATTTTAACAGGATAGCAATGCTGCCTTTAGGCGCGATTGGTCCAATTCACCTTATTCGCGATTGTGTCAGCTAGATACAATATTGTCGACACCACTGTCGAATTAAGATTGTGACTGATAGTATGTTACGCAATCAGGATGGAGACTCATCAGGTCAACTTCTAGACATGGTTGGCAATTAGGGGTTCCACCGTCTAAAGGCACTTCTGGGGGCCTAAAAAGGCCACTTTGGCAGAATCATAGAAGGATAACATTATGAATCGTAATGGACAGTTAACTGTTATAATATATATTATTACGATGAAATTATCTTTCTATATTTTTTTTCAATAATTGTCCTTTTGAGACTTAGTACTTATAGAAGTGGCCGTTTTGCGAATTAGTCGTTTATAGAAATAGGCATTTTGAGAATTAGTCATTTAAAGAATTAGCCATTTTGAGAATTAGTCGATTAGAGACTCAGTTGTCATTTTGAGAAGTAGGCATTCTGCGCCTAAATCTTATCAAATCCCATTGGTGAAGGATTTTCCAGTTACTTTTTTTGTCTGTGCTAAAATACCAATAATTATACCTACGTAGCATGCGAAAAAGAGAAAAACACGAACTGTCTTCGCCATATTTATGGTTCATAATGTTATCCTTTTATGATTCTGCCAAAGTGGCCTTTTTAGGCTCCTTGGTTGCTTGTTTTGCTGTATTCTTTGGTATCCGTGTTGAATTTGACAGATTGATTCACAAATAATCAGACAGCGGGCCAATTGCGTATCAAATAAAATGACATTTCACCCCAGCGGGACAATTACGTAACATACTATAAGTAGCAATTTTCATTTTGACAGTTCAACAGCATTCATTGCGTTAATTACGTTGCTGAGCAGATACATTTTTCGAACATATGAAGCAATGGATTAGCAATATCTATCAAAATTGTTTAAATTGGGATTAATAGTGTGTTAAGGCTCCTACAAACGGGCGCGACACGCGATATAATCGCGCGCGACACAAAGGCACCGCTCGTAGCGCGACTTGCGGTGCCTTTGTGTCGCGTGTCGTGCCGCGCCTGTTTGAAGGCCTTTGGAGCCTTTACGCAATTAGGGTGCCAGTCATTACTTTATTTATGTTTGCTGAGCAGACGAATTTTTCAGACCTATGAAGCAATGGAATAGGAATATGCTTTAAAACCCACGGATGTGTATAAAAGTGTGTTATACAAAGGTGCTGGTTTATAAAACCACGCACTTTTTAGATTCGCTCTCGCTTATGCCTCAGACGTCGATTCCGTTCGTTTATTGAATTTATTGACCAATTACGTAAACTATTTATAGCAACCGAATGGCTATTCGTCTATTGCGTATTGCAGATAACATCAGCATAATGTTAGAGACTAACTGAATTGTTGCAAATAACTTCTCGGTGTAATGGTCAGTTAATTTATCGATTTTCCTTTATCAAGATTGCAAAACTAGTTTTTCTTAATTAAATCATTTCTCTCTAACGAGAATCGCTATTTCAATTTTCTATATTGTTAGCTGAACTTTATTGTTTTCATTTGCAATAAAGTAGATTTTGTGCAGTTATTATTAGTTTTTGTGCCATTACGATTTATGTCCCTACCAGTATTTTACATGAAGCGACTGGCTGCCAGCACCCTAATTGCGTTACACACTATTAATCTCAATCTGAATTATTTTGAAGGATATTGCCAGGGCCGGATTAACCATTTCGGGGCCCCTAGGCACAGCTCTTTTCGGGCCCCCCCTTTTTCATACCACAACAACGCAACTTGGCTTTTACCTTATAATGTGAAAAAAAGTTTCACTTTTACCGTGGTTTCATAAAAACACACAATTCCCTTTTTTTTTCAATTTTTTAATTGGGAGTGCTGGGCCCCTGGTCATAGTGGGCCCTTAGGCACTGGCCTAAAGTGCCTTATGGATAATACGGCACTGGATATTACTAATCCATTGCTTCATATGTTCGAAAAATGTGTCTGCTCAACAACGTAAATAACGCAATGAATGTTGTTGAACTGTCAAAATGAAACCCATTGCTACTGATAGTGTGTGTTACGCAATTGCCCCGCTGACCTCCAAAACCCACAATTGTCGGTGTCCTACAATGCTTTAAAAATCACTTTAAGTTAAAAAGGACTGCTGAGTCAAGTATTTTTTTATTGATTGTCTGATGAACGATGACTCAGAAGTGACGTTGAAGTGAATGTCAAAAGTTGACCCGAAAATTGTCATATTTCTTTTTCGTGTTTTAATTGCTATAATTTAAATGTCCATTCCTAATAACAGCGGCTTTCTATAACGACACGTAATAAAACAATAGTTCCTGTTCAGTAAGTATTCCGCAGTGTCCCATATGTTAAACAAGCGAATATTTGTTTTATGGTATTAGTTTATTAGTTATACATAATTGTATGGAGGTATATAAATGAGAATGAAGTGGTTTTGCGGCCACTGTGTTCGTAATATATTCAAATTATTGCTCATGCAGTAGAGAAGGTTATGAGTCCCATAATTCTGTACAGTTGGTACCCACATTAAAATTTTCTTCGGGAATAAATATTTGAATAACTAAAGTTTCATTTTGTTATTGAAATATTCAATTCAATTCAATCTTTATGGCATCCATAATGTGGTAAGTATAAAACAACAGAATCAATTATGGACCCACAATTTTTTTTTACAGTACGAGAGGGAAAGAGTGTTTTTATGGTTTTCCTTATTATTAAATAATTTATCTGTTTTTAACAATACTATTTGTTTTATGTACAATTTATTACCCATTTATTTATTCTCAGAATATAATTTGTGTAAGTCAATCTATTTATTATTATTTTTTGTATTATATTATATATTAATATCATTTATTTACTTAAACGCTTACGTATTTTGTATTGCACTTAGTGTATTTAATATACATAGTTATATATTTAAATTATTGTTTAATATGTTTATTTTTAACTCTTTTAATTTTATTATTTTACTTATCTGGTAAACAGTTGTTTCCTTTTGTTATTGAATATCATAATCAATTATTCATAATTCCGGCACCATCCACCGCTATGAGTGTTCAAAGTTTTTGGTTAGCAGCAGACAGGAAGACTGCAGTCCTTAGCAGCATTTTACTTCATCTTTCATTTCTCTTCACGTTACACCGCTTAAGGGGCTTACAGGACCTAAACACAAAAGACGCAAGTTTTCGAAACAATAAAAGTATATGATCGTATACAGTAAACAAAATCAGAAAAATATATGATGTTCTTCAGGAGGTAAACTGTGTTGAAAACATAATACAACTAATTTGATACGATAGAAAAAATCATGAAGATACCTCTAAAAACTTTCTTTTTACAATAAAAGCCATACTAATATATACATACAATCATTCTGATTTTTTGTCAGATTATTCTACAAGCAACATACCAAAATAGTGTTTTAATTTTTTAGTCCAAACCGTAGATTTTTTGTAATTAAATAATCGCTTCATATTTTGCAATAAATTACCAGCGTTGTGTCATCGCGCTTTCTTTTCGATGCAGTCCGACAGTGACCGCGTTTTAGGTCATGTAAGCCCCTTAATATTTCTCCTTGCTTATATTAAATCTAACATAAACGGCTATGATCCTGTTGTTATACATAGGAATCTCTTTTGTAAGTCCCTTAATAGAAAGTCTGCTTAGTTGGTAGTTGACCTGCTGTAAGGGTCGATTAACACGGATACGGCGGTTGGCGCCAACCTAAGTAAAGTTGGCGCCGTAGGGTCGTGTGGAACACAAACATTTACAACAATACGAATAGAAAATTTTACTCTTCTTAAATGCTCCTACAAACAGGCATGACACGCGATATAATCGCGCGCGACACAAAGGCACCGCTCGTTGCGCGACTTGCCTTTGTGTCGCGAGCGATTTTGTCGCGTGTCGCGCCTGTTTTGTAGGAACCTTAACTCAACTTCGTCATGTCTTGTTTAATTTATTTATTTATAGACAATTGCTTATTGCACTCACAGCTCACAACAAATCGCCGAACCGCGAACTCTTGCTGGCTATCCATTTGTATTTGACATTTTAACCATTTGTTTTGCAATAATTTTAAATTCCAGAAACGTGTTTTTCTAAAATCTAAATGTAAGGATACATGACAAATTATGTCCTGATAAAACATATTTGCCGATAGACGAACTAGAAAACATAGGAATCACACCCGTTAACGATCTTCATCATCGTTTCCCTGTCCGTATTCCAATTTATTTGGGGTCGGCACATCACGTCTTTTCCTGCATACTTCTCTAATCATCACACTAATATTATAAAGGCGAAAGTTTGTGAGTGTGTGTGTGTGTGTGTGTGTTTATATGTTTGTTACTTCTTCACGCTCAAACGGCTGGACCAATTTTGATAAAATTTTATATGGAGGTAGCTGACACCCTGGATTAACATATAGGCTTTTTTTTAATTTTTATCCCGATGTTCTTACGGGGTCGACACTTACGCGGGTAAAACCGCGGGGCCAAGCTAGTCATTTATAATTTCAGCCGAAAGACGTCCACTGCTGGACATAGGCCTCCCTTAAGCACCTCCACTTTGACCGGTACTATGCTTCTCACATCCAACGGGTTCCTACGGTCTTCACAAGAAAGACTTCGGAAGACGTAGCGTTGGAAGGCCTCCCACAAGGTGGTCCGACGAGTTCTCTATTAGTGGTCATCTAAATCGGTCGTCGTCGTAAGTACACCCATTAATGATTAACCATTTGAATTAACCATTTAACGTTTAATTGTCAGGAGTCGGTCAGAAAGTTAAAGCTATTTGCAATATATAATATCCCACTGCTCGGCACAGGCCTCTCCCCATGACTTCCAGCTCTTTCAATTAAAAGTAGACCACTCTAGTCGTTTGTTTTGTCCAGCTCGCCCGCAATCTTCTACGGGGTCTGCCGCGATGCCTTCTTGCTGTGTCAGGGCTCCAGGTGGTGGTTATATTGGCCCACAGCTCATTAAGCATACGGCAGACGTGGCCATCCCAGTCCCACTTCAGCTTAGCGGCTTTTTAAGCAGCGTCAGTAATCTGTGTTTTGCAATATGAAAAATCAATAATCTCCTATCATTCTAATAATTCTCATTTTATTCCCTACAACTATCGGATGTTTCATTTGCGTAGTTATTTAATAACTCTTATGATTTTCGTGCCAACCCTAGCACCCAACCAGTGGGTACTTGTAAACACTTTTTCACGCCATTCTAGTGCATAAAATTAGTTTCACACAAACCTGAGCTGCTCAAGACCTAACCGATTAGGGCTGGCTATTGTTACATTGTTGCAATTAAGGTATATTGCCCACAGTGGTACCAATTCAGTGAGGCGCCGATCCTTACTAGAATCGTCTTTTGTATTTCATTGCCAGAGAGCAGAACATAAATAGAAGACTCAGTGTCAGAACAAAAATTTGGAATTTGCACTTGATTACTTCGATGTAGCAGTGGCGAAGGTACGGTCAGCATCAAAAGTCGATTAACACTTCAGTTTTTATAATCTTAGTTATTGACCAAAATATTAACACTTCAGTTTTTTTAATCTCAGATATTGAGCAAAATATTTGTTGAAAATTGCATCGTACTTCTGCTGCAATTTTGAATAAATATTTTGTTCAATAACTGAGATTAAAAAAACTGAAGTGTTAATCGACTTTTGATGCTGACCGTACCATACAACTCGATTCTCACCGGCTTCCCTGCGACGTAGTATAATATTTATGTTCAGCTTTTGAAGGTTGAGACAAGTACAAGTTGTCCCAACTAAAGTTTAAGAAATCACCGAACTGAAAATGATAGTTATGAAAGTACTGATTCCTTTGGCACATGTTTCCTGGCCAATTAGAGGCTCTCGCCAATACCCGCCATTTATAAACTTAAACGTTACCGTTTGTCCACTATGATCAGAAGGCAGATAATTTACGATGAATTAAACTAAATAATCACAATCGCAGAAGACTTTATCGATACAAGTAGCAGAAGTTGGAGTTACTTTAGTCGGTTCTGTAAAAACATTACATAAATTGAATGATTTAAAAGACTTAATGTTCTACTGTTATTTAAATTATTTTCCAAAATATTAATATTAAAATCACCACAAATAATAGCGGCTTTGTTACTGGATGCAAGTTTCGCTAGGACATCTTCCATTATTGACTCAAATAAAGAAAAGTTAAGTGGGTTATTCAATTATTTTGGTCACGGAGGTATTCTCTATGTCTTTTTTTTCAGGATGGAAATCATCATATTATTTATCAGATTTAATGTAAAGCCAAGCCCCTAACACTGGTCAGCGGGATTGTCCGAAAGGGTTACCGCTGGCCCGGAACATAAAGGGCGAAGGAAGGAACACGGGTGGGTTTTAGTCAGTAAGAGTCTGACACTCCCTTCCGCTCCACCCAGAGCAGGAGGAGTCATTTGATGATTTCCCATCCACAAAAAAAAAAAAAAAAAAAACCCTCCCGCTCTGGGTGGAGCGGAAGGGAGTGTCAGACTCTTACTGACTAAAACCCACCCGTGTTCCTTCCTTAGCCCTTTATGTTCCGGGCCAGCGGTAACCCTTTCGGACAATCCCGCTGACCCGGCAGGCTTCGGCCCTGACGAGCCCCTTCAATTGATGCTGACATCTCTTTGAGGCGCGCGTGGAACACGTACGCGCCGTCCGAATTTTTTACGGGCCGTATCAAAATATTAATAAAATTTCGTGAGTCCTAGAATTTCATTTGGACTACGAAAATCTCAACCTTTAAGACAGAATAGAATATTCTTTATTATGTACACCATAAATACAAGTATTACAGAATACAATAAATGTAGATAAGTATTTCACAAGGCGTTCGCGCACCGAGGGCTCCGTACAAATTTGTAGGTATGTAAATAGATTTAAAATATTTTTTTTTTTTTAATGTACTACAAATTTACAGTTTTCGGATTTTTTTCCTTTACTTGTGCTACATGACATTGCTTCTTGCCAAATTTCATGATTCTAAGTCAACGGGAAGTACCCTGTAGGAAGAGGGGGTTGAGAGACATATAACAGTGGTAGAGGTACCTAGTTTCGTTCATTGTTCAGAGTGAACTTACTGATTCATATTTTTACACAATGTTATTACCTCCGTAATTACGGTTTATTTTAAGTAACAAAAGATTCAGTTACAGTTGTCTTTTGTACTGTTCCTGACCATTTGGGAATGAAAAGGGTATCTGTTTTGCTACGGTTGTTTATAAAGGTAAGGTTAGGCTTTCTAATTACGTTGTGGTTTCGATATATTGAGAATCTTCTATATTAAGGCAATGCTTGTACAATAAGCCTGATATACACGATGCGATTTAATTTCCAAGCACAAGTTACCGTGGCCAACTTAGAAAACCTTAAGAGGAGGAATCTAGCAAAACATCCTATATTCAGTTTTGACGTTTCTCCATAGACAGTGATTCACCTACGTTCCTGCATCGCATGCTGTCACCAGCACACGTGAGAAAATTAAAAAAATCTATAAATATTATTTTGTGTTATTTTTGCCATTAACACGCTAAGATAAATCGCCTGCGGCATAAAATATCACCATATGATCCGTGTGGTGCCGGACTTAAAGAATAGCATCGCCGTACTTCCCGTGGGTGTCGTAAAAGGCGACTAAAGGTCATAGTCCATTTATTTGTCAGAATATTCTTACAGAGTTGTTACATACTTTTAAAAGTTCATAATATTCTGTCGTTTCCGGCGTACAAATACATTTTCAGGGTTTTGGTTATTTTGTTAGATATAACATTTGATTAAATACATTAGAATAACATTAGAATTTAAAATAGTCAAATATTAGGAATGGAAATGTCAAAACGATTAAAAGGTAATAAGAACTGAATATAATTATCCTAATATTTAAGTCAACTTTCATTTCATTCATAAAATCAAGGTCGTACCGGAGAATGGGCAGCAGCGAGTTCTAATTTACCACCATACTGTGATCGCCAACTCGCCTGCCAAGAATGACAAGCACAAAAATCATAATGAATAATAATAATAATTATGTCTGAAATAAATAAATTATTATTATTAAAAACACTTGGCCCCTAGTACCCGGCGGCCCGCCTTCCCTTGACTACGGTAGCGGCCAAGGCCACGGTGAGACAGAAGCACAGAACCGGTCGAAGTGGCGGTGCTTGGGGGAGGCCTATGTCCAGCAGTGGACATCTTTCGGCTTAAATTATGTGTGAATTATGACACCATAAGTTGAAGTCATTTGTTGCTTCAATTTTATTGCAGGCCACAGGCAAGAAAGTTGTTTCGGGTAATTTGGCTTTTGTAAAAAGAGATTCTAATTATAACATAACATCACGACTGTATTCCTGAAGAATAACATCCACAATTTGGCCATATATGTTTAACTCCTACGTAACGCAGTTTCTAATTATTTTTCAAATGCCATTTTCAGTGTGGTAGAAATACGACAAAGGAATACCTAAGCCTTTTGTGTATCCGTCAGTAGCAAAATGCTCTGTCCTTTAAAAAGACTAATAAAAGCTTGTATTTGCCTACCCACATACACTGTGCTCCAAACAAAGGAAAAACGCCCGGATACCATTTGAAATATTTACCCACAGCTGTAACACGTATTTCGTAATTTCATGAATATCACGGCGACGCAAAATTCCTAAAAAATACGCTTTCAAATCATCATGATCAGCACTTCGAAAGTGAATGTCTGTATCTGTTATGTAGGGTTTCGTAAATAAATTGCTATCAACGAATTATAATTTAAGTAAATCGACTGTCATACGATAAACTCTAATTTCTTAAATATAAGTAATATAAGTTCGTTTTCTTATTATTTTTTGGTTTTGTTATCTTTGTTTATTACTAAAACAAAGATGCGAATGAAAATTAAATTTGAAAAGAACGAAAATTGAAAAGAGTATACTTAGATGGTTTGGTCTTGTTGAGAAGATGAGTGAAAGACGACTAACAAAAGGTATTTAAAAGGCAAATGTGAGTAGAAAGGCCAAGAGGGGATGCCCTAGGTCCCAGGCCTCCTAGGGTTCTTATTGGGTATGCCCTAGGTCCCAGACCTCCTAGGGTCCTTAGTGGGTATGCCCTAGGTCCCAGACCTCCTAGGGTCTTTAGTGGGTATGCCCTAGGTCCCAGACCTCCTAGGGTCTTTAGTGGGTATGCCCTAGTTCCCAGACCTCCTAGAGTCTTTAGTGGGTATGCCCTAGGTCCCAGACCTCCTAGGGTCTTTATTGGGTATGCCCTAGGTCCCAGACCTTCTAGGGTCATTAGTGGGTATGCCCTAGGTCCCAGACATCCTAGGGTACTTAGTGGTGATGTTCTTCAAAAAGGTCAGGTGTATAGTAGTCGCAATTGACGTGAGTGTGTGAAAGTAAACGAAGCAAAAGCAGTAAGGACCACAGCAGGTGATGTTTTGTAGTTTATGCCTACCCTCGTGGGAAGAAGGCGACAGTTTATGTACGTATGCACGAAATAAGTAATGTATTAAAAACAAAACTGTAGATATATATCGTACAGGTGTCTGACACTTTATATAGAATATATGTTAAGTCTAGCCAAAACATGAATACCTACTCTGTGTACAGGCCTGCACAAAAGTCTGGCGACAATTTGAGCGGTCGAGAGGTTCCATTAGCTCATCAAGACGCTTTTGTACGCAGACGTGGCGGAAACAGAAGGGATTTGATGTATAATCTGTGAGGACGCCCTATGCGCCCCTACCATGGGAACTCGAGGGAAAGGTGACGTTTTGTCGATCACGATGCTGACGGTTTGGTAACAACGATGCTGTAAAAAAATTTCGGGAAAGTATGACTTCACAATTTTTGCTTACCGACAGGTTAAGGGGCTTACAGGATCTAAACGCAAATGCATTAGATTTAGGTAAATTTCAATGTATTCTGGCTTACCCTGCAAGCAATAAAGCTAAGCTTATTTATAAATTTATATTTTTAAACCTTAAATTAACAGAGTGTAGCCGGCTGGACATTAATAGACTGTAGTCTTAAGACAATTTTGTAAGTAACTTGTTTAAGGAAATGATGGGGCTGACATGACCTGTTAATAGTTGCAAGTCCCTAATAAATAAAGAGTAAAAAAAAAAGTTGAAAATATATTAAAGAAATTCGACAGATTGTAGTAGCTTAATAACATCACGCCTGTAATCCCCGAAGGGTTAAGCAGAGGTGTACCTAAAGCATACCCACATTCCGCCAGTTATGTTGGAGTCCCATCTAATATGGGGCGAGACTATTGCCATCAACCGAGTACATATCCAGGCTCCGGGCTGCTACTGAGAAATTCCAAATGGAAAAATCCAATAACCCTTTTCCCGTCCGTATTCTTCAGCAATAATTGAGCATTCGAAAACTTACACAAGTATCCCCGGTCTAATAATGGATAAACTGCTTATACTAAATAATCTATCAATCTATCAAAATAAAAAACAGTGGCACTCCGGGAGTGCCGACAGAAGTGAAAACTTGAACAATTACGTGTGCATTTTGTGAATCGTCTTATAAACAAAACACGCGCGGTACCGGCTACAGCCATCCGTCTTACGAATTTTCGATCAGGTCACGAGTCCTGACGCGAGCTTAACATTTTTTTACCCATTACAAAAAAAGTGTACAACGCCGCTAAAGAAGTTTTCACTAATAATAAACAAAAATATAATATCAAGATATTATATTTATATTTTAATAGTTTGTAACTACCTAAGGGCTGATTTTTCAATAGACAGATATTTTTTATTCGTAGAATAAAATTGACGTCTGACAGATTTTGTATGTAAGGACTGTCAAAAATTCAAAATTATTCCACGGATAAAATTATCTAGCGTTGGAAAAATTTGCCCTTAATCTAATTTAAAGCATCGTTACATTTCTCCGCATCGCTATCGACGGGTAATGACATGTACCCAAGAGACTGTCGGCATTACCACATTGTATGGCAATACTTGTCTTATCCTCTGGCTAAGGTAAAAGCCAGCCGTTGGGTCACGGGAAGTGTCATAGTCTAGTAGTTCTAAAACCTCTTGAGTTTAATATTAAATCCAGGTGATAAAAACAACCCGTTCCGTAGTAGGGGCAACACCGTCAAAAGATACGTTTGAATAACTTGCAGCAATAATCGTTGATTGTGTCGTAACCAAGTTCGGTGGCACATCACAACGACTCTTTTGTGGTTTAATTGTACGTAGTTCTGTTGTTAATGTTCGGCTTTGAGCGGAAATATTCAGATCCGGGGTGAGGGAGGAAGGCATGAGCGATCTTTAAAACATTTAAGACAAGGTTACAGTATAAAAGCTAACACTAAAATGTATATACCTAATATGTTATACAAGAATCATCTGCCTAGCCTTTTCCCAACTATGTTGGGGTCGGCTTCCAGTCTAATCGAATGCAGCTGAATACCAGTATAATATATTATACAATTATATATTAAATAAAAAAGGAAAGAGCTCATTGGGCATCAAAAAATTCGTCCACAATGCTCTCATTGGGAAAAGTGCCCAAAAGGCTAGAAGCATTGCCACGTTGGATGGCAATGCTGATTCTTTGGACTAAAAATTGGCCTAGCTCTCTGGTTACGTGATGAGTCGATCAACCGCTTGGTATTACAAGGTTTGTTTCGAACTACGTCCAATAGCTTACTATTTCGCTTTTTAGCGAAAATGTACCTGTACAGCTAGAATAGATAGCTACTCGTAGTTACAAAATAAATGCTTTGGAGTCCCGCAAGGCATGAAGGCTATTACTTGTTGAATGGCTGTTGAAGATATAGATGGAACTGTAACATAACATAACATAGAATCCCCGAAGGATTCGGAAAATATGTACCTATAGTACTCCCATATTTTGCCAGTTATGATTAAGTCCCATATAACAGGGAGCGGGCCTATTTCCATCAACGAGGCATAAATCCAGACTCCGAGATGAATCTGATATTAATTGATCACCTTATGAAAACACAAGCCTAACTACATATGAAACAAATCAAACAGACACATACCTACACTGAAACCAAATACAACCCCACAACGATACATTTCACTTAAACCAAATCATTGTTATTCCAACGACCACGAAACGATAATGGCGATTAGTATAATGAAATGAAAACATTAGAACCAAATAAAGACAGTCACGGGGTAGGCAGATAAATAAATTTACACTCTATTAAGCCGCAGTGATTCAGCTAGTAGGGACAGAGGGAAGGAGGGTCGTGGCGCCGCAGTTCGCACACATTATGAGGAAGGAATGAGGAATATAATAATCTTAGGAGATGATCTTCCATATAGAGATTGAGATAAAGGTTTGCCAAAGTTTTAGATATAGCTTATGATGAGGAAAATGTAGTAGAAGTAACGGAGTCACTAAATATTGAATCATGTAGGATTCAAAATGACATGTCGTTTTATGTAGATTTATGTGAAATAAAATATTTTGAATTTGAATTTAAAAACAGTTGAAAATGAAATTAGCTGTTGTCGAGACGGTGCAGGTACCTATACTGTACGAGTAACATGACCAACATAGAAATGGGTTTAGTCGACGGAAGAATATACAAAATGACAGATTGTAGAAAGATTTCTACCGTCTTAAGCATGGCAATTTAGAGAAGAATACTTCTATTCTTCAGTCGATAAAAGTATACAATGTTGTTCACAAACTAAACTAAATTTAAGTTCAGTGCATCTTTTTCTTTCTATAAATTTTAGTTTAGTCCTATCAAGTTAATCCTGACGTAAATTGACGTAATTTTAGTAGGCAAGTTTTTAATCACGTCTAAGCTTGTATGAAGTAGTTTCGGGCGCAGATTAATTTGACAGGACTGAACTAAAATTTATCTTCTGTCCATTGCTTAATGAAATAGAAAGAAAATATGCACTGAACTTAAATTTTGTCTGTGAATAATGGATTCGGCACCATTGTCAAGCATGGCGACCAATTGTTCTCTACTATTGAAATATTTCTTCTTAACATGTGTTCAATAGTCTACATCACATTGGACCTAAACAAGGATCGATATTGGTTTTAAAATTTGTCCCCCTTTTGTTATGGAATGAATAATTAATATGTCTTTGTTTTCATAGAAATGCGAGGCCCGTATTCGCGGACGGGAGAGATGTCGAGTTACACTCGGTTCCTATAAACAAAAACGAATCGTTTTGCTTACCAAGAGAAGCATTTTTCGTTGCTAAACTGGGCACTTAAAAATATTTGTCAGCTAATTTTATCTGTGATAGCTTCTTCCATATGGGAGGGTCTACTTTGCAAAGCTAAGAAGTATTTGCTTCATTATTGGCAAAGATACAAGAGTCGTAATTTTAACCAATAACGGTCCGTATATTATAGGAATCGATCATTAGATAGAAAGAACTTTGTCTATTCTTGGTGGAATAGAGATAGAATTATTGGTCATGCTATACTTTGATTTAATTTTTAATTTTGTGACCCACACGATTTGTATCTCTTAATTTTCGTTTACTTTAATTGCTTTGACATTTTATTTTAATTTTAATTCCATGACCTTTTTAATTTGTATTCGTTAATTTATTTTATTTGTATACATTGAAATTTTATTCAGAGGCATTTTATTTAGAGAAATTTTATTCTTTGGCAGTAGGCATTGTAATATTTGAATTTTATGTAAATATGGGTCTTGCCTGAATTAAATGAATTTTATTTTATTTATTTATTAGAGCAGAAAAAAAATCAAAAATAAAAACAGGATAGATATATACTGTCAACCCTATATTGCTCCCGGGTCTATTAAGCTATAATAATCATTTGACTCACATTTACCTTGACGTAAAAAATATATATCAAACGGGTAACGTTAATGCATCGCGCTGGCAATCTCAAAATCGAGGGGTGCATAATTTATCATACAGAGCCACTGCCTTATATGTGAAGCTATTTTGGGGTTTCGCAGCTGGAAAAATGTCAGGTGGAAACGCTTGAAAAGGTCCTTTTGGCAGCGTTAATTTGGTGTGATGTGTGATGTGTGTGTCTTTAGACAGAGTGAAATAACTAGTGGTCTTGTAAAATGGATATACTTTCGTGGCTGGTGTCCATCTATATTCTAAGTCCTGACTGACTGATATATCAACGCACAGCCTAAATAGCTGGTCCTAGAGACATCAAATTTGGAGGGTGTATTCTTTGTGAAGATTAGTGGATAAATAAGAAAGGGTTTTTCGAAATTCCATCCCTTTTTTTTTTTTTTTTTCATGATGGGAAATCATCAAATGACTCCTCCCGCTCTGGGTGGAGCGGAAGGGAGTGTCAGACTCTTACTGACTAAAACCCACCCGTGTTCCTTCCTTCGCCCTTTATGTTCCGGGCCAGCGGTAACCCTTTCGGACAATCCCGCTGACCCGGCAGGCTTCGTCCCTAACAGGCCCCTTCAGTTGATGCTGACATCTCTTTGAGGCGCGCGTGGAACACGTACGCGCCGTCCGGCACGGGCCTGGTCCTGATCGGACGGTGAGCTACCCATTACTCTCCGCCCGCAGGCCCGCGCCTACGGTGGCCGGGAGTCGTCGCGCGGCTCCCGACGCCCGGAGCGTCTCCCGCGGCGGCTGGGACGGGAGGCTCTCTCCCTCATCCGTCCCGCCGCCTCCTTCGCTAGCATGACTGCTTCGCAGAAGGAGGCGACTGCCCCCCACTCCCTCTCGCCCCGGACCATGGCTCGAACCAGGCCCGGACGCGAGAGGTCGCCGCCGCTGCCGATCGCCTCAACGAGGACACGGCGGTGCTCCGCCCAAGCGGAGCAGACCTCCACCGTATGCTCCACCGTGTCCTCAAATTCCACCCCTAAGAGGGTGAATGGGGGGAGGGTGAAACTTCACGCAGACGAAGTCGCGGGCAGAAGCTAGTGCAAATATATGTTAGTTTATAAATAACAATAATAATGCCGGCTTTGCAGGAATTTTGTTTATTGTTGTAAAATCGAGGTCATTTACATCGCAGACACAAAATTCTGTTATCAAGTGAGTACATGATGATATTTTTAATTTCACTTCTTTCTTCAACCACAATTTCCCCAGTACAGTACCCGGCGATAAATATTGCACATCGACCTTTGGAAAGAGACAATCGGCTAATTTCGGCTTCGTAGAGCGTTATCTCTGTCGCACGAAATACAAACAGTCCGGTATCTATTAGGAGCTGTTAAAACAATTATGATTTGCTTCTTTTGATAATTATTTTTATTCTTTGTATAAAATATAAAAAAGGTAAAGGTCGATGTGCAATATTTATCACCGGGTACTGTAACTCAAGAGAATGTTTAGCATAATTAACTTATAATTTTCCCACTGCTGGGACACAGGCCTCCTCTCGGTGAGAGAGAGTGGGCCGTAATACACCACGCGGGCCCAGTGGGGGCTGGTACTCGTAGATGTCACAAATGTCTTCGAAAAAAAAATGTGCAATAGATAGAAATTAACAATATACGGAATGACGTATTGCAGTCGCTACACGCTTGCCGCATTTTTTATTACATCACACGTCTCTGTGAAGAATGAATTTCAAATGGTGTCGGAAATTTGTGTTGGGGGAATAAATCCTAGCCCCGTACTATGAGAAACAATTAGATGGTGTCTGGACGAGAAACTATGTTTAGGCGAGTTGGGTGTGAGAATCGATCATTAAGAATAAGGAGGAAGAACCGAAGGATTATTGTTTAAAAAAAACAAAGATGAGGAAATGAGAGATAATAAAAAAAAAGTAAAGGTTTAAAGCATTTATTTGAATATCACGAACTTTTTAACCGTCATGGAGTCGGTCGGTTAGAAATGTACCTATTGTGTTATATGTAAATTGTACATACATTAAATATAGGTAAATAAAGTAAAATTTACGATAGAAGAGGTAACAATTGAATATATAAATGAAAAGTAAATGCTTACAATACAACGTCTTAAATAGCAGTGTTATATGACTGAAACACTCGCTTATACGCAAAACATTTGGATCGAGAAATCATTACTTTTATTAAACCAAAAACTATTTTTCCAAAAAAACCGCGTGTAAAATCATACCACTTAATTTTGTTGGTCCTTCGTGTCAGATATTATGATTTATATGTCAAAATTGTTCTCTAAAATTACGAAGATTAAGATTATTAACTAGTAAAACAGTTAAGGTAACACAAAGACATGGACCTTAATTAAATCCTTAAAACCGTTAATATAGCAGTTATGACAGTTAATATAGCAGTGCTCATAATCTCAGATAATTTACATTCCATCGTAAGTGGCGATGGAATGTCAACATACATATAATTTACATTCCATCAACTTAGAATACATCTCACTAAAGTCACTTACTTTTAATTATTGATTGACCATTTGTAACAAAAAGGTCCTAATAAGTTTTTGGTTACAATGGAATTTTAATGTTTAACATTCAGTTTATTGTTCTATACCTTCAAAATTATCTCACATTCTTAATTCAAAAACATTCAGTTTATTGTTCCATACCTTCAAAATTATCTCACATTCTTAATTCAAATATAGCCAAGATTGCAAGTGAAAGGAACTCGATGCAAAATTGTATAAGCGATATCTCTTCGATTTTAAACGAGCAACAAGTAACGATACAAGGTGTTTTAGGGTGTTAGAAACTTGAAAGAAATATAAGCCTTGAATCGGCCTGTAGTGTGATATATGATGTACCATTATGATATCAAAGACGACTCTTATATTGAATTACACTCTTGAGTCGGATGGTTGCATTCTGTACTTTGATAGCAAAACTTATAGTTAAATATTATTAAATATAATAAGTATGTCTTTATTTTGCATAAAATATTAATCATAAATATACGTATATAATTATAGTTCCACATATTTTGATAATGTTATTTACGATGCAGAAAATACCTTAAAATAATGGGTTGAACGAAATTGGTCAAGTCGGATATTCGTCAAATTTGTTTATATAAACACACTTCAATTATTACTAGGTACCTACTAAGTAAATCATCTGTTCAAAAATACTTTAAAATCTATTTATCTAATTATATTAAGTAATAGTGCAATCATATTTGGAACTTTACTTATAATTTAAGAATTAATTTATCGTGTAGACCAAATTATTATAGAGCCTTCTATTTCTTAAATTTCTTTTTTAAATAATTGAATGGCAGCTCTCTGATTTGTTTAGATAATTGGTTATAGATTTTGACAAAGAAATTACATATAAAAATTGTTCTCAAACAGCGCTTTCACATCTTGTGACAGCTAGTCATGTACACAAACAGTAGGTACATCAGCATAAAAGCGCCGCCATTTTAAAATATTAAATTGTTCCAAATATTTTGACAGTTCGATATTTGAATTTTGACGAGGTGGACTTCAGAACATGATTCTCTTTTGTCCCTTGTGGTCTGGTCTTCTTGTTTTCTTTAGATACTGTTCGACATTTCGTTAACATTATTTGAGTCTTCAGTCAGTCAGTTTTGTAAAACAAGTAAATATGTAGCTGTTGACACTCTAAAGCAGTTATCGCTTACAACTATATTTTGTACATAATCATACAGCACTTCCAATCAAAATTGAACCTTCTCGTTTTAAAATAGAGTCGCAATTTCGCCGAATGATATCTCGCCAACAAAACGACAACCGGCGACATTTTTTTTATCAATCCCCACCGCTGTAGAACATCTATCAATATCGTAAATTTGACTATAACAACGTATTTCTGGTTTGCCGGTGGCGTATGTCTGTGCGTGCCAGAGTACTAGGGGAGCAGAAATTAATAAGAGGAAACGCGATTTTAACGACTACCAGACAAATTGATGCGGAACGATCATTTGTTATGTTCGATGTTTGGGGCCGTTTTCTGGTGGATTCGATGAAACTCAAAGGTGTATGGTGCGATAATGTCGATCATTAATGTGAAGATGTATTTTTTACACATATTTATCCATTCTATGGTTAAAAAATCTGCGTTTCATGCTACTTCATGCTGAAGCTGTGTAAACATTTTGAAATAAAAAAAAACTTGATGTACCTACCATTCCATTAGGTAGGTATTTCAAAACTGCAAGAAGATGCACTAATAAGATTAAACATTAAATTGTAGCAAGCAGCTACTTACTTCATAATACTAAATAAACAAAACAAGTTCTAACTCCATCTTTAATTTCTGTCAACACCTACTAAGTTATACCGTAACAGAATACGTCCGCATTTTGTCAGCCGGCCCTCCCCAACTATTGTAAACTTGATTTGACGTCCAAAACAATATGGCTTCCATCGGGCAGCTGACAAGAAAACATTTTAGCTGCTAACTATTAGCAACTCCCCAAGGAACAGTAAGTTATACCTCTCATAGAAACAAAAACAAAAATAGATTTTAGTTACAATATATTTACACGCTAATTTGAGAATGTAGAAAAAAAAACATAGAGTGAAAGTATCAGCTGTTTGTCAACTCTTCAAGTTATATGGGGTTGACTGAGGCAAAGAAATCTTTTCTTACAGCCGCATTTTGCACGGCAAAAGAATCTATGATTATGGGATCTTTTTGGAGAATCTCTTGTGGGGACAGTTTAAAGCTGTTGATGTGTTAAGTTGATCCGTTGCTGATCCTTTTTGGAACAGCGCATAGATTTGAGGTTCAGTCGTGTAAAACAGGGAACGTTTTATTTACAATAAAAGCATCCTTCTATGTCACGAAATTTTAAACATACATTACTTTAATTGTTTACCTGCTCAAACACGGACTAGATTTAAAGCTCGAATCATGTCTGCAGAGCACGAAACAGATGAAAATGATGCAAAAAAAAATAGTAAATAAACAGATGCAAGTTATTTAGGTACATACAGCAAAATCTCATCGACGATGCGGGCAGCCTCGTAACACGAGGCGGATACTATAGGTTTGCGAACGAAATAATAGAGGAGAGTAAAATCACTTTTGGAATATCTACTGAAATATTTATGCATCGAAGCAAAAAAGGATGACCTGTAAGCTGTTAAGACAACCTAAGACGTCACTACATTTTTAAATTAGAAAAATATCAAGGCAGAAGAAGATCCTAACTGTTATTTAAAAATTTCTTAATAGTATGAGATGACATGCATCATTGAAGAAAATATCAGATCACTTCAATTAAATTTTTGGTAAATATTTTTATATACCTTCTCACGTCGATTTGCGTCGCATAACTTACGAAGAACCTATCTAACAAACCTGAACTGGGCCAGCGTGATGGATTGCGGCCCACTCCCTCTCACATAAAACAGGCTTGTGACCCGGCAGTGGGAACATTATCGGCTGATTATGCTAACTTACAAAGAATACGCAGCTGGTGCTGAACTTCAAACTGCTTGAAATCCAAACCCCGGGTGATAGCAAAAGAAATCCTTGAACTTCACTCTTCATGCAACAGTACAACAGGAAGAAGAAAAAATACGCACAGCACACCTTCTAAGCAACTCGAAAGCAACTCGCCCAGTCCATACAAACACTGGTATCTCCCCACCTAGCTCTGTCATAAATGATACAGAATCAACTCAGAATTTGCATGCGGACGAGACATGTTTGCAAATCATATGTTGCGATTTACCAGGACTAGGTACATATATATTTAGTACGTTTGGTTTTCTCCGAACTGCTCGGCTATTCATGCTAAATATCGGAAATCTACACCTTGTTTGGTTATTGTGTTTAGGCGAAGTTTAGTGTATTTGGGAGTTTTCAGCAGTTTTGAAGGTTCGTTCGTTTGGATGAATAGTTAGCAGTTTTCATGTGGATTGTTTTGTATTACATCAATTAATCAATGCCTTATTGATTGATCAATTAGTGAATACCTCATTGATTGATCAATTCACTGAATAAGTGGTATGAGAGGGAATAACCTACAGAAGATCCCGTGGCACAATTGGATGAGATTCGCACAGACTAGGGAAGTATGGCACAAAAGGGAGGAGGCCTACTCAGCGGTGGGTAGAACAAGATCGCCGATGACGATGATATATAAGTAGTATTTGGAGTGGTGTAGCGGTATCTACAACGCCACATGCGAACAACGCGTCATACTGACGTCATGCAAAATCCTACATCTCGCAAGCAGAGTTTACCGCGCAACTAGAATGAAGGAAGGCCCGACACGAACCATCGGGAAGTTGCCCGCCAGATACAACACCCGTCTAGTCGGAGGATCCTCCCTTTTCTTTTGTTCATGATTGAACTTTACACCCTGTTCCTCATGCCTCTATAGTGGCATCCAACAAAGTGCAATTATAGAAAAAGGTGTTTTATAAATCGGAGACTTTCTTATTCTAAATCCCGCCGACCAAATTGCTACTTTTTAGTTTCTTATAATAGAAATAAACGTAATGAGTACCTAGAGTATGTATGTAGTGTTTCTTGAGTAACAGTGTGAGAGAAAATATACCTTTGGTGCTTGATCCTTTTCGTTTCAAAGTAAACTTGTGCCTAGCCTTGGATTTTTGACGTGTCAGAAATGTATATAGAAAGCGTTAGGAAACAGTATTTTGAACAAAGTCCAAGTGTAGTTTAAATAAATTTTGTCCGAGTGTTTAAATTGTAATTAGGACTCATGTGAACCTCACATATGTTGAGGAAACTGATATTACTGACAAAAATTTTTGGGACCAGATATGTATTTTATGGAAAATTAAAGTTTTAGCCTCTCCATTTCTGGCTGAATATGTTAGAAGATTGATAAATTTGATACATTGTATCCATTCTATATACACATACCGTAGTATGCAATGACATACCGTCGTTCGTTTTATAGAGTTAGGTATACTCACAGTTCCAAACATTAATGTTCCTGTACTTTCGAATTTATCAACCCGCACTAGGCCCACGTGACGTATTACGACTCACTCCCACAGAGAGGAGGCCTGTGTCCCAGCAGCAGGAAAATAATTATAGGCTGGTAATGCATATGCAACTGTGAATTTGAACAATAATAATAAAAAATAAGGAAAGGCACCCGTAGAAAAGACCTTAAAGTTATAATTTATCTGAATAATAATAATAATATTTATTCACAAATTTGAGACAACCATACAGAGTAACTCAATAATAAACACAAATAGACAGATCGTTGGATGTGAAATGGTACAATGAAAATATGGTTTGGTTGTCTATAGTCTGATTCGCCCTAACCCCTCGTACTAGTATAAAACTGTATTACGAGCGGAATTGAATCTCAATGTAGTGAAACACAGTCCACGATACCAATCAGTAAGATTATTTATCAGGTTGCCTTTAGATCAGAAGGCCAATTCCCTTAATTAAAAACGTTCTCAAAACTCATCTCAGCGAAAATCAATGTCAAAAACGTCAAAAATGATTTTGATGAGATTGAGACTGAGATCACACTGTGATTAAAATAACGAGAATTTGTTCCCCCCTCTTGTAGGTATCTGAAATTCAGATACAAATTATTTTTAATAGAATCATTACTATGAGTATCATCGTTTTGTTTTAGTTGATACTTCTTCGAAATCTATCAGCCCCGTCAACGACGAAGTATTAACATAAACATGCAGTGTTAAATCATACCGCGCGTTACCCGGAACACTCGGACGTATAAACATTATCCGTCGGTAGATACACAAACGGACGGTAGCTGATGTTACCAGTGGCTGTGACTAATGAAGTGTTTGTTATCATGCACTCCCACTGTATAATGTAAAGGTTGCTCCTGTGAAATGTTACGTAAGAGCTGATTTGGGCTGGCGAAATTGGGTACGGATTCCCTTTTATTGATAATTATAAATTACTAGCTTCTGTGCCCAAATTTCTTGTTCCCCTGACCCACCCCGTCGCATCGCATCGCCTGCCCGCGCTATCACTTCGTTTTCGCTTAGAATTCTTTTTTACTTTTTGTCGGCTCCTAAGGATCCTAGTGTGATGTTAAATAGCCTATAGCCTTCCTCTAAAATTGGGCTAACAAATACAAACACAAAAAAAACAATCGGATAACCAGGCTTTTCACAACCATACGACAAGATATCGTATCGGAAATGACACATTTTGATAACCTAATTATCCTTGCCCCCGACAGGGAACAGCTGTCGGAAAAATAGCGATGGTCTATTTGATGTAAACTAACAAAATTTTCGGGTTTTGGACTTGTAAGCAGCGTTTAGAGTATAGAGGTATGAGGAACGGTGTAAAGTTCACTCATACTCTATAGAAAAGGGAGGATTTCCCGACCAGACGGGTGTTGTGTCTGGCGGGCAACAGCCCGATGATTCATGTCAGGCCGTAGTATCTATGTTAGTTGCGCGGTAAACTCTGCTTGCGCGATGCAGGATTTTGCGTGACGTCAGTATGACGCTTTGTTCGCATGCGGCGTTGTAGATACCGCTACGAGAGGACTCCTACATTGATTGATGTTCGATACGGTACGGAAGCGTATCGAGTGGTTGTGAATGGCTATACTGACTGATAGTTACAGAGATTAGCGCGTTCAAACAAACATACTTTTCAGATTTGTTGTTAGAATACATTGCATTTGTGATCCTTTCCTAATTCAATCGACCAAGCATTGTAAAATCCCTCCTTACAAACTTTAGTAACTCGAACTATGTTATAACTTTTAATTAGTTATTTCAGTGTTTGCTCTGACCTTCATGAGAAGTGATAATTTGTCTTATTTCCTCTTATCTCTGGTATTACTGTTTTTCTTACTAAGTTATTGATGTAATATAGCTATGTCATGAACTCATGACGTATGACTTATACCTACTAATCCTTTATAGACTTGTACGAGTATATTATCTCTAAAAGTTTAATCTGCACCAAATTGATCCGCGCCGATCAAAAGACCAAATAATGCAACCAAAATTCCGGTGTCAAGTAATTTGGATATACGTACAGCTGTGTATTCAGCAAGTTGCAGCGCCCTCTTTGTGCAGTAATGATGACGTGGTGTCGCCCACCGCACTTATTAGTATAGATATAACGGCAATGGAGATTTGCTGGATGTGGTAATAGAAAAATGGTGCTACGTAAAAGGATTTGTAACAACACATCTAAACCGCCACATGCGAACTATGCATCATACTGACACCACGCACAATCCTGCATCGAGGAAGAAGAGTTTACCACGCGACTAGCATATATACAACAGCTCGACATGAATCATCGGGTAGTTGCTTACCAGAAACGACACCCGTCTGGTCGGAGGATCCTCCCTTTTCTATGGAATGAAACTTAGAATGATTGAACTTTACACCCTGTTTCTCATACCTCTATGAATTTAAAGATTAATCAAGGTTGTTGTATTTAATGAATTAGATCTCTCTCTGTAACCAATTATAACCAAGTTATAGAACAAATTATAGAAATAAAAAAGTACGCTATGTGACATTAGTTGAAGAGCTTAGAAAAGTAATTGCTTCACAGCTTGGCTCATCGCCGCAAGGTTACCTGCTTGTCGGTCTTCTACAGATTGTACTTCGGTGAGTGTGCCCAAGAACTCCACGACACTCCACCGGCCCCCTTCTACCTTCGGACATCCAGACGCACTGCAAGTTACCATCCCTGCCTAGTTGCTATTCCACCAATTCGCACTAAGCGTTTTCAAATGTCCTTTATAATGCGCACAGCAAAAGAGTGGAACTCTCTACCTGCGTTTGTGTTTCCGAGTGCATACAACCCGAATCTCTTCAAAGTAAGAGTGAACAGGCTTCTTCTGGGTGAGCTCACTCCACCGTAGACGTCTCTGTCATCTCTGACCTGGACTGGAGTCAAGAGCAAACCCATTTCAAATAAAAAAAGTACCTAAGTTGAATTCTAAAAAAGAGCAAATTAGACAATTGGACTTAATGGCATAACAACATTCTCAAAGTCGATCAATGGTCTATTTGAAGTTTGTGCTTCTAAGTGGTGTTACAGCGATTTATTTTACCACGTAAGTAAAATAAAACACTCCTACCTATTTTTGAGCTGTGATTGCAATTCAATTCTAATGCAGTTGAGACCTTTGTTCAATTAAAGACAGTGTTGCCACATCCAGTCACAACTACATCTCGTTCAGAATCACCTAGACAAATTCACCCTCCGACATTGTCGCTTTGATCTGGTGCTGATGTTTTGGTTTCCACTCAGCACCCATGCATCGAGGGGACACGCTAGCTAGCTATCGATGTCGCCTACAATTTGAGACCTCGTCGTCGGTGATTAATTCCTGGTACCTACCTTTGTTTAGGTGTCACACAGTACTTGTTATTTTATTAATGAAATTTTTTATTTTAATTATGTATTTATACATTTAGGTACTTTCTATTACTACTATTGGTACTTTTCAATAACAGCCGCACAGGTCGATCGATCAGGTTAAGCTACGCTTGCCGCGGTTGGTCTGTGCATGGGTGACCATCTTTATATACCGTGACCCCTCCGTGCCACAGAAAGCACGTTAAGCTCCCGCTAAGTCTCGCCTGTCATTCGTGGATCTTTGACAGTCGTTACGGGTACCTAGTCAGAAGCCCGAAAGTCTGACAACCAGTCTTACCAAGGGGTATCGTATTACCCAGTAACTAGGTTGTGGAGGTCAGATAGGCAGTCGCTCCGTATAAAATACTGGTATTCAGCTGCATCCAGTTACACTGGAAGCCAACACTAACATAGTTGGGAAAAGGCTAGGCAGATGATGTTGAGGTACTTTCTATTAAAAATGACGTCGTTTCTAATTGAAAGGGCACCTACTTTTTTTAATTAGTTGTCATTCGGTCCGGTATGGGTGTAATCCATGTAATATTCAGTTGATTCATTCAACCGTTTTAAAAATTGAGTTCTTACACTGAAAAGTGCAGCATGCAGGTCACACATTACGCCTAGGTCGTGTTGAAAGCCTCTTAAAGACGTTAACGACTGAAATTCACTCAATGTTACGAACTCCACACAGTTTCTGGGACGTTAAGTCTTAATAAACTGTAATAGGAAACTGGAAGATATATTGTTTTTCAAATACGAGGGAAATGATTTGGAGTCTTTTGCAAAAACATTTCTATGGAACACGTCGCATCAAAAGATTTGGCATAAGATATCTTTCATTGCTGATTCTATATTCATTGGCAGTGTCACAACGCCTTACACAATGAGTATTGTCTATGGTTTGATGTACAGACGCCAGCATATCAAGCTACCTAAAACTGTAAATTTTATCCAATCTACTTTGAACCTTATAATTTAGCGATAAAGTTGAAAATCTATTAAAGAAATTTGACAGATTGTAGTACCTTGATGTGCTGGCGTCTGTACACTAACATGTAACATCAAGCAATGGACAACTTTGTCAACATTGTGGCTTTAGTGATTTGTATTAGACTTTGTAAATTTTTTTGTAATGTGCATTTTGTTCGTACAGAATAAAGGCTCCTACAAACAGGCGCGACACGCGATATAATCGCGCGCGACACAAAGGCATCGCTCGTTGCGCGACTTGCGGTGCCTTTGTGTCGCGTGTCGTGTTGCACTTGTTTGAAGGAGCCTTCAACAATTTTTCTTTTTATGTCTCCATATTGGTTCATACTTAAGATACTAAGTGCGTTTTCACACGTCCCGGCAACCGGGTAGCTGGCGCCGACTATCTGGTAACATTGCCAGGTAGACTACGCCGGTATGTGTGACAACTAACGTACAGGCGCCAGCATATCAAGCTACCCGAAATTGTCAAATAGTCCCTATCAACTTTGAACCTTATTCTTTAGCGATAAAGTTGAAAATCTATTAAAGAAATTTGACATATTGTAGTAGCTTGATGTGCTGACGTCTGTACATGGCTATACACTTCGCCGCCAGTTACCCGGCACCGGCTACCCGGTTGGTTGCCGGGACGCCGGATGCGTGAAAAGCGCCTAAGGACTGATTTTACCAAAGTTATCTATTATCCGTGGAATAAAATTAGCATCTGACAGTTCTACTATGGAAAAACTGTCAAACATTCAAAATTTATTCTCAGTATAAGACTTGTTCTGTTGTTTGATGGAATGCGCCCTGAGGAGTATTATGTATACCATATACAAAGTTGATACGACAGAGGGGCTTTCCTTTAAACTGCCTATACTAGATACCATTTTCAAGCTCTGTACCAAAAATCAATTAAATAGGAGCAGTAGTTTAGTCACAAATGATTTTTGAAGTTTTTGTTACGTTTGAACACGATGTATATTTCCTAACAGCTGATTATCTCATACGCATAGGTCATGCACCTTAAAACGATAATCTGAGTATAAGATACATTGTTGCCGCACAAGTACAACCAAATATTTCACGAAGCAATAAATACACACACACTTGCACTTTCACTATGAGAGTGACAATCATAGCAAAACCCCCGCGCCTTTTTCCCGCGCGTAAAAGGAATAGAAATAGGTCAGTGTGTTGCTATTGCATCCTAGATCCTTGCGAATTTGCTAAAAAACTTTCTTTCAGTGGACAGTGCGCACGCGTCATCCATTCGGGACGTACGTTACGTAATACGGGAGCCCCCCGCCGCCGCGCCTTTATGTTTTGTCGAACTCGCTGACAATAATTGTGATTTTGTTTTGTTATTGTGATAGACACTAAATAAGTTTAACTTGGGAATATTATTATTTAGTGTTAGTGTTTTTTTGTGTTTGACTGTTTTTATTGTGATAGGATACGTAATTAAACGTTGGTTGTGTGTGTGTGTGTAATCATTAAAGTGTTCAGCAATGCCTCATGTAACTTACACGGGCGTCAGAATACACTTACATGATTTTAATTTACGGTGAATGCCGTGGAAACGCAGATTTACCTCTGCGAACATACCGAGAAAGGTATGGTGACCGGCGCAATAGCCCTAGGAACGCCGCGCGCCGGCACCATACAATTGGCAGTACAAAGATTACGGGAATTAAAGTGCTTAGCGACGGACAGTGATTTAATTAGAAAAATAAATAACAATATTCTCCGTCGGTATAATTTGTGCATTAATATGAATCGAGGACACATCGAGAATTTAAAAATTTTGTGTTTTTGTGTGTGCGCGTACTTCAGCCGGGCGCGGGCGGCGCGAGCGGTCTAAACCGCCCCGCGCCCCCGCCAAGAGAGATAACACACACGCACACGCGCTCCTGCGCGACTTTGTTACCTAGGCATCTAAGGTCAGTCAAATTTATTTATAAAGGGTGGTTGCGTTTCACTCTGACTTTAAGCTATTTAGTTTGTTTGAAAAAAAAATAATCTCATTTTTGGCGCTTTCTATTTTTGTACTGTATCGAATTAATACTATACACGTATAGTATACGTAGTTTAATTTAATGCCCCTCTGTCATATCAACTCTGTATATAAGAAAGAAGGTATTGAAATACGCGTGGACTGTTGATACAGTTAGGGGTGAACATTCCACGAGAGTGTTTTTACCTAAAATCTATACAAAATACCCTTTATTCTTAGAAATAAAATCCAGACACAGTTAAGAAATATAAAAGCTTAGATTCTACAAAGCTAACGAAACATTACCAACAGGTGCTGCGAAAAAGACGATATGCGCTTACATTCAAGTGTTTATAATATGTATAATGAAGTCGGACAAAAATAATAGTTTCACTATCTGTACGATATGCATAGGGGATAGAAGCCCACAAAAGCTAGATAGAGATCGCTTGTGAAGTGACGCGTAGCAGTCAGCTGAGCGCGAAGCCACGAGGAAATGATCATGATGGGCTGCATGGTACCAGGGCTGCACAGATGACGTGGATAATGTTTTGGATTATGAGTGATGGAGCGTGATTTGTCGAGTACCTCTACAGTACACACGTCATTTATTAAATGCGCTAATCGATGCCTTAGAGTGAAAATCTCGTAAGTGTAAAAGAAGTAACTTGTCGGGAGGAAGAAAGAACTGCGTGCTGTAAAATTTTTGTACGGCGTCTTTTATGTTTTTTTACAGACTTCAAAAAAGGAGGTTCTGTATTGTTGTTAATTAATATAGAAATTTAACCCACTTTAATATGCAGAACTGTTAGATACTATAAGATTATCCGAAATGCATAAAATGCTACTTCATTCCCGAGGTTTTCACTCTAAGGCGACGTAATGTAGAAACTTTGTATCCATTGCATATTATTGTTAGGATAAGAATGTATTTTTGTTGAAAAGTTACGAAGTCAAGTCAACTTTGCATGTTTGTAGTAGGTACTTTGTAGAAATACGGGATATGTAATAATAATGACTCAATTGACGTTTGACATATATAGTAGTCAGCTGAGCGTGAAGCCACGAGTAAATGATCATGAGGGACTGGATGGTACCAGGGCTGCATAGATGTCGTGGATTATGAGTGATGGGGCGTGATTTATCGTGTATATTTTATTTATACAGTGCGCTAATGTAATATGAACAATTTATGGTGCAAGGCTATGATTTCGTTAACAAGAATTTAGTAATGAAGTTGTTTCAGCTGTACTGGTACTGTGAAATGGGAGGCGGTTTGTTAGTGATTTTTGAAAATTTGGTATAACTTACCTACTCGTGTAAAATTAATACAAGTTCATGTGAGAAAAATTACATCCTGTAACTGAATTACCTACAAGACATCAAATACTAATGGTCAGCTGAGTGGATTATGAGGAAGCGTGATGCGGAGATGAGGTGCGTAATCTTGGATTACTATGACTATTTTTGTCCAAGTAGGTATACGATAAAAATGCATTGATCAAAAATTAAATTCTGCAATTTACATTATAAAAGTTATTGAAATAGTTACAATGGAATAAATCCATACTAATATTATAAATGCGAAAGAGTGTCTGTCTGTTACCTCTTCACGCTTAAACCGCTAAACCGATTTAGATGAAGTTTGGTATAGAGATAGTTTGAGTCCCGGGAAAGGACATAGGATATTTGTAGCCCGATATTCCAACGGGACCGACACTTATACGGGTGAAACCGCGGGGCGCTGCTAGTCCAACTATATAAGTTAAGCAACATAAGAATCAGTTGTTAATTCAGTAGCTATTGTATTCATAAAAGCTTTTGAATACATATTCCGATAGTCTATTTCTTAAGCCCCATTAAAATCGACAAGTCTCAAAAACAAATCAAAACAGACAACACAGCGATCAAAGCAAACGGACAATAACCCTCAGAAAAAACACCTTGACATTTAAAAGCTCAACAAAACCAAACCGTTCAAAAGAATTCCATTATCACTTTCAGTAACTATCCATTTCCTATTATCACAACCCAATTCGCCAACATAATAATGAATAGGGAAACATCACTATAGTCGCCGTTACCATGGAAATACATCATAACATCCACATTACTCCCTTCGAGGGTAGATCGGCGAATGTTTTTTTATTTGATTTCGCATCCAATTTGCTCTCTCAGGCGCCAGAAGCGGTCTGGCCACGCGATGTGATGGGAATTACTTTACTGTAGCTGTGTGCGGCGAAACTGTTTTTCATGTGTTGTCAATTATTATAGACTGGTGATTGACTGATTTTTTCTAAAGTAAGATGTTTTGTACGACCGAAGACTAGGAAACTACGAAAGGACCATTCTCTGTGGAAGATTTTGCCAACTGGGTTATCAATTTTTCGCTTTGGATTGTACAAGCAATTCTGGTAGATAGGTACCTTTATCTTTAACATTAGAAATGGTTGTCGACTAAATATTATACATTTCATAAGACCTTTTTGTAGCTGACTGTACATGAATACGTCAGATTTTCACGGTCGAGCGAGTTGACGACAAAAAAAAAGAGGTAAAATCGGAAGGTGTCACTCGCGCGTCGGCGCGAGTTTGACACTCGCCAGTTGACGAACAATTCACGACTTGTTGACGGAATGTCGAGTTCACGTGGCTATTTATATAGGACCGAGGAAAAAGAACCAGACTGGAATAATGATCTCGTTGACCTTTAAGAAAAGTTGATATACTAGCGAATATCATATTATCAGAAAAGATATCTCGTCCGCTTCACTGTTAAGAACCCCAAACTTATCCAATGATAAAATTATCCGAACTATTTCATAGGAAATCGGATAAAAAAATTATCTCGGAAAGCTATCATTTCACCCACGAGTCACGGCTTAGTCGTAATAAATTTTGATGTCCATCAAAATATTAGTAATGTTACTCAGGGCTTTTAATTCACCAATCCTATTGAATATAACGAGGATTGAATAGTATCAATTTATTGTCGAAATCATTATTTTTTATAATAGGCAAATAAAATACACTTCAGTGGTCTCCCATAAGAGTCATTTTTGGTTACCTAAGATGCTAGTGGCCTCAGGAGTGAGACAGCGCAGGCTAAAAATATAATTAGGAATTAAATGGTGAACATATTCAATTCTAATGGCCACAGTTTAACAATTCCTCAAAAGCTAACGCTCAATAAAGAAGCCTTTACAACCCATTCGCAAAATAGGGAAACATTTTCACAAAGAGATCTATAATGACGCCCATTCAATATGCGTCTCAGACGGGACAAATCCTCAAAGAATACGGCACATATGCAGCGATACTTAATTGGGTCTCAGGTGCGTTTGCGGGAGCAATAACTGGCGCGAATTACATACCCGCTACATTTATACGCACGCAGACGCCCTTAGTTATGGCGCGGGGCATTCGTTATGCGACTAGTCTCGATTATAGAAATGGGATAGTATTTCCTTGTATTGAGAATGAAGAATGATAGAAGTTGCATACATACATATTATTATGTACCTATACAGAATGAACTTTTCAAGTGGGCGTGGATGGCCAAATTCGAAACTATGAGGAATAGCGAAAAAAGTACTCAAAGGAGTCTCGTGCTCGGTTTTGATGAAAAATAAAACTGCATCATTGGATTTTTGAAAAATCAATATTTCTAGGCAGGAATCGAACCCGTTGATTTTGAAAAAAAAATCACACTGTATGGTTTGCGTCTTTTTCTGTGGTTTGGAGATGTGGATTGGAAAATGTTGATGCTTTTTATCGGTTGGACAAAATTTTTGTCGCGATGATTATACAAATTAAAGTACTCGTCATTTTAATCAAAAATAAGGCAATTAATCATAATTTATACTAAGTTGATTAATTGTATTGTGCGAAAATCGTTAAACTAAACTTAAGCGGAGTTTCCATGGGTAACTTTAAATACATACGTTCCCGCGTAGTCGCGTAGCCAGGGATTAAAATATTACGATTCAACACAGGATCATCATTAAGGGGATTGTAATATTTGTAAAATATTTATTTTTACTGTTAGACTCTTTGTAACCTTACTCAATTTTTATTTAAAAGCTATTCGTAGGTGCAATTTTACCCGATAGACAAAAACTTTACAAAACTTTTATTTTACGGCATCAGTAAAGACGAAAAAGTTTTACATTCAGGGTTCAAAATAACATTTTCAATGGGTAGTTAAAAAAAACTGGAATATTAAAAAGACCAAATTAACATGTAGGTAAATAACGAATGAATTCATCAAGTTGTTATCAATTCAAAAGATAATCTATACCGCAACGGGACCTCATTACGCAAAATAAAGTTGATTCCTTGTTAATATTGGTCAAAATTATAATTTGAGTGAAAGTGCGCAATGGGCTTGTAATAACTTGATTGATTGGGAATGATAACGCCGCGCTGCCGCCCGCACCGCTCAGGGCTGGCGGCCATCTTGGAAAAAATATTAATATTCTGTAAATTAAAAAAATATTCATTATAATTAAGTATTGTATTAATTTTGTAATGGAATAAAGCAGATGGTGTATAAATATAAGACTGACTGACATAGATAACAATCATGAGTTTTTGGAACGAAGTACTTTAACGGAGCTTGCGGTAGGAGTAAACTGGAGAAATCGTCATGTAACGAAAAAGCGTTATATCCTCTCCATGCGACTTTTTATTACATATAATATAATAGAGAAATCCAGAGAGAGAGAGATAGTTTTCATGATTTTTGAAGATGATGAAGCCGATAGTGCGGTCAAAATGAAAATCCAAGAGGGCGGCTACAAATATTTTCAGATTTTTCGTCATGGGTATCGATTTCATGGTTATCAAGGATGTTGAAGCTGATATTGAGGTCAAAATGAAAATCTAAGATGGCGGCTGCAAATATTTTTATATTTTTTGGTCATGGGTATAGTTTTTATGGTTTTCGAGGGCGCCGAAGCCTATAATGAGGTGTAAATGAAAATCCAACACGGTGGCGGCAAAAATTTAAAAATTTTTTGTCATTGGTGTCGCTTTTACGGTTTTTGAGGGCTCTGAAGCCGATTCGCCGATTGAGCCGATTTCGCAGCAGCCATCTTGAATTTTCATTGTGAACTTCGTTCCTGCCGGGGGTCCCCCGACCTCACCGGTGTTTTTAATGTACAATTACTCCATTGCACGGTAAGAGCGAATGGCACCACATAGCTATTATTTATGAGATTAAATGTTTAATTCCTTGGTATTGTTGTAGGACTGCACTATTATAATATTCGAATTGAAATAAGATTAGACATTTATATAAACCTTTTTAACAGTCCGTTCAACCGGTTTTGAATTCTATTGCGTTGGTTGCATGACATATGGCAGCTGCAGTAAACAGTTGATATTGTAACCACTTTTTTGCTTTTAATACCATACTTATGTATGTCTACGGTATAGAAATCAAAATAGTTTGAACGGACTGTAAAAAAGGTTAATTTTTTTTTGGCACAATTTTTTTTCAAATGGATTATAGATAACAGTCATTAGGTTTTCATTTCAGGAAAGCTGTACAGGCTGATTCATTATTCATACGTTCATAGACGTTCGTGTGTTCGTTCGTTCGTGTGTTACATATTTGACACTTTTTCACTTCTGCATTGACACACCACATTATGGTTTAAAATACTAGTGACACAAATGTTTGAACTGCTATACTTAAAGTTTTTATTGACTAATTTAACTTCCTTTGATTTATCATAAAAATAATCAAGTAATCTCTTAAGAGTGCCTACCTGATTATTTTTTTTATCTTAAATCATAATATGGTATCACAGTTGAAGTGGAAAAATGTCAATGGGTCGTTCTTCTTTTTTACCGACAATGAAACGATGTTTTTCTGTTTTTTTGGTTTTTGAACTATCTATAATTTTGTTTTCTGTGTGGGATTTAAAAAAAACTGCATCTGTATTTCATTAGGACCAATTAAAGTTTCCTTTCTGGCTAATATTGATTTTTTTTTAATGTTAGTTTTTAAAGAAATAATGTGACAAAGTGGCCTTTTTCTGTAGAGACTATATTTCAGTTTACCACTCTGTCACGCCATTTTACGGAAAACAACGTATAAAATATGTTGGTTAGAGAACATGAAAAATGGCATAATATTAATAGGTAAGAAAAATATGGATGTTTATTCGAACCGAATTAAAAAACCGTTTATATTAATACTCCAACGAGATGCCATAATAAGACCAAGGACAGACTATTGTCGGTAAAAAAGTAGAACGACCCCAATTTACTTTTGAAAGCCACTATACATACAGGAAACCACATATATGCAATAAATTCTACCACATACTTGCTTATCGCCTTTTCTGACGCTCAACTGTTGAAAAATCAAAATTTAATTTAAATCGATAGAAATTCAATTGTTTTTCATTAGCCACACTTGAGCTAATTAATACACAAAAAAAAACAACATACGAATTTAGAAAAGGTTCTAAATTCGTATGTTTATATCTCTTAACCGACTTCTAAAAAGGCAGGCCTTTTTTGAAGTCAGTTAAAAATTAACGAACTCGGTCGCGAAAAAATCAGCTGTTTCCTACATTTTGATGAGTTAAGGGTCGTACACACAGGCGCGACGCGACACGCGACACAAAGGCACCGCAAGTTGCGCAGCGAGCGGTGCCTTTGTGTCGCGTGCGATTCGCGTCGCGCGTCGCACCTGTTTGTAGGAGCCTTTAAGCGAAACATAAATGTAGGGAAAAGGAATTTTTATTTTAAGGCAGAAAAAACAACATTTTTATTGAAAAACTGCTTTTACAACTCGACAGCCCTATAATCGAACTCCGTCCAATAAATTACATCGATAATAATCGTGAAATAAAAAATGCGTCATAAAAAAATACGAGATCGTGATAATTGGCTTCGAAACATAATTACAGTAGCGAGAATTATTGCCAACGGCTAATGTGTGGACAGACTACTCCCAGCGGCCTCATTTGGCTCCAATGGATGTATTTCATCATTAAAATCCTATATTATTTCTTAAGTTTTCATTATAGCACCGTTAGTGATTTTTTGTCTCATTTGTTTCAAAAGAAGAATAGGTACAGAAACTTGCTACAAACATTGTTGTACCCGTCTGTTTGTTTGTCACGATCGATTTCCTTGCAAAACGCGTAGTGCACTTTAAAGTTTCGTTGATAGCCTTAGCGACGACGTTCAAAAAATCAAACCCTGAATTCTCAAATAACATTTTACTTACATGACATCACATAGTAGACATAATATCACGCCTGCAATCTCATTAACTGACTAGGTAATGAGGTACCTAACTAGGTATTGAGATTGTGTTGAATTTATTTAAATTCTGTGTTTAACTTATTATTTTTAATTATTATCTTTGTAAAGGCTCCTTCAAACAGGCGCGACACGCGATAAAATCGTGCGCGACACAAAGGCACCGCAAGTCGCGCAACGAGCGGTGCCTTTGTGTCGCGTGCGATTCGCGTCGCGCGTCGCGCCTGTTTGTAGGAGCCTTAATACTAAATTGTAATTTCTTATGTCCTCCTATTTGATATTTGTACGCCGTTAACGGCAAAACATAGAGATCTCTGTACCTATTCTATTTCAAACACCTATTTTTACACCTACGAGTATGTTTAACAAATGAAAACTTTGACTTTGACTTTGAAAAATAATGTTTTTTATAATTAATAGATAATGAACTATTGCAGAGTTATTTTGTAAACAACTCATGAGTTACGACTTGTTGTAACCGTGGTAAAATATTGGTGAAGTTACTGCACATCGTCTAGAATTAGATCCTAAAGTCGTCGTCCTTACGATAGTCTTGGGGAAAAGATGTTCGTGGTATAAAATAAATGTTACTCCCGCATGGCAAATAAGTGTATATATATATGTTATTGAACAGTGTATACAATCCCTAAAGAGTACACTACTACTAGATACGAGTACTAGGTACACTAATCACACTATCACAATAAATTATAAAGGCGAAATTTTGTGTCTGTGTGTTTATAAGTTTGTTAGTTCTTCACGCTCAAACGGCTGGACCTATTTTGATAAAATTTTGTATGAAGGTAGCTGACACCCTCGATTATAAAAGGTTACTTTTTATCCCGATATTCCCACTAAATTGACATTTATGCGGGTGAAACCGCAGGGCGCAGCTAGTTATACGTATGAGGAATTCGTTGTGGTATTAGAAAACTAGCTACTCGTTCCTTTCTAGTTCTTCAGGAGGCTTACCTGTAGGTATATCTCTTCTGACTGGTAAGACCACATGGTAATAGGACCAGCCTTCCGAGAGAAATTCAATTTCTTCTCCATCATTATCAACCTACAGAAGTTCACTGCTCGCCTCTTTCTTCTTCAACCTGTACCCACACAATACTGAGTGTCTCCTTCATTGCACGCTTCTCTTCCAGATCTCAAGCCTCTCGCATCCAACTCTTGCCTGCTACTTTAGCCAGTCGTCGTTCCACCTGGCTCATGTGCTTACACTCTTATGACTACTGCTGCCTTCATTATTTAAATCTAAAAGCTACCTTTAAGTTTATACTATAATGTACTGATATTATATTTTTTTTGTTCAGTCTGTAGTGAACCAATGCTTGGCACATGTCTCCCCAAGTCCTTACAGGAACTCTTAAGGGTCAGCTCACACCGAGACGCGATGCGGCGCGACGTGACGCAACAATAGTGCAAATGTGTATCTTTTCGTGTGGTAAATAAAGTTAGATTTTGAGCCGCTATTAAAACGGAGCGCGGCGCCGCGCTGCGTCGAGTTGCGTTGCGAAATGTGTATCTTTTCGAGTAGTAAATAGAGTTAGATTTTGAATAGCTCTATTGAAATGTGCGCGCAGTGAGTGTCTCGATGTGACTTGACCCTTACTGCGCTTTTGATGGTACTAATGTTCCTATTATAATATTTTCGTTCGTCATGGTTGTCGACTTGTAAGTTTACTTTCATATTATCTATTTACTCATTTTCACGGTGGATAAACACCCTAACTTAATGCTCTATTACTCTATTTATATAATCAAGGGTTGTAAGTGATACGTATGCTTTGTAAGATGCTTCTTAGGGGATGTCTACCGCTAACTAGTGCTTTAAAACCTGAAGCATTTTTATCTTTTAATATCTCTTCAATGAAATAAGTTCCTATTTGGTTTTAATTATAAGGGTGTTTATGTCAATGTATATTCCTGGATATGGTACTAACTGGGGTTAGTAATGAAAGAGTTTTTTTTTTCTTTAATTGAATTGAATTTGTAAATAAGGAAAAAATGATTGGGCTCTTGAATGTACGATGATGTTCTTTATTTTATGTTTAATGCAGTGTAATATTAGATGTCCTCACAAGGTGGTCCGACGACCATGTGAAGGCCGCAGGAACCCGTTGGATGCGAGAAGCGCAGAACCGGTCGAAGTGGAGGTGCTTGGGGGAGGCCTATGTCCAGCAGTGGACGTCTTTCGGCTGAAATGATGATGATGATTACATGTTATGAGTTTTATCTAAGCCATATTTATTTTGCAAAAAATCTTGAACTTCATACTTAGTATGTAGATAACTTAGTTTAAAGCCTGCTAAAGGGATGCCTCTTTCTTTTCTAGTCTTCGAGACTAGCGCAAATAGGTCTGCTTTACGCAAATGCGCTTCATCTGGTATCATGTTCCCGTTTACCATCAGGCGAGACGATTGTCTAGCTTATTCTGAATATAGAAAATGCTAACGACCCTATAGGATTAAAGGTTCAAGTTTTCTGAATTAATTATTTACGTGTTACTTTTTTGTAATGTTTTAAATTATACATTTTCAAACGTCTATGATACTTTTATAATGTGGGTCTAGAACGAACGCATGGATTAAACGTAGATAAGGTAAATTCAAATGATTTTGAAACTGAAAATACTCCTTTTGCACATATTTACTCATAGTTGAATTAAGGGGTAAATGCGGTCGGAGAGACTTTTTGAAAAAGCCTAAGTAAAACGTCATAATTCGAGGTTTGGCTCTCGCCTATTTTCTCCTCCAATATTGGACCAATTTAAAGCCATTTTATAAAAAGAATAAGAAGAAGATATAAATATACTGTGTCCCTATGATTTCCTTTTTATTTATTTATTTAAACTTCTCGCACAAAAAGGTACAAAGGCGGACTTAATGCTTTAATGCCTTTTTGATGATACATTATTTTTATAAGCACTAAACATAAACATGATAAACTTAACGAAGTTCAAATTCTATTGCAACCAGAAACTTATTTGGAACTTTTTGTTACACTCTCTAAGAAGATAACTGAGGGGCAATTCTCGTAATTTTAAGGACGTTCACAGTCTGATCTAAGTCTGAATCTGTCAAAACTTCTTCTAGTTTCCCTATATTTTTATAAGATTTCTACATTTGTTTGTCGCCGAGATAAGACTGCGACTAGATTTTGAACGTTTTATATTACGATAATTCGTGTTCTGATTAAGTGGCGATGGAATGTAAATAATATTTATATTCCATCGCCACTTAATTTTTTTTTGTCATTTTCTTATTGATTGTATTATGAATGTGTTAGTTTTATAATTTTTATGATTTCAAACACAATGTGAATTGTTCCTGAATAAATTGAATAAATATCTGAGATTATGAACACTGCTATAGTTTTAAGAATTGTTTTATATCTACCGGTGATACCTACTTATTGCGCTTGTCGCAAAAAATTTACCCAAAATGCTAAGGATAATAAAAGATAGTTGAATTTTCGATTCTAAATCGTCGCGCGATCACGCTAGGGGCTCAGCGAGGTAATGAGGGTTTTCTGAAATGACGTTCGCCAGGTGGCAGCACTGACACGTCAGGTTCAGACATCTGTCAAAGAGCCTATATTTTCTTTAATCATGACTGAATGATGAACGAATGAATGAATCGAATGATGAACGTCATCATATATTTTATATTGGAAGACCTTTTGTCACAGTGGTGCCAACTGGTGTCGTAAATTTTCACGAAAACCCTCATTACGTAACACACTAACAGTAACTATGGTTTACATTTTGACAGTTCAACAACATTCATTGCGTTATTTACGGTTGTTGAGCTGATTCATTTTTCGAACATAATGATGTAGCAATGGGTAAGCAATATACTTTAAAATCATCCAGATTGTTGTTATAAGTGTGTTACGCAATGAGGGTGCTGGTTTGTGTAGTATTAATTAAGGTCTTCGAAAAAAATATTTTCATCAACATAATTATGTTGATGAGAACATTTTTATCGAAGATTCTCATCAACATAATTATGTTGATGAATATTTTTTTTGCCGTCAAAAATCCACCGGTATAAACGTCAGTAGGCAGGTACACCGGTAAACCCAAATGATGCTCTCGAAAGCCTCAAAGGCACTGCGGCTTACCGATGGTTATGCGTCAGTCCTGAAGGGTGCAAGGGGGGATTATGACCAAATTGAAAACGTGTCTCAAGCGGTATTTTGGAGCCACCAATTAATACGAAACGAGTCTTTGACAGATGTGTCGCAGATTGGTGATGCATTTTTGATCGCATTTTGTTTATTATTTTTTATACACTGTACTCCCAATCGATTTTTCAAGTTTGTTTGATTTATTACGATACGAACTCGTTGTATTGATTACGTTGCCACGGACATGTTGCCTACCGTACCTAATGACCTACTATAAGAGTTATGTCTTTGCTTGTTTTTTGCATTTTTCTGGTGACTTCGTTTATAGGCCGTCTGCTTAACTGAGACATTGCGACAGGTGATAGTTGTTACTCCAGGGGTGAAGGACTCGGGGACGTCTGTCGCCCCCCACACATCAGGACCCGAGGTGGCGGCGCGTAGTGTTCCACGCGCGCCCGTCTTAGACGTTGCGGGGTGAGTCAAACACCTCACTCCCCCCCCTGACCAGGCGACGCTCGCAGTGGCGGCACCAGTCGTGGGTTGCGGAAGGATCATACGTTCCTGCGACCCCCGGCGTAGGTGTGGAATGGAACACCGGGGTGGTTTTTAGTCAGTAAGAGTCTGACAGACCCCGTCGCCCGCCCCAAGGCGGCGGACATCCATGGGGATATTCCAACCCGGAACTAAAAAAATAAAAAAAAAGGTGATAGGTTTATGTCTGTAATTTATATGGTGTACATAATAAAGAGTATGCTATTCTATACTTGTCACAAGTTGACGAATCACTGAGCTCTTGCATGAACCACACCCCGCACCGCGCTGCTGCTTCAGGCAGTGGTCGGCCTTTACTGGAATGTCCTAAGAATAGAAAATCAGTCTGTAATGTTCCCACTGCTGGGACACAGGCCTCTTCGCTGCGAGAGTGAGAGGGCTGTCATCTACCACATGGGCCCAATGCTGGTTGGTAGATGATAGATAGATAGATAAATCGTTTATTCAGTGCAACAAAAGACACAAATACAGGTATTAAAAACATCCAAAAAGTTGAAAAAATAATTAAAATAACAAACATTAAAAAGATAAATTGACCCATAGACACTTAACTCATAAACGTCTATATAACGGTCGATCACTACTGGGCGGTGTGTGTCTCATGGCACATGTCTGTGTGTCCGGTTCTAGGTCAAGCCAATTTCCTCGCGATATTTTGTTGTGAGAGCAGTGTTGATGAAAATATTTACACACTAGCTTCCTCCCGCGGATTCGCCCGCGAGGTATGTTGATAAAAACTATCCTATGTCCTTCCCCGGGATGCAATCTATCTCTCTGCCAAATTTGATCGAAATCCGTTCAGTGGTTTAGGCGTGAAAGGGTAACATATAGACAGACAGACAGAGTTACTTTCAAAATAATATTGGTATGGATTTAATCGAAATAAGTAACACCAATACTTAACTATTTCAACTATACCGTGCTACCAATTTTACTTACGTATAATAAACAAGTAGAATACTCACACAAATTCACTTTGCATACAACCAGGGGACAAAGGTACTAAATAAAAACCGGTTAAGTGCGTATCAAGCCACGCACATTGAAAAGTTCCGTAGTTCTCTGGGATGAATATTTACGCATGCACATTATTTATTTTACCGGCCGCAAAAATAATATTGTAATTCATTGTAGTTTTAATTAATTATATGAAAAACAAAGTTAGACCGCGGTCGTAACATAAAAATCCCATATCTCAAAAAACTATTCACCTATGTGGCAAAGTCACTTAGAAATATTATAATCTTTTCAATTATGGGATCCAACGATACCCGACACATTTATGTGCATTGAATTTATTTTTCATTTCTCAGGTAATGTTTGTGTTTTGCGTTTTGCTAGGTACCCCTAATTATTTTCTCCTTAATTTTACTACACCATTGTTTAGCGGTGCCCAGAATACATCTTCTTTCCAATTTTGATCGATAGTGCTAATAATCTCCCAGAGAAATGTCACATCCAGACAGACGAACAGACAGACAGCTGGACAGACGGACGGACGTACAGGCAGACCAACACACGTAACGAAATTAAAAGGGTTCCCTTTTTGCTATTTGACCACGGAACCCAAAAAAATGCAACATATTTATTATTATATCCACACGTCAGGCAGCGCAGCTGGACAGTGATGTAACGAGTGGAACTGGCTCCGTGACAGGTGCAAGCGATTATAGCAGGGCCAGGGGAAGCATGTACCCTGTGAATATAGTGTTATGTTATGTTCGGCCCGGGAGGTTATAATGTGTGAATATTGTATCAAATGAAGTTGTAGTGAAAAGGGGCTGTACCTAAAGGCTCCTGCAAACAGGCGCGACGCGTGACACGAATCGCGTGTCGCGCCTGTTTGAAGGAGCCTTAATTTGGTAATCTATAAAGGTTCTCGTAATTATAATAAGCTGAAGAGTTTGTTTGTTTCTCCAACGTTTGGAACTACCGAACCACGTGTCGGATTTGAAAAAATATATTTTTGCATTTGATAGCCTAGTTATGAAGGAAGGCTAGCAGCCTGCGGACGGAGACTAGCCTTCGGAGCGGGAGATATCATAGTGCACAAGCGTGCGTGCAGGCACAGGTGCACTCCATCTTCCCTCACTCTCATAGTCCGATGGGACGGCAATCCGACACGGCAGGCGCAGGACCAACGGCTTAACGTGCTTTCCGAGTCACGGGGGTAACACACCGCCAACTTCAAAACTACGGGCTGTTACTAAGAAGTTTCTAATGGAAAAACTCAAAATAACACTTTGCCTGACCCAGGACCCCACGCTCAACAGTCGTGCTTGCGGCCATGAAACCAAACAAGGGGGCCGTTAAAAAACAAACAAAAGATAACTAAAGTATACGACATCCTTGATAATAAACTATGCACCTGAAAAATCCTGTTTTTATCTCTGAAAAAAAAACAATAATGTACAAAAAACAAGAAAATAATACATTATTTTCGTAACAGTTCGTTCGACACGTCAGCTTTTCACGACAATGGCGGCGTGAACGCGTGACGTCACTCAGGTGCGTCACACCGCGTCACGTCGACACGGTCAATTACGAATGATGTGAAATTATTTTTGTCTGCTCTTATTGTGAATCCAGATTTTAATGTATGAAAAAGAATATTTCTGGTAAAAATTGCGCCGCATTGAATTTAATGTAAAACTAAAATGGAAAATTCGGTTGGATTTTTAATCTCCCTTATGGTAGGAGAAATAAAAATTTAATACAAAAATTGCAAAAGTTTTTAGCAATGCAGATGAATACCTACTTATTACTATTCTGGCGATCCGATGCTTTTAATTTAGCACCTACTAAAGATTTAACATATTATTAGAAGAGGCAACTATCGTACAATCGAAAATAAATTTAATTTGATTATAACGTATTTCTAACAAGAAAGTGTCGTCTATAAATAAGTACCCTTTTTACGATTTGTTTACCTTTAGTTAACCACCTAAACCAACGAAGTATAGGTAGTGTAAATAATTATTACTTATTACTTATAGAATAGAATAGAATACTCTTTCTCTCTTTTTCTTTCTTTCTTACTCTTTTTTTCTTTCTCTTTTTCTTTTTTTTCTTTTTTTTATATATTTTTTTTCTCTTTTATATTAAGTTAGTGCTATTTTTTGGGAGTCGTGTGTTCGAACCCGGACAGACGCATTTCATCACCACTGCTCTCAAAACAGTGAAGAAGGAAAACATCGCGAGGAAGCCGGTATGTCATAGAACCAATAATTCGAAGACATATGAAATCTAGCAACCCGCAAGGGCCCGCGTGGTGGATAATAGCCACTCCCTCCCATCGAAAGCAGGCAGGAGTGGGAAACACAAGAGGTTGATTCATTGTTAGGGAAATATTTTGTAATAAACATAATATTATGCTCTCATTACTGAGTGATCATCACTAATGAGCGAAACCTAAATTTGCTTGTTTAGTTTACTTGTAATCGGTTCAATAGAATACCGTACTAAAATAAAAAACAAGAGTACAAAGTAAACGAAAAATTCGAGTGTACTTGAAGTACAGCATGACACACTGTTGACATTTCATTACCTCTCCAATGAAAATATTCTGACAGTTTTTTACACGAAACTGAAGCGCCGCGCCGCCGCCGTGACAGCGTGACGCGTCGTCGACACGGTCAATTTAATTGATAAATTAATTGAAACCCAACGTCATTTGCGGAACCCTATTCCTTGTTTGGGGTGATTTTTTGTCTACTAACGCCAAATCACCGAACATTTATTAATGTCTGACGAAATTTTTGGGAATTTGTCACACTCAAATGTTTATGCGTGTTTTTAGGTCATGCTACATTAGCCAGGGGAATCGGATTAATAGATACCATTTTTCAGTGGTTTACGCGCTGGTCAAGCAAAGTAACACTCGGCGTTTTCACATACATATAGGTACGTAGGTAAATTGATTTGAATACCAAGATGGGTATTACACAAATTACAATAATTTACTAGAATTTAAAACGGGTTTTTATAACTTCAGAAGCTATGTTTAATGACAAAACCTCTGTGACTGTGACAGACAAACAAAAAAGTGAACTGATAAAGGTTTCCCTTTCTCCGTTTTAGATCGGAACCTTAAAAAATAAGCTCTTATAAATTTTGGTAGGTTTGTATGTGTTTAGAAGTAGTGTCTTGCAAATATATATTACTAGGAGCGCCCGACGGTTTCACTCGCATAAGTCTCGATCCCGTGGGAATATCAGGATAAAAATTATCCTATGTCCTTCCCCGGGATGCAATCTATCTCTCTGCCAAATTTTATCGAAATCCGTTCAGTGGTTTAGGCGTAAAAAGGTACCATACAGACAGACAGAGTTACTTTCCATTTTATAATATTAGTATGGATTTATTTTTAATCTATGTTGTCTCATTGCAGGGCAAAAGCCCCCCTCCCCTCCTTTCTCCTTTCCACTCCCCTCTGTCTTGAGCAAATGTGGACCAATTCTGTCTGTAGGCATCATCCTCGTGTCGCCATCTTCTCCAGTGTCTGCTTCGATGTCGCTGGAAGTTTTCTGGGACCCAAATGGTGGATATATTTTGCCCATGACTCGTAAAGATATATGTAGTTTTCGTCAAATAACAAGTTCTATTACAATTATAATTCCTTTGACCTTCATACACGACAGACCATTAAATAAACTTAAACTCGTAATAGAATATCCAAAATACACATTTGCAGTTCAATTACATAATGTTATTGCGCTAAAAGCAATGAATAAGCGATCGGGCGGCCGTCACCGGCTCCAATTATTCGCATAATCCACGGCCTCTTTAAAAGCAATTAATATTCCATTGATCCACCAGGGGATGGTCATCCGGGGTAATCTCCCCTGCCTGGTGATGATCGACACCTCAGGTGTTTCTCTGATCGTAAGTGTTAAATATATCTTTATGTATTACATACTATTAATTTGTTATTCGGTGGGGTTACGTTTATTATTTGCCAATAAATATAACGAAGGTTTTGTAACTAGTTGGTTACTCCACCTAAGGCATGAGCCTTGATCACCACGCTTGCTCATGGCAGATTGGCAATTTAAGACTATTATTGATTACTTATACCTACATATTTTATAAGTCCTAAGAAAATTTATTGAGAACAATAAGATATGCAAAAACTGTCCGTGCATACTAAGGGTTACTGTGCATCACAAAAAAGATGCAGAGAGAGCATCACACAACACATTATTGCATAACGATACTGTTAAGTTAGCGCAAACGCCCTCAGCAACACACTGTGCATAAATCGTCGTCACCAACGACAACCGGGTCATCAAAAACCGTGCAAAATAACTTCGCCTCGAATAATGATGACGAGATATTATTGACAGTTTGTTTGGTCCTTCAAGCCGCATTTTATTTTGTTTGTGAATGTAAATCTAACTGACTGAATGAGGTGAATGTAGTCTAACGAGCAAAGCATAGTGACATACTTGAAACTATGTTAAGTACAGCATTAATTGCGTCACACTTTCAATCTCAAACTGAATGATTTTGAAGAATATTGTGAATCCATTGTTTCATCTGTTCGAAAAATGTGTCTGCTCAACTACGTAAAAAACGCAATGAATTTTGTTGTACTGTCAAAATAGGAAGCCATTGCCACCGTTAGTGTGTTACGCAGTTACCCCGCTGGTCCTCACGATGTTTTCCTGTACCGATGTCAGTGATGTCCAAGATAAATAAAGAAAGTACCTAATCTGCATTCACGATTTATTTGCCAAATATGTAAACAAATATGAGTTTATGGAAAAATAACTTTAATTCCTACACCATAAAGTTCAGTTTACGCTACAACTGCAAACATTTTTTATAACTTTTTCAATAGTGCTAGTCACTCTGAAATCAACTTAATTACTATTGAAATAAAGTTGATATTAAATTTGTTTAAATTGAAATAATATTAATTTGAAATATAAGTTTGAATAGAAAGTACATACCTACATATCACAAATAAAAACTGTCCATGTGCGAGTCGGAGCGGCACTCGAAGGGTTCCTTACCACAAGGCAAAAAAGCCGAAAAAAACACGTTTGTTGTTTGGGAGCCTTAAATATTTATTTTATTCTGTTTTTAGTATTTGTTGTTATAGCGGCAAAAGAAATACATCATCTGTGAAAATTTCAACTGTCTAACTATCACGATTCATGAGATACAGCCTGGCGACAGACAGACAGACATACGGACAGTGGAGTCTTAGTAACAGGGTCCCGTTTTTACCCTTTGGTTACGGAACCCTAAAAAGTAAGCAAGAACGCTAAGCGATAACTAAGTACTAGCGCGGCAGGCGATGCGATGCGACAGGGTGGGTCGGAGGAACAAGAAACTTCACGCAGACGAAGTCGCGGGCAAAAGCTAGTACGGAATCCTAAAGGTGAATGAGTGTTAGGTTTTGTCCTTGTTGGCACGCACCGGTGCATATCAAACAATCTAATCCAGCCATGTCCGCCTTTAAAAAACATCGGCTCAACATAAGTAAACAAACATTTAATTTCCACCACATACTGTCACGATCATAAACCGTAAACCAAACAGAAATCGTAATAATCTTAACGACCATCTGTCTCCATTGTTATCTGATATCGATATGATGGAACAAATGTCCGGTGTTCGATATTGTCCGGGGGGTGTCCGGCACAAGTGCAGTGTCCACAAGCATACTTGCACCTAAACCTACATTGAGCGAGCTTGTCCCCTGGCCGTTTGTCCCCTGGCCCCTACTAAGTTTTTGTGTAAATTCGACCCAGGTGGCGGAGTTGAATGAAAATAAAATATAGAAGTGGGGGGCTAATGTTACGTATTGTCAAATATTTGCTGATAACCGTCGATAGTTGTTATTCTGTGAAGTGGTTATGGGATTATGATGTTCGATTGTTTTTTTTTTTTGGGGTTGAGTAAATATTTGGTTAGGTTTCGGATAATGAAGGTGTAATGCGATGGAACTGTTGACCGGAGAGTCAACATTTTTCATGTTAGGAAATAAACAGATAGTAACTTGGGCAACTTTCTTATTATTGTCCAAACCGAAATGTAGCGTGTAGATTCTGAAAACTAAGGGCCCTTGCACCACGGGTAGCTGAAAGTTGAGTAAAGGAAATAGTAAGGGGACAGACCACGTATCTTTCACACAAGACGTTAAAAAAACAACTTTTTGTGATTAGCAATCTTTTGTTGGCGATGCTTGTCGATATGCTCAATTTGTTTTATCAATTTATATAAAGTGAATGATGTGGTCTGCTATAACTGGAAGCGCACACTTGTATTTGTTCCTGTTTATGTTAACGTGCATGTAATTGTGTAGCCTTTGTTGGCAATCTAAGAAATAAATAAGATACCTAAGTATAACCTGCTCTTAAAATGAAAACATCAGCTCTTTTATTTTACCTGTTTTAAATCTCTAAAAACGCAATTTAACAACGACTAACAGAACTTGCATTCCGATAAAACTTTATTTATTCTCCTTTCATGCAAATAAAGCCCCAAAACATTAAGTGGAAGCCATCGTGGTTCCGTAGTAGGGTGTTCAAAGAGCCGGAATTTATTTGGCACGTAACGAGTCGGTAACGTAATTCGAGACCCCAACAGTCGCGTCGTTTGTTGTCATTAGTACATGTTCGGCTATTGATACTGCGCTGTTAACTAACTAGTTTGGTTGGATGTTTGCTACCTCATGGGAATCTGGTCTCGTTGATGCAAGAGAAGATGGAATGGAATCTAAAAGTGGAAAGATATAAATAAGTGATGACATAAGTTGGTTATCGTCGACGATAGTGGGAGATTATGACGATAAAGAAGATAATGAATATCTAGTGTCTAATTAATATGTCGTAGGTTTTTCATAAAATTAGGTTTTTGATGAAAAACCTAGGTTTTTGATGAAAAACCGGAAGATGACACATTTTAAACTCAATTTCATCATAAACCTCTAACAATCCAGATTTTTGATCAAAAACCTGAACTAGTTTGGCTTTATGATAAAACGAGCGCGCAGTATTATTTCTAACGACGTCAGGTCGACGGAGCCCCGCTGCGCGGGGCTCCTATTTCTGTCTTCAGGGTTTAAAGGAACCTAACCAAACCGAACCTCGGGGTGCCCCTGACGTCGACCGTCTTCTTCTGGTTCAAAAGCACAAAAATAGACAAAATCACGTTTTTAACCGTTTCGTTTTTCGCCGTTTCACACACACATCACACATATTATTTTTTAAATGTAGGTATGTAATTTCATAACAAATAAATCATTGTTTATTGTTTCTTAATTGTTTTATTTATTTAAAGAAATAGCAACCAACATTGTTTTTATCATAAAACTAATACAGTCTAGGTTTTTGATAAAAAAACTGGATTTTCTCAGGTTTATGATAACATAAAGTAATAATTTTGTCTTCTTCCGGTTCTTGATCAATAGCCTAGGTTTTTGATCAAAAACCTAATTTTATGAAAAACCTACGACAAATACATTGATACTGCGCTGTTAACTATATGGTTGGAATGAGTGCTTGCTATCTTACATGGGAACCTGTCAACCTGGTCTTCTTGATACAGGAGAAGGAGATAACTGCTGGCATAGGCATAAATAGGTATTGTTATCGTCGACGATACTAAGAGATGAATGTGGTCTGGTTGATACAGGAGAAACTACTAAACTAAACTAGCCTCTTATTCTCTTCAAACTTGCTACACTAGCTCAAAGTGGCTACCACAGACATGCTTTCGACTATACTTTCCGGCCCGCTAAAACTTTTATCATCTACTGCCGGTCGATTCTGTAAAAATCTCACCGTGAAAACTTAGGTGAAGTGAGTTTGTTTTTGCTAGGAATTGACACTATTGACAGCTCACTCCACGCTCACTTCACCTAAGTTATAGTTAAAAGGCTTGAGCTATGTACTTACGTAATCTGTATTCGCGATTTATTTACCAAAAATGTAAACAAATATAAGTTTATGGAAAAGTAACTTTAAATGAAAAAACATTTTTATAACTTTTTCAATAGTGCTAGTTCCTCTGAAATCAACTTCCTCTAAAATGTTCTCTACTAACTTTTTAGACCTTTGTATCCTATGCGTATGAAGTTTCATTAAAATCGGTTCATTAATTTCAAAAAATAAGGGCTTGAAAGTTTGTATGAAATGCCGTACGGCGTAAACGCTCTTAAATGGTTAGATCTAAAGAACCTTGTCAAAACCATAATATATCTGGGCCGTAATTCACTATGACACAATGAACGAAACCACGCGAAATCAATGCGAGATTGGCGGGATTAGTTAAGGAATTGACGTGGATTTGAAGTAAGGAATCCTTAAGTATTTATAGATAGTGAATTAGGGCCCAGATTGAGTCTTTCAGTAACGAGATTGGATACCGGTTTAAGTCGTTTGTATTCATTAGTGCATGTTCGGGTATTGATATACCAACTGCGCTGTTTTAACTATCAAGTTTGATCGTCTGGCTAGTTCAATGGATGCTTATATAGCCTGCTAGCTTAAATTGGAATCCAGCCTGGTAATGGTGATGATCTTTGAATTGTGATTGTTATAATAATTAACTGGCGATATAAATAAGTCGTTTTCAAATGTCCTTTATAATGCGCACAGCAAAAGAGTGGAACTCTCTACCTGCGTTTGTGTTTCCGAGTGAATACAACCCGAATCTCTTCAAAGTAAGAGTGAACAGGCTTCTTCTGGGTAAGCTCACTCCATCGTAGACTTTGTCTCTGTCATCTCTGACCTAGATTAGAGTCAAGAGCGAACCCATTTCGAATAAAAAAAAAAAAAACAAAAAGTCAAGACATGTTTCAGCAGCCGTAGCTGGAACATTTATCATAACCATACTTGGCATAACGGACAGTCTCCTGAGCAGAATATGCATGGAGGCTGAGGATACCGTTGCGCATGTGCTACTTGGACAGATCTTTTGAGATATTCTAAGCAAACTGGCAGACCTAATCTACTTCTGGAGGGCGGTGGGCTGGTTGGATTGACAAGCGACGGCCGCCATGGCCCACGTATAATGATCCTCTTCAAGGAATAAGTGCGGAAACCAATCCCAGTAACATAGAACATACGGCTGATGGTGACATACAACATTGTTCTACAATCTAACTGTCGATCTTTAAGCCATAATTCCATGGTCATTTCTACAAAAAGAAACTGTCTTGAAATCCTGGAATATTATTAAAAAAAAATGAAAAATGATAAATATAGGTACCTACCTAAATGAAAAAAAAAAGAAAAAAAATAATGATAAATGATAAATGATTTTAATTCTGTAAGTAGGTTTGTACAAGCACTTTTATACGTCAATAATATTTTTCGAAACTAGATGAGCTCGGTGTCTCTTATCTGACTACTCTGAGAAGAAAAGTCGAAACAAACTCAGAGGTCACAATCTCTTTTAAAGTCCAGACATAATCTTGATCAGATAATCTTGAGGACCATGTAGATTGGTGTCAGAAATAGTCTCTTGAGGAAAGAACCACACAGATTTGAGTGGACCTATCCAGTCAGTACACGCCTTTGTAAATCATCGTGCAGCTCAACTCAAAACTTAAGGAGCTTAATGATTTGACGAAAAATACCAAAGAAAGGACATTTGTTTAAAATAGTACATTACATAATTATATACCTAAAGGTAGATGATTTAGCCCATTCTTCTTTAGTTGTCTCGTGTATGGCACCAACCAAAAGTAATTACTATAACAATAGTTATTCTCATTTAGTGACACCAAATGCATACCCCAATGCTCTATTGCATCGGTTCAAATCTTTTCAAATAAAAACTACCAATTCCCAAACACCCCGCGGCTTCCCTAATTTGTCTCGTCAGCTTAGCATTTATAACTATACATATAAACACGATAAACATCTGAGATCATGCACATTTTCTCGGAAGGGGCAGAGGCTGAGGGTGCTTAGCTCTCTAACTCGATAATCCACCCCCAACGCAGGGAGATTTATTAATCAATCTCCAAAACGTTTTAACTGGGCAAATTGAAAAATTATGTGTCGACGCGTTCGCGACCCCTGCTTCTATAGTATGGGAATGTTAGTTTAGTTTGTGAAGAGATTTTTGAAATATGTGATGCTTTTTGTCTTTGGGTAGTGGCTTGTGTTGAAATGTGGCAGGGGATTTGATTTAAGTATGTTTTGCTATAACTTATTGAACCTTTGGAATTTCTTAGTTGCAGCCTGGAGTCTGGATCTGTGCCCGATTTAAGGCTCCTACAAACAGGCGCGACACGGGATAAAATCGCGCGCGACAGAAAGGCACCGCAAGTCGCGCAACGAGCGGTGCCTTTGTGTCGCGCGCGATTCGGGTCGCGCGTCGGTCCTGCTAACAGGAGCCTTGATGGGCATATACTTGACCCCTGATACATGGGATTTTAACATAACTGACGAAATTTAGGTGTTCTATAAGATACACTTCTGCCAATCCCTTGGGGGTAAACAGGCGTGATGTTACGTTATGTTATTGGAGTACGTCGATGGCTGTGTAAGATTCATAGCCTCCATTTCCTAACAACGCCATAGAAGCCGCCATAATAGCATAAATTGCATTTTTGCACTGTCTGATTTGCTTACACTCCACGCTTGAATTTTTGGGTATGTAGGTAGGGTTTTCTTCGTCTTCGATTTTCTCTTGTTGACAGAGTGGCCATGTTCACGAATAGAGTTCAATCGCAGGTGGAACCGTTACCCACCTCACGATCTCGCTCCAACTGGTTCTGTTAGATGGTTGGATGTGGCATTACGAAAAGATAAATTTAGTATTCCGTATTCCCTTACCGTATATTTTACTAAGATTTACTTAGAAAACATTTCTGAACTAGTAATCCGTATATCTACTTCCCAAAATATATCTACCACTATCAAAACCCGCATTGTTGCACACAGACTATTCCTACACCCTTATCACTACAAAAGCACATGCCGTCAAAAAACCGTGTCTATCCGTGACACGGCTAATTACTCCCGGTGTATTATCAGTGACCCTACGAAGTAACTTTGACAAAGCGTTTCAGTCATACCGTCATATGCCAGCTCTGTTCTGCTATCTATACCCGGGTACCCGCATCGGGTAGGGCGGGTACCCCAGTTTATTCTTCGGCGGATGTTTAATCTGCGACAATGTTTAATTAATCAACGTTTGTCTTGTTGATTGCCTTCCCAATTATAAGTACCGCCGTGTGTGTATGACGTTGATTTGTGACGATGTCTTGGATTTTTGAGACTTTCTTCTTATTGGTTTTAAGTGTTGAGAGATTAAAAGCTGTTGAAACAGGATAAATGCTCCTGCAAACAGGCGCGACACGCGATATAATCGCGCGCGACACAAAGGCACCGCTCGTTGCGCGAATTGCGGTGCCTTTGTGCCGCGCGCGATTTTATCGCGTGTCGCGCCTGTTTGAAGGAGCCGTAAAGCACCTGCTTTTGAACCAAATATCTTTATGAAATATTTTAGTTACGTTAGTTACTTAAACATTTGGGTTCGGGAACCCAAATGTTTAAGTAATTAAACATTTGGGTTCATCTCTATCTAACAATATATCCTATCTGACATATTAGTCCATTCAAAATGTCTAGTTTTGTTTATTAGATACAAATAGTTACAGATTTTTCAATAAAATTTAAGTCAAAAAACATAGTTAACCTCGAGTAAATTGTTAAAACAATTTTCACTAATAAATAATACATAGGGTAACTTCACACATGCACACACAGCTTATTTCTGGAGTCTAAACGAAGTTACACAATAATATTTTTCCTATACCCAAAGAAATTAGGCAGAGCAAATATGAGGGGAGCGCGAAGAAACTCTAAGAACTTGTTAATAACTTAGAATAAACAATTGTAGCTGCAGATGGGACGAGTCTTATTATTCTAACTATATCATTATCGCACTTTCTTGTATGTGGGTATGGTAGTGGGATATAGATAGATAGATAGATAAACCATTTAGGGCTCCTTCAAACAGGCGCGACACGACACGCGACACAAAGGCACCGCAAGTCGCGCAACGAGCGGTGCCTTTATGTCGCGCGCGATTCGCGTCGCGCGTCGCGCCTGTTTGCAGGAGCCTTTATTTGGCACACACAAGAAGACAGCACAACACACAAAAGTACAATATTAGATGATAACCAAATTACCCACATGATTATAAAACAAGGTGCCGGATAAAGAAACAAAAAGTAAACACATCGAAATAAAAGTGACACTATGACGAATACAAAAAAAAAAAAAAAAAAAAAAAAAAAAAAATAACGAAACATACACAGTGCGGTGTGTGTCTCAAGGTTGCACCAAATGGGTGACCTTCGTGATATTTTATTTGATATTCCAGTAGAGCATTTTTCAGCTTAGATAGACTTAAGCAGAGAACCAGCATGGTGTATCCATCTATCCAAATTATGACACAAAATAAACTAGTTTCTATGAAATTCGTCCTTTCATTGGAACTCTTTACAAGCAGGTTGATAGGAAAACTGGCCAAGTGCGAGTCGAACTCGCACACGAAGGGTTCCGTACCACAAGGCAAAAACGCCGAAAAAAACACGTTTGTTGTATGGGAGCCCCCCTTAAATATTTATTTTATTCTGTTTTTAGTATTTATTGTTATAGCGGCAACAGAAATACATCATCTGTGAAAATTTCAACTGTCTAGCTATCACGGTTCATGAGATACAGCCTGGTGACAGACGGACAGTGAAGTCTTAGTAATAGGGTCCCGTTTTAAACTTTGAGTAGGTACGGAACCCTAAAAATGATAGTCTTCCCATAAATAGTGACTTTTTTTAAGAAATATCGAACTTTGTAAGTGTCAACTGTCAACAAAGATCTAAGTGATAAAAGTTAGATGAACTATATCACCATCTCAAAAGCTTTTGATTCCTAGACGTTAGTATATCTAGGTATCAAAAGCTTGTCACATCTGCAATATTTTATTTACTCCTTGCCTCCCCACACCTTGTGAAGAACAAAAACTATTCCCTAATTGATTGACGAGCTTGGAATTAGTTGGCGTTACTACAGATGCAGCGGAGTTTTACAAATAGACGTATACTTATAACTTTGTATTTCTGGTGATATTGATACTGATGTTTTGGAGACAGGGAACGAAAACGGACGCAGGAATATTCTTAATGGACAAACATGATTTAAAGGATAGCCAAAATATAACCTGCCGTGATATAGTACCTAATTGTATTCTAAGTGCATCATGTTCGTCTTAAGACATTTTAAAAGAGTAACAGTGGAGTCTTTTGCCCATTCTTCTCCATAGGAAGCTACCATTTAGAAGGGGCGACTAGATTCAATTCTCTTTTATTGTAAAGGACATTGCTCGTCGTCCATACATAGTTGGCCTAAGATCCAACAGGGAGGTGTATTTACTTTTTGGGTTTTAGAGAATGTATTTATTCGATTGAACTTAAATTAAAACAACGGACACTTCTGAGAATTCGGAAAAAATCAAAACACTTTCGGATTTTGAGGTTATAATTACGTCAATAAAAACATTCGGTATGTAGCAATAACAGAATGCGCGCGCCAAGTGACATTACTAGCAAATGTCAAATGTCATCTGTCAATTCATCAATTGTCATTATTGCTCGTTTCAAACAGCGCTCAATCGATTTTTTTGATAAGCCGTATTATGATTCCGCGACATCATAGCGGACGTTTGTAACTAAAAACCATTATCGTATATCAAGCGTTGAGAATACTGACGCTTGTCTGTGTCAAACTCTTATTAAGAGTGTTGTTACAAAGACTTGGCTGTATGAGCTATAATACCTTTGCCTATTAAAAACCTCAAATTGAACCAAAAAATAATAACACCGATGATTATAACGGAAGTGATCAAGTGAATACTTTTTAAAATGTTTTCGAAATTAAGAAGTGTCCGTTCTATTGAAATATTTGTAATGTATATTATTAAAAGAACTAGTAATTATAGTAAATGTTTCATGCGTGTTGATTCATAGGCCATTTTTTACAATGTCCTTTGACGTTTAAAAGTGCCTTTTATTTGCCTCTTTGAAATAAATGCTTTGACTTTGATAAGCAAAAAATTGGTACGTAATTACAGCCAAGTATGTTTCTTGATCTTAAAATGTTTAAGTACAGACGCCAGCACATCAAGCTACTACAATCTGTCAATTTTCTTTAATAGATTTTCAACTTTATCACAAAAGTATAAGGTTCAAAATTCATTGTGAAAATGTGACAGTTTCGGGTAGTTTGATGTGCTGGCGTCTGTACTTTAAACCCTATGGTTTATAAATTATTAAAACAGGCAAAAAGCTCATCCTTGTAGTTTGTGAAAGTCACTCCGTTGAGAAACGCTCTTACTGATAAGTTTAAATAGACTAGACATCCGCAGAAAAAAACCCTCAATTATGAGGATCTATTCTCGTAATTAAAAACGTTCATAATTTAGTCGCAATCTCATCTTGGCGACAATCAGTATCAAAAACTTGGCAAAAATCTAGGGACATTATAGGTATTTTTGACAGTTTGAGACTGACATTCCTTCCTTCAGTTTTTCCTCATTACTTAATCATTTTACCACAATATGACCTAGTATTACAGCATTACCCTTGCCGACATATAGCAGCAGAACTGCTAATTAATTTCGAATACATGCCGTTATAAAATAACAAGCTTTGTTCAAACATAAAGTACACGCTTTATGAGCTTTCAAATCTCAGTCACAGAATTGTTTGTTGCAAGTAAATTTAATTAATTACACGAGATATCTGGAACAATGGGATATAATGCGGCTGTAACACTCCCTCTAATATCTCATTATCTATCTACCGTCTCTTTTAAACCTCGTTTGAAGAAAGGAGACAGCGATATGTCGGTAGATGATAGCGCAGTTTTTGCTATCGTAAATCAAAAGATGTGAAAATGTCTGGCGGGTGATTGTCTGGAACAACACTTGTAGTCTGGGCATTATTCGGTAAAATAAAACACTCTGTAATCGATTGATCTCAATAACGTAAAATATAAAACTTAAATAGATATGATACCTAACAAACTAACGACATGCGACAGGAAGTTATCGAAAAGGCGTTAACATTTTTATTGTTTTATAATGATTTCCATAGATGGTCGGCGCCGCCGAGGTCGGCTCAGAAAACGGTGGCGAGATAACCTGGACGCGTACAGCGAGGGTTGGCTTGAGGTGGCGCGGCAAGAGTTCCTGGAAGGACTTGGGGGAAGAACATTTGCCCAGCACTGTAACAGAATAGCAAATAAAAAAATCACGCCGCTGTCTCTCAAATGGTGTAGACAGAGGTCATGCACAATTTCACAGCTGCAAAAAAAACCTAATGGAAAAAACCTACCATTACCAAAAAAAAAACCATAAACACCACACATCATTATCCATTCAAAATTTTCCATGATCCTTTCTCCCTTTTCAAACAGCCTAATGACCCAACGTAAGCCTTTCTCAAGGTTACGTCTCCTATTATGAAAGCCGCGACGCATCAGCCCATGGTTCCGTATAAAAAAGCTGTTAAGTAAATATGAGGATCGAGCGAAGCCCGGCTCGGTCGTAAAAGTACTCGGAGCAAGTTCACCGAGAATTGAGGCACAGAATAGAAAAATATTTCCTATTTTTCGAGTGGGAAGTTGACTGAAGAAAAACACTATGCTTTTATTAAGGTGAGATATTGTGTGATATAATATCTAGACAGAAAATATTTGCGAGTCATAAAAAGACAGGAAAAAAGAAACAGAAAGTTGCATAGAAAAAAACATGGACGATGATCGAAAGCAATGGTGGAACGATGGTAGAAATTGTCGCGAAAATCTGTGTCCAAATCAACACTTTGTCGCGAAAATCTGTGTCCAAATCAACACTTTGTCGCGAAAATCTGTGACCAAATCAACACTACGTTAGCTAAACGAATATTATGAAATGGAGAGTATTGAGATTCATATCATTATAATCATCATTTCAGCCGAGAAACGACCACTGTGGACAAAGGCCTCCCTCAAGCACCGCTACTTCGACCGGTTCTGTGCTTCTCGCATCCAGCGATTCCTGCGGCCTTCGCCAAGTCATCGGTCCACCTTACGGGAGGCCTTCTTGTTGAAACTATTTGGTTTAGCTTTTTAATAGAAACACCCTGGCCACTTGTTAGAGTAATTTCATGTACTAGGTACTTATTTTGAATAGAAAAATGTTGTTGTCATTCTGTGTGTCAATCCAAATGTGCTCAATATAAGCGTTGTAACAAAATCATATTTTATTCCAAAAGGTTATGGGCATTTAATCGATTTTAAAAAAGTGGACGCTCTTCATATATTCCTATTCAAAAATGGCAAGTGGCGATTCTTCCCTGGTAAGCCCAATACAATCCTCAATGACATTCTCAAAACTATGTGGAAAAGAAAATTTTCACACCTGGTCGTTCGCAATGGAATGCTACCTAGTAGATCAGGATCTTTGGGACATAGTGTCAAAACCGGCAGATCTTACAACAGCAGCAAATGCTAGAAAAGATGCCAGAGCGAGGTCTAAAATATGTTTAGCATGCCACGAAAATGTTTATCCTGTGATTCAAAATGTACAGACGGCATGCGATACTTGGAACAATCTAAAAAAGGCCTATGCAGATTGTGGTCTTGTCAGAAGACTATCTCTAATGAAAAAGCTACTAGCTGTGAAATATGAAGGAAATATGGAAAAGTACGTGAACTTAATGTTGACTACTCAGCAGGAACTGCGCGGCATGAACGCTGCCATAGAAGATGAGTTTTTAGCCATCATTCTACTAGCAAATCTTCCTGAAAGCTACAAACCACTTGTTATGACCCTGGAGCACTCTAACACGAAGATAACATCTGAAGCTGTAGTCTCAGCACTTCTTAAGGAAGATAGCCGACCATCACCGACTACAAGTCTTACTGTACCTGATGCAGCATTACAATGCACCGTGACTAAGAAAAAGTCTTTTCATTCGAAGAAATGTACATACTGCAAGAGATTTGGACACTATAAAAATGAATGTAAAATCTTAAAGAAGAAGCAAGAAACTCCTAGTATTAATACTACTAATTACACTTCACACATTACACTTTCATCTCGTTTTAATGTGTCTCATTCCTCTTCCTCAGATTCTTGGTACATAGACTCCGGTGCTACTTCTCATATGTGTAACAGAAAGGAATACTTTCGTGAAATAACCCCTGTAAATAAGCCTGTCACTGTGGCCAACAATGACCAAATTCTATGTGAAGGTGAAGGTACAGTCGTCATTAATAATACTAATAATATTAATACAATTAAAGATGTTCTTTATGTTCCCCAACTAGCTGCAAACTTATTATCAGTTAGTAACTTAGTTAAAAAAGGCTTTATTGTTGTATTTTCCCTAAAAAGTGCCACTATTCTTCAAAAAGAAGGATGTAAAGTCTCAGGTTCTATTATTGCAACCGCCTCAAACTTCAATGGCATGTATAAACTTAATGTTCCTGATTCGCAAGCTCTTTTAACTACTATCACAGAGTCTGCATTATTATGGCATAGACGCCTTGGTCACCTTAATACTAAAGCCATGAGTATTTTAAAAAATAAGTTTGTGGGCATTAACTATAATGACACACTGAACAAAATCTGTGTGCCTTGCCTACAAGGCAAACTAGCAAAGGAACCGTTCAATAATTCTTCAAGCAGGTCAAAAAATGTTCTAGAAATAGTGCATTCTGATGTTTGTGGACCCATGAGTACTCAATCTTGGGGCAAAGCTCTCTATGTACTCACATTCACTGACGATTTTTCTCGCAAAACTTTTGGATATTTTCTAAAACACAAAAGTGAAGTGTTCTCTAAGTTTGTAGAATTCAAAAGTATGGTAGAAAATCAAACGGGTCACAAAATAAAAAAGTTTAGGTCTGATTGCGGCTCTAAATATATTAATCGCAATATGACTACCTTTTTGAAAGAGAACGGAATTTTGCATCAAACTTCTGTTTCCTATAATCCACAACAAAACGGTATTTCTGAGCGAGTCAATAGAACTATTATTGAAAAAGCTAGGTCCATGCTTCAAGATGCTAACTTATCAAAAGCATACTGGGCAGAGGCAGTAAATACTGCAATTTATCTCAAAAATCATTCACCTACTCAAGCGTTAAATAATAAAATTCCAGAAGAGATTTGGACTGGAAAGAAAATTAATCTTTCACATTTACGTGTCTTTGGCTGTGAAGCACATGCACTTATACCCGTAGAAAAACGTACAAAACTAGAGTCAAAAACTCGAAAGTACATATTTGTTGGGTATTCCAGTCAAAGTAAAGGCTTTCGTTTAATTGATCCCCAAAATCCTCGAGTGGTTTTGACCGCAAGAGATGTTGTCTTCATTGAGGATAAGTCTTCTACTAGCGACACTCAAGATGTGTCTCAGTCACAGACAAGTGACATAATTCAAGTACAAGATACTGAAACAGGTTTAGACATGGAAATACCTAAAGTTTCACAAACTGAAACAACTGAAGTTCCAAATACGGAAATACAAGAAATCTCAGAAATAGAAACACCTGAAGTGTTTTTTGACTCCGAAAGTGAGACTATTGTGGAACATCCCCATGTTAATGTTGAAAGCGAAAGGAGATATTCCCTTAGAGACCGACGTCCACCAATAAGATATCCCGACAATGACACCCTAGCAAACTTGACTTCTACGAACTTTGAACCTGAAACGTTTAAAGAAGCCATGGAAGATGTTCATAAAGACAACTGGCTTAAGTCAATGGAAGTCGAATACGATTCACTAATTAAGCACGGTACCTGGATTTTGGTGGACAGACCAAGTGACCGTAAAATTGTGAAATGTAAATGGGTATATAAAATAAAAAGGGATACATCGGGAAATATAATAAAATATAAAGCCAGATTGGTAGCCAAAGGGTTCACCCAGATTTACGGGGTGGACTATCATGAAACTTTCGCACCTGTAACTAGACTATCAACTGTCAGGTTGCTAATAGCTTACGCTGTTCAGCATAACTTAGAAGTCGATCACTTAGATGTTGAAACTGCCTTCCTTTATGGGACCTTGGACGAAGAAATTTATATGACTCCGCCAGAAGGATTTATAAAAGAGGACAGCAAAAACAAAGTATGTCTTTTAAAGAGAGCTTTGTATGGATTAAAACAATCCCCTAGACAGTGGCATAAAAAAGTTTGCGAAGCAATGGCAAAGTTTGGTTTAATGAAATCACAAAATGATAATTGTGTATATTATCATAAAAACCAAAATAAGCTTCTTATCGTCGCCATATTTGTGGACGATTTTTTCATATTTTCTAATGATAAGGAAATGAAACAAAAGTTTAAAAGTGCTATTAGCAAAGAATTCTGTGTCAAAGACTTAGGTTCCTTAAAAGACTGTCTTGGTATGAGAGTTTTGTATACCAAAAACGGCATTACTCTTGACCAAACCAAATACATAGATAAGCTTATTTCTAAATTTGGAATGAGTGATGCCATATCAGTTTCCACACCCATGGAACCTGGTCAAAAACTCACTTACAGAGACATTAATGACGATCAGCCAGATTTACCTTACCAGCAGCTCATTGGATCACTAATGTATGTTTCCATTGGCACTAGACCCGACATCTCACATGCAGTGTCATTTTTAAGTCAATTCAACACACATTACGGGGAGGTGCACTGGAGAGCTGCCAAGCGGGTACTGAGGTATCTTAAGGGTACCAAGGACCTGAAACTTCACTATCATAAAGTCATGCCAGACTATCCCATCGGTTATGTAGATGCAGACCATGGAAGTAATATCATCGATCGTCGTTCATTCACAGGTTTCTTTTTCATTATGAGTGGAGCACCAATTAGTTGGGAGTCACGCAAACAAAAAACAGTCGCACTCTCAACTACAGAAGCTGAGTATATGGCTCTTAGTGAAGCGTGCAAAGAAGCCATATACCTCAAGGCGTTTTTTAAAGAAATATTTTCTTTGGATCGCCCAATCATAATTTATACAGATAATCAAAGTTCATTAAAATTATCTCCTAACGACACCTTTCACGCACGCACCAAACACATCGATATTAGGCACCATTTTATTCGCGATTCACTTAATCAACAAAACCTTGTCTTAAATTACATTAACACACGTAATATGCCAGCCGATGTCCTTACTAAACCCTTAACAAAACTTCGACATTTTATGTGTCTTAAAGGTTTAGGTATAACCGAGGCCATAAGCTAGCTTGCTTTTGTTTTTGTATTCATTGTTTTGTTAAGTGTTCGTGATTATTATTTATAGTGTTTGTTATTAATTTATTAGGGTGTATATATTTTTTGTGTATCTGTATGTACAGGATGTTTCCATTACGGGGAGGTGTTGAAACTATTTGGTTTAGCTTTTTAACAGAAACACCCTGGCCACTTGTTAGAGTAATTTCATGTACTAGGTACTTATTTTGAATAGAAAAATGTTGTTGTCATTCTGTGTGTCAATCCAAATGTGATCAATATAAGCGTTGTAACAAAATCGTATTTTATTCCAAAACTTCTAATGCTGCGTCTTGCGGCACGCGGTCGCCACTCCAGACAATACTCGAAATTCATAATTATGCCAGAGAAAATGCATACACCTAACTGAAGGCATCAAACATCATAATTATGCATTCCTAACGAAAGTAACATAAATGGGACTTTGGTTTCAAGAACGATATTTTTCTTTGATAAATCTAGGTAATTTATTATGCCACATCTAGGTTATTATCTTAGCCCTGACCATAAGATGTATTAATTTAATAATCCTCTTTTCATGACATCATAAACTTGGCTCGTAAAGCACCACTCTTCAGTCGATATAGATTTTTCTATCGTTTTTTGTCCGTGCTTGGTAATAAAAGGAATCACTTATAAAATGCACTTTGGAGGGACAACGGAGGGCTGATTCCTTACATTGTTGTGATACACTGTTCATAAGATTGTAAAACATGGCTTTTTGTTGTTGTTTTTTATCATACTTTATATTCAGCTTCAGCAGTTCGTCACTAATAGTATTTCCCGGAAATCAGGTAAAAACACTTTTAAATTTTAAAAGTAAGTTTATATAATATGTAGTAGCACCATACAGTGTCCAGTGAGTTTCTCAAGGTTTCATATTGGATAGTTTCACTTCTTATACCAAAGTACTAAAAAAATATTTTATTGCTCATTAGCTATTGTCGTAAAACCTCGTCGTCAGTCGTCAGATTTACAGCAAAATCAGTAATAATTTTCTTTTTTACCTATTTCTAACAATATCTACAGATTGCCAATTCACCACGTCTGTAAACCACAGTAAGGGAAACAATCGTACAAAGAACAGGGGCCCAGCAAGGAAATCTGGATGCAAACTCTATGGGGCGTCGTCGTAGGGCCCAATCCGCAGGTTGTCTCAATAGAAGATTAATACTGCCCCGCCTTTGTGAGGGCACGATAATAAACAGGCAGGGAATGACGTTGATGCATTGATCTTGAAGATTTTTCCAAGTATTTTCAAGTAAGTGTGGCGTTGGTTATTATTTGTAGATTTACATACAGTAGCTATAGAATCCTGTTAATCCCGTATTTTATTTGATTATATCACTACACTGGCTCACTATCACGCTAAGCCTTTCGTACAAGACGATCTCACCATCAATTCATTCCTGCCATTCGTGGTGAGTTACAGATGACATTAGTGACAGCAACTCCCTCACTATTTTAGTGAGTAAGATAGTAAAACTATCTTATCATATCCATCCGTCTATAAATAGTACTAAACAGCATTTTTTTTTAATGACCAGCGAAAAATTTCAAATTAGGAGGTTCTGAATCATGTACTGATTCCACGTGTGCGTCGATGTCCCTTATACCCTGTATTGAAGGAATCAATTTATACTCTGCAGTTGTATGAACTATGTACAGACGCCAGCACTTCAAGCAACCCGAAACTGTCAAATGTTCCCAAACAACTTTGAACCTTACCTATGTATTAGCGATGAAGTTGAAAATCTATTAACGATATTTTACAGATTGTAGTAGCTTGATGCACTGGCGTCTGTACAGTTTGTCTAATATTTGGAGTCTTCCAAGCACATCATAGCCATGCCTTCAATTAGTGTAGCGCTGACGCATGCAGTATTGAACCCGAGCCTTCCCAAACGTTGCCACACGAGAACACTGGTCCGGACTTGATTACTCCTTCCATTGTCTTCGCCCTTGCGTTTAACCCTTACGTTTTGAGCGTAACGTCGGCTTCGCTAGATTGTGGTTTACATAAATGAATATCACGGTTGGAGAAACTGTAGACAGTCCGAACTTTGACCTAAACAAAAGTGAAACCTGTAAATGACTGGTAGAGCGATTGCCTTAACATGTCTGACAACTGACACAGATCTTACTGAATATCAGCCTTATAACTTACTGTGGCAAAGAACAGAGGGGGCAATTCCCGTATTCTTATGAACGTTCGCATACTTCTAGACAATATCAAACTGGTTGCTAAATTAATTGTATAATTTATTATTTTTTTACATTGATTTACATTCTGCAATTACTTTAACTCACACCCTGACTTACTACTTGTTATTTTTTTATTTTTATTAAATGAAAATCGTTTACTTTTACCATGATCGTAAATATGTGAGCACCATGTATCTATCAGATAATTAATTTATATGTCATGGTTTCATTTTTAATTCTTTTACCGATTGTGGTATAGTCATTTTATTTTAGGTGCATCATCTTCACATCTTATTATATAATTAATGTATGCAAAATATTGTTAAACATTTTAAAAGAATAAATAATAAATAAATAATAAATTTATTAATGCTTCAGTTTACAAAAAGGGGTATAGTGTTTGGAGCCTCCTTTTAAGCAAACAATGCCTGTGTTAGGAGACTCCGCTGTGTTAGGAGAATAACGGTGGAGTTTCTTGCCCATTCTTCTCCATACGAAAACTACCTTTTGGAAGGGGCGACTAGAATCAATTCTATTTCATTGTAATTTTAGACGTTCAAAAGTGCCTTTTATGTGCCTATTTGAAATAAATTCATTGACTTTGACTTCGCATTCTGATCTGTCTCAATCTGTCAAAAAACCTACTTTTTACCTACATTTTGACATTAACTGTCATTGAAGATTGCAACTGGATTTTGAACGTTTTCAAATTATGAGAATTGGCGCTCCGTTTTCTCGTTACCAATCGATTTCGCCGAAGCGACTAATTTTATTTTACCATTTACTAAGAGTTCCACTTTCTTCTACTTTTTGTTGGTGCTTTTCGTGACCTCCGTATACGTCGCAAAGACTCTTCGTAAAGTGAGGTAGAGCAAAACGAAAGTGAAGATTGATTTATTATTTCTCCTTTCATTCTTTATGACCAAATGAATTTTCCTACCATAACTACAGCCTTTCAACTACATACTTCCTAATACTATTTTACCATCTAATACTCAAGAACTCGTCTAGCCACCAAAATAAGCGTAAATTGAAAATTAACGCAAACCGCCTCGTATAAGTCACTCGGCACATTAGAGGCACTTAGCCGTAATTTTCCGTGTCTTAAGTGACTTGAGTTACTTTCATGGTAAGTACATATGTAATACCATATAATGTATGCGGCATGTTCAATTGCCGCATACATTATATGGTATTACGTATGTACTTACTTTGGGTGATTTTAAGTCTTTTGGATTGCTTCGTGCACCAATACTACATATGAGGAATTGTTTGATTTGGAGCAGTTTCACTAGTCTACTAGTGAATCTTGATTTATTTCATAAATTGTTGCATAAGTCTATCTATGGTGTGGGGAGGTGTCATTGTAATTTTATTACGACCGCACATCAAGCTACCTGAAACTGTCAAATTTTCCCAATCAACTGTGAACCTTAAGCTTTAGTGATAAAGTTGAAAATCTATTAAAGAAATTTGACAGATCGTAGCAGCTTGATGTGCTGGCGTCTGTACACATACATATAAACAGACAAGATGAAAGGAATAGAAAAATAAGTACAAAGATAATGCTTATTTCTAAAGAAATCTCGGACAATGTTTTTTTTCTTCATGAAATCATGTAAAAACCTTGCAACCTGATGATGTCATAGGTTAACGTTTCTTTGTGTACCTAAAGAATTTCCACGATACGTCGGCGATAGCAATAAATATTGGGGTTCATAATGTCGTGTTGGTCGTGTTCAACTTACTGAAACCGTAGCGTGCCAAGAAGTAGTCTAAGAGATTGTGAGTTTAAATCCCACCTGTTGAAATGGATAACTCAATTTCCATGCTCTAATAAAGTTTGGAACTTTACGGGATATATCGTTTGGGTGCTAAACAATTACATTATTATAGACTTTAACATATAGCCATTAAAGCCTTTCAAGTAATTCAAGTTCAAATCATGAAAGCGGTCTTCCTCTTTCCAACTTATTCAAAATTTTGCTGTGCCCGACAGGGTCCATAATTGTTTCTACTTATTAATACTTACCACCTGTATGTGTACATTATGGATTGAAATAAAGACTATAGTTGAATTGAAGTCATGTTACTTAACAGCAAGACGTACTAAGGGAAATTCCCTTTAAGAATGTTGTTAATAAAACAAGGCAGATCTTTCGAAACGTAAGTATGTTATTAAATACATACCAGAAAAGTTTCTTATTCTAAAGCCTGTTTGCAAAGCCTCTCTTTCCCCATCTAGATAATATTGCATTATAAGAAAACAAACTTGGGAACATTTCTGCCGTTTTTTCCTAATAAGTGAACATCAAAGGCCGTTGAATTTAACGAGAGTAAGCCGTTGATAATCCGGGTCGGGCCGCTCAAAGCCCGCGATAAATAGAGACTTCTGTAATTGGACTTGTTAGGATTTTTGTATTGTAAATCTACAAAAAGGCAGTATTTCGTAGACATACATAATTCACGCCTTAGGTAATAGTTAATACGGGCTGGTGTCCGCAACTCCACGTCAATGCGCGTATTTTACGTAATTCACGCCTTATTTCTATGGGGATAGGAAGTAATTACAGATGTCCACCTGCTATATCATAATAAATAGCCTATAATGTTCCAACTGCTGGGACACAGGCCTTCTCTCGATTAGAGGGAGTGTAATCCACCACGCGGGCCCAGTGCGGGTTGGTAGATGCCACCTGCTATGATCCTCACATACCTACTACTTTTGCTTCGTTTAAATTTATTAATCTGGTTATACATGGTTGCGATTAGTACGCACCTGATTTTCTAAAGAACATCACTGATAAAGTCGCTATTATGTCCTGTTAGAACGTCACCACCTTGTAGATTTTTTTTTCAAAAAGGGAAAGAACTATTTTCGTATTTTTGAAGCTATTAACATAACATCACGTCTGTTTTCATCGAAGGGTAGGGCAGAGGTGTGCAGTAACACCAATATTTCACAAGTTATGATTTAGGGGGCGTATTAGGGGACTAGCCTATTGTCATCAACCGGGTAGAAACCTGGGTAAAAATTTGGCGGCTTCTGAGAAATTCCTGAATCTATTAAAAGGTAACTATTATATTGAATAGACTTATCTTAATACAAGCTTTTTTTTCGACGTAGGTGTATGTGAAAAGGGCGATCAAGTGGAAATTATCAGAGTTATTTTTGTATGGCAGGAAAAAAACTCGTAAATATGAGTGAGTTTCAGTTGTGCAAATTATAAATGAGTAAATCTGTGAGTACGAGTATGTTTATTTTTAATAATACATGGATTCAAAAGCTTAAAATAGTCGTACCTAGGGAGTTACAAAATCTACGCATGAATACCCTCCGTCTGGAGAAGGCGGAAGGGTACATCGGACTCCTTCGGACTAAAACCGCACGGAGTCCGTCTCAACCACATAACAAGGGGACCTAGATCGGTGTCACGTCTATCAAGTTTAGATCTGTCTGGTTCCCAAAATCCGAGTTCTATTCTCTAAGCCTTTACACTGGTCACATTGTTACAAAGATGACATATGGAAAAGATGTTTATAGAAAACTTAAGAGGAAATACGGTCGGAGAGACTTTTTGAAAAAGCCTAAGTGAAAAGCTCGAGAACACTTACACAAGAAATTGGCAGATTCGTCTCAGAACTACTTGTTTATCTCTCTTTATCTCTCTCAATCTAGCAAAAATAGTTAATGAGTCCGTTGTTTTAATTTCTTATAAGGCCTATGTCACATCTAAATTACGTTTTGGAATAATATATTGGGGAAATTCCACAGACAAAGACATTGCGTTTAAGGCCCAAAAAAGATGTGTGCGTGCTGTTTTTAAACTGAAACCAACTGATAGCTGCATTCCATATTTCAAAAATTTTAAACTATTAACATTGCCCTGTATGTACATTTTTGAGACAGCAGTATTTGTCAAATCCAATTTCCATCTGTTTGATACATTAAGATCTATACGACGCAACAGAGAGATATGCTCTAAGCCACATAGCACTGCTCTTTATGCAAAAAGTTTTTTAGGAATGGCACCTAAGATATATAATAAGATCCCTAGACTAATTAAAGAAATAAGCAACATACACGACTTTAAAAAGGCTTTACTGAAAATTTTATATGAAAGGACATATTATACAGTGAATGAATACCTAACTGACATATTATAATTACCTCTTTTTCTTTAATAATTTATAATTTATTGATTTGGCAATTTATACTAGAATTTATTATTATTATATTTTTTGGAATGTTTATTTTTTTTTTTTTGTTTATTTGAAAATGTTTATTTTTTATTATTGCAATTTGAATTTGAATTTTATAGCAATGTGTGTTATTTGCTTAATAATTTATTATAATTAGCATGTTTTTTTAAAATTATTTGTACGTCGACAACGGCTAGACATAGCGTTCTTTAATAATTACAACATCTGTACCTAACCTACCTATATTCAACAAATAAAAACATTTGTATTTGTATCTTAACTTTTTCTTTTGTTTTGTTGTATATATATTTTTATATGTATGTATATATGTATTTATTCTTATATTTTAATTATAAATATTTTCTATGTTTTTTTGCTATTGCACCTACTGAAAGTTGTAGTAGCACCCTAAGGTAGACTGGTAGAAAATGCCCAAGGCATTAAGTCCGCCTTTGTACAGTTTTTTTTACTTGTGCATAAAGTTTAATAAATAAATAAATAAAAAGTCATAATTCCAGGTTTGGCTCTCGCCTATTTTCTGCTCCAATATTGGACCTATTTAATAGATATTTCATAAGCAGAATAGGAAGGATATGTACTGTGCCCCTAATTATCGTACTGTTAGGCGTATTGGTACATATTAAAAGTCAGAAAAATGTTAAATTTTTATTACATTTTAAATTTTGTGCGTTATCCAAAAATATTTGATGAATATAAAATAGTATCATGATAAAACAAACGTAAAACAGAGCTCAAAAAATATTTTTCGTTCAACTACGTAGTTACGTAGTACTGTCATCATTAATCACTACAAAACTGATCACAAATGACATATTTTTTACTTAGAACCAAAACAGTGCAGAAATTTTGTATGAAATCTCATGTTTGCACAGTTTTTCATTAATGTAGTGTTTTTTATTTTTTATTTAGATACAAATTTTCCGCAGAGGTTTAAGTCCCCAATTAAGTTTAATATAAAATGTATGCATTAGATCAAAAATATATTGGATGGTAATAAAAATCGACTGAATAAAACGGACTCGGTGAAAAAAAAAAACAAATGGCGCGCATTTTGTACCATTGTAAAACTTTGATACTTCATATTTAGCAAGAAAATATTTAATAAATGGAAATAGCGACAGCGATATGAATGCAACTCTAGAAAGTATAAAAACAGCTGCAAATGAAATTGTTAATAACCTTTTGCCGCAAAAATCGCGGCATAAATATTTAAAGCTTAGGAAAACTTTGTTTTCATTAACTTGAGTTTTTATTTTGAGTAGGTATATTTTACCACGGTAGGTAGATTGGTAGTTGAAAGAAAAGTAGATTACGCACCTTGCTAAAGTGAATAATTAATGCACTCGTGTTAATTTAATGCCCGAGCGCAGGCGACCAACATAACTCTCGTGCATTAATAAGTCACTTTGCGCTCGATGCAACAATCTACTATTTTCTCGCATAATTCTCATACTGTTGAGCGTAAATTGTCTTAATTTGTGTACCTAATGATAATAAATGGAATTCAATGAACTAAAGAAATACCTAAAAGTTATTCCACTGAAATGTGCATTTATTTTTGAATTTAATTTACGTAAAACTGGATAAGTACTTTTATATTGGTGGTCATTTATTTATTTATTTAGCACACAAAAAGATACAAAGGCGGACTTAATGCCTTGGGCATTTTCTACCAGTCAACCAAGGGTGGTGAAGAGATTAGATGGCAGGTCATTCGATTCAACTAACATCAAACGCATCCCTGTTTTGAACCTTATTTGTAAAAACTTACTCTAATAGATAGGTTGCGTGACTCCTAAAGGAAACCTTTCAATATTATGATAATGTACGTAATATGTATGAAGGGATCCTGTTATGATAAAGATGTTATTTCTGGAACACGGAAGTTGTAATTAAGCTGTCCTAATTAATTCGTTACGTGTAACGTTTTTTTTATGTTTTTACCTTATCAATATTTCTCGTGAAGCTATATTTTCATAACAACTATCGAGCGAAGGAGGGCAGTTAACAGCCTGACCGATTAGCTTTCTGCGTTTTGGGAATAATTTTAATTTTTGTTTTTTTTTATTGGCTTCAGGATAAATTTTGTACGAATTTATGATTAAAGCCTAAATAAATTCTATTATCTTTGGCAATACCTATTTAGTGTTCTTCTGTAATCGACAATTTGACAGTTTCTACAGTTCACCCCAGTGAAGTAGCACTTTCATGATTATCTCCCCTTATTTTTATAAGTTCAAAATTTTCTATACTAACCACTGCGTGATCGAATCAGGAATGAGGAGATCGGCAGGAGAACCAAGGCAACCGACATAGCCCGAAGAATTGCCAAGCTTAAGTGGCAGTGAGCAGGGCACATTGCTCGCAGAACAGATGGGGCCGAAAGTTTCTGGAGTGGCGACCGCGTACCCAAAGACGTAGCGTTGGAAGGCCTCCCACAAGGTGGTCCGATGACCTTGTGAAGGCCGCAGGAACCCGTTGGATGCGAGAAGCACAGAACCTGTCGAAGTGGAGGTGCATGGGGAAGGCCTATGTCCAGCAGTGGACGTCTTTCGGCTGAAATTATGATGATGATGAACCATTAAGTACAAAATTTATATTCATATTACGACTACTTGTTTCAAAAGCTGCTTTCATTAAGACGTCTCTTATCAGTGCAATTTAAGCACATTTATTAACAAGCCCTTAAAGACCTGCAGTGTAACAGTAGGTTGTATAGGTACACTACTTGCAAATCACTCTCGCAACGCATTAAAGCCGTCGCTCCTCGCTCATAGCCGCTCAGAAACGCACGCAAGAAATGCATTAACATACACCTGACAGGGAGTAGTAGTGCGATGGAGTGCTCATAAGTATAGTGATACATTATGTGAATTAGGAACGTTAGGAATTTGCATGATACGTATTAAGTAATATTAAATATTATTATTAATTTATTTAATACTCACTTCTTCGATGCGGATGGCGGAAAACAAGGTGTTCTTAATAAATTTGGAAGAGGCTTGTATCCAGCAACGGACCGTGTGATATGCTGATTTGATTGATTATTGAATACCTAAAACAAAAGTAATTTTACCAAATCAACTGTTAAAATGAAGTTTTGTGTAAGTGAGTTTTTTTCTTTTATTATAAGTGATACACTTAAACGACGTAGTACCATTTCGGGTCACTACTTTAAAACTCCATGTCAGCTAGGTATACTTCGGTTTTCACCCGATCAAAGTCATCTAAAGACAACATAATAAAACTTCCACAAAATCAACTACTCAGGCTTCTCCTGCAACACAAAATGCCATGTTAATGAAACCCTACGGCAGCAACGTTCGTCCATTCCCTACTTACTCTATGACCCCATACAGTATACACAGGAAGTGCATTCACTTGTCACTAATTAATGGATCACGAACACTTGAATACGATTATTGTGGATGGAGCTGTTGTTCTCAATCGTTTTTCTCCCTTATGAGGTTAAGTGATGGAGGGCTCATGAGCTAATGAGTTACTGATTCGATAACGAGTGATATGGTACCAGTTTTGCGTAAGTAGATTTTTATGTAACTTGTACAGTATATATTAAATCCGTGCTTAATATTATAAATTCGAAAGTAACTCTGTCTGTCTGTTTGTCTGTATGTTACCTTTTCACGCCTAAACCACTGAACGGATTTCGGTAAAATTTGGCAGAAAGATAGATTGCATTCAGGGGAAGGACACAGGATATTTTTATCCCGATAGTCCCACGGTATCGACACTTATGCGGGTGAATCCGCGGAGCGCTGCTAGTCCGAAATATATTATTCGTCGAATTGAAATACACAACAAACATAATCGCCATACGCTTTTCCATTCCATAACTCTCTATCACCCAAACCAAATACAGCGTTACACGTGCAAATAATACGCGGAATTTATGCAATTTCGCGTATTATTTGTACCTCTTCAGAGGAATGAAGTTGTAAAACCCACAGCATTTGTATCAAAGGCGGTGCATGCCAATTACGTACCAAAGCTTCTTTGTCTTATGTCTTTGAAATGTTTGTGCAGTGTTGCTACAGGCAAATATTGACACGTTTCCTACGAATGAAGGATTGCTTCGGAGTCTGTCGAAATTATTTGGGATTTCATTGGAATATGGAATATTTTGTTGCTGTGGTAGTTGTTCTGTGCTAATTGCTTTTGATTTTGGGTAATTATGTTTTGGGTTTTTAGGATTCCGTACCCAAAGGGTAAAAACGGGACCCTATTACTAAGTCTCCACTGTCCGTCTGTCACCGTGATACCTAGACAGTTGAAATTTTCACAGATGATGTATTTCTGTTGCCGCTATAACTAAAAACAGAATACAATAAATATTTAAGGGGGGCTCCCATACAACAAACCTGTTTTTTTTCGGCGTTTTTGCCTTGTGGTACGGAACCCTTCGTATGCGAGACCGACTCGCACTTGCCAAGTTTTTTTCTATTAAGTAGGTACATATTAAGGTACTTGATTCAATCTATTTTGAATGATACCCTTGTGTGATTTGTTTAGCTACTTCAGCTTATTGTTAGCTATGGCATGTGACTGATCTATCTTACCTAATAGGTACTCACATGTATAATTTTAATATGAATGATATAACAATTTTTTTTTTTAATATTTTAGTTTAGGGGGAAGCGCTAAGGTAGCCCGCGAAATACAAATTTTACAAATACACATTTAATACAAATACATATTTGTTATGGTCGCGAATCATAATTATAATTAATCAACGTACAACTTAATACTGGCCAGCAAATTGCAAAAACCAAAAAAAATATTAAATTTCGCGGGCTACCCTGGCGCTTTCGCCTTAAGGGGATTACCTCGCTCAAATCCTGAAAACACCGTGTGTTTAAAGAAGTTTGTAGATGAATCCTTTTGTGCGTTTTCAATATAAAACATATATGTTAAACTAAAGGTATTGTATACAAATACATTGTATTATTTAAAATTTTAATAAACTTTCTCAAATTTTATCAAAAAATCGTAACAAATAGGTCCTTTTTTAACCTAAATTGAAAATTTTCTCTATAACTTGGCATGAATTTTACACCAAAAAATACGTAATGACGTATTTAACAATGTGTATTGATTTTTTTTCCATTTTTTTCTCTTATTTCTTATAATATTTTATAAAAATCTTAAATTTCGCGAAAAGCACTATGTCACTCCCGCACTCGTCCCTCTCTCTCTCGTCGTTTCGTCGTAAGTTAGTACGGGGCAGCATGCTCAAGGTCATTGGGCAATGTAATGCCCTTAAGAGAGTGTCCGTAGAGTTTCTTGTCCGTTATTCTCCATAGGCACCTACGCTTTGAAATGGGCAACAGCCTTATATTTATGACTGACCAACCCCTTGACAATTCAGAAGTGCCAGTTTTGATTTATTTGAAATAAATGCTTTGAGTTTGACTTTAACTACTCTTATCACTTCTTCTTATATTTCTTTTTCATCTTCTATATATCATTATCTTATATTTCTTTGTTTTGTCGATCTTATATTTTATTCATTGTTCCATTTAAATTGATTAAAAATAATTCCTCATCAACATCACTATTGAGATACAAATCTACTATCTCCAGACTCCGTCCTTCGCAAGTTGTGGTCGTCTCCTATGGGATTCTCAGAGCTCCTGTAAATACACTTTTGTGCTGCGATTGCAATGTATTTGCTGCCCCCAAGCACTGCTGTTTAAATTAAACTCAATTTGTTGCTGAGTATTTGTTGTGTGACCTCAATGAACTGATGTAATAGGAACTGAATAAACTGTGTATATGTGATAGGTTTCATAATGTCTGTATGGCTTTATCTGTCTCATAGGTATTATCTTGTTCCTCGTGTTAACGACTCCAAAAATTACCTAAGTAGTATTGTCATCTCTATCTTGGTCACTCCAACTGCAACAGAATAAGACAATGTTTTTGCCACGGAACAGATAATATTCCGTGGTTTTTGCAACTAATTATTAATAAACCCTAATCTCAATATGATCAACCGGAAAAACTATCCATGTGGATAGTTTTAAATAATATCAACTACACAGTTGAGCTAAATTATGTTTTCTGTAGAGTTTAAACGATTTTTTGTAATATTATATTATTATTTATTTGTTGCAAGCTTATTAAAAAAAACCTTACAATAATAATCAACACTTTGATATTTGCATTAACAAACTTGAACAACCAGAAAAAACTTATACAAAAACATAAAGAAAACAAAACACTATCAAAATATTTAAACTCAACTAGCCCCTCAATCCTAATTAAAACAACGCCAAGCTTTGTTAAAACACTAAATACAGACAGACGGCAATCTAAATCGCAGAGAAAAATACCTGCAGGCCAACAGGGCGGTATCAAAGTGGGGATCCGTTGTGCATAGGGCACAGATGTCGTAGATAGTGCTCTGCGAGTATTCAGGGTCCAGTTAGCATTCAGAAAGATGCCGCGGGCGGAGGCGCGATAACATCTCTGCAGTGAGCTGTGACAGATGGAGATTTATGGCTGTGAGGAGAAGCGAGCAGTGTGCTTCGAATCAGGATTCGGTGGAGTAAACGTCAATGTGTCCTACTTAGCTTTCTTTTTACCCGACTGCGTCAGAAGGAGGGTTATGTTTTTCGAGTGTATGTATGTTTACATTAGAATTGGTGAAGAAATCGTTGTTGTTGACTGTAATGCGCCTTTTCACTATAGAAATGCCTGAGAGAAATTCACGTACATACTAAGAAACTAACTTGGCATGTCTCATCTAGAAACTAATGTACTATTTATGTTTCTTCCTCATGTTTTCAATTCTGTTAAATATTTTATCGCATTTCACGCTAAAGGTAGCACACGTATCAAACCGGAAAGGGATCGGCACCGTATCAACTCGAGCCGTTCAGTATTCTTTGTATGAAACTCCCTACTGCAACGCACACTAATCGGAATCGTAACGTAATCGCCTCGCCTCGGGACAAGCTCACGAACCGCGATGCGATGCGTTACGGCTCGTCGTCAACGCTCTTACGGCTCGTAGTCCCCGCGGTTACGTCTCTCCGTACCCGAACTTACGTCTCTTCGTCCACGCTAGCCCCTCTCACCCCTCCGGCCTGCCTGCTGCACCATCAACCAGTAAGCGCGGCGTCGCGGTCGCCTAACCGTAGCCGAGCCGACGTATCTGCTTTGGTTACGTGCTTACGTTAGGTTGACGCCTGTTTGACGGCGAGGCGAAAGACGATACGGTGCCGATCGCTCTCCGATTTGATACGTGTGCTATGATCTTAAATCGTTTTCATAGAAAGCTTCCCGCTTGCCATCCTTGCGAGCCGTATGTCCACCTACCATCGCTATTCAACCAGCATCCTACAAAGGTGAATTGGCGGCAAAAGCGTGTCAGATTCATTGCACTCCTACCAACAGCGATGTAAAGATCGCAGCGATACGAGCCAGCAATGGACAGGGTGAAAATGATTCCAAGGAATTTATCCACTACGCGTTCCTTTGTAAGTACGGTATATGTATCAGGTATTGTTAGCGAGGCTTCAATTCTTATCTTGAGATTGGCAGGGCACTATCTCGTATTGCACTTATAAGATCCTTTATTATATTCAAGTATTTTGTTTTTTTATACGGGTTGATTGAACTAAATGCCTTTTTGCCGGTGCCAGCAGTTTAATGCAGTTTTGTTGTTAATTAATGGCAGATGGAAAGTAATTGTTAGCGTTTTGTTTATTTCTATTTATTTGGTTCTACCTATCCTATTTACACTATAACTACCTATTTCTCTATTTACCCATTTAAGGACATATTTAGCGACGAGTCATTGTTTATCGCATAACAATTTACTACCTAACTGGAAAATTAAATATTGTGTTCATGATACAAGCCAAATTCTAAGAAAATGTAGTTAATATTATACCCAAACTGTTCCTACGCTGTAACGCTCATAATATGACAATATTAGCCCTATTTTAGTAGTATTTCGCCGAAAATCACAGAGTTATTTTCAAATACAGCTCATGTTGTGTATCATGAGTAGGTAGCTAAAAGTTTGTACTGCGTGGGCACATAAAGATCAAGTTTACCAACAGACTGTCAAGCCTAACTATAATAATCTTTTTTCAAATTGGTATTTGCGTGGGAAAACTGTTCATAATATATCTACCTACATATATGGATCTACTGCATATTTAACAAGCCGACTTATCAGTAGGATTTGGGGAGGTAGCAACTACATCTACGAATAATAAGCTCCACAAATCGAACAGCCGTTAGTACAGTAGGCCTACTGTACAGTACCCGGCGTTAAATATTGCACATCGACCTTTGGAAGAAAAGCAGAAAAGAAAAGAAAAGAAAAAAAGAAGCAAATCATAATTGTTTTAACAGCTCCTAATAGATACCGGGCTGTTTGTGTTTCGTGCGACAGAGATAACGCTCTACGAAGCCGAAATTAGCCGATTGTCTCTTTCCAAAGGTCGATGTGCAATATTTATCGCCGGGTACTGTACCAACGGTTAAAAAATATAACAAAAGCTGACGACGGCCGCTCGTCAGTTTTTTGTTATTTTTGTTTAGCCATTTATGTCCCACTGATGGGCAAAGGCCTCTCTACTCTCTTTCCTCTTCTCTCTGTCCAGAATTGCCAAGAACCAATCTTTATTAAAGGAGTCCAGCTGACGTCAGTGATGAAAAAACCAGTATAAGCTCGCATCTTATTCTATTAAAACTGCATACTACGTTAGACCAACTCAAGTTCAAAGAGTTACCACTGGCGTTCGGCCTGCTATACATAGAAAAACTCAGAACCTAGTTGAAAAACTGAGTAGTGCCAACCGACGTCCTTGATGAAGTGGCTGGGGCAGACTGGATGCGAAAAACGGGGGTGATGTGACGCAGCCTGGGTGATGAGGCCTATGTCCAGCCGTGGACTGCCATAGGCCGACGTGATTGAGTGATCGAATCAAACAGTTGATTAAAATTATCTGGCTGAATCAGGATAGACTGTAGCCATTTGATACTTTGACACTCGCAACTCTCACATCGCCGCAAGGTTGCCTGCTTGTCGGTCTTCTACAGAATGTACTTCGGTGAGTGTGCCCAAGAACTCCACGACCTCATTCCACCGGCCCCCTTCTACCTTCGGACATCCAAACGCACTGCAAGTTACCATCCCTGCCTAGTTGCTATTCCACCAATTCGCACTAAGCGTTTTGAAATGTCCTTTATAATGCGCACAGCAAAAGAGTGGAACTCTCTACCTGCGTTTGTGTTTCCGAGTGCATACAACCCGAATCTCTTCAAAGTAAGAGTGAACAGGCTTCTTCTGGGTAAGCTCACTCCATCGTAGAATTTGTCTCTGTCATCTCTGACCTAGACTAGAGTCAAGAGCAAACCCATTTCAAATAAAAAAAAAAAAACACTGTCAACATTGATACTTCTTCCACTTAGCTTAGACTGACTATAGATTTCCATACAAAACGCTTTTCACTCACCTCGAGATTATTGAAACAAAAGAACCGCAGCGAAAACTTTAAAGACACCAACCTCCTGTCAGTTGAATCGATCGTAAAAAGCGAATTCATTTTACACCTTCCAACCGTCCGATAATAGACCTATTGTTTTGACGGCTACCGGAACCGGAAACAGAGATATGCAAACGAAACTATCGACTCGTGATGAGTTTCGCTGAAAAAATATTTACAAACGATTTAAACTGACTGAAATAGCAGTATACTGGTGAATAGCGTAGTATTGGATTTTTATTAAATGGTGTCGGAGTTTGTGATCGTGTTTTGTTTTTGTTTTAAAATTATGCTTTGATATTCAATTATTTATTGCCATCGGAAACGGGTGTCATAAAGTCAGAATGACGGCTTATGTTTAGAAATAGTTTGCTCAACAAAATGAATAAAATGCATTCTTCATTAGTTTTCCATTAAGGCCCCTGCAAACAGGCGCGACGCGGGACGCGAATCGCGCGCGACACAAAGGCACCGCTCGTTGCGCGACTTGCGGTGCCTTTGTGTCGCGTGTCGCGTCGCGCCTGTGTGTACGAGCCTTTAATCTTGAACCGTTAAAGCAAAATTGTCGATAGTAAATAAACTAAACTCTGATTTTTAATTTTCTGGAGCAAACTGACAGCTAATATTACTTAAAGAAAAGAAAGAAAGAAAATCTGTTCATTGTGAACAAACAAAACACATTAACATCATCTGCCTAGCCTTTCCCCAACAACGTTGGGGTAAGCTTCCAGTCTAACCGAATGCAGCTGAATAGTATTTTACATGGTACGACTGCCTATCTGACCTCCACAACCCAGTTACAGGGTAATACGATATCCCTTGGTAAAAGTGGTTGTCAGACTTTCGGGCTACTGACGACCCGTAACGACCTTCAAAGATCCACGAATGACAGCCGGGACCAACGGTTTAACGTGCTTTCCGAGGCACGAAGGGGTCACGGTATGTAAAGATGGTCACCCATCCACAGACCAACCGCGGCAAGCGTAGCTTAACCTGATCGATCGACCTGTGCGGCTGTTATTATTTAGCCACGGGCCCCTCACAAACAAAACACATTAATGACAAGTTATCAAATAAAGGTCGATCGCAGCTGTGATATTAGTCTAGCAAATTAAAAATCAGACTTTAGTGGTTGAGTCTATTTTTAGATACGAAAGCTATTTAATGGAATTCTGTATTTGTATCCAAAAGCTACAGCCTGAAAACTGAGTATTGCTTTCCTAAAACTTATTTTTCATTTCGAAGCAACATATTAAAACTGGTTTGGTCAAGTTTCTTTTATATTTAACTATCCCAATACTTTCTTGTTCCACAAAGGGATAAATTACAGCTCAATGTGTTTAAGACTCATTATTAAAAGTCATATAACTCAGTCCACAATCTGCTTAAAAAAATATTTACTATGTTTTATAAACATAGAGAAAATAAGGTGAGAAAACTTTTTTCGCAAGTTTTGAAACCTTAAAAGTACAATCTATTTTAGTGAAACCACTGATCTAATTAAACTCTGAATTTTAATTTGCTAGACCAAAATGACAGCTATACAGCGATATACAGGGTCATTGGAAAAACGCGAAAAAAATCAGCTGTTCCCTACATTTTGACGAGTTATACGAACACAAATGTAGGGAACAGCTGATTTTTTTTTCGCGATTTCAGGTTAGTTCCCATAGTAAAAGTTGTTCCTAATGATGAGTACAGTCACGAGCATAAGTATGTATACACTTGGCTTTATTCAAAGTTAATTTTCTCCTTTATTTTTGAACGAAATTTTATATTATTAGGAACATAGCATTTAGTGGAATGTGTTTAGTGGTAGTTTTTTTGTGTTTTTTTTTTTTCATTTTGTAATTTTTGTGTTTTTTGTTTATGTAAAGTGTCGTATTTCAACGTTGCATTCGTTATTTCACGAGAAAATCGCAATTGAAAGTTGCCAAGTGTTGACATATTAGTGATTTTGACTGTACAATGATCTCTTAAGAGGTTGTTAATGTTTTACCAATAACCCTGTATACTAAATAATGTCATATTCATAACACAAAAAACGGTATATTGCAGCATTTACAGCTGTCATTTTAGCCTAGCACATTAAAAATCAGAGTTAAGCATAAAGCAATCATACTCGGACTAATGTCAAACAAAACTCCACAGGTAAAAGCAACAGCTCCGAAAATGGACCGCAACGGGTACTTTTTCTACGTGACATCCACTGCAAAGAAAAAGAAAATCAACCTGATGCAACCGAAGCCGCCTCGAGTGGCATTTGTTGAGGAAAAGCGTCGGCCAGGGATGGCTGAACGAATACACACCAGCTACACCAGTGTGGCACCGTCTGCCACTGAGAACGGACGTGGGGACCCTATGACGCAGCGAGGCCCGTCGCCCGCGCCACGCGCGCGTTTGTATACGCAACTCGAGAGTTATCAGCCAAGGTATCATACGATTCGTGATAACAGTGATAAGAGAGTGGAGAGTGAGTGTAGGAGGAGGAAGGAGAAGAGGATTGTTGGATATCCGCAGCCGCAGCCCGTTATAAGGTGAGTTTTCATTTTAATTATAAAAGTTTCAAAACAAATATAGGGACCCTATACTTTACGGGGAATATTTACATTGTTGAGGTTTTAAATTGTTATTGCGACATTAAATTTTTCTGTATTACAAAATTTATATTTTAAAAATAATATACGCAGTTTGTATTTCCAAGATAATATTTAAATAAATAAGTTAAAAGCTAATAGTTTAAAATAATATTATAGTATATTGTAGTATATAAAAAAAGGAAGAGAAATAATCGTAGGGCATCAGATGCGCAGTTGTTTTAGCTGTTTTTGTTCAAATAAAAGTACTTAGATGAAAATGTAAATTGGAACGGAAGACAAAATTTTAAGTAATCCTGATTTTTTTTATTTAAGTTTAAGAGCGGTTGATTTTGTTTGTACTCTATTTATAGACAAAAGATCTATGTTTAATTCATTCAGTAAGCATATATAATACACTCAGCTTTACAAATAAGTTGAAATTTATCCAAATAAATAGGTAGTCTGTCGCTCCATGTATAATACTGGTATTGAGCTACATCTGGTTAGAATGGAAGCCAACCCTAACATAATTGAAAAATTCTAAATTAAAAAAAAACGGAAGAAAACATATTTGCTAAAACCTTCTTACCTATTAAAACTTTTCCATGTCAATTATTTTCCAATAAATTGCTTTACTACCTGTAGGTAGGAAATATTAACTACGACTTCAAAACATAATTTCCTGAAATCGAAAAAGTAAAAAAAAACATTTCCTACAAAAATTGGGGAAAACTTTAATCGAAAATTTGAACCTGCGGTGCGTAGGTTGTTGATAATCTTTCCTCCCAGCGGTTTTAATCAGCGTATGTACCCCGTTTGAAATATTGATAAGATTTGAAGTAGGTGTGTCTAGCTCACAGATGAACCCTTTGCGTTAAATTAGATAGCAGTGTTACTGATGACTAAATAAACACGGTATGACAGGTTCTCCTATTATTACTGTGTTCTAGGGACCTTCAAAAAGGCACAGTTGGCTGGGACTCATTAGTGGAGTATAGTGCCAATGATTTGGCTTGAAGCAAAAAAAAATATCTGTAGTTTTGAAGTTAGTGTAGTAAGTGTTGTTTTAAAAAATCTGTGTGCGTGTTTATTGCTAAAAACATTTGTGTGTGTGTTTATTGCTAAAAAATCTGTGTGTTTATTGAAAAAATGTGTGTGTTTATTGCTAAAAAGATTAAAGATATTTTATATTGGCCCCAAACTAGGCAAGTCTGTATCTTGGGCACCAATATGGGTTTACCATTTAAACACATATTTTAAAAACAAGTGAAAGGGGTTTGCTTCATCTATCTATCTATATAAATAAAACAAAGTCGGGTTAGTTACATCATTTATTATCTCAACAACGGCATGACCGATTTTTATGATCTTTAATTTGTTGGATTTGTCTCCGCCCTGAATAGTAAAATAACTATAAAAACAGGAGAAAAATACACGAAATAAAAAATTATGAAGATTATTCATATTCTGACTATTCATTCTTATTGATTCTGAGGCGGTACATACATCTCCAAGTGTTATATTCTATTGAATTGTTGAATGTTAAAAATCTTTCTGTGCTTTTTAATAAATTTTTGATAAGTATATTATTACGTATGTAACTATTTTATTTATTAATGCATTGTGGGACATTAAACGCCCTAGGCGTAATAACAACAAAATTTATATTGTTTCTCGTTCAATGTCCGTCTACCGATTAATAATAATAATAATTTATTTAATGAAATAACAATGTTATAAGCCCTCTCATTTTTATCCAGTTCAGTTCCTTCAGTTAACTTCTCATATTCCATGTATCTGTCATTAGGCTATCGCAAATTTATAGCAACTCAAAAGAATATAAACTGTTTTAATAGTAGATACTAATATTATAAATGTGAAAGTTTGTGAAGAGGTTTGGATGTTTGTTACTCAATCACGCGTAAACCGTTGAACAGATTTGGATGAAAATTGGCACATAGATAAACCATTTCCTGGATTAACACATATGATACTTTTTGTCACGATATTCCCACGCGATCGAAACTTAAGCGGGTTAGACTGCGGAGCGCAGCTAGTAACTAACTAAAATTACTAAATCAAAGACAACCTTCACTGTGAACTGGTGCGTAAAACCCCTTTTAGAATAATAAAGTACCTACTGAAAATCTTTTCAACTCTACGCACTAACTTTTGTACCTACAAGATATTCTGCGAATTACATACAGATCGCCGACTTATAAGGTTGTAAGCAATACAGTTTATAGGAAAGTTCTGAAACTTTCACAAAAGATTTTTATCGACCCTCCTTTGTTCAACTTGGTAAAAGTTACAAAAAGTTTTTAACGTTTTTACAAGTTTTCCAACTCCTTTCATAGTTTTTTCTTACTGCTTCATATTCTATAGTGTTCCGACTTTTATTGTTTAAGATTTCTTAGTTAAAAACGTGTTTTTCGAGTTATTTTACCAATTTATGTTTCGAGAAACTGAGATGATCGTTTTAGAATAAAACAATTATTGTAGTCTCAACCTTCGTCATAGGTATCTTGTAATATTTTTTTTAGCTATCGTTTCAACATAAAAACTTGAAGATTTAAATATTCCATAAAAAATATTAGGTATTTTGTATTGTTATTTTAATATAAGTAGGTACTATAATTATCTTCGTAATAATCTTTACATAAATGAGTTGATTTAGTTATAAGGTTTTAAAGGGTGAAGGAAAATATCGTGAGGAAACCTTATTAGGAATCCGGCATGTCCTAAAACCAAAAATCGGAGACGTGAAATCCACCAACCCGCACTGGGCCCGCGTGGTGGATTACGGCCCACTCCCTCTCACAGAGAGGAGGCTTGTGTCCCAGCTGATTATAAAGGCTTAAAAAATGTTTAGATCTGTTTAATGTCTCACAGAATACAGCTACCTGCCTTGTGTCACTGAAAGTATTAAAGAATTCATAATTACTTTGAGATGTAAGAAAATGACACCATAAATGCCTATCAACGAGAGAAATTCTGTAAAGTGTGGGAACTGAAGAAAAACGTGGAATCTATTAGCATCGTGTCTTCCCGCGCGAGTTCATAATTACATGCTTAACTGTTACTTAACATTGCAGGAAGATTTCCCTACTAGCTAAATACATCATCCTATCCTTTACATAGTAGGTATATAACAAAATCTCCGAAATTTCTGTATGCGCATAACTTCAGAATGACTGCGCCAAATTGGATAATTCTTTTTTTATTGTGTTTGGTATTGCGAGGACAAGGTTTGTATTGTTTGTAAGAAAATTTAGGAAATTCGAAAGACAAAATTACACCCGTGCGAAGCTGGGGCGGGCTGCTAAACAATAGGTTGTATAGATGTACATTTCCTCATTTTGTTTTAAAGTACCGGGTCGATCGAAGGTTAAGCTCCGCTTGACGCGGTCAGTTCGTGGATGGGTAACCATCTATTGCTTAAAGAAGCCCTCGGATTGACCTCTTCGTGTGATTTTCAGAAGTATACCACATCCATACTCATATTATAAATTCGAAAGTAACTCTATCTGTCTGTATGTTAACTTTTCACGCCTAAACCACTGAACAAATTTCGATAAAATTTGGCAGAGAGATAGATTGCATCCCGGGGCAGGACATAGAATAGTTTTTACCGACATACCTTGCGGGCGAAGCCGCAGGCGGAAGCTAGTACTAAATATATTTATGGTTTTGTTCATAAGTTTAAAGCCGCGGTTCCACGGCCCGCTAACTGCCAGGCCGCGCAAGGCGTTTCTACGCCTGTTGAGGCCTGTTGCAGCCCGTGGCGAGCGTTCCCACGGCGTGTGTCGGTCGAATCCAGCCTGTTGGCCACTATTCCAACATTTCAAGTGATTCGGAGCGCATGGCTGTGTGTGTAGCCACTGTGGTTTTATTCAGTGCTCAGCATTTGATAAACAAAGCAAATAAGAAAACCACCCGTGCAGGCCACGACAGGCGCCCCCGCGCCGCGCCACGCGCCTTTAAACTTACCGAGTCCCGACCGATGGGACAGGCGACGACAGGCCACCTCAGACATCATCGGGAGAGACAGTTCCCACTGCATGTCGGTCTGACCTGTTGCGGTCTGATCTGTGAGAAAGCGGGCCATGGGACCGCAGCATAAGGATGACTCTCAATTATTCACATTATTGTGATGAATAGTAATTATAGAGTGACATAAAAAATTAGGGAAATGTCATGAGGGAAGTATCTATGAATTCGAGGGTGTTGAGAGTTGGTGCAGACCAAACAAACAATGGATGGACAATGTGTGAGACAATATGCTAGAAAGGGCTAGAAAGGGGGTGACTACTGATATGACGACAATTATAGAAATACGGAAGAAAAAGGTATACTGGGCCCAATTTATTGGGATAAAGGCAAGAGAAAGATGATAAAAAACATCGCATCAAAAGTCTTTATAACAATTACCCATGGTCCAAATCCACCTCCATTCAATTCAAACAATTCCCTTCCCTTATATAGGCATCTTTTGATCACGTTACCAACTCATAGGTTTACTAATAACTGTTTGTTAGTAATTGCAACCGGTAGCGCTCGTCATGGGATCATCGCCTTAGAAGGCAAGCTCTGTTGTAATCCTCTTTACCATATGGGTGATGGTTCGGTAGTTCTACCATATGGGGTGAATGGTATGCGTATAAAGAGTGATGGGCCTATGCAGATTATATTTCCCATATGCCTCTATGGTCCAGTGGTCGTAAGCTCGATAACTCAGTGTTGGCGCCGGGGTTTGGTCCCGAGTCGAGCAAAATAATCTTTTGTTTCGATTAAGGAAACGACAAAAGTAGGACATAGTGGTTTCCTCATGATGTTTTCCTTCACTCTTTTGATAGCAGTGGCGATGAAATTAAGTTCCTACCCAAGAAAAAGTGCCTGTCTGGGTTCGAACTCACGACCTACAACTCGTAAGTCGCGGCCGTTACCAATGGGCCATATTGCTCCAGATACTGCCTAGTCGCTCCATATGAAATACTGGTATTCAACTGCATCTAGTTAGAAGCTGACCTCAACATAGATGGGATAGGGCGATAGGTTATGCAGAATGATTGGGATTTTAAATAACATAACTGCGAATAGTAAAAATCTCACCGTGAAAACTTAGGTGAAGTGAGCGTGGATTCAGCTGTCAATAGTGTCAATTCCTAAGCAAAAATAACTCACTTCACCTAAGTTTTCACGGTGAGATTTTTACAGAATCCACTGGTGAAATACGCGTGTACTATCACATTTTTGTCTGCAAAATGTTATTGTTAGGCAGAACTTTGAGGGACTCTCCATAAATCGTGTTAAGACTACTTGTAATTCTGTCCGTATAACGTTCACAACATGTTTGTCACACTTTTATTAGTTTAGGTTACATAATGTTCCCCGTATCAATTCTTTTAGTGTCAATTTTAGGTTATATTACGATGTCAACATCATAATGTTACCCAATAATATAAGTCTCACTATGCATTTCAGCCTTGGGTAGCACACTGTATTTTTCAGTTTTGTAAAGTTTTGAGTTACATGTTACATGAATTTATAAAAGAAAGCATGCTAAATAGGTACTTGCTATTACGTGGTAATGCTGCCAGTCTTCTGGACACATTTCCTGATGACAGCGACGCGGACGAGTACTTCGACGCTTCAGTGTCCTTTTGTTTTTGTATTTATTTGTACAGTTAGTTAGTCATTTAATTTAGTACCTAGAGTAAATAGTTAGATAACTATATTACATACAATAAGTATAAAAATTGATCTCCATTTACAACTGAGTTGTACAAGATAAAATCTACATTAGTGACCGACTACACATAATTCAAATTATCACATTTATTTTACATTATCAGTGAGATTGTATCATAATTACAGCGCCCGCATTAGATCATAATTATTTCCCACTGCACTTGACCTGCTTTGTGGCTGCAGCCGCTTCAGCGCTTAATGTAACAAATGAGTCCTTAAAGCGCTTTCATAAGTATACAAAGGAGAGATATCGTTTGTTTGTGACGTAAACGCTAGTATAACAGTTAAACAGACACTTTTACTGACGAACGGACCCATTATGTTACCGAACTTGTAGAGAACAGGGAAACAAAGTTATTGTTACACGAAAGGACTATAAGTTTTAGAGAATATGGTTGTAAATTGAATGGATTTAGCAGACTGTCAGGAAAAATTGAATGAAAACATTGGGAGTGATTGACGAAATGCTAGAGATGAATGTTTTGATGGATTTTTTTTTGGGTTACGCCGCCTCGCAAATTGAATGTCGTTTTGTTTTTTTTTTTGGCAATTGATGAGAGGGTTCGCCTCTTTGGGATGACGTTTAGCAGATTTATGAATGAATTAGCGCTGGAGGGATTTAAATGTGGAATTTTGCGTGGAGTGGTAGCGGTTTCGATTTTGAAATCTGTACTTTTTAGCCGTAAGGATGATTTAAGGCTACTTTTTAGTCAGCGGGATTGTCCGAAAGGATTACCGCTAGCCTGGAACATAAAGGGCTAAGGAAGGAACACGGGTGGGTTTTAGTCAGTAAGAGTCTGACACTCCCTTCCGCTCCACCCAGAGCGGGAGGAGTCATTTAATGATTTCCCATCCTGAAATAAAAGGGTACTTTTTAGCCGAAAGGATGATCTAAGTTTTTATTCTTATTATTTAAAAATCGTACTTAAGCATAGTAAGTTTACCATATAACTATTTTTATTCACCGTTCAATCTCTTCACCAAAGAACAATAACCTCAAACTCATAGATAAGCTATAAAATCTCTTTACCATAGTTTATAGCTTTTGTTTTCACATAAAATGCATTCATGTTACGGCCAATAGCACCGTTCGTGACTGCAAACCTCGGATGTAAAGAGATGTCAACTTTTTTGTACCTTTCATGCTAATTAAGAACGATATTTAACACCTAGACGCAGGCGAAACTAAGGTACTTAATACAAGTATTTCATGCACTTAAAATTCATGTCTGAAGATTGTAAAGGTAGTCGAAAATAACGAAGTTTTTGTAATAGGTTCACGCCTAATTGCACGCGATGGTTTAAGGCTAAAACATTTTTTTATTGACTTTACTTTGAAATGACGGAGAAATATAGTGTTTTGTAAGTATACTTAAAACATTTTTATTTCTCAATAAGAATTACAAAGATATTACTTACTTGAGAACATTTTTTAAATTTTAGTTATATCACATATAAAAACTTTGACATAAAAACTAAGCAGCTGCTTAGTTTTTATGTAAAAGTTTTTATTTATAACATATCATTTACTTATTAACATTTCATTTTATACGCAAATTGGATACGTATGTCCAAGTTGTTTGACAGACTTGGACAGACTATAGACGTTTCAATTTCACACTCAATTTGCGTATCGGAAATTGGGAATCTATACTTACTCCAATGGGTCTGTCCAGAAAGTTTAAAATGTATTTTTAGTCATTGCTTCTTTCAATAATTTATATGTTTTTGGCCTTTTTGCACTTCCTGCACCCTGATTGCATAAAGGTTCCTGCAAACAGGCGCGACGCGCGTGACACACAACGCGCCCGCCGCGCGCCTTAACACACTAATTCATTGCTTTATATGTTCGAAAAATGTGTCCGCTCAACAACATAAATAACGCAATGAATGTTGTTGAACTGTCAAAATAAAAGCTATTGATACTGTTAATGTGTTACGCATTTACCCAGCTGGTTCATTTTAACCTTAACCGTCCTTAAAGCACAACGCCTCTCTGTGTATACGTCCGACTAGAGTTGTAAAAAAACGGTTTTTTTCTGAGATGAAAAAAAAAACGTTTATAAAAACATGAAAAAAAACAGTTTTTTTTCTGGAGTAGGTTTTTTTTCATGAGTAGGAAAATCAGTAAAATCATCAATAATATTAACACAAGCAGAAGGTAATAGAGTCCCTGATAGTATAGTCGTTGATTCAGAATCAAATGAAACAAATACAGACACAGAACATTATTCCGATACTGATAAAACAAGCGTAGCCGCAGCTACTGATACTGATACAGATGATTGTAACACATTAAGTATTTTTAAAGTTCATAATAATAGTTACCCATTGATTTAAACATAATTTGTCTTGAATAAAAGCAAAACAATCAAATTTAGTGTTTTATTCCACTTTAGTTATAGTGTTTCATATTTCTGAAAAAAAACCAAATGTAGAAAAAAAACAACAGTGCCAAGATTTTTTTCATGTATTTTTTCAAGATTGTGAAAAAAAAAACATTTTGTTTTTTTTTTCAATTTACATCTCTACGTCCGACTGAGTGCCTCCAGAGGGGCTGGAAAAAGTAACATTATATCAGCGATAACTATTGTTCGCGACACATTATTATTATAAAGATAATTGTAAGAGGTAAGGGAGGTGCGGGGGAGCGCGGAGCCCGAGTCTTCAACGCGCGGACCCGAGTGGTGCCGATCTAGCTATAGCGACCGCCGCACGTCTCTTGCGCTCCGTGTTTTTTATACATGTACCGCCCCTTTTTTTTAATAATATACCATCTACTGCATTTCGGAGTTTTCTTCAAAACCATCAACCAGCAGAAGGGTTACAAGCTGGTCATTCGAACCGGATCGAGCTGAATGTTTCACACTCCGTCACGCAAGATGGTGAATACAAGAAACACTACGAAGAGGCAAAAAGAACTCGAAGCCGAGGCTGAACAGCATCAGCCCAAGCAGGAACCACCATCGCTTAATCTAGTTCAAGCCGAAGAATCGCCGCCGTTGCCTGGAAAATCACATGAACACATAAAAAATATCTGTGACAAAGCAGTTACTACGGAAGCGGGTAGTGTGAGCAAAAGTGAAAAACCTAAATCACTAAAGTCTAAGGTCGCAAAATCTACATCCTCGTCCGTAATGGCAAGAAAAAAGAAGCTAGAACTAGAAGCGGCAGAAGCTAAAGCCCGCATACAAATGGAATTAATTGATAAAAGATTAGCGGCGGATCTAGCACAATTGGAAGAATACAGTTCACAGTCAGAAGGAAGTGAAATACACACACACAAAGAAGTTGAGAAGTGGTTAGAACGCAGTCAGCAAGAGCTGGAACCGCAGTCTGTGCCGCAGAATGGTAACAAAATGGACAGACCGCACCCGCCGCCGCCAGCCCGCGACGGCACTGAGGATACAGTTCACCTGCTTGTGAATGCACTAAGGGACCTAACCGCTGCCTCCGCCGCTGGTGGTTCTGACGCCAGAATGCTGAGCCGATTATGCACACCGCGTGATTTACCATCGTTCTCCGGTGACCCAATGGAGTGGCTCCAGTTTAAACAGGCGTACGAGGAATCAACACAAGTGTGTAATTTCAACGCTAAAGAGAATCTGTGGAGGCTACGAAAATGTCTTCATGGAGCAGCTAAAGAAGCAGTAACCGCTCTACTGATAGGAGCCACCTCACCCGACATTGTGATGTCCACGCTTGAGTTACAATTTGGCAACCCGGACATTATCATTTCCAAGATAATACAAAGTGTCAATAAGCTCGCGCCAATGTCTACAGATTATTACAAAGATTTAGTGCCATTTGCGATAAAAGTGAAAAACTATGTGGCAGCAGTGTCAGCTATCGGACATGATGAGTACCTGCGGGGGATGAATGTGGTTTCCATAATATTGTCCAAGCTACCTACTGTACTGGTATCGAAATGGGTCGATTACAGTTATTTACTCATCAATGAAGGCGCAGAATCAAGGCTTGTTGTGTTATCTAATTTTTTAAATGAAGAAGCTATCAAGATATCAAAAACTGCCGTGTGCTTGACTAACGCATACTGTGATAGTTCTACTAAACGTAAACAAAGTGACTTCCATCACCGTTCACAAACATTGTTAGTGCAAAATGAACCTAAAAGTGAAGATAAGTGTAAGTTTTGCCGCGTATCTAAACATAAATTAACTGACTGTAAAAAGTTCAAAAAGTCATTACGAAAGGACCGATGGCAATATGTGAAACGTTCTGGTTTGTGTTATAAGTGTTTAGTGTCGCGTCATAACAAGGAAACGTGTCCGGCGGCTCCATGCGATAAAGATAACTGTGGCCAGCCGCACCATCCTTTGTTGCACTATAACTGTACGAACACGAACTCTAATAATAATCAAGCAAGTGAAAACATTATGGAAAAAACAGACAATGAAGTGAGTGAACCGCGTGCTGAAGTCGTTACGCATATAAACATGAACTATACAAGTACAATATTGTTAAAAGTTGTGCAAGTAAACATTCACGGACCTAATGGCATAGTTAAAGCGACAGCTCTGCTCGATGACGGATCGACTGTGTCATTGATAAGCGCGGGGCTGGCCGCGCGGGCCGGGGTGCGCGGACGACAGGAGTGCATGCGTGTGCGCGGTGCGTGGGACAATACGGAGTTAGTGTGCGAAACGCAGGTAATTAATACAGCGTTGTCAAACCAAGATGGAACAATGTTTACGTTCAGCGCGCGCAGTGTGAAAGAACTAGATTTACCGAGGCAAAGTACGAACTTGGTTAATTGTGATAAGTTTACGCATCTACAAAGACTGAAAAGTGATTTATGTTTTGGACAGTTTAAGCCTGAAATATTAATAGGGCAAGATAATCTTCATTTAATCATACCATTGGAAGTGATAGTCGGTGGTCTGCATGAGCCCTGCGCCACCCGCACACCGCTGGGTTGGTGTGTGCACGGCAGGGCGCCTACGAGTGTGACGTCATCTTCACCGACGCGCGCGCCGCATGCAGCTTTATTGATCACTAATAATGAAAACAACGATGACGTCACCGAGAACAAACGGTTGCTTAATGAATTACACGAAGAGGTTCGCCGTAACTTCGCCGTAGAATCTATGGGGATTTCTGCTAAACCGCGGCTGAACTGCGACGATGAACGCGCTCGTGAACTGCTGGAGCAAACTTCAACTCTCGTTGACGGCAAGTGGTACGTCGGGTTACCCTGGAAGGACGAAAAATGCATAATGCCCGACACCTTCCCTCATGCAATGTCACGTCTAAAAAACGTCGAACGAAAAATGAAGAATGATAACGGGTTCAAACAAAGGTACGTGGAACGGGTTCAGCACCTACTGGTTAACAACTATGCTCATGAATTGGCTGACACGCAAGTTACCCCACGAACCTGGTACTTACCCCATTTTGGAGTGGATAACCCGAACAAAACAAAACTTCGCCTAGTATTCGATGCGGCAGCTAAGACGAACGATTTGTCTTTGAATCATTATTTATTGAAAGGCCCCGATTTGCTTATGTCCCTTTTTGGAATAATGTTACGATTTCGTGAGAATCGTGTGGCCGTGACGGGCGATATTAAAGATATGTTCCTGCGAGTTAAAATTAGAACTGAAGATCAGGATGCACTTCGATTTTTATACAGAAGTGAGCCAGAAGGGCCAGTGAAAACCTTTGCTATGTCGTCATTGATATTTGGAGCGAATTGTTCACCGTTCATTGCGCAATTCGTGAAAAATAAAAACGCACAACGCTTCGAGTCAATATATCCATCAGCTACGCAGGCTATATATCATCAACACTATATGGACGACTGGATCGACAGCCTGCCAGATGAAGACACTGCTATCCAGCTAATTCACCAAATAAAAATGATACATCAACAGGGAAACTTTGAAATACGAAATTTTACAAGCAATAGTAAATCGGTACTCGATACTTTGCCAAAAGAGACCCTCGGAGAGACAGCCGTAAGGTTTAAAATCGGCGAGCAGTACCAAGGCGAGCGAACACTTGGCTTATTATGGCGGCCCGATGAAGATACTTTAGGCTTCGATGTATCATTTAAGAAAATACCTATAAATATAATTAGCGGCAAACAAAGGCCTACGAAACGGGACATGCTTCGAGTGGTAATGTCAATTTTTGACGTTTACGGATTTCTCTCGCCATTCACTATAATCGGAAAAATTATTATTCAGAATACTTGGCGATTAAGTCTTACCTGGGATGAACCGATACCCGATGACGTATATAGCGAGTGGGGTAAATGGATAGACCTGCTAAAAACATTGCATAACGTGAAGCTGCCTAGATACTACTGGGACGCCGCGGGTAGGAGCCGCGCCGGCGCTACGTGCATCAAACCGGTTTCTCAGCTGTTGCTGCGAGATGACGCGCCCGCGCCGGTAACTGAGCCCGCCCCTCCGCCGCGCATGAATGCTCGTTATGCGAACCTACAACTACATACATTTTGTGACTCATCGTCTATAGCGATGTGCGCGGTAGCTTACTGGCGCTGGGAATACAATGGAACTTTTAACGTAACATTTATAGCAAGCAAATGCAGAGTGACGCCTAATAAAAATATATCAATACCAAGATGTGAATTACAAGCTGCAGTTTTAGCAGCTCGACTGGCGGACGCAATTACTAAGGAACACAAAATAAAACCTGAACATAGAACGTTTTGGAGCGATTCTAGTACTACGTTACACTGGATAAGAAACGCGGCGCGTACTTATAAACCGTACGTAGCACATCGCCTAGGCGAGATTGACGAGTTGACGCTTGCTAATGAATGGAGATACGTACCTACAAAATTAAACGTTGCTGACATCGGTACGCGGATAATGTATGATTGCGGTATCCTGGAAAATGAATGGCTTAAGGGACCTACCTTTTTGCGTAGCGAAGAACGTGACTGGCCGACCGATGTGCTGAAACCTGTAAATAAAAACGATTTAGAATGCGTAACTATGATACAAAATGAAACAATAGACTTACCTGTACCAGAACCAACTAGGTTTTCTTCGTGGTTGCGCCTACTTAGATCTACTTATATGGTACTTACCTTTATTAACCGATGTAGAAAACTTACCGATGATGATAATGTCACTGGCATGGAGTGCGCTGAAAATTTATTGCTGAAGTACTCGCAGGCTCAGTCGTTTCCACAAGAAGTGAATGACCTGAAAAACGGGAAAAATATACAGAAAAATAGCAAAATAATTAACTTGTCTCCGTTCCTTGACGAACACGGAGTGCTGCGCGCTGGTGGCCGCATAGAAAAGGCCACTGATGTTTCACCTAAAACTAAGAGACCTGCAATTATGGATGGTCGAAATTATATCGCACGGCTAATTGTTAAACATTACCACATAAATGCTACACACGGTTATCAAGAAACAGTTGTGAATAACTTAAAACAAAAATACTGGATTACCAGAATGAGACCTACGGTGAAAAATGTTTCATCCAAATGTATGATATGTCGAATTAAAAGGTGCAAACCTGAAATACCTAGAATGGGAGACTTACCTTATGCTAGGGTGGCCCATCATCAGCGCGCATTCACATTTTGTGGCGTTGATTTATTCGGCCCCATGGAAGTCGCTGTTGGTAGACGTAGAGAGAAGCGGTATGGCGTACTGTTTACATGCTTGACCGTGAGAGCTATACATCTGGAGACAGTCGCATCGCTCACGTCAGACTCCTTCATCATGGCTCTTCGTCGCATGGCTGCCAGAAGAGGCTGGCCTCAGCAGATATTTTCTGATAATGGCACTAATCTGCGAGGTGCCGATGCAGAACTCACGAGATCGCTGCAAGAACTTAATGAAGAAAAGCTAAAGAATGCGGCCATGAATCAGGGTACCAGGTGGTCTTTTATTCCCCCTGTCAGCCCACACTGGGGTGGGGCATGGGAAAGGTTAATCCGTAGCGTCAAGACTTCACTAAAAGTCGTACTGAAAGAACGAGCACCGAGAGAAGAGACTTTCAATACTCTGCTAGCTGAAGTTGAAAATATGGTTAACAGCCGGCCATTGACCCACGTGTCAGTAGAGCCCAATAGTCAGGAGACATTAACACCAAACCATTTTCTTGTGGGGTCATCATCCAACTTGCCCCAGATTGGAAATTTTGACGGATCAGAATTCTATTTAAGGAAGCAGTGGCGCATTGCCCAGCTGCTTGCCGACCAGTATTGGAAACGTTGGGTGAAAGAGGTTCTGCCCGACCTAGTACCGAGGAAGAAGTGGCATGCTGAGCAGAGACCCCTACAAGTGGGAGATCTTGTACTGATAGTGGAGCCTGACGGACCCCGGAATGTGTGGCCGCGGGGCTTAATACAAGAAGTCATGCCTGGTAAAGATGGCCGGGTCAGAATGGTTAAGATTAAAACCAAAACTGGCCTACTTACACGATCTGCCACGCGCGTCGCTCGTCTTCCGATTGGGGATGAGTGCTGCTAGGGCAGCACTGGGGTGGGGCATGTTCGCGACACATTATTATTATAAAGATAATTGTAAGAGGTAAGGGAGGTGCGGGGGAGCGCGGAGCCCGAGTCTTCAACGCGCGGACCCGAGTGGTGCCGATCTAGCTATAGCGACCGCCGCACGTCTCTTGCGCTCCGTGTTTTTTATACATGTACCGCCCCTTTTTTTTAATAATATACCATCTACTGCATTTCGGAGTTTTCTTCAAAACCATCAACCAGCAGAAGGGTTACAACTATGATAATAAAAAAAACAAAAATGTATGGACTAGAATAAGTAATGGAAGAGCTTATGGCAATCCTGTTGAAAGCCGAGCTTTGAAAGCGATTGCCACAGTTTAGACACTCAGAACACATATGGCTTAAGTAATTTCTGTAGGTTTTTTATTTGAAATGGGTTTGCTCTTGACTCTAGTCTAGGTCAGAGATGATAGAGACAAAGTCAACGATGGAGTGAGCTTACCCAGAAGAAGCCTGTTCACTCTTACTTTGAAGAGATTCGGGTTGTATGCACTCGGAAACACAAACGCAGGTAGAGAGTTCCACTCTTTTGCTGTGCGCATTATAAAGGACATAATTTGATTAGTAAAAGGCCATAATTATTTTGATAAAACCACATGTGATTTGTGATTTAGAACGTTTGAAATAATAGGTATATAAACATAATCATCTGAAACAAACGTTCTATCCTCGATACTAAATACCAAATTGAACAGTTAATACGAAAAACCGGCTACAATTGGTCCCTTTATGTGCCAATAACCATTGATAACTGTGCCAATTGGCAAATAACGCATCTAAGAGGTATCTATTGGCATCACAGTCGTGGGAAAGATGAACTGTTATACAGTTTCTGATTGTCAATTTCAGGATTGATCCTTTTAATGACTCTTTAAAATATTTTATGGGATGTTTTAACGTAAATTAAGTAAAGGGTGTATGTAATGATCGTAGCATCGTATCAAATTAGTTGACATATATACACACAACGACGACGACGACGACGTATATTCACACAATCTAACTAACATATATCCTGAAGAACTTCATATATTTTTTTGATTTTGTTTACTGTAGTTGATCATATACTTTTATTGGTTCTAAAACTAGCGTGTTTTTGCGTTTAGATCCCTGGATAAATTTCGATTTTACTAATTATTTATTGTAGTTCAAAGAAATAATTGGATCGTAATCTAAGCCAATTAGTTCTTCGAACTTGTTCGAAAACACAACATTTTAGTATTAAAACTATGTTTCGACTAACAGTACCTACAAATCTGGTTTCTGAGGCCGTCATCTGATAAAATATCAATAGCTATTACTTCGAAAAAGTTATAATATGCCTAATATAATTAATTACCCGCCCCTGCTACTCACGGTTTTTACGACTTAACAAAACATCAAGAAATATTAATGTAGGTACTAGCTTTTGCCCGCGACATCGTCCGCGTGCAGTTTCTTGTTCCTCCGACCCACCCTGTCGCATCGCATCGCCTGCCCGCGCTAGTACTTCGTTATCGTTTAGCGTTCTTGCTTACTTTTTAGGGTTCCATACCCAAAGGGAAAATACGGGACCCTATTAACGGGACTCCACTGTCCGTCTGTCTGTTTGTCTGTCAACAGGCTGTATCTCATGAACCGTGATAGCTAGACAGTTGAAATGTTCAAAGATGATGTATTTCTGTTGTCGCTATAACAACAAATAAAATAAATATTTAAGGGGCTCCCATACAACAAACGTGTTTTTTTGAGCGTTTTTGCCTTGTGGTAGGTACCTACTGAACCCTTCGTGTGCGAGTTAGACTGGCACTTAGCCAGTTTTTTTCATTTTACTCGTCTCTTATGAGTCTTAACGTGATGTTTATAAGCGAAACCTATATCGTATTACCCAGTAACTGAGTTCTGGCAGTCGCTCCATGTAAAATACTGGTATACCTACTACTGGTTCTTGAGGAAGGCTTAAGCTGTTTAACATCACGCTCGGGCCCTTTATTAGGAGTCGAGCAAAAATAATAAAAAGTCAGAACGTTAAGCGGAAACGAAGTAATAGCTAGTCAAAAAAAATCGGTCAGCGGGATTGTCCGAAAGGGTTACCGCTGGCCCGGAACATAAAGGGCTAAGGAAGGAAAACGGGTGGGTTTTAGTCAGTAAGAGTCTGACACTCCCTTCCGCTCCACCCAGAGCGGGAGGGGTCATTTGATGCTTTCCCATACTGGAAAAAAAAAAGTTATAGCACGGACGGGCGATGCAATTCGACGGGGTGAGTCTGGGAGTAAGAAATTTCATGCGGACGAAGTAGCGGGCAGAAGTTAGTAAATAAATAAAACATAATGATCTCGCCGTAACAAAACAAGCCAAGAACAACCTCACAAACTATTTCTCAATTCGCTCGAACATGAAACATTAGCCAATAAATTATTAGCTACACATAATACTCTTCACAAAGACGCGGAAATAACTAGATAACTCTTTATATAACATTCCATTATTCTCAAGACGTTTTACTGAACAATAACCGCTGGAAAGTATCCGTAAGGATCTCCTTTAATGAGACTAGGTGGGTGTGAGCTGGGTCTTCGATAAAATGGGCAGTAGTCTTTGTGAATTGTATAGTGTGTACCTAGACTAGAATAGTTTTGTGTTTATGGTCAAGCTTCAGCATGAGGTATTTGAAAACCATTGTAATGGTTTTGTCATAAATGCGCTTGCTTATTTGTAATTTATTATCCGAAGACTTAAAGGCAAAAAAAACCAGAAGGCCTATTCTCGTAATTAAGACTAAACTAGTCGCGAGCACGAACTCACTGGTGGTCATGGCCAAAAAGCACGCTGTGTCACCTGGCTTCGTGTCCGATATAGCTAGTATCAGTGATGAGCAGTTAGACGCTACTCTATACACACAACGTCTAGTTCTCACGCACATAAACACCGTTCCGAACTGATAGGCGCGTAAAAAAAATTGGAAAATGCTTCGGAAAATCGAGTTTTCTGAAAAAACCACTGCATATATCAATAACAAATAAAGTTTATTAAACTTTTCGATAACTGAGCTTTGACGGTACGGTTTTGAAGATTTAACAGTTCATTTATTACTTATTTACACCCAAAGTTACGTTAAAAATAGCAAGAAAAACGAATATTTGCTGGCTCATAACTTTTTAATACTATTCTGCTTCCGTACAGACAAAATTAATAATAAGTCAAAGCACAATGTCGAACAGTGGAGTAATACTCTCCAGAAATTTGTATGGAAAAAATATCGACTAGTGGCACCTTAAAAACGTTAATTTAGTCGCAATCTTATCTCAGCGACAATCAATGTCAAACATTTGTTAAAAATTTAGAGAAATTACATATATTTTTTTCAGATTGAGACTGAGATCACGTTCTTTAAATTACGAGAATTGCCTCTCAGATGACAGACTAATGGCAACTGCGTTTCGTATTTCTACAACGACATTCAACAGGATTGACATAAAATTAATCGTTAGCTTTAGTCGCATACCTTTTGACTTTTCCATCATCATTACCGCCGATAGAATGTTACTTTGTCTTAGTCTTCAGGGCTTGAATGACACTTCACCACAGAAAGGTCACACAGTAAGCAAACGCAGTAATGAATGTGTGGAAGTATATATACTTCCACACATTCATTACTGCGTTTGCTTAACAAGAATACACACGTGATATATATATCACGTGTGTATTCTTGTTAGAAGCCTTGGCCCTAAACTGGAATATGATCTACATAAATACTGTTACTTACCTACCTACTAAGTAGGGCTGATTTTTCAGTCGTCCGATAATTTTTATTCGAGGAATAATATTGATGTCTGACAGTGTTTGTATGGAAGAACTGTCCAAAATTCAAAATTATTTCTCCGATAAAATTATCGGGCGTTGGAAAAATCAGCCCTTAGATAATAAAATTGAGTCTATTTATATTCTGTTTCTTCGCAGTATTTTTCATAAAATGTCTGCCATTGGTTACTGAAGGTTGCTATTTGAAGTACTGAAAATATGTATTAGGTTTTATTAAAAATTTTCTAATTCCACATAAAACTTTGTTGCGTTACATCCAAAAATTAATTTCGTTCCCGATTAAAAAAGGTCGGCTCACAAGTTTAATCTTTTAGCCACACAATATTTTTCTCATAGTCTCGTCACTTTCACCCGACACCCCACCATGTTTACCGACAAAGAAGATTTTCAAACTCCATTGTGCTCCCTCCTTTACGTACCTATACCATAATGGTCTACATTCCCGCCTCCTTTCAAAGGTTTTCCATCGAAATTAAGAAAGTTTAATGAATTGTGGCGGCAATTTCTTTCGGCTTTTTAAAGATTTCCTGTGTGTATTAGAATATTTGATGAAAGGTAGTCTTATGGTTGGCAGATGTGGGAGGTTCGTTGTATCGCTTTGATTCTTGTCCTTAGGGAAAGCAAAAGGAGGATTTTTTAAGATCTTTCGTGGAATTGGGTGGGTAGATGGGAAACCCTATGTGTATACCGTAATTAATTTTGACTTCGCTAAAAAGTGTGCTTTTGTAACAAGTGAGAGATATTTGGAAATGAGAAAATTGGGGGTTTATACTACTATAATCGATAGAACTTTATAATTCTTTTATATTTTGTTTGTTTGAGCAAAGTAAATAAAATATAGAAGTATAAAAAAAAATAAAAAAAACTAAAAAAAAAAAAACATATAAAAACTTTATAGCAATAAGCTGCCTTGCCTACCTTTCCGTAAACGGTTGAATTTTTTTAGAATACGAATCGATAGAATTTTATAATTCTTCTATATTTTATTTACTTTGCTCAAACAAACAAAATATAAAAGAATTATAAAGTTCTATCGATTATAGATATATTTTTGAATACGAATATTCAAAACATAGATTTTTTTTTAATATTCACCCTAACCCTCCAGAGAATCCAGGCGTGATGATGAAAATGATAAATGATATGATTTGATAAAACTCCTAGAAAAATAATGATAGAAAATAGTAAACTGTCCTTCTGCTTAGAGATTTTTTTATAAGAATTTGATCATCTCCAAATAAATCTTGCTTGTCTGAACACCGACATGAGCTTTATCCGTGATGTAGCATACTGAGCTAAGAACGAACAATGCCACCATAGGAATATAATATATAAACAGGTTAAAAGCCACTAAATAACCTCCCAGTCAAATCATCGGTTAATGTATTAGATTTACTCGTATTTGTTGGACATAAACTGCAATTTATAACACATAAAGAGTGGCTCACTTATAATATCGTAAATCGTTCATAATCACGCCACGAGTGTCGATTTATGAAGTCGCCCGCAGAGGTCGCTTTACATAATTCTTGTTTTTGAAAACATACGGGAGGATGTTGTCGGGACTGCACCGACAGACGTTCTAAAACATGGTTTCTACAAAAGCGGAAATGAAAGGATATGACCGAAATACCATTCGTATTCATATCTTTTTTTGCGTTTTATAATCTTAGTGTGGCGTTGTGTTTTATTTTCCTCTATTATATAGATACTCGAGTTAACGATTTATTCCGGTCTGAACCCCTGAACCCCCCTCCTCCTCCCAGATCCCCTGCTAGTTCGTCTTCTGTTTTAATCTCTGTCTTATCCACCTTATCTAAGTTTACTCTTTTTGATAGGTAAGAACGTATCTCTTTGTATACATTTGCGTCTGTGATTTTTTATTTCTTTCTTAATAATTTGCTACAATGGACAATGCTAAGATACAATTACGGACCCGTAGGGTACAAAAGAAGTATAAAATTAAAAATCTAATTAAGAATTTATTTTTTTGAATTTTAGATATTGATAGTTCGATGCTAAGGCCCAGATCGAGATGGCTGGATGAGCTCCTTCAATAAAGATTGGTCTTTGGCAGCTCTGTAGAGAGAGAGAGGTGGAAAGAGGATAGGGAAGCATTTACTCTGCAGCGGAACTAAAATTTTATCAGCCATTTAATGGCTGATAAAAAATTGTATGATGTATTGTTGTTTTGTAGCTAAGCGGAGGGATGTCAAAACAACGAAAGCCGCATTATTAGTTTTTCGAGATATTTCCACTCGTCCCTGCTTTTGTGGAAACCGAGCCTAACGTTCGGCTGTGAATATAATTACATAAATAAAATACCAATACTAAGCAGGTCTCCATTAAACATCATGCAATAAATACCAAACATTGCATAACATAATATTCTAATGAATTATTGATTATATTACAGCCATGTTCATTCATAATGCACTACGCCATCCAATCAATGACTGACATGACATTTACTGCGAAAATTAACATCCGTCCCGTCGGCTTTGATGCGGAACAAAATGCTTGTATTAATCACGTGGTATGAATAGCTTTGATAATTCGAACCATCAGTTGTATAGTAATTAATAGAATACCGTACATATATTTTTATGAATGACGTCATGTTAATAGGTACCTATGAAATTGATTATCATCTACCTAGCCATTTCCCAACGAAATTTCAAGTCGGTTTCTAGTCTTACCGGATGCAGCTGAATACGAGTATTTCACACGGATCGATTGCGTATCTGACCTCCACAAATTAGTTACTGGGTACCACGATACTCTTTTATAAGACTGGTTGACAGATTTTGGAGCTTCTTACTACCCGTAGCGACTGTCACAGGTCTGATCTGGAAATGATGGCCGGAACCAACGGCTTAACGTGTTTCGGAGGTACAGCGGGATCTCGATATGTAATGGATGGTCACCCATCCACGGACTGACCTCGGCAAGCATTGCTTAGCCTTGAAGATCGATTCATGCGGCTGTTATTAATTAGCACCAAACTCCACAATACACTACCTACACTATAAAATTGATGACAGTTCAAATCTCCCGTCCGGGAGACGAGTTGAATTTATATTTTCTGGAAACATGTAAAGTACTAAGTATGAGGTCTAGTTCTTTTGGTAATAGATGCCTATTCCCTGATAATTCCATCTATACTAATAATTATTATAAATGCGAAAGTATGTCTGTCTGTCTGTTACCTCTTCACGCTTAAACCGCTGAACCGATTTAGATGAAAGGTATAGAGATAGTTTGAGTCCCGGGAAAGGACATAGGTTAGTTTTTATCCCGATATTCCCACGGGATCAACACTTATTCGGGTGAAACCGCGGGGCGCTGCTAGTGATTCATAAACCGTAAAATTGTTGTAGAAATTCGAATTTTGCTAACAGAACGGTGAAAGGAATACTTTAACGCGCCCGTTCCAAAAACTCGCGGGCCCTATGTTCTCACACAAAAGGTTTCATGAGAAGACAATTTTGGCCGTCGGTTCGTCGTTGTAAATTTCCCGTAATAATATGTCCAAGTGACGTTTGGCTACCTTTCCCGAAGTTTTGTCGTGATTTCTTTGTAAAGCCTTTTAAAATTTATGAAAGTGACTGTCAAATTATACTCTTCGGAAGGTTAATATAGTATAAAAGGGGGCTTATGGTAAATGGTAATGTGTCATTTCGTAAAAATTGTTCTGTAAGGCTGTATGAGCGCTTCCTTTGATAATAATGCTTTTGGACATCAATAACGGTGTTTCGAGACCTGTTTTGTATTGAGTGCGGATAATTTATGGGCTTTAAGATTTCTTTGTGTGAGAATTTATAGGTATTTCATACTGTTTTGTATGGAATAGGTATTTCTAATATAGTATTATGGCGTTATAAAACCTTGTTTTATGCTAATTTTGGTTTGAGTTAGTTATTTTGTAATAATAAGAAAATATTGTGATTTTATTAAGTTTATTTTTTTATTCTCGTGTACTTACGTCTATGAAATATTTTTTTATTGACATTGGGCTTGATTTTAAGTACCTTATCTATTTAGGTATCAGGTATTAAAATTAAATATTCAGGTAACTATTTAATTTTCAGATTATTTTGTAAATGTACATGTTATTATTATTTTAAGACGGTTAATTTATAAATACCTACTATATCCATATAATTTCATAAAACTAATTTTCAGAAAAATCAAAATTGTTGGTTGAAAGAAAACAGTTAAAAAGCCATTGTGTCTCGCATGGATCCACGTTCATACGAAGTGTTAAACCACCTAAAGTGTAAAAATAATTAATATTCAAATAAACTTTACCAACCAACCATAAAATTAGCCTAAGCGATAACAAAACTCTCAAATCTCAACTGAACTCAGAGAAAATTAACAAATTTAGCCTACAGGCTAATCAGCAGCGGCGCGAATTCGTTAGCTGTAATAAAATAGATAATCCGCCTAGGGTTCGTAAAGTAATTAAAAAAGTTTAATTGCATGTTATAAGACGAGCTTCGTTCAGTCAATTTCGTTCAACTAAACCGCTGTATCATTGGGGACACGGTTTTGTTAGATGTATCGGTATTTTGTTCTTTGGATTTTTTTCATTTCTTTGGAGCTCTAAAAATAGGTGCTCAAACGGGAATACTCCATTTATTCCACTTTAACATAAAACGGCTGTCAGACAAAAACATTGTTTATATAAAATTTGACAATATTCATACATTCATCATGCGCCATCCCATCTTCCTGGCTCGGCATGCTGTGCTGGCGCTGCTGCTGCGGCAGCGAAAACCTCAAGCGGCAAAAATATAATAACCTTATCGGAAATTATATTTTCAAGCCGTTTGGGGTTGAAACCCTCGGGCCGTGGGGTCCGAGTGCTCATGGTATTTTTAAAGAAATTTCGAAACGGCTGGTTGACACTTCCCTTGATCCAAGGGCTGGCTTTTACCTTGGCCAAAGGCTAAGTATCGCCATACAACGTGGTAACGCTGGCAGTCTCTTGGGTACATTACCAGTCGACAGCGATGCGGATGAATTTTACGACGCTATTTTTTAGTTTCTGTATAGTTTTAGTTAAGTTAGGGTTTAATTTTGTTATTTTTAGATTTGGTTAAAGTAAAGTTGTATATATATTGATAAATTAAATAAAGGTACACTCATCTCACAGAACTTCAAGCATGGCGTGATCGTCTTCCATTCATCTATGGACACGTCACAGTCAGGTTTAGCTAAAGAGCCAAAAGAGCGTTGAGCGCGGAGACAGTGTGAGGGACAAGTGACTGGGCTAGCGAACCCTATTATCGTCGTGTTATATTATATACCAACCTTAAAGGGCTTACATGACCTAAAGCGCGTTCACTGTCGGATTGCATAGAAACGAAAGAGAAGCGCGATATACTACCTACCATAATATCCTGAAGAATATCATATATTTTTCTGATTTTGTTTACTGTAGTCGATCATATACTTTTATTGTTTCTAACACTTGCGTTTTTTTTAGTTTAGGTCCTGTAAGCCCCTTAAATTAGCCAAGTACTCATAGTGATGTATTCCTTTATTCACAAGTGCTAGCTAGCTGTCTAATAGGCAAGTTCCATTAGAACTAACAGAGTCCATGCGTATCTTACGCAATTAGCCTTTAATGTACCCACTGCTGGGACACAGGCCGTTCCGTGGTTCCACAGGTTCCGTGACTCGGAAAGCACGTTAAGCCGTTGATCCCGGCTGTCATTCGTGGATCTTTGACAGTCGTTACGGGTAGTCAGAAGCCCGAAAGTCTGACAACCAGTCTTACCAAGGGGTATCGTATTACCCAATAACTGGGTTGTGGATGTCAGATAGGCAGTCGCTCCATGTAAAATACTAGTATTCAGATGCATCCGGTTAGACTGGAAGCTGACGCCAACAAAAAGGCTAGGCAGATGATGATGCTGGGACACAGGACTCCAGGCTTCCTCTCGGTGAGAGGGAGTGGCCTGTAATACTCGTACACCACGCGGGCCCAGTGCAGGTTGCTAGATGTCACATGTCTTCGAATTTTTGGTTCAAGAACATACCGGTTTTCTCCCGCTGTTTTCCTTCACCGTTTTGAGAGCAGTAGTGATGAAATATTTACAGAAAGTAAAGTGCTTGTCTCGGTCAAACCCACGACTAGCAACTCGTGGTTAATACCAGTGACCCACCACTACTCTACGTTGCGTATAATGCGTATATGTATATATTGTAATACATTGTGGGTGTTTGTAAATACCTTGGATCCCACTTGACTCTAACGAGCCAAGCAGAGTGACAATTAATGGAGTGACATACTTGAAACTATATTAAGTGCAGCACTAATTGCGTAACACACTAGCCATCACAATCTAAAACATTTTGAAGGATATTGATAATCCATTGCTTCATATGTTAGAAATTTTTTTCAGCTCAACAACGTACATGACGCAATGAATGTTGTTGAACTGTCAAAATGAAAGCCAGTACTACTGTTAGTGTGTTACGTAATTACCCCGCATTTTTGAAGTGAAAACTTCTTTAGCGGCGCTGTGTACTTTTTTTGGAATGGGTAAAAACTTCTAAATTCGCGTCAGGTCACGTGACCCTGATCGAAAATTCGTAAGACGTGACGCGCGTTGTTGAGGACAGCGCCATCTATGCACATCGGGAAGAACTACGAGGGCCTCGCGTACTAACTACGTAGTTCATCCAACAACGACGAGATGGCGCTGAACCACGGATATATAACTGACGACGAGCTCCATGCGAGACCAACACCACGAACTGAAGTCTATCCTGTGTGCTTATTTGTAAATCTGAATAAATTCCTTTCACGAGAAGAATAAACCAGTCACTTTGGTCATCATACCTGATTTGCAAAAAACCCTATAAAATAAGGAACACACCTTAACACGCGTGTTTTGTTTATAAGACGATTCACAAAATACACTCGTAATTGTTCAAGTTTTCACTTCTGTCGGCACTACCGGAGTGCCAGTGTTTTTTTTTTCTCAGTTATTGTGCAAAATAGTAACATTTAAGTATTTTTTATCTCAGTTATTGAGCAAAATATTTCTTCAAAATTGCATTGTACAATGCGTGTCACGAAAGATGAGACTTGACACACCACGTGGTTTGACATGCGCAGTACACGATTTTAGGTATCTTTAGGTCTGAGTGCGGGACGGGACCGGACGTCATAGGGGCGGCGGAAAGAGCGGGGGAGACGGGGTCAAGTCTCATCTTTCGTGGCACGCATTGTACTCGTGCTGCAATTTTAAACAAATATTTTGCTCAATAACTGAGATTAAAAAAATTGAAATGTTAATCGACTTTTGTTGCTGACCGTTCCTATCTTACTTAAATAATAGATAGACTCACGTTTACCGTCATCTCACCTGATCATAAGTTATGATATGGTCGACGATGGTGCACGCTTGAAGTAACCCATTCAATCAAGTCTAGAAGATTACCCAGAGAGAAACTTTGAGTTTTATTAACAAAACGAGCCGTGTGCCAGATGGGAATACCAATCGAAAAAAATGACGAACTTCTATGCAAACTTTCATTTCCGATTTTACCCTTTAAGGGGACGAATTTTTAAAACCCTTCTTTAGTGCTCACCTTTTTTATATACCTAAGGAAGGTTCTTCTGAAAAATGTAATGTTTCTAGACCCAGCGCTTTAGTCTGCGCGATTTCTCATAGGCAAAATTACGAACTTCCATACAAACTTTCATCCCCTATTTCCTGTCAACCCCTTTAGGGGGTAAATTTTCAAAAATTCTTCCTTAAGAGCTCACCTTCGTTATATAAGGAAATTTAGTGCAAAATTTGTCTGTCAGTGATTTAACGACTTTTATTAGTACCTAAGTAGAGTAATTAATTGTCACGTCACTTCCACACCATTTCACTTCAAACAGACATTCAGCCACGTACATATAATTATAATGCCTAATAGAATCACTGATGTAAATACTATTGAATGAAGCATCAATTAATTAGGACGTCCATTCACGCTCACTGATTGACGTGACAACGTCCGAGAGACACACCTGATAGGAATCGATATGCCAGTCGTAATCGATTCCGAACGACGACGGACATAGACGCTTCCTGCGATTCCTCAAAGGATTGGTCTGTGTGGGCTGTGTGTGGTGGACTATAACGATAATTGCTAGCTCGGAAACTGATTTTGAAATGTGTGTTGGGTTATTATTTTTAATTATTATTGATATTTTTAATGTTTTGAGTCCATTCAACGCGTTTTGTTATCTTCGACCCTTATGTACTGACTTTAATATTTCAACGAAAGAAATAAAGTATAAATTATGTCTCGATATAAATTCAATTTTGTATTCAGTATTTTTGTAGATAATTTTTGTTTATATCACCCCGTTATTGTCGGAATACTACAAACATCGTTCACAAACAAAACCGGAACATAATATTCATTTAATCTTATTACACAGCCTATTTCATTTACATAGCCAACACAGAATCCCAGACATATTTATTGCTGAACCAGACAAAATGTCACTTCAAAAATATATTCTCCACATTACTCAAAAAATAACACTATCAAAGAAAACCGACACAAATTCTCCATTCGCCTTCTCGCTTAAACAAATACCCCTGTGTTTATTCACCCGGAGCCTTAGATTACCCCAACGACCAACTTTTATTGGGGCCTACAAGTTTGGCTTGCGTATACTTCAACCTACTTTGGGACCCAAACGTATCCCATGACATACAAACGTAAAGCCATACATTTTTAATGGAATAGACGTAACGCGTTTTATGGAAAATTTCTACAAATGGAATGGATGAGTGGGATTATGAGGTCGAGATGTTTTCTTGCTGTTCTTTTTTTTAGTTTGGTGATGTAAGATTAAGTATGAATTAATTGTAAAAGGTGACCTTTTATGTAAAATATTATCATCATCTGCCTAGCCTTTTCCTAACTATGTTGGGGTCGGCTTCCAGTCTAACCGGATGCAGCTGAATACCAGTATTTTACATGGAGCGGCTGCCTATCTGACCTCCACAACCCTATTACTAGGTAATACGATACCCCTTGGTAAGACTGGTTGTCAGACTTTTTGGCTTCTGACGAGCCGTAACGAATCACAAAGATCCACGAATGACAGCCGGGACCAACGGTTTAGCGTGCTTATGCAAAACCCATCCACGGAACAACCGCGGCAAGCGTAGCTTAACCTGATCGATCGACCCGTGCAGCTGTTAGCCTCTCCTTTTATATAAAATAAAAAAGTGAAAATAATATTAATGTTAAGTGGGAATTGTGAAGTGAGAGTGAAAAATTAATAGTGTAGTTTCTCTTGTCTTCCTCGTTTACTTAAATCTATATAATCTGTATAAATAAATTAAATAATTATGTTTAGTAACTGCATTTCCTACCCCTATGTTTAATGCATGCCGTGGCAGCCTTTAATTAAGGCTACACTATAAAATGTTATAACAATATGGGGATTATAACATGTATTTTTGGTGTAGGCCTAAGCTTTGTTGGTTGTCCTTAAATAAATAAATAAAATAAAAAAATAAATTGAATAGCGTCAATAATTTTATTATTGAAAGCTTAAAACACCGACGTGTAGTTTCCTAATCTTCCCGTGAACAATCTCTATCGTTCTAATATTTTCCTCGTTCCCCCTTAAAGCACGCGAGGTGGTATCATTTTTGATACAGCGAATAAAAATTCTTATTTGGCATTTTCATTCGATGAAACATTTTTAAGCTCTATCTATTTAATAAACTTCCATACTAAATATAAAAAATTTTATGGCATTAAGATATGATTTTTTATCAAAATCTCTTAATTAACGCACATTCATAATATTTGATAGGTAGCATAATAAATATTTACATAATCAGTTTAGGGTGTCGTATGTTGTCATTCTCGTATCCGATGGGATCCGTTAACGAGCCAGCGTAGGTTCGTGTATTCGCGTCCATTCGGGGATGCTTTTGAGCTATGCGAGAGCGGTGAAAATCACAGCTGGACTGGAAAACCGTTTAGGTTCACCAAACTAAAATACGGGGTACTCGTAATTTCACAGCCTAAACAATTCTAAACTAAAAAGTAATTAGTGAGCCAAAAAGCCAGACCTGTGAGTGATTTCTAAAAGAAACATTTCATTGCAAACTTTCAGTGACAAGTAGAACCTAGCGATAAATCAACTGAACAAAGTCGGGACAAGAAAAGCTAACTAATGGCTTTCCTTCTGATTGAGGTTAAAGCTATTTTTAATTTAAGACAGATTAGAAAGGTGCCTTTTTCACCTTTGGAGATTAGGGATCCGTGTTCTTTAATTTAGTTGGTCTATCTACGTGTTAGGTCAAATGAGTGTAGCTTTGTAATTTTCCAGAAAAGTAGACGGATTTTTCAATCGTCAGATACCCGAACTTACAGTGGCACTCAAAAGTTATTCGACATTTTTTCACTTCAGCTGTGACACGCAACATTAAGATTTAAAATTCTTTTTCCAAATTTTTAACTGTGAACTACAACGTTTTTATTGACCAACGCTATAACTTTATCGGAGGAATAATTTTGAATTTTTGACAGTTTTTTCATACAAAAACTGTCAGATGTCAATTTTATTCCACGAATAAAAATTATCGGTCGATTGAACAAGCAGCCCTAATTCAGCTATTTATGACTTATTATAAAATAAAAATCAAGTAAGTAATCCCTTAGGATTACCTGATATTTTATTTTTATTTTACTTCGCATAATGTGGCATGACAGCTGAAGTGGAAAAATGTCAACTAACTTTTTGAGGTCACTATATAAGTTTGACAGCTATTGTGTAGAAAATATAACAAGCAGCCATATTTTTTTATTCTTCAAATAAAAGTCTGACTATTGAAAAATAATTCCTTAGACATTTTAATGATGGAAAAGTTTTGTAAGACGCCTTTGACAAATACCTTGTTATAATATAAATACTACAATGAATCCTTGGGTTATACGTTTGTGTAACATGAGAATAGCTTAGTTTTTCTGGCAAGACAATGTATTGAAATGATTTTAATTGGTCCTATGGTGGATATAAAATTATTCCCTGTACGTAAATTCCCGTTACGTCGACATTCGAGTTACATAATTTTATTTTTGTTACAGAAACCTTACAAATTAATAACAACCGCAGAAGCGTGCATTGATTATACATATGTTTTTCTCGGTTAAATTACCTGAACGTCTAATTAGGTAGTATATAGTTCGGTAGTAACGTATAGTAGTAGTGTTATTTCTCTTAATTATTTGATCTTAATTAATCAGGTCATCCAAGCTCGTAGCAAAATTCTGGGCTGACTACAGATTGCTAAGATCGACACGCTAAGAAGAAGAATCAATCAGGCGACCCACCAAATAGCTATGTTGGCAAAAAAGAAACTTAAAGTTTTATTTAATACCAATAACATTATTTTGTCGAATAACAGGCATCCAAATGCTACGAAAAAAAAGCCATGTGTGGTACCGCTACATATCTGACACCGCAATACCGATACCAATCTACGCATACCATATACATGAAACGCAATACAATCATCGACGCTGGGGGGCTAAAGTATATCAAAGTACATATATATAATGCTGCCATCAGACTTCAAAGGTTCTGCACTCGGTTGTAATGAGAGCACTCTGTGGCATGGCGGTAAATTAAAAATATTTTCGAATTGCAACCCAGTGTTGTGCGATTGTGGTACCGAAAGTTTTAAATATGATGTGTTTTAATCGTCTTTGCAGGCTTTTTTTCTAAGAGGGTATCTGTTCTTTTGTGTTTATTAAAGGAGTTGATCTAGATTCATGCTTGAAAAATAATCAGTTCAGATAATGTCTTGTTCTTGATAGTGCTTGATAGTGTTTTTTTTTTTTTTGAAGATTATGAATCAAAACAGATTATTTTGTACAGACGCCAGCACATCAAGTTACTACAATCTGTCAAATTTATTTTATAGATTTCCAACTTTATCGCTATAGCATAAGGTTCAAAGTTGACTGGGAAAATTTTACAGTTTCGGGTAGCTTGGTGTGCTGGCGTCTGTACCTAAGCAGACCAGAAGACCAATTCCCATAATTAAAAACATTCAAAATCTAGTTGCGATCTCATCTCAGCGACAATCTGTGTCAAAAACTTGTCAAAAATGTAGGGATAGAGGTATTTTTGACAGATTGAGATTGAGGTCAGGCTGTGAATTTTCTTATTATTACGAGAATTGCCCCTCTGGTACTACGGGCAATTTGGCTGTTGTAGTATGAGCAAAATTTAAAATTAGTGTTGCCCAAAATCGGTCTTGGTCTTGCAGTCTTGGTCTTGTTCTTGCATTTTTGCAAGACCAAGACCAAGACCAAGATCGACTTATTGTGGCAAGACCAAGACCAAGACTGACCCCTGCAAGACTTGAGCAAGAACAAGACTAAGCCTGCAAGACTCTTGCGTCTCGCAGTTAAGTCAAACTGAGATTTGGGCGTTATATTAGGTATTTGGTTTCAATCCCGATTTTGATAGACGTCCCCCAGTATCAAAACCGTATCGTCATAACACTAACAGGTATTGTATTGATTATTATATGTTTCGACTATTTATTAAGTAGGTAGGTAGCGTGTAACTTACAAATTTGTTCCCATATGTGATAAAAATGTAAGTACCTAGCATAACTTTCTAGCAAAGTTCATTTCATACCTTGTAGGTATATCTACTTAGAGTATTATATTATACTTGTAAAAGTCTAATGTGCAGATCTAACTTTAGTAGGTTGGTAAAAATTATGTACCTAGGTATTTATGTTTCAAAGTTTATATTATTCTTCTATTCTGGAAATTTAAAACTAACAGCGAGTCGAGTAGGTCTAGTACTAGTAGCAGTTTTTAAGCCAGTCGATGTTATGGTACAGCGCATCAAGCTACTACAATCTGCCATATTTCTTTAACAGATTTTCAACTTTATCGCTAAAGCATTAAGGTTCATGTTTGATTTACCTTAGCGCTTCCCCTTTAAATCGATGAAGCTTTAGAAAAATAATTATCCCCTCATGACGAATCTAAAATAAAAGTAGTAAATGGGTCATTCAATTATGTAGATGATTAAAATGCCTCATGTGACGCGTCTGTTAGATTCATTGGGATTCATGGCCGACTCGACGCCGCGCGGGGATTCCCGCAATCTTCCGCATTTTTTGTCAGGTTCAAGCATTTATGCACTTTATTGTAATAATTTTAAAGTTTATTTTCAAGTGTGTTAATAATACGAGGAGACCGTTTGGCGCTGCGGTCCCTTTGTCGCGTCATTTGAAAGCGAATAGCGTGAGCGCGAAGACAGTGTTGAGTTGTTGACCTCGCAAATGAACTTTAGCAATACAGCTGATCAGGTAGCCCTTTCGAGTTTTATTTACATTGCTGTTTTAAGTGAAATAAGTGAATTTACTATTTTTTAATTAAAAATCTCATTAGGTCAAATAGAAATAAGTAATGATTTTATACAGTTTACAGTAAAAAAAATTGCAGAAAAAAACGTAAAAAATTAAGAAAAAGCCGACGAAAAATTTCAACGCAGGAGGGTCCAGAATCATGTACTGAATCCATGGTAAGCGGTTGCGCGTCGATGTCCCTGCCACCCTGAGCAATAGACTAATAGGTATTTGAATGTAGTCTAGTCTAAGTAGTAGAGTCTCGCAAGACTTGCGAGACTCTTGCTGCAAGACCAAGACCAAGACCAAGACTGAGAGCGCAATACCAAGACCAAGACCAAGACCAGGTGTATTGGCGCAAGACCAAGACCAAGACTGGCTAAGGTCTTGTCTTGGTCTTGCATTTGGGCAACACTATTTAAAATACCAAGAAGTAAGAAGTTTTGTTCTTAATCTTTATAAAATCGGCTGCCTCATTTCAAAACCTAGTAAGGACTTAAAATGAAATTTTACAAGAGAGCGCATAAACTAGGGCTTTCAATACCGGTATTCCGGGATCCCGTAATACCGTGATCACGGATTTTATTTTGGCCTTTTACAATACCGGTATTGACGCCCCAATACCGTGATTACGGTATTACAAACATTAGATCTGAAACTTATGTGATCTTATTCTCCCACTTATTTTCTTCAGCGCAAGCGTCGCGCTGTTATCTTAAGCTCACCCTCCCGCACCCCGCCTGAGACAATGCCCGAAATCAAGCTGTATTTATGTGTCGTTTTTGTTATTGTCACTATTGTCAGTCAGTTTCGCAAAGGCGACGGGATAACGCGTCTATAATTACTTTTACATTTTTTTACTGTTTTTCAGAAATTGTTATTAACGCTTGATTTATTTTGTTACTTGTTTAGTTTTAGATTTTGGTTGTTTTTTTTATTACATAATTATTAATAATGAAACTAAAATGATTGCTAGCTACTTAGCTAGTTAAGCTGTACTTAACTTACTTGGATTTCTACAAATAATGATACCTATGTTGATTCTTGATTTTTTTTCTTGTTTAGTTTTAGATTTTTTGATTGTTTTTTTATAACTGAATTATTAAGAATGTTACTAAAATGATTACCAAATGATTGCTACTAGCTAGTTAAGGTATGCTTTACTTACTTACATTTCTACAAATAATGATACCTATATTGATTTTTATATGAGACATGATGACATTTAGGTAATAATAAGAAATATTTTTTTTTATATTGTGCAAACAAAGTCTATGTGAAATGCCTTCCTGCAAAAAGAGTAGATTCAGTTTAAGTTTTCATTATGTTCCTAATTCCTAGTCCTACCTAAATAATCAACCAATACCTACCAAATTATTATAAAAGAATTAAGAAAGCTATGTAGGTATAACGTATTTATTTTAGTATTTTCAATAAAATAATAAGAACAATACTGATTTGAAAATACAAAAAGGCGTATTTTATAGGTTTTATTAATGTCCTAATTGAACTTGCGTTCAATACCGGACAACCGGTATTGATACCGGGATCACGGTATTGACTTTTTCAATACCGGTATTGATACCGGTATTGAAAAAATCCGGTATTTGAAAGCCCTAGCATAAACGTAATATTGGTCAGCCTATGGAATGTATTTTTTGAATTGGTTAAAGTGACTTACTAGGTTATAAATGGTCACTAGGGAGTGAAAGGTGCACTTACTAGGTATCGATGCTTAAATATATCTCCTTTTATGTAAGTTTAAAACGCTGGTGTTTTTGTATTTGGTAGAGACCTTCTAGGTTAGCAAGATTATGCAATAAAAGGATTTTTGTAAAAAGTGTCCCTTACTAGGTTTTCAAATGGGACAGCCGAAATGGGACCAGTATTTTGTTTTATTTGACATTTATGGTAAATCACCATTTCGAGATTTATAGGTAGGTACTGAAAACCACAAGTCGACATCCCTACGCCACCGACTAACATTGTTTTTGGCTATTTGGTCACACAACCATTTTTATACACGCTCGACCACGCATTACGAGTAATTTTGTCGTACTCCTGCCCGTAACACGAGTATGTTTGTCGTGACGGTTTGTTGGATTTTACTCGATTTTTATTTTACCAAAGGCGGTGTGTAAGCCGCGTTTAATTGCGAAAGTTTATTTTTCATTTTTATACAGGATATTTTGGCGGAAAATGTATTAACGTGGGTGGTTTTAATGGCTCGTTTATGTTTTGCGTATGACAATATTTTTTGAAAATTTCTTTCATGTGTGGCGGTAGGTTCCTACCTCTTAAAAGGACACCAGCTAACGCGCATGGGCAAGTAACGGTGACTGCTACTATACCTACTTCTACTATAATTATATGTATTTCCATAAAGTTAAAGAGATTAAAAGAAACATTTCATATTGGTGCTACTACTTATTGACTTAAAATTTCAATTTTGCATTGCCATACAACTTGGCAATGCTGCCAGCACAGGGCACTTATCCTGTGATAGCGATGCGGACGTATTTTTGTGATTTTATCCCTTCCATTTTTATATGTGTGATTTTAAGACTAGAAATTGAGATATCCGTTGAGATTTATTTTCTTATATTTTAATTAGGGAATCAAGAATTTAAGCGCCAAAGTTTTCATCTAAAATAAGTTTATCGACGCTTTCCAAATAAGAATAACATTAAGTCAAAATCTGAAACAACGCCAAAGTCAGTACCTACTCCAACATAACAACCCACTCTCAAACCTCAATACTTGACTAAAAGCTCTTAAAATCGTCGTTAAACTTTCGTTTATCTTAGTTAAAAACAGGCATAATTATAGAAGCTTTTCTTTGAAAACCAAATACTCTGTTAAAGTAACTTGAAAATAAAACAAAATTGGTGGCTTAGATCCTTCGCACGTGCTGTCGTGGGAGTTAATTCCATCGGTTTTCCCAATAAAACTTGAGTAATACAGTTTTGTAGAAGCGGAGGTTTGTGCGGTAGTAATACACGAACTGTTTGTTGTGTGTGTCAACTGCGTTAGTGCATGTTTGAAGTTTATGTATTGTAGTGTCTTTAAGTGGATTGCTGTAAGGATACTGGTGGCTTAGCATAAGAATATTAGCATCTTAGCTTGTTTGGATATATTTCGAAGCAATGGCCATAGAAACAATTTTCAAAATTTGCTTATTACGGCTTTGTTTACTGGGGTAGCCCATCAGTCCTTTCAGCCTGAAGAAGCAAGAAACTCACATTCATGCTACATAAAATAGGTATAAAGCCTACCCACTGCTAATGCTAGTCAGAAACAGAGATGGTAAGTTTCCCTGTTTCTAGCTGACTGTTTTTGACAATTAAAAAGTGCCTGTACAAGGTTTAATTAAAATAAATGCTTTGAGTTTGTGAGAAAGAGGGCTCCTTTACTTCGTTCTTTTTTTTTTAAAGGAAATGTTTTGAAACTTAGTTGGTTGAAAGCAAACAAAGTTAGTTAGCAGCATATATCGGTAGGGTGCGATACAGATCATCAATCTGAACAACTTTCATCATCGTAATCGCGAAAACATTATCAGATTTTCCAAGTTACAAAACAGTTACAAAACAGTTAATAATTGCTATTACGATATTGGTCTCTTAGAGTAAGTTGTTTAGTTTGATGATCTGTAATGTAACATACCCTTAAATATGACCACTAATTTCCGATACACGCTGTATATGAGACATCACACTAATATTATAAAGGCGAAAGTTTGTGAGAGTATGTGTGTGTGTTTATATGTTTGTTACTTCTTCATGCTCAAACGGCTGGACCAATTTTGATAAAATTATGTATGGAGGTAGCTGACACCCTGGATTAACATATAGGCTACTTTTTATTCCGATATTCCCACAGGATCGATAACCGCGGAGCACAGCTAGTTATCAAATAAGACACGTAGTAGGTACCTACTAATTATCTGTCAATTAGAGTATTGATCCAATTAGCTAATTAAAACCATGTTGGTTAGGATGGATAATAATAATTAATAGTGTGGTGACAGGTTAGTAGTCTAGAAATTTGAGATTATAATAGCTTGATGTGCTGGCGTCTGTACAGTTTTGACTTCGTTACTACATTATCATACTTACATGATGGCAGTTACCATTAATTCAGTACATGATTCTGCGTTAAGATCTTTCGACGGATATTAAAAAATAAATTATCTGTTCCACACATTTTGACCGCGTAGGTGACCTAACTTTTCTATGAAACAGCAGATTTTTTTTTTTTAACCGACGAAAGATGGGCAAAGATCTGCACTCACTGGACGCCTGAAGGAGGATATCGCCGTCGAGGTAGCCCACGGCGAAGATGATGTGACGATCCAACGAGGTTTGCAGGGCCAAAATGGCAAGAGATCGCTCAAGACAGGGAGGCTTGGAAGGAAAAAGGGGATGAGAGGACTCTAAAGCAAATTGTTGTTTTAAAGGAAAAACAATATTGAAACAACGTTCCAACAACATAACCAATTTTTTTCTAGAAAATGACAAACAAAATACCTGCCCGTTTTCCTGGTATTTAATCTAAGCAGGTTGGCAGTAAAGCTAGGTCCCGGTAGCAATCTACTTAGCGCTAGAATTCGAGCAACGTTGATGAAGTTCGTAATAAATGTTGAATACTCTGGAGCCTGGAATTGCGTCGATTTTACTTGTTTTGTTTGTTTACTGTGAAAGCTTGTATTATTGACGTGTTATACAAAATATTTGTACTAAAGGAACGTCAGTTTAATTTGTTCGATATTCAATGTGGAGACAACAATATTACAATAAATGAAAACAGTGACAATATTAATGCATGAGTATTTTAGAACTATCAAATAAATCCTACTATCGAAATTATTGAATAGATTTTTTCAAACAACATAAATATTAGAGGGCCAATTTTGAGTGACAATAGTCCCTAAACTATTGGGTACGAAAGTCTGCATACGAAAATTTCAATCAAAGATATTTGATTGAAATTTTCGTATGCAGACTGGGAACGTCATCAGATATCCGCAGTTAAATTTATTGCGGTACTAGCTGCGCGCCGCGGTTTCACCCGCATAAGTTTTGATCCCGTGGAAATATCGGAACAAAAGTAGCCTATATGTTAATCCAGGGTGTCAGCTACCTCCACACCAAATTTTATCATTGGTCCAGCCGTTTGAGTGTGAGTTTGAGCGTGAAGAAGTAACAAACATATAAACACACACACAAACTTTCGCCTTTATAATATTAGTGTGATTGTCATCTCCACCTTGTATTTGTAGTATATGTCGGCGGCGTTGTCGTAAACAACACATGCACCGATCACGCCCACAGTAATTAAAATATGCCTGATAATAATGACACACACTTTACCTTTTCCTACATAATTATACATAGGTGATTTTACGCCTATATCATCCGATAACATGCTATGTATGAAATGTTAATAATTCAGGAGTTATCTTGTAAGTATTCCCCGAAGAGTCTGTTCTGTCGTAACGTACATACACATATAATAACAATAACATCACGCCTTAGGCATAGGCGTATCTACCTATAGTAAGTACACACCAGTGGCGAAGGTTCCATATAACTTGACTAGATTCTGCCCGCAACTTCGTCCGCGTGAAATTTCTTGCTACTCCGACCCACCCCGTCGCATCGCATCGCCTGCCCGCGCTATTACTTCGTTTTTGCTTAGCGTTCTTTCTGACTTTTTTTCTTTTTGCTCGGCTCCTAAAGGTCATAACGTGATGAAATAGCCAAAACCCAGATTAATTGTTCTATTTTTTTTTTAATTAGCCCTCGAAATTGAACAACTTTTTCAATGAAATACAAATCAATAGAACACGAACGAAACGAACACAACGAACGAACACACGAACACACACACATACGAACACACACACACACACACATATACGAACTTAGAGGGTTGTATTGATGATTTTAATGATTATAATTCTGTAAATACATACTTGTTACGGTCACGAATCATATTTGAATCAACATGGGTTTTTGGCTAAAAAATAACAGCCGCACGGGTGATCGATCAGGTTAAGCTACGCTTGCTGCGGTTGGTCCGTGGATGGGTGACCATCTTCACATACCAAGAAGCCTCCGTGCCTCGGAAAGCACGTTAAACCGTTGGTCCCGGCTGTCATTCGTGTGTCTTTATTTATTTATTTTAACTTTCGCACAAAAAGGTACAAAGGCGGAGGCGGAATGGCTGAACGATTTGGTTTCTGCACTATGTGTCATGGTTTTTATCCGCACAGGATATAAGTGCTCAGTAAAATATGAGAATAGGGATGATGAAAATTTTTTTATTATATTAAACTCAAAAAATAAAAATTGATTCCAGTGCAAACGATACTACAAAAAGTCTAAGGGTCTAAACAGACGGACTACATTTGAACTACATGCCAGCTGCAACATCACAGTTTGGATGCAGTTGAAATAACTAGGTTTCGAAGCAGTTAAGTCAACTGTATCCAAACTGCGATGTTGCAGCTGAAATACAGTCCGTCTGTTTAGACCCTAAGGCTGGCCATACACGGACTGATCCAGCAGTACGCCAGTGATCAACATACATGGACTGCTCGTGCCTTGAAGCCTTTTGTATTCACCCACAGGTAAAAAACAATTGAATGGCAATATAAAAAAACACAACCATTATATTTTAGTTACTACATAATTTCTAATAACATTATTCCTACTCAAAGTTTAATATTGACATACGCACGTACTTTATAAAACTCGCACACTCACTCATACCTAGGTAGGTACATTTCGTACGAACTCCATCGTACTTAGAAACGACTTAGCCTTAACTTTTGTATTATACAAGTATTAAGAACAAAAGCTTTGAATTCGAATACTTTTCCAATTATTTTACTTTGTATCAGCTCGGGGTTTTCTTTGTACAGTCGGGATTATCAACATAACGTGCTTAGTGACATTTTCTTCGTCCAATTTGGCTTATTTCAATTATTTTATTTTTTATTGTTTTTTAGGGTTCCGTACCCAAAGGGTAAAAACGGGACTCTATTACTAAGACTCTACTTTCCGTCTATCCGTCTGTCACCGGGCTGTATCTCATGAACCGTGATAGCTAGACAGTTGAAATTTTCACAGATGATGTATCTGTTGCCGCTATAACAACAAACACTAAAAACAGAATAAAATAAATATTTAAGGGGGGCTCCAATACAACAAACGTGATTTTTTCGGCGTTTTTGCCATGTGGTACGGAACCCTTCGTGTGCGAGTCCGACTCGCACTTGGCCAGTTCTTTTTGTTTCTAATGGCTGTACTCTGAACGCTTTTAACGTGTACCTTTTTTATATAATTATAAATTCAACATTAATGATGTTACAAATAATTTTGTAATAATATAATTTAAAAGTGTGTCCATTGAGTTTCTTGCACGTTCTTTAACCTACGCTTTGGAATGGGCAACTAGCTTCATATTTTCTGACTGACCGACTTCTTGACAATTCAAAAGTTTTAATTGAAATAAATGCTTTGAGTTTGAGTTCTGTTGTAATAGGTGACTGAGGCCTTATGACAAGGGGATGATTTATATGCTCATATACTATCATACCAGGATCTGAAAAATTCTGTCTGTTAGACGATGATTATAACAAAAAGTTAAAGGATTTTATTGCATCGTTGGTTTAGTGGTTGCAAGCTATTTCTGAGCAAGAAGTTCTGGGTTCCATTCTTTTCTTGGCAAAGTGTTATAAGGTATTACATGGGACTTAAACATAACTGCCGAAATGTGAGTGTACTATAGGTACAGATGCCAGCACATCAAGCTACCCGAAACTGTCAAACTTTCCCAATCAACTTTGAACCTTATGTTGTAGCGAAAAAGTTGAAAATCTATTAAAGAAACTTGACAGATTTTAGTAACTTAATGTGCTGGCGTCTGTACTATGACTATACATACCTCTGTCTAACCCTTTGAGGAAACAAAGCGTGATTTTTATTTGTATTTATTCAAAATTACGTAAATACGAGACCTTAACAGGTATAACGCCAATGCAATGTTACAACCACAAAGATACACATACTTACATGTAACTTACATTGACTACCCAAAAGTGTAATTAAAAATACAATTAAAAATACAATCAAACATACAATCAATAAAAAATACAAACTACAATTAAAATACAATTTCAAATACCATTAAGAATACAATTAAAAATACAATTTAAATCACTTCTCAACATTTTCAATGCACTTGAATGCTACTCCTGTGAACTTCATCAGGCTGCAGTGAAATATGTATATCTACCTCATTGGAAATAATATTTAACAATCTTATGGCGCGTGATATGGGGGCAAACTTGTTCAGATCATAATCGTTCGAAGGATTAAGGCTCCTTCAAACAGGCGCGACACGACACGCGACACAAAGGCACCGCAAGTCGCGCAACGAGCGGTGCCTTTGTGTCGCGCGCGATTATATCGCGTGTCGCGCCTGTTTGTAGGAGCCTTTAAGGTCCAGCACCCTACTTGCGTCACACATTATCAATCTCAATCTGAATCATTTTGAAGGATATTGTTAATCCATTGCTTCATTTGTTCGAAAAATGTGTCAGCTTAACAACGCATATAATGCAATGAATGTTGTTAAACTGTCACATTGAAACCCATAGCTACTGATAGTGTGTTAGGCAATTACCCCGCAAATCTAGATTTTGATGAAGACTATATCTATTTACATAACATTTTGTTCGCTGACTGTACTCGGCTGTTCCGACCTACTCAACGCTCTCGAAGAGTTAAGAGCTATCGATAAACTTCGCAGACTATTGTTAAGACTTTATTACCTTATTCCTGGCGCTTTGGGATTTTCTCTAAAGGTAATATAAGATATATTCCCTTGGCTTTCATTCGTCACAACTTAAACACTAATCTAATTTACACTTACGTTCCATTCAATAAATAGTAAAGTCATAGATCCTTGTAAAAAAGTCCTCCACCTAAAAATCCATACTTCCATACTGGATAGTATGGAAGTATGGATTTTTATATTAATATTATAAAATATTATAAATATATTAATATTATAAATTCGAAAGTGTGTCTGTCTGTCTGTTACCTCTTCACGCTTAAACCGCTAAACCGATTTAGATGAAATTTGGTATAGAAATAGTTTGAGTCCCGGGAAAGGACATAGGATAGTTTTTATCCCGATTATCCCACGGAATCGACACTTATGCGGGTGAAACCGCGGGGCGCTGCTAGTTAGGAATAAAGAGGAACAGGGTGTAAAGTTCACTCATAGTCTATAGAAAAGAGAGGATCCTCCGACCAGACGGGTGTTGTGTCTGGCGGGCTACTGCCCGATGATTCATGTCGGGCCGTTGTATCTATATGCTAGTTGCGCGGTAAACTCTGCCTGCGCGATGCAGGATTTTGCGTGACGTCAGTATGACGCGTTGTTTGCATGTAGCGTTGTAGATACCGCTACAGGCACATAAGGTTTTATAAGAACAGTAGTGGCCCAGTAGTAATGGCCCCGACTTACAAGTTCAAGATTGTGGGTTCAAACCCAAGCAGGCGCTTTACTTTTTTAATTTATATCACCACTGCTCCCAAAATGGTAAAGGGTCGTCATCGTGGGGAAACCGGCATACTCTAGAACAAAAAAAAATCGAAGACATGTGACATCCACCAACCCGCACTGGTCGCGCGTGGTCGGTCCAGGTGGTCCTGGACCGACCACGCGCGCCACTCACAGGCCTCTCTATGAGAGGGGATGGGCCCCCTCTAATAGAAACGCCTCTCTATGAAAGGGGATGGGCCCCCTTTCATAGAGAGGCCTGTGTCCCAGCACTGGGAACATTATAAGCCAAATATACGTAAGGTTTTATAAACTTAATCTATAAGGTGAGCCGATGAGCTTGCAAAGACCTCAGGAATCCGCTAGGTGCGAGAACACAGAACCGGTCTATATCCAGCAGTGAACGTGTTTGGGGTGAAATGATAATGAAGATGAGCCACAGACTGCCAATCCACTTGGTATCACAAGTGTTCATAGTTGGCTTTTGGCAGCAACACAATCCATCAGACGGCAGCCGCATCGGCTTTGGAAAATACTGCTACATACTCGTAATACCACGTCGGAATTTGGGTTTCCACAAGCGACAGTTGCAGTCGGTCTTAGAAATCTCTTTGGCAAACTACATGACATACAATGTTATGTTAGCGGCAGTAGAGCAGTACCCACTTTGCATCAGACAGGCCGACGTCGGCTTAAAAAAACACCCTCGCATTTCGGTGACCAGATCTCCATAATGTAACTAGAGAGAATAACGGAATGTAATGCTAACATACTAATGTAGAGCGGCCCGTGGCTAAAAAATAACAGCCGCACAGGTCGATCGATCAGGTTGAGCTACGCTTGCCGCGGTTGGTCTGTGGATGGGTGACCATCTTCACATACCGTGACCCCTCCGTGCCTCGGAAAGCACGTTAAGCCATTGGTCCCGGCTGTTATTCGTGGATCTTTGAGAGTCGTTACAGGTAGTCAGAAGCCCGAAATCTGACAACTAGTCTTACCAAGGGGTATCGTATTACCCAATAACTGGTTTGTGGAGGTCAGATAGGCTGTCGCTCCATGTAAAATACCGGTATTCCGCTGCGTCCGGTTAGACTGGAAGCCGACCCCAACGTAGTTGGGAAAAGTCTAAGCAGATGATGATGATCTCCATAATATAACTGTTGCAGTCCTATCTCAGGAATCCCTTTGGGAAACTATATACTAATGTATGCAGATAATACATGTACCTGAATAATCCTTCAGTGATCTCCGGGGACTACACGGTATAATTAGCTTAATTAATCAGATAATAACGCGTGGTGTGGAATTATGACAAAATACTATGCAGATCATTAATGGGCCTAGGTATACACTAAAGATTAAGCATAGTTGATTGTCGCTAGTTAGTTAGTTGTTATTGCTGTATGGATGAGTAAGTTCAGGTACGCCCGGGCGCGTTTATCCTCCGGCGATTTTTTTTTCGCGCACTGGATTTTCAACGCATCTTAGCGCTAAGAATTGAAGTCCAACAGTGTGTTTTTTGACGCACACGGATGCGCTCTGCTGGATTCTCAATTCTAGCCCAACACAGAGATTTGGTAATCCAGTGCGTGATAAAATCTCGCCGCGATTTTTATTTTTACGTTTGTGCGACTAAATCTTGCACTCTTCATGCGAGGATATTTGTGCTACAACCAGTTACAACGAGTATTTTTGTATTTAGTAACTTGACTAATACGCCAGTAATTGAAAACATCGTAGTTCGCAAAAAAACTCACTGTTCCGGGTTCCTTTTTTCGGATGTTGTTAGAATAGATACCAATAGTGTAAAAACAAGTTTGCAGCTTCGAAAGACCTGTGCTGACCTGTGTGCCGTGTTTTAGTGCCGTGATTTCCTATAATTTAGACACATGCGAGATCTACATACGAGTATATTATGAAAAAGACTTCGGGTTAATACTGTGTATGTGTTTAATTAGTCTGTAAGCTTTAAATAAATAAATGAATAAGTAACTGCGTGGTGCTCGGAAACATTTTAAAAGACGAAGAAGATTTTTTTTTTAATTTTTGGCTTATAACTTAGAAGTTAAAAGTGCAATTTTTGGCGATCTAACGCGATTTTTGTGTCTACGGTGACTGGACAAGAAGCTTTTTATGTACGAGTGGCCCTATTACATTGAGATTATAAAGTTAGTTCGAAGGTCTGTACTTACTTTATAAGTAGCCTTAATCTTAACCCTGAAATCTTAACTTCCTGATTTGTGATCTTAATTCCAATAAATAGCCCAAAACTTCCAACAAAACAACCAAATTACAGCTGATCGCAGACGTATTAATCAAAGGAGCGTCATAAACGAAATATGCGTCATGAAATATCGTTGGACGAACAAAAAACCAATGAAGCAGCGGCCAATTTGTTGATTTATTGTCGTTAAAACTCGAAAACATCTGTCGTCAGAAAAAGTTGCGTTACGGCCTGTTAATTGTACCGTGCACGGCTGTGGTTGTTTCGTTTGAAAGGTTTGCTTGGTATTTTATGTGTGGTTATGTTTTTCTTCCTTCTGAGAGAGTGTTGGTGGAGAGTATACAAGATAGTTCAATTTTTGTGGAAGCTTTTCTCTGGCTAGTGGTATTGGATTTATTTATTTATTCACAAGGCAACTACAACAGGTAATAATCACAGTAAGTATGTCCCTAGGTTCGAATTATAGGTTTCGACCTGACTATCTCCCAAAGCGTAGTCGCACAACTGACTAGCAACAACAGTAATAATGATAATAAAAAACATTTAGATTTACAACACCATTTGCCTAGCCTTTTCCCAACTATGTTGGGGTCGGCTTCCAGTCTAACCGGATGCAGCAGAATACCAGTATTTTACATGGAGCGACTGCCTATCTGACCTCCACAACCTAATTAGTGGGTAATACGATATCCCTTGATAAGACTGGTTGTCAGGCTTTCGGGCTTCTGACGACCCGTAACGACTGTCAAAGATCCACGAATGACAGCCGGGACCAACGGCTTAACGTGCTTTCCGAGGCTCGGAGGGGTCATGGTATGTAAAGATGGTCACCCATCCACAGACCAACCGCGGCAAGCGTAGCTTAACCTGATCCATCGACCTATGCGGCTGTTATTAATTAGCCACAGGCCCCTCATTTACATTTACAACATTAACATTTAAAATGAAGCTGTAGTATTTTTAATGGGCAACGGTCAAAAGTGTACTTGCTTTTTCGAATGATAATCATGAGCTCTGTTTTGGCATTGGTTTGATCAGTGTCTTCTGTCTCTAAAACTAAATTACTTTTTTATCTTCATTTGTCGTCATTTGACATATAGAAATGTATGGAATTATCTTAGTGTGAAGATTGTTTGCACGCCAAAGTTGCAATTCTATAGATAGGTTAGAATCTATAGCTAGAATAGATTTCTGACAAACATTTAAACGACCTCTAGACCAAACAATTTCGAAAAGCCAGAAAACAGAAGACAATAGACACAAACAAATGACAACTCCAAACATTTAAAACACAGTCTTGACAAAATGCAAAACAATAATAAACGTGTAACTCACAATGCTAAGTTTTTACGCTCAATAAAGCAAGTCAAAAATTCCGTACTTCCAGCCGAGCCGCATATAAAAGTTGCGGAACAGGAAAACTTGACAATAAATCAGGAAAAGGTCGAATATGGCCCCACTTGGGGATCGGTGAAATGTTATTTTTTTCTGATTTTGATAGAAAAATGGTAATTTGGGAGTACCTTACGGCTGTGCGATGAGCGACAGTGTTTTATTTTTACAAGTTTTATTGAGATTTCTTTTGAACCTCGACTGCTAAGTGATCCCCACTCTTCTTCTTTTCGTTGAGTTTACGTAATTTTTTACATTGTCAATGTTTTCTTTCGTAGGATTGTGATCCGTTTAAAGTTCTAGTTCATCCTTCTGCCTACACATTGAAGAGCAAGCATCAAGTACCTCAAACATGACTTCTGTATATTTGTTATTGCATCGTCACTGAAAGGAATTATATGGAGTTTTCTTGTCGGTACAGGAAAAATGTTTTAACACACATCCGCCCTTTTACAAGTAGATTCATATTTGCATTCTCTTTTTCTTTTGGAATGAACTGGAACTTATTCGAAGATACTCACTTCAATTTGCTTTCGAAAAACCGCTGCCTAAGTCGAAAATGATTGCATTTAAATACGGTCATATTTGAAAACTTTGCTTTGGGTTTTCAAAACGCTTCTAGAGAATTCAATCAAAATTCCATGGGTTCCATGCAAAGCTATATGAACTTCTTTCAATTTTCGCGACGTAACGAGTGAGTTTTAACTAATAAGAGTCAGTAAGATAGTAGGTATCAGGCATTTGTCATACCACGTACAGGTGGTCTGCGGCTGGTTCAAACGAGACGTAGAATTTATAGCTCCTACTTTACGTGCGCCATTGTTTGAAGAGAGGTGATACGTCGCAGCTGATGTTACAGATGATGTATTTACTTCAATTATCTTAACTGTTAGTGTAGAGTATGGTTCTGCCTCTTCATCCAGGCCTGAAAATCGGTACTTACTAATATTTAAATACTTTAAAAAAAGTTATCTGTACTGGATACCAATTTCCACTGCTGGAACTATTGTTTCCTCCCTATCAGGGAGTTATCATACACAATATTGAAGTTATTTCGATTGCCACCTTAACTTCTTTTAAGTTACTGGAATGTTGATTGTGACGGAGCTACAATTGTAAGTATAGTCCGGCCGTCGAAAGAATGCGTTTCTGACACCTGTCAGTGCTAAAATTCTAGTAGCTTATCCACTCACACGTCGCGCACCCCGAGGTTACGTTATCAGAATGTCCCTATGTACTTCTTACACTTTCATCAGCCGCACTGAGGTTGAAATACAAAAAAAATCAATGTTATTTGCGATACCTATACTAATATTTTTTCTTGGAACTAATTTTAAAGGCTATCGTTATAGGACCAGCAAGAAGTGCCTCAGTAGTTATTCAATTTGAAGTAATTCCTATAATAAGCCTATATCAAAAATATCAGGTCAAGCCATTTATATCGTCAGACATCGAGTCAGCGCATTAACTATAATTTCAAATCAATTTGCGTGTTTGAGTTTTATCGATAAATACTGATTTTACATTGAATGTTCATGCTCCAGTTGAATGCGTCGATAACGGTTTAATCAAAATACTTTAAATTTTAATTAAATTACTGAAGTGACCATGTTTGGGCTGTAATTAGCCAGTGAGTAGTGAGTGAATAGTCCATAATTTCAAATTAAATATTGCTCTTTGGCGTGTGGCTTTCGATATGTTTTCGACCGAGTTAAGCCAATTTATTTAATGATTCGAAACGCATAATGTATAATTATGTTACTCATCAATGATGAGTTTTTTTATTTTACTTTTAATGGTGATACAAATGAATACAAAAATATTAACTGCAGTCGAAAAAACCAGCCAAGTACACGTCGGAGTCGCACACGAAAGCCACAAGACAAAAAACAGCACAAATTTTAATGACTTTTCGAGAATATTCTACATTAAAATGTGAATCTAGTTGGACGTTTTACTTTGCAGTTTTATTTAACTTTTTTTAATTTCGCGACGGCAATGTTTGAGTCTTTCACAACGCTTCCAGCTTGGTTGGAGAGTAATCTTGAATGAGTGGAAGTATTAGTTAATATAAGCTTCATTTTGCCTGTAAAATATTTTAAGGCTTGTGAATTAAGGCTTATTGAAAACATTTTAGCGTTGATTCGTAAGGATACTGTAGAGATTATGACATGCATAGTTTGTGACTTGCAACCTTTTTTAATTAATTAAAAGATAATGGTATGATATTATGAGATAAACGCTATTAAGAAGTTACAAGGCAGAAAAAACGAATTAAAGCTGAGAAGCGCATATCATTTTTCAAGTGAAAACTTCTTGAGGCGCGTTGGGAATTTTATAAGATGGGAAGAAACCATTGAACTCGCGATACTGTTACCGTAACCGACACCACGCTACATTCAGATGTGTTCGGCTATCCTCGGGATGTACTCGGTTTTAATGTATATCCGATATGTCAGTGAGTGATGGCAAAGTATTCTGTTTATGTTTTGTTTTTAAGACGATTCAAAAAATACACACGTAATTGTTCAAGTTTTCACTTCTGTCGGCACTCCCGGAGTGCCACTGTTTTTTTTTTCTTTAGCCTATGTTGTAGGCAAAGGCCTCCCCTTTTTCCTTCTAAACTGTTTTTTTCCCTTATAAATAAGCACAACTGGTGCTTAAACTGTAAGTAACTATAAAATTAAGAAATTGTCCAATAACGTCTTTCTTATTCACTATAACTCCCAAACTGTTATGTTTTTTTTTTCGTGGCGTCATGTACCGCAGTTTGTGTAGTCACTTAGATATCAGTATTTTTTGAGTCAACACGAAAAAACAAAAGAAAACAGATATTCTAAACTCATAGGTACCTACTTCAAGTAACAACACTACCAGCAGACGTTACCGCTGAAAAAAATCTATCAACCTCTTTTTTTTTAGATAAATATCGATATTTAATTTGATTTGTGTATAGTTTCATATTTGACATTATTCTCACTGAAATTATCCATCACAATTCATTCTGAATACCTCTCAAATTAATATCTCCGATCCCGGCCCAAAGGTCACAGAGCTAGCCTGAGTAAATACCATCCCAAATGTTATATAAAACGGAGAATATAGAGCCAATTAAATATTTATTTATCTAGAACGTTTATACCTTCGGGGCGTAATGAATAAAAGGTAATATTTTATTCATCGGAACACAGGTCAAGTTCGGAGCGCGTTCAGACGATGCAATATTTCAGACGGGACGTTCCATATATATTATTCTATGAGAGTAATTTGTCTGAGAACAATGAAAGATTTTTCGCTGGGAGCCAAGAGCAATGTCGGTAAATAGTTGTAAGTCGGCTCTTGAACTACACTGGTGTTTAGCGCAAGGGTACAAATAATCACAATGATGACTGACTATGATGATATCACTTTGTCAAATGGAAAAGTAGGTTTGATAAACTTCCAGGTCATTTATTTAACAAAATTTTGTTGTGACCTGACCTGACAACATTTTAATGCTGGGGTACGAGAGTTTTGGATACTTTGTATGTGTATATACATATATATTTTTTTTGTAATGTGTGTTTTGTTTTCCCAGAATAAACAATTTTTCTTTCTTTCTGAGATTTTGTAGAAAGCTAAGGCTAAGCACAATTTTATAATACTGCCTTGCTTTTTAACGAATCACTACATATTATAAAAAATTCTCCCCACCGAGTCTGTCTGTCTGAACGCGATATACTCAAAAACGACTAAACGAATTTTCATATGGTTTTCACCAATGAATAAAGCGATTCATGAGGAAGGTTTAAATATATAATTCATTAAGTTTTTGTGTAAATCAGCAGAAATACGACGATTATTATTAAAGATGGCAGAAAAAATCGTGCAGACTGGGAGCTTTTTTTGGCGTACGCCGCGTATATACCAATAGAGTTATATGAAAACCCCGGTAAAAAACCTGGTAGACGGTACATACGGTACGGTAGTACGTTCCCGAAGGATATTTAAAAGGCAAAAGCTAGTAATATTATAATTAAAAGCATACTTATCAAATTCATTTCCGTTATTGAAGAAATCTTTGAAAACTGTAAGTACTTAGGCTGGGAGTACCAACTCCGCAGACTTTTGACATAAGTAAACGTCACCCACTAAAGTGCGTTCATATTACCCGCTCTGCTCACCGCTCCTCTCATCTCTTACACCACACCACTAGTGAAGAGCTTACACGGTCATGCCTAGATAGCATCGAGGTATCGCTCCTAATCGTCCATTGTGAGCGGATAACAATCGCTCCTCCCAACGCCAGTCTGGGCCACGTAGCTGGACCATGCCTTTCCCACGTCAAGACCCATCACTCATGTGTGCTTTCTAATGATTGTCGGGATGAAATCGCTTTGTCCTTATTTGTTAAGTTTTTGTTATAATCACAGAAAGTATAGTCGTCACGCTTGTAAATTTTGATGGGGTTTCTATTGTTAGTGACGTAGTCTCATGATATAATAATAATCTATGTATTTAGTGTAGTAGTTAATCAGAAGCTCAATTCTCGTAATTAAAAACGTTCAAAATGTATATATAGGTCGACCGCTTAACTGAGACGTTGCCTGTGGTAGCTGCGTGGTGTGGGAGGGGTGATAGTTGTCACAAGTTGACGAATCACTGAGCTCTCGCATCACGTCACCACACCCCTCCCGCACCGCGCTGCTACCTCAGGCAATGTCTCAGTTAAGCGGTCGGCCTATAGTCACAGTCTCATCTCAGTGACAATCAATGTCAAAAACCTGTCTAAAATGTAGGTAAATTAGAGGTATTTTTGACAGATTGAGACTGAGACCACACTATGGAAACGTTCTTAAAATTACGAGAATTGCTCCTTTGGAGAAAATATTTTTTTTGACGTTTTCTTTGTGATAGTAAAGATAGTAAATGCAATTTATTCTGGTCTGATACCCCTGTTATTCGTCAAGTTGACTGGCCGATGGAGACTGACAGAAAATCCAAGTGGATTCAATGAATTTGAGAAATACAGTCTTCAGTTATATTTCCTTTTTCTTCTATTAGTTAATAAGTTACCAAATTGTAAAAGTCCATGTAAGCTCACTCCTACTTATTACTGTACTAGTTTTAGAAGAACGAGGCCTCCTAGCACAGGTATTTCTCATACTTAAAAGGAGACCCCTATGTAAGATATATTGTAGAAGTTGTGAAGTTACTGAAATCAAATTTATTATTATTATTGCATCTATACCGTACGTTTATACGGTGCTTACAACTCACTTACAACACTTTATAAGAAGTGATATATCTCAGCCAAGATCCTCGAAGACATACGATATAACCCCAGAGTGCAGCAGCACCCAGATGAGTTAAACAGTAAAAATGTGAAGGAAACTCAGTGTCGTAAAGAAGCTCGCGTTTTACTCATAAATTTGAAACGTGTGCTAGTGTCCGGTGAAAGGCATTTGTCATGAGCGCGGTGTACTGCTGCAGATACATGTGCCAAACATTCCGTGCACGAGAATAGAAAATTCTGCCACATACATTTTATGTTCCCGTTTTGGCTGCATAAATGTGGATCTCATCAGCCTTTAAATTTTTCTTATGTTTTGGCGGGCTACCAAGAAGGAATTACCTTAAGGGGGAAGCGCCATGGTAGCGAAATTAAAAAATTATTTCGTTTTTTTGCAACATGTAGGTCACTGCCTCTGTGGGTTATGTGTAAAACAAAATCTGAATCGCGATCGTAACAATTATGTATTTACAGAATTATAATCGTTAAAATCATCAATACAACCTTCTATGTTCATATCATAATCAGACTATAATGTTTCCACTGCTGGGACACAGGCCTCCTCTCTGTGAGAGGGAGTGGGCTATAATCCACCACGCGGGCCCAGCGTGGGTTGGTAGATGTCACATGCATTCGAATTTTTGGTTCCAGGACATGCCGGTTTCCTCACGATGTTTTTCCTTGATCGTTTTGAGAGCAGTGGTGATGAAATAAATTACACAAAGTAAAGCGCCTGCCTGGTTTCGAACCTACGACCTACAACTCGTAAGTCGCGGCCGATACCACTGAGTTGTTTAGTATCACTAAGTTCATATAGCCCTGGTGAATGACATATCATGACATATCAATCGCGGGCTACCCTGTCGTGTTTGACAAGTTTTCAAAATCAAGTACGAAATTCAGAAATTAGGTGTAAGTGTTCTATAATGCATGCTGATAGTGAGAGCATTAGATTCATGTTTTCTCACGAAGTTTTCTCCACCTCAGGTGGAAACCTATGTTTCAATACCGACTGAAAAAGGAGCTAACCGGGTTTTCGATCCACAACCTTTTGCTTAATAATCAAGTCGTCAAACTCCAGCCACATAATATATTTTCCTGTCAGAATTTTCCAAAAACCATAAAATTGGTAACTGTGGGTTGAATTAAATCGAATGAAAATCTGGAGAAAACTGGCTAAACTAAAATTAATTAAAGATACTCAAGTCTCAAGCGTTCAAGCATTAATTCAATTCCGGCAGAAACACATACTTACTGGTAAATAACAAAATTGTAAGGATAAACAGAAATAAACTATCTCAGGCTGAGGGCAGACCTCTCAGACTAAGTAAATATTCGGTAATTACAGATTAACCTTAATTAACCTTGGACCTTCTCTCTAGACTATTGGAATTAAGATATTGGCTTTATTGTCTTGATTCATTAGTGGAGTTAGCTTTTCTTGTTATTTTGGTAGAAAATCTTGTGCTTTATTTTTTGTGTATACTTTTTTTTTTTTGGTTGGGAAATTAGCAAATAACTTCTCCCGCTCTGGGCGGGGCGGGAGGGCATGTCAGACTTTTACTGACTAAAACCCACCCGTTTTCCTTCAGTTACCTGTGCCAGGGGCCACGGTACCTATCTCTTATGAACAACCCGCGACCCTGGCAGGCATCGGCTCTAGCGGACCCGGTCAGTTAGTGCTGACGTCTCTTTGAGGCGCGCGTTTGACACGACGCGCCGTTGTGTATACCTAAGGTAAAAACTCAATCAGTGTCGTATTCCATTATCAACATTACAACTGAGCTTATAGAATACTAGCAGCGCCCTGCGGTTTCACCTGCATAAGTGTCGGTCCCGCGGGAATATCGTGAAGTAGAAAAGTATCCTATGTATTACTCCTCGACTCACTCGTCAAAATCCGTTCAGTAGTTTTTGCGTGAAAGAGTATATATAACAAATATCCATCCACCCACCCCCACAGCCTTTCGCCTTTATATTAGTGTGATAGTAGGAAAGGATAATATTAGTAGGAAACGCACAATATACTTAATGAAATTCTGTTTTAAATCGCGCTATCACATTTTTTTACCCCTTGCTTTCTGTCAAATCGATCAGCTTTTACCATTCTTTCATCAGATAGCCTTCAAGTCATTTCAGTTACGGTGGTCTTAAATACTCGGTGAAAATAATCAGTATGTTAGTAACATTATTATTTTTTATCTGATAACTGCATTAAAATAACATCATCACAAATTCCTCATTAGCATTTAACTCTGTGGAAATTCTAACGTGATGTAGGTATAAAAGATCGTGCGAACCGAAAAAAACAGCGCATTGTGTTATTCTAACTCTCCCACAAAATTAAAAACAAAACACAATCGCCTAGCAACAACAAGCTACATTATTACCATCGACCAACACAATAGCGAGATTGAAACTGAAATTAAATTACTATATAAATTATTGAGCGCTTCACATAAGGCTTGTTTCAGCGTTTGAATTATGTAGTGGTACGCTTTACATCGCTTTTATGCTGCAGTAACGCGAACCAGAATATTGCACCTGTTACTCCAAGAGTATATTTTTATCGGTATTACAACTCCTCAAGGCTTTCGTGGCCTGATTAGCTTTAGGCTGTGTTGTTCAGCGGAGAATGGAGAATTTTCTGAGAGGATATTTTAATAGGTAAGCGAAAGGAAGCAACAAAATGTTTTATGGAAGCTGCTCGATAAGTGGAAAGAGTATGTTTTCTACCTTTACGGTTGAACATTATAATATGTAATATGTAGTTATAATTCAAACAAACGGTCCCTATGCCAGGCCCATGTCCGGCAATGAACTACTGTAGGCTGATGGTGATGACGAGAGGTTCGTCCCCTATCGCATAATGTGGTCGGTAGCATACTTTGCGAAATATGATTGTACTGAACTCTACTGCCTACCCTTTCGTGGAATAATGCTTGCGTGATAACTATGTTCAACAAACTTATTTAAATAACAAGGAATATTTTCTAAATAATCTTTCTCTTGAAAACACGGTACAGCGATTCATCCAAGTTTTCCAGAAAATTTCAGAAGCCAGGTAAATTATGACGCCTGTGGGGTACCCAGAAAATAAACAGCAACTTTTAAGCAAGTGCAATTTAAAAGTTCTCATACATATTTCAATATACTTCGTGCTGGACTCAAACATACTACTACTATTATAACTGGCGGTATTCAAACAACAGATGATATTTAAATTGAAGATGCACCATTTCACGATATTCTTTTTGACAGCAGGATTGGATTGCTGATGCTGCATAAAAGCGTCTTAAATGCACTGCAGTTGCTCCTAATTGTCAAGTAGAACGTCAAGGCAATCGTAACGTTGTCAACGCTTAAACAGGGCGGGGTCTTTTCATCACCTTATCGAAAACAAATTTTAAAATTGTATCCTAAATCTCAAAAGCGAAATAGAGCAAAAACAACAAACGTCACAACTAAAAGCCACTTGAGTCCAATTAACTTTCCCGCTAATTTACTCCAGCAGCGTATTCCAATTATAAGGCCAGTCCTCGTATGTGAGGCCTCGGTCCTCATTCCTCGCAGAGCTAATCTCAGTGACACCGCAGGGCACGCTGCAGTCTATTTAGGTATTAATACTGCTTCTGAAAGGAACACTTGAATTTTCCGAGGACTTGGATTAAAATGGCCTAGAATTTTTCTGGAGTTTCTGGCTTTTACAATTTGTGCTGCAGCGCTCTGGTTGCTTGAATTTTACATGATAGTGTTGATTTCGTTGCTATTGTAAATGGAATTGCTTATTAGGTTTGTCTGGGATCTAGATGGAAGAATTTTATCCAGCGCACACGTGATTTTCGGAGTTTTGGAGTAGAAGATATAATGTGATGTCCATGAAATTACAATTGAACTACCTAAGAATGGTAACAGGTCCCGCAATTTGAGTTCTAAACATCACCATTAATTTGGCTTGATATTGAGTTTCATCTTTCAATTATTAGAAAGTCTTATTATAAAACGCGTGCCTTCAGAACTCTCAGTCTAATTCAATTCCTAAGACGTCCCAAACGATTTATTAAAATGAATATTCTCATCTCCAATCTAGTTACTCCATATAGTTCAGAGACTCGTCAACGAAATTATTCCATACTCAAGCCTCCTCATTCGTTCTCAATCAAATCAGCATCCTCCCTTTGCTCATTACTCCAACATCACAACGCGGATCCAACTTATACGAGAACGTCTCAGTTTTCCTGAGCGCCAGTATTTGTGTGAGTATACTCAACTGAGTATATTTGAGTATTTGACTAAATTACGAGCTTTACCGTCTCGAAGGCTAACTGGGACTAAAGATCTGTAGAGCTACGCTATTTATGAGATGTCTCCTAGATAGTTTATCCTCGCACTACGTAAACACGCCAGCTTAATTCGGAATACGGTTTTCTGGGAAATTCTCAGGGGTGGCGGATTATCATTTTGTATGGTTCTGTGGTTGCATGTGTAATGAAGTGAGATGAAAAGAAATAGGGTGCTGCATGTTAAGTTTATTGCGTTGTGGAAGTTTTAACGTGTTTTCTTTTTGTTTTAGGTAAGCGAATATGAAGTGAAAAGGGCGTAGACCTGGATACAAATGACCCACCTAACAACAGTGGGAGGCGCATGGTACAGTCAGCCTCTTTGAGGGGGAGTGTGCATCACCACGCCGGGCCCAGTGCAGGTTGGTAGATGTCACACTTTTTCCTTCACCGTTTTGAGAGCAGTGGTGATGGAATAATTTACACAAAGTTAAGCGCCTGGCTGGGTTCGAACCTGCGACCTACAGCTTGTAAGTCGCGGCCGTGTTGGCTTGGGAGGCTCTTGAAATCAGCATGTAATGTGAGAGGGTCGTCAACGATGAAGATTGAGAAGGTAAACGATTAAACGATTGACGAAGACAATGAGCTAAACACAATTCAACATATCGATTCCTGTGACAGATATTCTATTTCACGAAGTCCGTTCGGCTTTGATTGTAGTAGTGACGTATCCCGACAAGCGCGCTCCCACAGCGGCTGCCCCTTGCTGCCGTCGCATGAGGCTATTTCCGCGAATGTGTACCGTTTTACTTCACCCATTGTTGAGTCTCTGTTGATCACAATGTGCATGTGCACGCTTGACAACATTCATAGCCAAACGGACTTCGTGACATAGAACATCTGTAACGCGTTTAATTTAGAACATAAGCGGCTGTTAGATTCTTAAGCTTATAAGTCAAAAAGTAGGTAGTATATAGAAACTAGCCAATATGGTTTAGGAAGTTTTGGTTAAGGATATGTTGGTGATCACATTCTAAAGGTCATGTTTACGCACACATAGGGTTCATATTACTTACCTCTATAGAATGAGTCCATTTCACAACAATGGTACACAAAGAAATTAGATTTTGGCCTTTTCGAAATGGAACCTTTTTGTTCTCACAAAATAAGGAAATACAAACAGAAGTCCTTATTTTTTATTCCTTAAATATTTAATGGCCTGAGAATGGCAACGGAGTAATTTAGAAAATGAATACTTTTTTCTTTTCTTAACAAGAAAAGCATAATGCAAAGAACTGTTTCTGCCCAAAGCTAATGTTTTAAGAAAATATTAAATATAATATCACGTTGAAGACTTTGTGTTTATCAATAATATGGTAATTCTGAATATTTCCAAGAATTTTAATATTTTACAATATCTTTCCAAATTTCCTTTATTTATATCTATATCCATACTAGGTTAACATCACCCCCCCTCCGTGCCTCGGAAAGCACGTTAAGCCGTTGGTCCCGGCTGTCATTCGTGGATCTTTGACGGTGGTTACCGCTAGTCAGAAGCCCGAAAGTCTGACAACCAGTCTTACCAAGGGGTATCGTATTACCCAGTAACTGGGTTGTGGAGGTAAGATAGCCAGCCGTTTCATGTAAAATACTGATATTCGGCTGCATCCGGTTAGTCTGGAAACCGACCCCCCATCATAGTTGGGAAAAGGCAGGTGATGATGACTAGGTTAACAACAAACTTTAGAAGATAATATCCCTATTGCTGTGTGTAGCTTTCACCCTGACGTCATATTCTGTCATCAGAAGACAGCCGCCACAAAACCATCGATGTAACCGTAGGATGTAACGCTATTCACCAGCCAGTGCCACTCTTTCCGACCTCTTCGGTGATTCCAGTAACTTCGTAAAAGAACTAGACGGAGTCGCATCGGTGCTGCGCTGTCAAATACATTAGCGATAGCGATACATTTTCCGCAAAAAAAATCTTAATGTAAAGCCCTCGTACTAAACCCAGAATTAAGAAATAAAGCCTATCCACCATTGATGTTTCCACTGCAATTTCTCACAAATTTTGCTTAATTTACCAAAAATCTAGCGTGAATTTTCCGATTCTACGAACTATCGTGGAGAATTCTGTTATTTATTTAAACTTTTCGCACAAAAAGCACAAACACCAAAGCGCGCAGCAAGCCAATAACATAACATTTAACTGAAAAACTATATACAAACATTTAACATAGATTTACAGCTATACATAAATATGTCAAATTCCGGCTCCTGAGCAATCAGGGCGTTCAACAGATTGATCGCCTGGGTTGTGGGAGCAAAGCGAGCAGCCGGTCGATTCTGTAAAAATCTCACCGTGAAAACATAGGTGAAGTGAGTTTGTTTTTTGCTAGGAATTGTCACTATTGACAGCTCACTCCACGCTCACTTCACCTAAGTTTTCACGGTGAGATTTTTACAGAATAGCACCGCTGTGTGGCACAGTTCTGTTGTAATTTATACGAAAAAAATCTAGTCTAGTTGTTGTGGAATGTCTGAAATCAACAAGGGGTGTAACACTGCAGCAGCGCTCGTATTTTTAAATAAATTAAATCGGAATTCTGTTGTTTTTTTTTAATCAAGTAGAGTAATATTGCAGTCTTTGTGACTGTCTTACAAATAATCCTGCACGTCTCCTGTAGTGCCTTTGACAAACTTTGGATGTAGTTAAGTTGGTATGTCTGTTACACTATCACGCTTTAACGGCTGAACAGATTTAGACGGAATTTGACACACAGTTAGAATCATCATCATCTGCCTGCCTTCCAACTATGTTGGGGTCGGCTCACAGTCTAACCGGATGCAGCCGAATATCAGTATTTTACATGAAGCGACTGCCTATTAGACCTTCCACAACTCAGTTCCAGGGTAATACGATACCCCTTGAAGACTGGTTGTCAGACTTTCGGGCTACTGACGACCCGTAACGACTGCCAAATATCTATGAATGACAGCCAGTACCTACAGCTTAACGTGCTTTCCGAGGCACGGAGGGGTCTTGATATGTAACGATGGTCACCCATCCACAGACCAACCGCGGCAAGCGTAGCTTAACCTGATCGATCGACCCGTGCGGCTGTTATTACACCCACACACAGGTAGAACAAGACCAGTTTCAAAATAATAGGGTACCTTTTATCCGAGTTAGAAAAGAAAGAAAGAAAGAAAATACGTTTATTTGCGGCAAACATGACGCATAAAAATAAAAGACACAAAATAGAAAAACAAAAATAGCAATCATGTCGAAATTCCCTAGAATGCGAGTGAAACCACGGGCAACACCTAGTCTTTAAATAAATTAAATCGTATTATTTTGTTTTTTTAATCAACCATAGTATTGCAGTGTCTGTGATTGTCGTACAAATAATCTAGCGTGTGACGCCGGTCGTATGAGGAGAATAATTGGCCCTGCATATTGGACATTGTGTTTTCGCACTAATTAGTTTGTCTACCTTGCTCTCTGTGTAACCTCTGTTTTTGTTGTCACTTGCTTTTATGAATAATGGTGACTGATATTTACTGAAGACATAGAATTTAATAAACACTTGATGTGTCATTATTATTGAGATTACTGTATTCTAAAATTTTCGGAGTTATTGTTCCAAAATACGGATCTCGTGAATGTCAATTTGTCGAGAAAAAAATTAAGGTTTCTATCGTAGCTTTGTTTTCAGCGAGAAGACCGACAATTGTGTCGCGCTATGTAAAATTTCTACATTTATGTATATAAATAATAATAATAAATAATGTAAGTAAATCGCATGGTAAAAAAAGTTAAGTAAAAAAGTAATCTTCTATTCTTTACAAAAATCTTCCAGTCCAAATCATCCCTGAATCGTTTAGTACTTTGAAAAAAATGTATCACACCGTTGAATTCAACGAAACGCTACCTTCAAGAACTTTATTCCCTACAAGACATTATTACCGAGAAATCTTTCTCACCCGAATTTCACGAACGTGCCTGTAAAGATTAACAAAATGTCTTTTTCAACCGATCGCTGGAGTACCCCAAGTTATAGACCAACTTTCAACTTTTATTACTGTAGAGTTCTGGGAGGGTCGACCTCATTTTGATTTTCGCATAAACGATCAGTTTTTGCTCAAGTTTTGTTGCAGGACATTTCAGTTTTGGGTGGAACTCCCAAAACTGAAATGTCTGAAGTTTTTTTTTTTCTAAGTGTAATCGATGATATATTTTATTTTACCTAGATCGTGAACTGAATTCATGTTAACAGGTTTCGCTTGCTACCCTATAGGCGTAGAGATCACTCTGTTTTCGTGTTGATAAATAGGTATGTTTTCTACTCGACTTGTGAAACGGGAATCTATCCGATATTTAACTTCCACTTCTAGGTCAACTAAAATATAATACCGATTCCACTATAACCTCAAACCTGTACTGTATAATCGCTAATATGATCCGCAACAACTTTAACACCAAGCGGCGGTAAAGCACAAACGGATCGTCATAGTTACTCATAATCATGGAGTTTGTTACAGCCGTTTTGTTAGTCGTTTTACTACTCAAACGTTCGCTGTAACGCGGAACGTTAACTGTGTACGTAAAACGGAATGAATCGACGGTTAATGGTGTTTAGAGATGCCGGCCGGACTAAGTGAAAAATCCTGGTGTTTGAATCACGATTTTTCCCGCTTGGAGTGACGTTAATGAACTGGAGTTTTGATATCTGATTTATATTAAGTCGCTCTAACATAGTTATACAAAACCATTTAATTAAGAAGTACCTACACATTGTTTGATTGCAAATTGTTTATGATTCATGTATTATATCTATTGTTGGATATTGTTAATAAATAAATAAAATAAAGTACATAAATAAGTACCTCAAACTTTTTAATCATCTTTACCTAAAATCAACAATTTCAAAATTATCAGGTATACGATATATTCCAAAATAAAGTCGTGATCGCATCGTGAGTTGTAAAAGCACAAAATACGCCTTCCGGCAATCAAGTAACGTTACGACTGCGTAATAACTGTATAAAATACGCTTACGTTATCGCTAAAAGACTAATTACATTCTTCACTATATTAAAGACAGTTAAATTTTATTGTCAATACCTACAACTGACTCGACGCTTAATCTTAGATTAAGTTAACGGTGAATTGAGGAGTGGGTCGTGAAAAGTTTTAATATGAATCAGATATTTGCCTCCACTTTTTTATTTCTTTTATTGCTGAATGGGCTCGCTCTTGACCTCGATCACGCCTGATGGAAATGGATGGATGAGGTCTATGATGAAACGAGCATATCCAGAAGATGCCTAAGGCACTGGAACTCCCACGCATCGACGAAACACAGCAGGCCGCTTGACGCCGGACTCCGGTGGGAGGGGAGGTCACAAACCAGGCGGGCGTTAGCCCTACCACAGCAAGGGAAGAATTGGCAGTCAAATAAGGTGTTGGGTGTGACTGTCCAGGATGCGCTGAGCACTCGGTTCAGTTCAGTAACTGGCGGAACAATCTGCGCTACACGAGGAGGCTTCTTCATGCTTCTCCATTTCAGTATCTTGTATTATTTCACAAACGATCATTGTTTACTTATCAGAAAAGTTGTCACTGGCGAACTGTCTGATGAAAGGCTAAAGCTGTGGTGAGAAATTACCCATTACTTCCACCTGCTGAAAGTCGGCTTACATGCATGAGTTGCCTTGGCTTACCTGGAAGTCTTTAAATAAAACCCTGATCCAGGTTGGCAGAAGTATTAAAAAACTGCTCAGGTGGAGATTCACAGATGACTCCGCCCTGGAGTGTAAATGTGGTGCTATTCCACAAAAAATGGGACACATTTATTTATTAGAAACAAAAATATGACGTGAAACTAAAACTTGGGATCAAACGATTATGTAAATGCAAGGAAGTTGCTCTCGTGAGCGTAGTCTTTCATAGGTACTTCGGACCGTATGCGGAATGTACAGTCAAGGGCATAACATTATGTAACACAAAACTCGTGTGATTTTCTGGTAAATTTTCGGTTCAATTAATAAACGTTAAAATGCACAACAGGATGTGTGCGAAGGCGTCATTTGTTGATTACACAGAACAGATAAAAGAGTATTGAACACCTCATTGCCAATCAAAGAAAAAAAATTGTCGAATTTTGACGGATCAATCGACGTCGACCAGTCAATATTTATCGCCTCAAAACATATTTCATAATATGTCAAATCGATCATTGGTCGATCGATAACCGATCAATGAAAGCCCGACCTACGATCGATTTGGACGAACGAGCACACCTAGACCGACGTCAATTAAACACAGTGGACATCGATTTTCTGACTAAATTTTAAACAGAAGGCCCTGTCTCCTGGGATACAGTATATTTTTAACTAGTACAGGATACAGGTGATCTTTTCCACTAAAGTTAAGTACCTACTGTATTATATTACATAGACTTGCTTATCAATAACTGGTGGAAAAATAGTTTATAACACTGTTTTTGGAACAATAAAATTATTATTATTAAACTATTATCGACCGACCGTAATCCAGCTGCCAAACTATACACTTGATCGGCCTGATCGAACGCATTCTGTTTGCACTAACGGTGCCAGAGTACGTCAAGGTATCTACAATACCCGGCGATAAATATTGCACATCGACCTTTGGAAAGAGACAATCGGCTAATTTCGGCTTTGTAGAGCGTTATCTCTGTCGCACGAAATACAAACAGTCCGATATCTAATAGGAGCTGTTAAAACAATTATGATTTGCTTCTTTTGATAATTATTTTTATTCTTTGTATAAAATACACCAATTTCCAAAGGTAGATGTACATATAATATACTGTACATATTTTTGCCCTTGGCTGTACCTCGGACCGTATGTAGAATGGTACCAGTTAAAATATTACAGTTACCTGAATGTCGGACTTATTCAGTGTCGCAGAATTTTGGCTGTGTGGGGGTCCTTACTAATGGAGAAATGTATCCGTTATTTGTTGTGTGTGACATTTGCTCGAGGAAGGAAGTCTGGGTGCTATGTGAAGGTAATTAAGAGACAATAAACACTGAATACCTGCTTACTTTACATTCGTAGTGAGTTCTCTAACACTCCGTATCTAAACTTAACCTCTTACCCTTCCGTTTACACACTCCCGCACACACCACACCTACATATACACCAAACCTCATCACAAAACACATACTAACACTTCACACTTAGTATAAGTTTTCGTATATTTTTACCGTATAGCCTTAAGCAGTCTCTATTGGATTTCTTGTACTTCTTCTGTGGGAACCTGAGCTGGCGAACCATAATACAGGTTGCCATGTTACCTAGCTCTCCTTACGATTTTTCCCTAAATTGTAAAATTATTATATTTATTGTAACAGACTGTATGTACGGTCACCAAAGGAGATAAGTAACCAGGGTCGTTGGTGTAGTTGAAGTTTAGTAAGAAACCGATGGATGTTTTCAAAAATAATTTAATTTATTCATCATCATCATCATTTGAGCCGAAAGACGTCCACTGCTGGACATAGGCCTCCCCCAAGCACCTCCATTTCGACCGGTTCTGTGCTTCTCGCATCCAACGGGTTCCTGCGGTCTTCACAAAGTCGTCGGACACCTTGTGGAAGGCCTTCCAACGCTACGTCTTCCGGTACGCGGTCGTCACTCCAGAACCGTTAGGCCCTAACGGCTATGTGTTCTGCAAAAAAAAATTGCTGTTTCATACATTTTGATCGCGTAAATTTGTCCACAATCCATGTCCATGGTTGCGCGTCGATGCTGTCGTCCTGTATAGAGGCTATCATTAGACAGGAGATAAAAAAAAATATTAGAACAAAACTTTGGCAATAGGTATCCTATGAAATGTATCATCCTTATAAAATGTAAGCAGTAAACGTTTACTAAAGTACAATCATTTTCCGCCATTAACAGTTTAACGATGGAAAATTCTACCTCAAAGGAATATTAATTACTGACCTGAACGATAAAGTACTTTGCCCACTGTAAAACGTTAAGTATGTCTGCTTCATTTCAATGAGGTAAGTAAATAGGGACGAAAACTGGTGAGTAGGTAGGTATAAAAAATTGTCGGTGATAAAAAATATCTTTCGAAGAGGTTATAACCGACCTTTTTTTTGTTGCGTGGTGGAAATCCTCATTGACTTCCTCCATCATGGGGGTGACAGAGGGGCAGCCGGACTCTTACCGGCTAAAACCACCGCCGTGTTCCACCTCTACCTATGGCCGGGGGTGCGAGATTCCCGTAAGCATTCACTGCTCCCCCGACAGGTCTCGACCCGCTGTTCCTCAGCGGGTCCCAACTCCCCGTGCGGCCATTCCCATATTGGCCGCACCCACTCTCGACATGCCTGTATGGTCGGATGACGAACGCCCCTAATCCACCGCCCGCAGGCCGCCTCTAATGGAAGTCGCAGATCGTTTTGCATCCTTCTCGGGTGCCCGGTGCGTCTCCTGCGGGAGGGGAGAGAGGATGCGGCTTCTCTCTCTCGCTCGGCCGCCACCTTTGCAGACATGACATCCTCGCAAAAGGAGGCAACCCCGTCCCAAGGTTATGCTAGACCTGCCACAATTCCGATTTTTCACCAAAATTGTAATCCATAGAAGAAGTCACGAAAAATAAGTGTTACAGAATATCATCATCATCTGCCTAGCCTTTTCTCAACTATTTTGGTGTCAGCTTTCAGTCTAACCGGATGCGGCTGAATACAAGTATTTTGCATAGAGCGACTGCCTATCTGACCTTTATAACCCAGTTATTGGATAATACGTAATTTAAAATTGTAAATTACGATAATTAAATTCAACCGTTCTTCATCAACGAGTTCTTTCAATCACGACTAACTTCCTCATCACGACGATTGACCACCTCCTGCACAATTGGTTTTCATAGAAACTTCCTGCACTAAGCTAGGCCTGTCCCGAAGGAAAATAATGATTTTTCCTTGAAATTATTACTGAAAGGCTTGCTTAATAGAAGCCTTTCAAAACAAGTAGGTATTGATTACTATTATAGCATCTACGAAAGCTATCGAGTGCCATTCGTATTCCGAACTAGCGTTGAAAATACCGAAAGAAACAATTTGTTTCTTTTTTCACAAAAAAAAAACAAATTGTGGTATTTTTCAGTTTTTTTCGCATGTTACATAGAAAAATTAACAGAAAGAGTACCTACCTACTTTGGAAAGAAACAGGATTCTTGCGAATTTTTCGCTTGATGTTTTGAAAAGTTGAAAAAAAAAACAAGTTTTATTGAAATATTTTTTTAATAAGTAGGTGAATTAAGGAACAAATAGGTAAAAAATAATAGATCCACCTAGCTCTCCGTGGCCACAGTCTCAATTTCACTGTTCGAAGAATCGTCAGCTTCACTAGCGGGGTAATTGCGTAACACACATCAGTAGCACTGGCTTTCATTTTGACAGTTCAACAACATTCATTGCGTCATTTACGTTGTTGAACAGACAAATTTTTCAAACATATGAAGCAATGGGTTAGCAATATCCTTCAAAATTATTCAGATTTAGATTCATAGTGATTTATTCGAATTTGAGCTCGAGCCTGCACCATAATTGTTCGGGCTCGAGCTCAAATTCGAATTTCCTTTTTAGCTTGCATTAATTAATGTAAAGATCGAACGTAAACAAGCGGGAAGACGGCGCGCCTAGCGCCCTGATATTTTTATTTTATTTTACCCTTCATTTTATTAGTATCCTTCGTATTATTATGAGTTAAAGCATAGATAAGCTAAATATATGTAGGTAACTACGTAAATACCTACCTACGTAAGTATTATCACCGTATCATCATTAGTAGTATATATATCACCGTCCCCCTATTCACCCTCTTTTTATTTTCTAGACATCGATGTTACTATGGATTCACTACATGGTTCTGAACCCCCTAGGCATGAGCTGAAATAATTCGTCGGTAATAAAAAAAAACACTGGCACTCCGGTAGTGCCGACAGAAGTGAAAACTTGAACAATTATGAGTGTATTTTGTGAATCGTCTTATAAACAAAACACGCGTGTTAAGGTGTGTTCCTTATTTTATAGGGTTTTTTGCAAATCAGGTATGATGACCAAAGTGACTGGTTTATTCTTCTCGTGAAAGGAATTTATTCAGATTTACAAATAAGCACACAGGATAGACTTCAGTTCGTGGTGTTGGTCGCGGCAGTGGTAAGAGAAGCAAGCCGCTCGCATAGAGCTCGTCGTCAGTTATATATCCGTGGTTCAGCGCCATCTCGTCGTTGTTGGATGAACTACGTAGTTAGTACGCGAGGCCCTCGTAGTTCTTCCCGATGTGCATAGATGGCGCTGTCTTACGTTTTACGTCTTACGAATTTTCGATCAGGGTCACGTGACCTGACGCGAATTTAGAAGTTTTTACCCATTCCAAAAAAAGTACACAGCGCCGCTAAAGAAGTTTTCACTTCAAAAAACATGTAATGTTTCCCGTTTCTTTCATATTCTTCGATTTTTTTTTTCGTTTTATTGAAAAAAAATCATGAAATATATACTGGCAAATTTTCTTGAAACTTTCGAATGATACATTGAAAAAAAATACAACGAAATTGGAAAGAAACGGGAGCTTTTCATGCTTTTTTTCAACGCTATTCCGAACTCGATCGAGTGAACAAACATAGTATTCGCTGGGTCATAGTACGGAGCTCATTCGTATCAGTCAAACATTGTTAGTTCCATACCGAGATGAGTCTAGTTGAGTGAATTAATCTTAGTTTAGGTTGCCAACTTGACGGTTCGTGTATTAAAACTGTTTTTATGACTCTGGGAACAGGAGATAGAGAGCAAATCGGTCCCTAGCAGTCTGGAAGTGACAAAAAATATTTTTCTGACCAACAATTGTTTCGGTAAAGTTTTATTATTTTGGGAGATACAGAAATTAATATTTCTAAACAAGTTGGAAATTTTGCTCCTATTTTATTTAAAGTTGTCCAAGCTTCCAACCCTTTTACTTCATAATGGTACACCTACAAAAATATTTAAATTATATTTTCCAGTATAATTTTCAGAGCATTTGTATAATTTAACTAATGCTTTTGAAATCAATTTACATCAGACTTTTAACTCCAGCAGACCCTTAAAACTCCAGTGTGTTTTTATTTTATTTATTTATATATAGGTACACACAGCTTCATTAAGTGATTACCCCTCCAAAAGACATGTGCGTTCAAATCCGTGATAGGCCCAAGTTGGTTTTTGTATTTTGCAAAAACATTTTATTTCAATTAATTTATTGTTTTAGTGAATAAATAAGTTTAAGATAGTATTTATTTTTTAAAATTCTGTTTTTATTATTGTTTTTTCAATAAAACGTTAATACTTTTATTATTGCGAAAACGACAAGCAATAATAGGGTTAACATTTACGAACGTTTTATTCATCGTCTAAATAGACTAGAGGTTTCAAGACCGCTTGCCGTGCCTATGAGTGGAAGTTCAAATCATAGCCACGAAATGTGCTTTTTGTTCATTATAATTATTATTTTAATATATTTTTCTATTTTGTTTTAGTAATTATTTATAAAGAATTTAAAAATAAAGAAAAATAAAATACCTTAATAATCATATATAATAATATTTATTATTGCTATTATTTAACAAAACTATGATCTTATTTTACAACAAAGATTTATTTTGATTTGATAATTTTATTTACAGTTATCATAATATACTATTTTGCCAACTGACACAATTGGGTTCCTAGACAAATGGCATCCTATTAACGTAAACGATAAAATAGTAAGCGGTAGAAATATTTTAGATTGACATAACCTAACGAAATGTCACGTGACCTGTCATGTCGTCTCAGCATACAAATTTGACATTTGACAGTCTGACAAGTGACATCGAAAGAGACAAGTTTTGAAGCGTTTGCAACTTGTCTAGGAACTAGAAGTTAGTTTGGCAGGATTACAATCATGAGCATAATAAGTGAATAAACATGTTATCAATAGATAATCAATTAACATCTCTTATTAGCTCATGATATCTACTTAGAATATTTTGCTATACAAAGTAAAATAGTGGAATCAAATGAGTTAAATGTCTTCGTTGTTTATTTTGTTGTCATACTTAATTAATATAACTGCTATTTCTGGGCAAATCGCAATCGTTCTCTTCGATGCTCTTCTGTTAGACATATTTTGCAGGTCGATAACTGTGAATGTTCGCTGCGTGTAAATGTCTTCGAACCGTGGACAGAGAGATATTCCATGCCGTTGCGAACTGTAACGAGTGGATGTAAACGGCGGTGTAGTGTGAACCTTAACAATATCCGGATGATGTTCAGATTGGTCCGTATAGATCCCAGTAGTTCTCCGACCCATGGTCATTGTCTTAACATCGCCGGTTTCTTGAAATCTGCGCACCCATAAGCGCACCGTTTGTCTCTGTAAAGAAAAAAATGGTTTTAAATAAGTTATTAAATACCACACACAAGATACCGCAAATAGCTCAACAAGAAAAAAATCGGAGAACACAATTAATATTATAATGAACTTACTGCTATGCCAAGCTGTCTCGCAATTCCTTTTATGCTCACTCACATTTTGTTCACACAGAACAACTATTTTAGTTCTCATAAAATCATAAATCATTTTAAAAATTAATGAATAAATCGTAGTCGTTTACTCTTCGCCATTTTAAGTGAACGTATACATCAAACGTTATAGTTATAACTTGAGGGTATGGATTAATTTTATAAAGACAACGTAAGTAAGTAAAATTAATGGATACCCTCAAATTATAACATCTCTCGATTAGACATCCCACCTAAAGATAAAATGACTCAGACCATAGTAGATAACAATTTCAACGCAATTCATATGGGCTCGCTGGCTAGTTCGTCAAACTGCGGGTATGAGTATGACGACGTTCGGTGATGCGATGGTTCAAATCTGAGTCGAAACAATGGGTTCTTTTTGAAGTATTCTTTAGATTATTTGTAAGGAATTTAATGTGTAACATTTTAAAACTTGAGGGGTTAGCACATACTGACGCTGTCTGTACTATATTGTACATCACAAATTACATAACAAAAAAAAAAGATCCAACACTAAAAATATACATACAATGATCAGCTTTATCGCTTTCTGTAATCTTTTCCAGGCAATCTTGGAATGGACAGTGATTTGCCTGGACATAAAATGGGGATTTTATTCGCCCATTCAATATTCTTTTTTAATGCAAAGAAAATAACGCAGTTATATCGTCACCCCTAACTAAGTACTTGACAGCCAGACGCGTAGCATTTCGAGGACATTCAGAAAATTATGCTCTGTCTTCTATTCATTCTATTCAAAGACTTGAGAAAAGGCTTATTTATACTACAAAACATAGTTAACAAATATAGCTCTATTCAGATATATTAACTATTCAAGTTTTCCTACGTTATTCTCCATCACAAGTCCCACATCTTATTCAGAAACGCGAATTACACTCGAGAGAAGTCTCTGCTGTGAATGGCGTACCTTTTCTATTATTTTATAATTAAATAAACTTCAAGGAGTCGCCTTATTAACATTCAAAAGACATCCCTCATGTATTTGCTTTTTCATTTATGAATGTATTGTTTAAAAATACGTAGTGTTGAAGTGGATGTGATGATAGAGTACAGGTGAATGAGCTTTTGATTTTAGTAGATAATAGTGCAGTCTGACAAACTTGTTTGTTTTTCTGCTTGTTGCGTTTTCATAACGGTATACAAAATGTATTATACATGTTGTGTCTACTAGTTTCGTTTATCATTTAGTTTAATTTAGTTAAAAATACATGTCTGAAACAACGTTAATTTATATTTTCTACACGACATGTTTTTGTTTGTTTATTTATTTATTTATTAAGGCATTGACTGCCACCTTGGTCACACGGTGTCCGCCAAAAATAGTTTTTCTATTGGGTCTGTTGTCTGGCAGTCAACGAGTAACCATCTTATATTTACAGTTTACACCACACATACAAGTTATCGATCAATAGTAGTAACTACACATTCAATCGTAAAATAAGTTAACTTACATAAAACTAGACAATATTTGATGAAATTAAATTAAACAATATTAGATAAAAGTACGGTATGTATGGATTTAATATAGGTGTGTATGGATAATAATATAGGTGTGAATGGATTTTTGCCCGGTTGATAGCAATAGACTCGCCCCCTGGTACATGGGGCTTAAATATTTTATTTTAGATTTACGTGTAAAAGTATTTGATTGACGTGTAAAAGTGTTTGTACAAACCTACTTACAAAAATAAAATCATTTAGCAATATAACTGGCAAAAAGGGAGGTGTTCTAGTAGTACGACTCTGCCCAACCTTTCAAAAAATACAGGCCTTTTTTTAATGCCTGCGTTTAGTCTAAACAGGCTAGAAATGAAAGCTAAGCTTTTAATTATTGTGTACGAGACTTTTGACTACTTTGTACGTGTGTAGGTATTCTTTTAAGCATTTTTGTTTTTAATATGAGTTTTGTATGTGCAGAATAAACAAGTTTTTTTTTCTTTTCTTTCTCCTTACCTACTTTTTAGGTTTTGGTTGGTTTATTTGAGACGTGTATTAAACAATCGCATAATTGATCATTTGCACCGGTTTATTGTCAACAGTGCAACTGCCATTTGCAGGCGGAACGACAATCGTTTGTTCTGAGGTCTTGAAGTCAACATCGGTCAGACTGAAATCGATTAATCAAACATTGAAGATTGCTTGTTGTAGAACCAATATAATTTACTCCCATTATTAAGGACTTGCGACTCGCCCATGACTTAAAAAACATCGAGGTTTCTTTATTAAATGTAAGTATAATATCAATGTTTTATACAAACATATAAGCACATAAAATTTTAGGAATAAAGTATCTAAATGATTGTGAATATCGCATCAAAATCCGTTTCGTAATTTAGAAGAACAACGAGGTCAAAAAGACATGAAAAACGACTTTAATTTTTAATACATAATAATAATGTATAGATAATGTACCAAAGTTATAGTTTACTAACTGTGCCCCGCGGTTTCGCCCGCGTTAATGTCGATTCCGTGGGAACATCGGGATAGAAAGGAGCCTATATGTTAATCCAGGGTGTCAGCTATCTCTATACAAAATTTCATCAAAATTGGTCCAGCCGTTTGAGCGTCAACAAGTAACAAACATATAAATACACACATACTCACACACTCACAAACTTTCGCCTTTATAATATTAGTGTGATTTTCCGAAAGTCAGACACCCAGTCCTACCAAGGGGTATCGTATTACCCAGTAACTCCGTTGTGGAGGTCAGATAGGCAGTCGCGTCATGTAAAATACTGGTATTCAGCTGCATCAGGTTAGACTGGAAGCCGACCCCATCATAGTTGGGAAAAGCTAGGCAGATGATCATGATGTAGTGATGCGACCAGCATTATAAAATGCCTTCATGATTTCAGTGCGAGAGAGAAAGATATATGAAGCTATGCATGACCACCATCACCATCCCTTTTTCAGTCTGGAATCATATGGCATTACATACACATCCATACTAATATTACAAATTCGAAAGTAAATCTGTCTGTCTGTCTGTCTGTATGTTACCTTTTCACGCCTAACCACTGAACGGATTTCGATTAAATTTAGCGGAGAGATAGATTGCATCCCGGGGAAGGACATAGGATAGTTTTTATCGACATACAAGCCGCGGGCGGAAGCTAGTACATAATATAATCACGTCTTCTTCCCATGGAGGTTTTCAGAAACTACAGAACGTCACCTGCTACGATCCTTACTATCCTTTTGCTTCGTTTCCTTTACATCTAACACCAATTCTTCATAGTTCAGCCCCAGACCATAGAAAAGAGAGGCACTTATCATTTTGACACACAATTTGTGTCCCAAATATTTGGAACTCGAACAAACCCTGCTAGAAAGATTAGTTACACATTAGTTAGTTAAAATAATGGAGCTTAGTTCAGCATAGACAAGTTCTACGTACCTGGGTAGTACCTAACTAACGATGGGCTTTGAAACTCACTGGGTAAGTAGATAACACGACTTTGCTTTAAGAGATTTTGGATAGGATATAACCACGAAGTTTAAAGTTTGATATGGTTTTTGGCCTCTGGGAGCCGAAAAGGCTTTATTAAAATAATTGATGTGGGAAGACGGCTGGTTCAATAGGTTCAGAAATAAAATTAATGGTACACTTACTTAGACAGCTGTATCTGTACTAATGAGCTCAAGTGTTTGTTTGTTTGAACGTGCTAATCTCTGGAACTACCAGTCGGATTAAAAAAATGTTTTTGCATTTGATAACCCGATTCTTGAGAAAGGTTACCTTTAGTCTATTTAACATCATGCTGCAAGACTTAGGAGCCGAGTCAAAGGTCAGAAAGAACGCTAACCGAAAATGAAGTAATAGCGCGGGCTATAGATCGGGGCAACAAGAAAATTCACACGAACGAAGTCGCGGGCAATAGCTAGTGTATTTATAATTAGTCAAAATTATTACGTCATGCTTCCTGGCGGAACCACATTTGCTGTAACAAGTATAAGTTACATGAAGAATTCTATGGATTGTCTATAAAATTATAGTCCTATTCTAAAAAAAGTCTACTTAAGAGAGCGAATTGTGATTGAGGATTCTGGTCACTATAATAGTATATTTATGGTCAGATACTTGCAACACAAAAGGGTTTTTCAATACGTTGTTGACCTCAGGGTCGAGAAGTCGAAGCAAGGTCGAGAAGCTTTCCCATCGTAGACCTGTGATTTTCTAAAGATATTTCTTTATCATAGTATAGTAACGTCAATTCCTGAATACCAACCCATGGCCTGGAACATAAAGGGCTAAGGAAGGAACACGGATGGGTTTTAGTCAGTAAGAGTCTGACACTCCCTTCCGCTCCACCCAGAGCGGGAAGGGCGAGGATGGGAAATATCATCAAATGACCCCTTCATTTGATGATATTTCCCATCCTCAAAAAAAAAAGCTGTATGATACAGGCACAAAAGAATTATTTTCTAAAATAAAATAATTAGACATTTTTTAACCAACTTCAAAAAAGGAGGAGGTTCTCAATTCGGATTTTTTTTTATGTATGTTCGGGCATAACTCCCTCATATACAGACGGATTTGAAAATTTTTTTTTGTTCGAAAGAGTTTTATTTCGAAATGTTCCCATTTAAATTTCGTAAAGATCTGATGATCAGTTTCGGAGACAGACAACGGAACTCTTCAATAAATGCCAGCAAATCAACCGCGATTGCTGCTACAGCATATGTATGCATTGTTTACGCAATCACACAACATAACATCACGCCTGTACCCTTTAAAGGGGTAGGCAGATGTGTTCAATAGCTTCCTGTTACTGATATTCACTTAGCAAGTAGTGTTATATGAATTTGTTTGGGGTAGGTAGATACAACTAAAAAGAGAAAAATAAAAACTTTTTTACAAAAAAAAAATCAACCGACTTCCAAAAAAAAGTTAAAGTTCAAGTTATTTTTCACTTTTTAGTGATTTTTTTGGAAGTCAGTTTTGTTTTTTTCGAATTCACAGAACAACTCCTTTCCATTTATACGGAAACCTTTGCGCAACAAAATAATCCGGAAAGAAACAAAATAAAAAGGAAAAATGAAACTGATTAACTATTAAAATCAATTAGCTGTGTTCCTCTCACATACTATTTTAATTTTCCATTTAATCCTGTTCGAAATATTATTGTGTTTTCAATGGGGATTGGGAGGAACAATTATCTAACTAGTCTTCCTCTGAGTGTGTTAAATAAATAATGAATGCGCCTGGCGCACGGTTCGGGACTGCGTTACTATTCGTATATACAGGGTTATTGGTAAAACATTAACAACCTCTTAAGAGGTCATTGTACAGACGCTTGCAAGTCAAGCTACTATACCTAATTTGTCAAGTTTAATTTTTTTCAACACATTTGCTCGAAAAATGCATTTACAAAACCTGTATACATTGTTCGAAAGTTAAAAATTACGCACCATACAACGGAACGTGCGGTAAAATAGGTACTCTCACCTAAGTACCTATTTTACGGCATATCCCGTTGTATAGCACCGTGCGTTTTCTTTACGTTTTTTTTTTAATTTCCATAAAAAAATATAAGAATTCCACTAAAGAGTTTTACATTATGAGAATAAACAACCTGACTGATCGAACCTCCTTGGATGCGCTTTTGCTCAATACGTTGTCTCACTTTAATACTAAAGAGTAAATGAGACGAAAGATGTAGTTCTAATTTTCACCACGTGCATGTGGCGCCATTTGCAAATTCACGCCATTTTCATATTAGAAACTTCAAAAATTGTTGCGACTTTCCCACTGTTAAATAAAGTTTGTTTAATTACATACTGTACTGTTTTCTTGCAAATGTGTTGAAAAACATTGTATGACACACGTGCAGAAATTGGTATTTACAAACTCGTGACTATGGTAAGCCCTCGACTTCGTCTCGGGCTTACATTCGTCTACTCGTTTGTAAAAACCAACTTACCGCACTAGTATCATAAATAACTATTAATACATTTTCAACTTTATCGCTAAAACATAAGGTTCAAAGTTGATTGGGAAATTTTGAAAGTTTTGGGTAGGTTGATGTGCTGGCGTCTGAATTCATCATTCATGAACAACTTTTACTGTGGGACAAAATCTGAAATCCCGAAAAAAAAATCTGCTGTTCCCTATGTTCGTATAACTCGTCAAAATGTAGGGAACAGCTGATTTTTTTTCGCGATTTCAGTTTTGGTCCTATACTAAAAGTGGTTCATAATGATGAGTACAATGACCTCTTAAGAGGGTGTATATGTTTTTCCAATAACCCTGTATTATTACCATTGTTGTTTTGCTCATGTTCGGATCGCGATACTTAAAAATTGGCGATTTTGTCAATATAATATGGAATCTGTAAAAGACAGAAAGCACCGTAATTGCGTAACACGCTTTCAATTACAATCCAAGGGTTCTCAAGGAAATTCCTAATCCAATGGTTCATAGGTTTCGTCTACTCAATATCGTAAATAACGCAATCAACGTGGCTGAACTGTCAATATGAAAGGCAGTGCCATCGATTGCCACTGTACGTGAGTTAAGGTGTCTCGGAAAGCACCTCCTGCGCCTGATCTCTCTCTCCGGTCGTGACGAATTGCCATCCCATCGGACTATCGGACATCGGAGTGAGGGAAGAGAGAGTGCACCCGTTTCTACACACACACTTGTGCACTATAATATCTCCTACGTCAAAGGCTAGTCTCCGTAGAGATTGGCCGCCATAGTCAAAATTCGGTCTAGAAGACTATTATTTATTTTTACTATTGAGGACTATTATTTACTCCGCCGCGTGTTGCAAAAACCTCATCAAGACTCTGGTCACTAAAACTGCTTTCAAATCTCAGGTGTCAGGTTGTGATTGAGAGAAATGTACCTAAATATAGGTCAAAGTTACGCATATTACGTTTACAAACTTGTTCAGTGAATATGTAGGTAATCCGATATATAAAAGTGTCCCACTTTTCCTGTCATTCTAATTCCAAGCTTATGAAGGATTACAAGCGTGTACCACGTAATCTTTGTGTAAGCCGAATCAACTTAGAAATAACACATGATTTGCGTCATTACAATCTTTTTTTTATCCACACCTACTGCTAACGACTAACGTGTGGCCTCCTTTTTCATCTTCATAATTTCAGCCGAAAGACGTCCACTGCTGGACATAGGCCTCCCCCAAGCACCTCCACTTCGACCGGTTCTGACCTTCCCGCATCCAGCGGGTTCCTGCGGCCTTCACAAATTCAAGTCAATCCACCTTGAGGAGGCCTTCCAACACTACGTCTTCCGGTACGTAGTCACTATTCCAGAACCTTTCGGCCCCATCGGCCATCTGTTCTGCGAGCGAATATGCAATTTTTCACTGAGTTTGGCAATTCTTCACCACATTATTAATTGAAGAGTGCAGTGGCCACCAGATAGCGTCGTCAGTTTACCGCTTAATAACGCCACTAAAGCGATATTTATGCAAGTAAGGTGAAGTGTTTTCCTAGAGAGCGGTTTTGACCGTAAAGTCAAACCCCACTGCCATAATTTTAACGACAGTCGTCACTGCGGCTTTTATGTAGCGGCCACCGCTCTTTAAGGGAACCGTTGCTTAATTTAAAAGAAAGAAAACGGAAGTTTTTTTTATTCCTGAATGGGCCCTATTGACCTCGATCACGCCTGATGGAAAGCAATGGATGAAGTCTATGATGGAAAAAAAGAAAGGAAGAAAGTCCATTTATAAAAGTCTTATTCCTAACTTAACCGTCCACCACGAAACCGAGTCACCTTCTTCATAAGCAAGGAATGTCAACTATCCGAAAACCGATGGTACCTCCCTGTTTATTTAGGCCGCTATCTAACGCGCATTTCTTTGTCAGCCTCTTTACCTCACTAAATAAAATATTTGGGATATCTCCACTTCCGAACACCCTTGCCATATTAAAGGCCTTTGGTGGCAAGTTATTGATAAAGCGAACGTAAAAGGGTACGTTATCGGCTATCGATTCACTTATTAATGTAAAGATGTTGGAGCTTTTATTAATATTTTTTCCGTAGGTGTTTTTTTATCGCCGTCCGTAAAACGCTGCCTTAACGGTGTTAATATTTGACGCGGAGAGTGTAAAACAGCCAGTTCTTTGCTTGACCTATATCAGTGGGCCCTAGCACGAACGCGTCGAGAAAATGTAACGTAAATTCGAACGTTTTTAAATTGCAAATACTCGTTTCACATAATAATATTTTCTTACTTTTTAGACTTTATTAATATCTATCATAATCAGTCTATAATGTTCCCACTGCTGGGGTGGGTCCAGTTGACCAAAGACTCGGGACACAGGCCTCAACTGTTCGAGAGGGAGGGGGCTGTAATCTACCACGCAAGCCCAGTCCGGGTTGGTAGATGTCACATGTCTTCAAGATTTGGTTCTAGGAAATGCCGGATTCCTCACGATGTTTTCCTTCACCGTTTTGAGAGATGATGAAATTATTTACATGAAATGTACTATCTTTGGGTGATACAAATTGTCTTGACGTAGAAAATTAAACCTAAATGCAATAGACTACTTGTGTTTTCGATGCAAAAATCGTTTGGCTTTACGAACTTTTTAACCAAGGTTTTTACAAGAGACGAATGGCTGCATCCATCTAACTTGCTGACACTTGAAGTATACTAAGTAATGTGCACTTGTGCAGTCTTAATTCACACAAAAAGCGCAGAATGGCAGTGCAGTCACTTGTCTTTTTCTATCACGATTCACGATAGCATTGGAGCACATAAAGACTTTGAAAAGATAGCGAACTTAGAAAAAATGCAGCGATAAACACTGCGATTTTTTGTATAATTGGAAAATGGCTTCTGTAAACTTCGTCTCTGTTTGATCATGTAAGCAATAATCATTAGCGATTATACAAAACCAGAACCTAGTTACTAGAAATGAGTTACTTCATATACCTATGTATATGTATGACCATTTTTCTTTTGTCCTCCGCCCGCTTTCAGAACCTTACCTGTCAAAATATCGATATCATTTACCTTTTCTAGAGCAAACATTTTATCATCCTATTTTGTGGTTCGAGTGTTTTGCCCTTAATCGAGGCCTTGTAGTAGTAATGGTCTTGTGATGGCCTAGTGGCCTTGTGGATATTTATTTCGAACCAGTCTTTCTGTCCAACCGCTTGGAAAGTAATAAAACTAATGACCTAGAAAGAAAAATTGCTTGTACATGAGCAATATTCCCCCAAAGCAAGGGCAGAACCGATATTTTGATTACAATTCTCATATTTTGGATTACTTGTAAGAAATAAAGAAAAAATAATCATTCTACATCTGAAGAATAAATATCCTTATCCTTGTCTACCAAAAACATATATTATTTTGATTTAGCAAGGAAATGGAAAACTAAACTACATTATCTTTCTTCTAAAATACACAGCTAGAGACAAAAAAAATAAAATATTTACCCAAAGCATCTACGGGGTGAATCAGGAGGGAATTCCTATCAATTTATTTTGATCAGGATTCCGTTTCGTCATGAAAAAAGAATGTAATATTCATTGTTATGATTTCGTATTCATGTTACATACAACACGTGTCTTGCTGGAGGCTAAAGCTTATAGGCAGGTGATAGAAAGTCTTTCATTGGTAAAAGGCTTGCCAGAACCTTTAGTCTTTTTTGTGTAATTCTAACCTGTTTTCTCTATATTTAAATCTTAACTTCATCAGAATTCATGGTTTATCATGGCTTATGAACAATTTTATTAACTACGATAATTCATACTAATATTTTTTTTTATTTAGCCTGCTCTGTCCCACTCCTGGGCAAAGGCCTCCCTCCACTCCTTCCATCTTTCGCGAGCCCGCGCGTCCTCCTTCCAGTTTTGATGGAACCTATCCAGCTCGTCCCGCCATCTCCTACGTGGTCTGCCGCGACCCCGCCTCACTGTCTCAGGGCACCAATTCTGCGCTATTTGGGCGCAAAGTTTGTCCGGCATGCGGCAGACATGTCCTGCCCAGTCCCATTTAAGTTGAGCAGCCTTTTGAGCCACGTCAGCTATCTAATATTATAAATCAGAAATTAACTCTGTCTGTCCATATGTTACCTTTTCACGCCTAAACCACTGAACGGTTTTCGATAAATTTTTGGCAGAGAGATAGATTGCATCCCGGGCACATAGGATAGTTTTTATCCCAATATTCCAATTTTAGCTGCGCCCCGCGGTTTCACCCGCATAAGTTTCAATCCCGTAGGAATATCGGAATAAAAAGTAGCCTTTATGTTAATCCAGAATGTCAGAAATTTTATCAAAATTGGTCCAGCCGTTTGAGCGTGAAGAAGTAACAAACATATAAACACACACACACACACACTCGCAAACTTTCGCCTTTATAATATTAGTGTGATTATCTTTTCGAAATACCGCACTTTATCCTTCGTTAACTATTCATTAGGAACAGTTATTCCAGTAAAGGTAACCATGATTTATGTCCCAAAAACCTTTGGAGGCTTTAAAGGGTGAATAATAATGAAGGTAACTAACGAATACAATTCATCCTAAAATGTGTCTTTTATTATATTTTCTTTCGTTCGCGTGTTTTCGGTTATCAGAATATCTGAAGTGTTGGCGTTTTGATAAACAATGTTATTAATTGCTTTCAGTAATTCTGGGTCGGATTAGTGCGTGATACTGTAAAGGTATTTGGTTGTGTTTTGTTTTTATAAAATTATTGTTACAGTACCCGGCGATAAATATTGCACATCGACCTTTACCTTTTTTTGTATTTCATACAAAGAATAAAAATAATTATCAAAAGAAGCAAATCATAATTGTTTTAACAGCTCCTAATAGATACCGGACTGTTTGTATTTCGTGCGACAGAGATAACGCTCTACGAAGCCGAAATTAGCCGATTGTCTCTTTCCAAAGGTCGATGTGCAATATTTATCGCCGGGTAGTGTAAATGCCTTATTGCTCTTGTGGACGCTAGCGCTACTGCTGACCGTGAGGTCTTTTCTTGTGGTTCGTTTCTCCGATTGGGCAGTGTTTCTTGGGGTTTTCCATCTAGCGTTTCTTAGTAGCAGCACGGAGTCTGGATTTGTTCCCGATTGTAGGCTCGCCCCTATTACGTGGGACTTAACATACCTAACTTGCAAAAAGTCGGTGCGATGCACTTGCAAGACAAACGCGAACGCCAAGAAATAAATTGTTTATTAAAATTTCCGGTAATTTAATTTTTTTTCTGTTCCCACCTGACACTTCCAAGTCCTAGCAAAAGGTCAGTCGATTACAAATAAAAAAAAAATACTCGTTGAAAAATTAAAATCCAATTTAAATTGCCAAAAACTCTAATCAGGCCAGAATTAAATATGAAATAAAACCCACAGCAGTCGCATGTCCCATAAATCCACCCGGAGTCTTATCTGGACAAACAAGCCATTGTGGGCCATAAAAGCACCATAACTGTGACGTCATAAAGCATGGGGACTGTTACGTCATAACGTGCCTCATTAACAATAATCCTTATCGTTTTAAGTATACAAGTTTTAATGATACTTTAAAAGGGGCGTGCTGGGTGAATCGGTTTTATACTGTAAACGAAATTGCTTCTTGGGAAAAATTAGATTAATTATGTCACGGCCCACTCCCTCTCATCGAGAGGAGGCCTGTGTCCCAGCAGTGGGAACGTTATAGGCTGATTGAGCTTTTAAGCTATACGTCGCGTTGTTTATATATTTAAAAACCTCGAAAAAATACAAATAGTTTGCCTAAAAATACAGATAATTTGCCTGAAAAAATACAGATAGTTTGCCTGAAAAATATAGATAGTTTGCCTAGAAATACAGATAATTTGCCTGAAAAAATACAGATAGTTTGCCTAGAAATACAGATAATTTGCCTGAAAAAAATACAGATAGTTTGCCTGAAAAATGTGAAGAAGGAAACATAAAATAATTTAAACCTACTGTATATTATGTCCCTATGTTTACCTCAGGTATACCTAACATTATAAACACTTAAACTTTACCTCGAAGCTTTCTCCCTTTCCCTTGCTTTTTCGGCTTTCTTGTAGGTAGGTACATCTGAATAACACCAGTTGCTACATAAAATTAGATGATTCCCTAACTAACTACTCGAAAGCCTTAGTTTAATTAATTTAAACTTTGAACCTTAATCATAATAATCATTTAATTCAGTCCTATTAAATAATTTCCCACAAATCACTCTGTTTAGTCTACACTATAAATAAGAATCAATTTACATATTATATTACCTTAATCACTAATGTACCGAAAAAATAACTAAAAAAAATTGAGAACCCCATAAAAGTTCATCAAACTACCATTGGAAGTTATTTCAGTGGCGTCCATATATCAAAAGGTGAGAGTTAATGGAGGTGGACACGCGAAACGTGGTGATTAAAATTAATAAAATTAGTTAGTGGCAGCAGGTGAGCCAAGCCACAGTTCAGTTCATTAATAAACAGTGGAACAACTGCGAACAATCACCCGAATCGACGGACTCACACCGCCACAGGATCTGTAACAGTTGGTGGTTGTCGCATCAAAACGTTTTGTCTAGTGCACCGCAGTCTCTTTATTTATAAAAGATAGTCATTGACGATCCCAAAGCTAATACATTGCTTAAAAATATTATAAATTAATATTATTTATTTTATAATTATATTATCTTTTCTGAAAATATCTCACCGTGTAAACTTAAGTGAAGTGAGTTGTCAATAGTGGCAATCCCTAACATCAAATGGAATAAGAGCTTAGTTCAAGCTCACTTCACCTAAGTTTTCAAGCTAAGTTTCGGAATAGATCGGCTGCTATATGCTTTTTATTCGCATTGCAAGTTTCCCGCTGGGTATTCGCTTGTGTGGCCTCAGTACGAGCAATCTTCAGGTAAAATAAGGCTGCTCGAGGCTGTTTCTAGTAGATACGATGCCAAGGCAGAGGTTGAAGGTACCGGGATCATCCTTTTGCCTTTTCAAAATAGCCTAGTTGAAATACTGTATTACTATTGTGCTGTGGCATTACCTGTAAGTAGGACGAGTTTACGTAGGTACTGTTTATAGAGTAACGACGGTGGACAACACCTGAAATACCCGTGGTGAGGGACTGGAATTTATCGTACGGGGAGTTTTTGTACTAAGGATACTTTTGAATTTGAAATAGTTACGATGTGTAGAGGTGAGTCGTCTTCGCAATTAATGGTTGTGGCTTTTTGCGTAGGTAGGTATTGATGAAGTAACTTTTCTGCTTTGTACAGCTTGTTCTTGTGATTAATCTTATAACATTGGGGTCGGATCAGCGCATATACATCATCATTAGAGCAGTAGTGGCCCAGTGGTAACGGCCGCGACTTACGAGTTGTAGGTCGCAGGATCGAACCCAGACAGGTGCTTGAAACATCGTGGGGAAACCGGCATGTCTAAGAATTTAAAAAATCGAAGACATATGACATTTACCAACCCGCACTGGGCCCGCGTGGTGGATTACGGCCCACTTCCTCTCACAGAGAGGAGGCCTGAGTCCCAACAGGGGAACATTATAAGCTGATTATCCATCATCTATACTAATATTATGAAGCTGAAGAGTTTGTTTGTTTGGTTGAACGCGCTAATCTCTGGAACTACCAGTCGGATTTGAAAAATTATTTTTGCATTTGATAGCCCAATTCTTGAGGAAGGCTATATTTAACATCACGCTATGACCTTTAGGAGCCGAGCAAAAAGAAAAAAAGTCGGAAAGAACGCTAAGCAAAAACGAAGTAATAGCGCGGGCAGGCGATGCGATGCCACGGGGTGGGTCGGAGTAACAAGAAATTTCACGCGGACGAAGTCTCGGGTGGAAGCTAGTCATATAAAAAGAAACTAAAACTGCTTTCCTGAAAAAGCAACGACCCCGTTAAAGTATAACTTAATTATTTTCTAAAACACGCACGGTTTCTGCTCAAGATTAGCAAAGAACATTAATTAAAAAACCAATACCTATTGTACAATATACTTTTCATAATTCAACATTAAATCCTAGCAAAATCCATTCCCGGAAAATGACCAGCCATACAATTTTTGGATTATGTGTACAGGACCTCAGATTATGTAGATTATATTGTACGTTTCATTTCAATTAGATTTTCATACACGACAATAGGGAGGGAGGGCCGCATTGTCACGGTGAAAGCCCGGAATTCTCCGGTATCAGACTAATAATTATTTCTATTGTCTTATTTGGCCCGGCTTCCCCACGGGACAATTAAGGGTGAGGTATCAGAATTGTTGGCGTTGCGTGGAATGTTAGCGCTGACCGGAGCTAACTGTTCTAAGTTTTAGTAGTATGGCTTAGTTTTTAGGTGCTAACACGGGTAAAGATAATGTTTAATTTTGAATGTACTTTATTAGTCAGTCGTATTTTAAGAATAACTTAGACATGCTACAGAAAAGTCGTGAGTTCGTACCCAGCCAGGCGCTTTACTTTGAGTAAATAATTTCATCACCACTGCTCTCAAAACGGTAAGGGGCTGTCCATTAATCACGTGAGGGTTGAAAGGGGGGGAGGGGACCATAAAAATCACTAAATATCACAAGGGGGGAGGGGGGGTGTAGTAATATATATCACGTGTATTTATTTTTTCGGCAAACGCGCGATACTGAACTGAAAAGCAGCGTTACGTGTATTTATTTTTTCGTCAAACGTGTACAAAATCGAAAGCGGCTTGTGGCCTTGTGTACTAAAAAATACACGTGATATATTGGGGTTAGTCGTAAACCTCACCACCATGAATCACCAAGGTGGAGTGGGGGGGTTAAAAAATACCAAAAAAATACATAACGTGGTTAATGGACGGCCCCTTAAGGAAAACATCGTGAGGAAACCGGCCTGTCCTAGAACCAAAATTTCGAAGACATGTGACATCTACCAACCCGCACTGGGCCCGCGTGATAGCCCACACCCTCTCGAAGAGAGAAGGCCTGTGTCCCAGCAGTGGGAACATTACAGGCTGATTATGCTACAGGAACACAAGAAAAAAAAACAGTCAATAAAGTATATATAAATAAATAAATAAAATCGTCGTGTTGATCAATACTCGTTCGTTTTTTATATGAGACAAGAGTTAAGTACCAACCAATAAACAAGACCTTTATCCCAGTTACAGATGCCAGCACATCAAGCTACTCAAACTCAAAGCATTTATTTCAATTAAACCATTTACAGGCACTTTTGAATTGTGAAGAAGTCGGTCAGTCAGAAAATATGAAGCTAGTTGCCCATTCCAAAGAGTAGGTACCTATGGAGAAGAACGGGCAAGAAACTCCATGGACACTCTTTTAAATTATATTTTTACAAAAATATTAGTGACATCATTAATGTTGAACTAATAATAATTATATGTGAGAACGATGTAAAAAAGACGTACGCGTTAAAAGCGTCACACTACAATCACGTACTTATAGAATCAGTCAAATTTCTTTAACAGATTTTCTTCAAAATTTAACAGTTTCGGGTAGCTTGATGTGCTGGCGTCTGTACATAATAATTAATACCTAAAATTAATTTTGAATACTTCAGATACCCTAGACTTAATATTAAGTCTCCAGCGTAAACTCTAGTGACAATTTTCGCTTTGGAACGACAAAAGAAATTATTTTAATATAAACAACAACGCCGCCCCTGAATAAGAGTTATTTCAATATTTTCGCCAACTTTGACGAAGCAAAGGGAATTCCTAAATGCAGCGAAATAATTAGTTGCGAAGCTTGCGCGTAGTTCAGGGACATATGAGCTGTAAGTGTGGGCAACAATATTGAAATAAGTGTTCAGACTCGAGATAATCACACCCATCTTCTTAGTTAGACTGGATACTGACTGCAAACTTTTGTGAGAAAAATCTGGTTAACGGTGCAAGTGTGTTATTTCTGCGTGGGCTGCCGTGACGTCATGCTGATAGTGATCTACTTTTATATAAAAGACCAGCAGCGTCCCGCGACTTCACCAGCGTAAGTGTTGATCACGTGGAAATATCGGGATAAAAACTATCCTATCCTATGGACTCGAACTATCTCTATACCAGATTTCATCTAAATCGATTCACCGGTTTAAGCATGAAGAGGTAACAGACAGACAGACAGACACATATTAATAATATTAAGTATTAATAATATTAATACATATATTAATATTAGTATGGATTATGTAGGCCACCTACAAGGAGTTTGTGTGTGCAACTATGCACTGATCCCAGGCTGATGAGACTAAATTATTAATTACAGGACTAAAACCATTTACATACTTTCCTTTTTGAGAGAGAACTTTAGCTTGCAAAGATTATGATTCCATGTGTGTAGGTTCCTGTAAAACTAAACCATTTGAAATTCAGCTAAATATCAACGAGATTTACGGCGAAATCCTTATCATCACTACATAGTATAAAACAAAGTCGCTTTCTCTGTCCCTATGTCCCTTTGTATGCTTAAATCTTTGAAACTACGCAACGGATTTTGATGCGGTTTTTTTTAATAGATCGAGTGATTCAAGAGGAAGGTTTATATGTATAATAATAATAATGTTTCCGTGCGAAGCCGGGGCGGGTCGCTAGTCTTAGATAAAATATACATCCCAATTGCGTAACACACTTTCTTTCACAATCGGTAGGATTTTGAAAGAAATTACTAATCCAATAATTTGTCTCAACGTAAAAACGCAATGACGCTATTGAATTGTCAAAACTTTCATTTTGACAATTCATTGCATTGCAATTAAATTGACAATTAAATTGATTACCTACGTGTTACGCAATTATTCGCCATAGTCCGCGCAGAACTAGTTGGCCGCGCCTTGGGTGAGGACGGGGGTGAGGGCGGTGAGGTTGACTCGTTTTCGCAACGCACGTACTGAGTAATGACAAAGCGCCCCCGCCCCTGCGTCCCACCGCTCACATACCTAAGGTGCGGCCAACTATGTAGTTCCGCGCGGACTATAGTTCGGTACTTCCGCGCTCAGTAGATACCAACTTAGCTAACAATTGCTCATCACACTTTACACCCTTGTGTCTCGTATAAGGGATGCATTAATAATGCAGTGGCGCGACGCGAGACGGGGTACGGTAGCCGTGGCGGATGGTAGCATGGTAGGATGGCAGGATGGTGGCCGCGCCAATCATATTAAAATAACCCCACTACGGCTTATCTCGCACCTCATTGTCGCTGGCTATAGCTCTCTTTATATTTTCGAGTAGTCTGTGGTTTTGTGGATTGTTACCAACATAGACAAGACTGAAATATGTAAATAAACCGGCCAAGTGCGAGTTGGACACGAAGGGTTCTGTACCACATTACTATATTTAAAATTACATTTTTTTTTAAATACATACTTCTATAAAACCCTTTTTATTTTTAGCTTTATTTTTTAAAATTATTAACAAATATTTAATAGTAAATACTTAAACTCAAACTCAAAGCATCTATTTCAATTAAACCATTTACAGGCACTTTTGAATTGTTAAGAAGTCGGTCAGTCAGAAAATATGAAGCTAGTATATACGTATAATAATAATATAGTTTAGTTTATTTATAAAAGTTAAGAAGTAATAAATAGGTAATAGTAGTACACACTCTATGAACATTTCAAGGGTCTACCATTACGGTTCAAAAGGTATAGCCCTGTAACAGACAGACGGATAGACGGACGGACGGGTGGACGGCGGTGCCTTAGTAATAGGGTCCTGTTGGCACGCTTTGGGTACGGAGTCCTAAAAATGCTCAACTATATGATTTTCCCCAAGAGATATTTGGATAAATACCACTATTTCTATAACAACCGTAATAACTTCGTAACTAATCCTAAATCCTTAAGCAGCCGTCCTTTCGACCTAATCACAAAATGGTATTAACTACGAAATTAAAGCGATCCATGTTCCGACGTGGATCACTCCAATTTCGTAATGAATAAAGCCAATACACGAGTAAGAACAACAAAGGTACCGCCACACAAATACCATTCAACAATAAAATGACCCATAAGGATTGACAATGAAAATCATGACAAACAATCCCGAAATTCTCAGAACAGGAAGCAGGGCAAGGAAACTAACGAAATCACGGAGTAATGGCCACACGCAGGTTACCATTGGTATTCCTCTCGTGACCTCGTCTCGTGCCTCGTGAGTCGCACTACGAGCGCACGAGGCATCCAAAGCCTTTGACATCGCCGTAACTGTCACGATGGATGATGACGTGAATTTTAAACAGAAACCCGTGGCAGGCCGTCCTGATAATCAGTGGTGCATTATAGATAAGCCGCTTTTTAAGGAAAGATTAGGTAGGAGCATGTGTGTACGGCGTTGATGAGAGATTAGCGTAAAAAGCTTGTTTGAAGCCACGAAGTAATAATTAAACTTTCCAACGAATATAACTCCGATACGAATTACTTTGATTTTTGTGGATTAAAGTTCCCTTTAATCCACAAGAATCAAAGTAATTCGTATCGCCTTGAGTATTCCAACTCAAGGCGATATTAAAGTCCAGTAGACTTGAAATCTTAATAACGTTTTTTTTTCGTAATATTTTTTTTTATTGTTTATTTTTTATTATTGCAATTTGAATTTGAATTTTATAGTAATGAGTGTTATTTGTTTAATAATTTATTATAATCAGCATGTTTTTTTTTAAATCTTTTGTACGTCAACAACGGCTAGACATAGCGTTCTTTAATAATTACAACATCTGTACCTAACCTACCTATGTTCAACAAATAAAAACATTTGTATTTTGTATTTGTAACGTGTGCAAATCCGCGCCGGACAGTAAACAAATTTATATTTACATAATTTAAAACCTAAAAGTCTTTAAATAATAATATGTAGGTACATACAAGTATATAAAACGGAGGGGAAATAATTTAAGGGCATCAAAAATTCGTCTGCATTGTTGCCTATAGGAAAAATGCCCAAAAGGCTGTCAGCATTGCCACGTTGTATGGCAATGCGGATTCTTTGGCCAAAAAATAGCCCAGCCCTGATCACGTGAAGTGTCGACCAACCGCTTGGCGATGTCTGGTAAAACTAAGTGGGCACTCGGACCCACTAAATAAAGGTTAATAAATAAAACGAGACAATAAAACCTGTTGTGTTAAAACCAGGTTTTGTGAAACTTCTTAGAAGAGATGACTGATAACAGTTAAATCCTACAAGGGCAATCACAACAGAGCTTCAGAATCAGTAAAAAAATTCTCCGAAATACTCGTAGATGTCTATAAAAAATCCGGAAATATTAAGAGGGAAGCTTATTCCCTCTTAATATTTTCGGATTTTTCTTTTTACTGATTAGTATTTTAGGGTCAGGGAAGTTCGAGAAAATTGATATTTCAATGAAATAGTGATTCGATAGGGTTATATTATGAACTAAGAGGGTTGTATTGATAATTTTAACGGCTATAATTAGTGTAAATGCATACTTGTTACGGTTACGAATCATGTTTTGCTCAGCATACAATTTGTCACTGACCTGCAAATTGCAAAAAAAACCTGTTGAATAAGGCCTCGGAGTCGATGTAGTTCAGAATTTATTTCATAAGACGTTTAGTTAGTTAGGTACTAAGCGTCTTATGAATGAAATTCCAACCTGCATCGACTCCTCAACAAACAGCTACCTGAATTTCGCGGGCTTCCCTGGCGCTTCCCTTGTAAGGAGCAGACCTAATTACCACACTCATTAAATTACGAATCATCTTCACACTCATAACGAATTTAAGTCACAGGAGGATATTAAGTATTCTTTTATCGTTCACTCCCGATTTGAAACTTGATTAGCCTCGATAAATTCGACAAAGGGAATTACCGGATCAAAGGAGATCCTAATTCTGATAAAGGTCTTGTCATTTGATTAGGGCTCGATTTGTCACTGAATTTGTAAATTTATGTCTGATTGTAATTTCTGTAAATTTCAAAGATATTTCTGGCGATATCATTGCTGCCATTGATAAATAAGAAATGAAAATTTTTAGTAGGGTCCTGGTGATTCATTTTCACTGTCATAGCAACAAATCTACTTGACGTTTCATCATCAATATGTTTCCACGACTAGTTTTACGATATTATCACTCATGTCGTTATGTTAAGGTGAATGTGCAGCTGATCCTGCCAAATTTCATAAAATAAATAGAATATTTCATATGAAAATTCTTAGGTGGCACAAATTTCACAAATTTGACGATTGATATGAAACTGATGATTATTATTCGGCAATTATATTTTTCTTAAAGTCGCGAATCGCATTTCGATCAACATACGATGTAAAACACAGCTGCAATTTGCAAAAACCCAAAAAATTAAATTTGGCGGGCCCATCTTACGCGGTCAAATTGTCTTTCAACAGTATGCTATTGCAGTATTTAAACTTTTAAAAGTTATCGGTAAAGCAGGATTAAGGCTCCTGCAAACAGGCGCGACACGCGACGCGAATCGCGCGCGACACAAAGTCACCGCTCGTTGCGCGACTTGCGGTGCCTTTGTGTCGCGTGTCGCGTCGCGCCTGTGTGTCGCGTCGAGCCTTTAGAACTCCGCCATTTGATTCAGTAAGTAGAATATTATCGTAGTTCTGGAGCAGGCGTAGCTTTATCCATAATGTCACCCGTTATGCGAAAAATAAGGTGTTTTTGTTTCCACTGTAATCATTAATTCGCCCAGCAGTACATCCTTACGACAGGCGTAAAAATAAGTACTGTATTAACAAAACATAAAAAAATAATCCATTTGTGAAAAGTGGGTCAGATGTTGTGAAGGAACAGGAAAGGTATGACGAGACAGCAGGCAAGGCCCCATTAATCTATGGGATTTGCTGTGTCTTAGAGACGTCGAGATTCTTCCAAGAAAAATATTACGCTTGACATTAAAAAGTGCTGTTCGTAATTTGGGCTCGGTGCTAAGGTACTATGAAATATTGAAAATAATAAACATAAAGACGTAATATAGAGGTATCTGATCCATAATTACGGCTTTAATTCGCAAAGTTTTTCTATGGCTTCCTAACTACCTCTTAGCTCATTATATAATTTGCGCCATTTTTTCCCCAAAATTACCCCCCCTCCCCTTTTTTTCCCCTGGTGCCTATAATGTTTTCCACTGCTGGGACACAGGCCTCCTCTCGGTGAGTGGGAGTGGGCCGTAATCTACGATGCGGGCCCAGTGCTGGTTAGTGAATGTCACATGTCGTCTTCGATTTTTTTGTTCTAGGACATGCCGGTTTCTTCACGATTTTTTCCTTCACCGTTTTGAGAGATGGTGATGAAATAATTTGCTCAAAGTAATACGCTTGTCTGAGTTCGAACCTACGACCTACACGTTAGTCGCTGTTGTTACCACTGAGCCACCACTGCTCCCTATTTGATCATTACTTTTCCTGAAAATGTATCTTTCAAAACAATCCTAGTGCTAAGCAAAAAGTATAATTTATCAAGAAAGTTTCTCTACATACAGTTATACTATATATCCATAGTTATAATCTCTTTATTATTCCCATTAGATTTAAGCTAATAATTTTGCCTAAAACTTTATGAATTAGATAAGCACTAGAATTAGCTCTTCATAACACCTACGAGTTTCAAAGTAACTTTGAAAAGGGTTTTTTAATACAGTTGCTCAAAAAGTGGCGTATTGCAGGGACGTATAGCGTTCGGGATGTGGGCTATTACATATTCGTGCTTTTTTTTTACCTTTCCCGAACTCGTGCGTTCTCTTTCCCAATTGTCAAAATAATGTCTATTAAAAAGAAAAACCAACCATGAAGTTTTTACTAAAAATATTCATAGAAGTTTTTATGATTCATGCAAATACGTATATTTCTAAAAAGAAGCTACTAATTTGTTTCAATATCAATTTAATGATTTGATTGAATGAGTTAGGTTAGGTTTAATTTAATTTCATCTCATTACATTTCATTTTCATTTCATATCAATAATAAAATTCTACTGAAGACTTGGCTGTATGGGCATAGTTCCCTTTGCCTACCAGAATGGGTGAAGAAAAAAAATCTCTGCTTATATTCTACGGTCGGCGCCATTAGTTAGTTGAGTTTATTGTGTTTTTATTATTTTATTAAATTGCTTCATTTTTTCGCAACTGTATTAAAAATAGTCGTTCAGTACACGTGCGAAACCGTCATTGCAACTTGTTCCGACTGTCAACCCTCGCCTTCGGCTGCGCCTCGGCTCGGGTAGACATTTGTCGGAACTCTTTGCAATGACAACCTTTCTGCACTTGTAATGAAATATACTATTACGCATAGGTAACTTTGGAAGCTTCGGAATACAGTGTACCTACGTGGCGCTCTCTCTCGGAAAGATTAGAAAGTAGGGAGTTCCCTCGGGAACAAGGGAGCGAGGAGGATAGAAGGGTTTTAGTTCCGGCGTTTGAACATAGATGGCGTTAAGATAAAAATCAGTGTTAACGTCTACGAGCGTGGAAATACTTTAAACAAAAATATCAAGGGGGTAGTGAGGCATCTATCGACATAAACATACTAGTAAAGTAACTTAATTAAGTACCAAATTTTATTTATGTTTCCGTACTTATCCCTTTTTTGCAGTATCTTCGATTTGTCACTAGGTAGAGGTAACACGTCTTTGCAGGAAAAAACAAATAAAGCATAAATAATACCTTAATACCTAATCAAAGAAAATTACTGTATTTAGGCTCCCGCAGACGGGCGCAACGCGACTCTTGTAGAACAATTTCTATGAAAACTTCATGAGAATTGTTCCAAAATCGCGGCGCACTGTCGCATTCTGACCTACAGTACCCGGCGATAAATATTGCACATCGACCTTTGGAAAGAGACAATCGGCTAATTTCGGCTTCGTACAGCGTTATCTCTGTCGCACGAAATACAAACAGTCCGGTATCTATTAGGAGCTGTTAAAACAATTATGATTTGCTTCTTTTGATAATTATTTTTATTCTTTGTATAAAATACACCAATTTCCAAAGGTTGTGCAATATTTATCGCCGGGTACTGTATAATGTTCCTACTGCTGGTAGACAGGCCTCCTCTCAGTGAGCAGCGAGTCAATCTAAAAAATAATAAACTTTAATCTAAAAAATGTTTTATTCCCAAATAGGATCTAGTTACTTGTAGGACAGCCGTTTCTCATTTCATTTGCCATTATGAAGGTGTCACAGATCAAGAGTCGACACCTAAAGGGTGAATCTCAGTGCAATCTCGTCATTTCGTGCGACAGAAAGACAGACTGACTTGTTTATTAAATGTGTGCACGATATTCCTGACATCACTTTTATTAATCCGCCATTTTGTTTGACTGTTGCAATGTTTGTGTACCTATAAGCCTAGAAATATATAGTTAGATATTTGTAGGCTTCAATCATGTTAAAATACAGACATAACTAGCAATAAGTAGATGTGTCTGTATCGATATTCGTGGTCTGTATTATAGCATGATTTTATATTGTATAATGATTGGGTATTATAAAACAAAAAGCAGGTTGCATTTAATCCAAAATCTCCTCGTGATGAAACTGAATGCCAAAAAAACACAACTCATCCCAATTTTTTGGGTAAAGAATCATGGCAACATTGTCATACAACGTGGCAATGCTGCCTGCCTTTTGGGCACTTTTACTGTAGTCAGCGATGTGGACAAATTTTTTGACGCCCTTTGATTTATTTCCCCTCTTTAAGTAGGTACAGACGCCAGCACATCAAGTTACTACAACCTGTCAAATTTCTTTAATAGATTTTCAACTTTATCGCTAGAATATAAGGTTCAAAGTTGATTGGAAAAATTTGACATCGAAAATGTCAAATTTTTCCAATCAACTTTGAACCTTATATTCTAGCGATAAAGTTGAAAATCTATTAAAGAAATTTGACAGGTTGTAGTAACTTGATGTGCTGGCGTCTGTACTTGTACGTACATGTTATTATTATAAGACTGTTAGCTTTTTAAATTAGGTTCGTAAATATAAATAAAGACCTGTTACTTATCCCTTACTCTTGCTGATTTCTTGCTGTAAATCTGTACTTACAGGGCATAGTACCTACTAGCTAAATCTGAACCCCATCTTTGGTGTTATCTTGACACTGAGTAGCTCAACTATGATAAATGTGATCACAAAACCATTCGCCAAGCATTCAGTCATACCTAGCTGGCTCGTTCCAAAAATAATATTCTCTAACATTATTTTTATGACGACTATAAGCAGAAAGAAAACGAAAGAAAGAAAATGCGTTTATTTTACGAGGTGAAAAAAGAAAAAACATGACGTAAATAAAAAAAAAAACACTGGCACTCCGGTAGTGCCGACAGAAGTGAAAACTTGAACAATTACGAGTGTATTTTGTGAATCGTCTTATAAACAAAACACGCGTGTTAAGGTGTGTTCCTTATTTTATAGGGTTTTTTGCAAATCAGGTATGATGACCAAAGTGACTGGTTTATTCTTCTCGTGAAAGGAATTTATTCAGATTTGCTCGTCGTCAGTTATATATCCGTGGTTCAGCGCCATCTCGTCGTTGTTGGATGAACTACGTAGTTAGTACGCGAGACCTACGTAGTTAGTACGCGAGGCCCTCGTAGTTCTTCCCGATGTGCATAGATGGCGCTGTCCTCAACAACGCGCGTCTTACGTTTTACATCTGACGTTTTACGTCTTACGAATTTTCGATCAGGGTCACGTGACCTGACGCGAATTTAGAAGTTTTTACCCATTCCAAAAAAAGTACACAGCGCCGCTAAAGAAGTTTTCACTTCAAAAAAACGCAAACAAAAAAGAACAAGCAACAACAACAACAGCTTGAAATAAGAGTAGCTATTTACTGCTATTTTGAAGATGAAAACTTCTAAACACAAATAAACTAAACTGCCCGTCATTCATTTGGATAGTAGCTGGCTAGGTGTTGTGTTTTACAATCATATGCTGAACATTATAAAGAAACGAGTAGCTCCAAAAAAAAAGACAAAATGCTCTAAACAAAAATAAACATTGCTCCATATCCTAAGGGCGTGTAAATTTCATCTCCTAACCTAACCTGTGTAAAAAAATGCAATAAAAAGTTCACACACGTGCCGAACCCACGTTGTTCCCTTGTTAAATGCGTTCGGGAGTTGTCGGCGATTGTCGGATTCCACATGGCGTTCGCTTTATTTTGTGTTCTTTCATTATGCGGTTACACAAAACAAAAAATGCCGACTGTTTCAAAAAGTTGGGAATATTTTGAAAGGTTGAATGAGCTTCAGCATTGACACAGTTTAAAAAAACCGGTCAAGTGGGAGTCGGACACGCGCACTGAGTGTTCCGTTCTTTGTAGGTATGTAAATAGTTTATCACGGTTTTTTTTTTAATGTACCTACCTACAAATTTACGGTTTTCAGATTTTTTCCTTTACTTGTGCTACATCATCTTGCTTCTTGCCAAATTTCATGTTTCTAGGTCAACGGGAAGTACCCTATAAATTTTGATTCCCTTGAGTGTCGAAATATACGTTTTTTGCGACATAAACGGCCGTATCTTTTTTTACGTTAACTTAGATGTTTGATTTTTTCACAATTTCAAGGGACTGTAGAGCTGAGTATATGGTTTTAATTTCAAGTTGATACCTTTACGCGTTCCTGAGATAAACGGTCTTGACAGACAGACATACGGACGGACGGATGGACAACAAAGTGATCCTATAAGGGTTCCGATTTGTTCCTTTTGAGGTACGGAACCCTAAAATTTGTGTCAGCAATCCGTTTTTTTTTGGCCCTGTTATACATGGTACTTACGCGGGGTCAAAATATATGGAACTACATTTTTTCTTTTTGATAACCGATGAAAGACGTCTACGCTAAGGTGCCTAGAATAAATTGTGCTGAATTCATGGTTACAGTTTGCGCGTCGATGTCCATCACAAGATGCTGTCACCCTGTATTTTTATCTATGGGGTGAATTAAAAGAGTCTACACAATAGGGGAACAGGGCCATCCAAAAGCGCGCTGGGTTGACGATATCGTCAAAGTCGCGGGAAACCTGGATAAGAGACACACAGAACAGGCAAGTGTGACAGAGGAAAGGGGAGGCCTATAATATACCCAGCAGTGGGTGATTCCGGACTAAAATGATGATGATGATGACATCATCTGGTGTTGTCCTGGGAAGGTAGCCTTATCATCGGCAGAAAATGATTCCAGGCTAGCTTCTCTTTTCACTAAATCAAGACCACACATATGCCGTCTCGAAAAATTGGGGCATTTTTGTACTACTTCTAAAATGATTCTCAAAAGTTACTCGTCGACACTATCTGCATTTCTAAACGGCTCACAATAACTAACACGGATCGTCCATTGGGACTGTGCCTGACATTTAGTCTAATGTCTAACCTCCGATATTCTCGAGGGGAGACGTGAAAGGTTAGAGTAGAGCTATGAGTAATGGCTATAATAATATCTCATACTGCTGAATATCAAATAAAAGAACAATTTTCTTTAGAAGATAACTAATATGGTTTCGTCCCCAGATATATCCATGCACTGAACATCGGATCCAGTAGTTAGAGCTAAGAAGGTGGTTTGCAAATTGAAGAGTACCAGCTATTGACCATTCCTGAAATATTCTTAGATTTCAAATTGATAAATTTTCGACATTAACCTAAGTAGCGAGTTAACTTTTAGAGTAAATGATTGGAAAAATATCTAGGTTTAACTAATCTGCATTCGCGATTTATTAGCCAAAAATGTAAACAAATATGATTTTATGGAAAAATAACTTTTAATTCCTACACAATAAAGTTCAGTTTACGCTACAACTGCAAACATTTTTATAACTTACTTTATGTCTAGGTTTCCTCGCGAGGTTTGCCTTCGCCGCTGACAGTGATGTCCAAGGTAAACTCATAAAATACATTTATGAACTAGTTACTAGAAAATTTATAAAAAATTCCGAGAAAATCCAAATTTTGCAATAAATTACCAGCGTTGTGTCATCGCGCTTCTTTCTTTTCTATGCAGCCCGACAAAGACCGTGCTTTAGGTCATGTAGTCGCCTTAATAGATTTTGTCACCAACGCCACCACACACGGTGTTCAATAGTTACTTAATACTTAATCCGAAGTACGCCAGTTAAGTGGGTAGCTTTAAACTTGTTAATTAAGTATGGCACAAAGGAGAGTTAAGTGTTCGTTGCTAACCGCACGCCACTTGAAAATTTACCATACCAACTTGTGTTGAGCCAGTGGTCGAGTATAGTGCAACTTGCAAGGACATTGTTATTGGGAAATCGGGACATTTTAGAGACAATAATATAACACCTCGTCCGTATTCCCCGAAGATTTAAGCAGATGTGTACCTATGAACACCCACATTTCACCATTTATGTTTAAGGGGCCAGGACAGGACAGGACAGGACCTAAAGACAAAAAACGCAAGTTTTAGAAATAATAAAAGTATATGATCGACTACAGTAAACAAAATCAGAAAAATATATGATATTCTTCAGGATATATATACAAGGTAGATAATATGTTGAAAACATCAATCAATCATACTCAGTCTATAATGTTCCCACTGCTGGGACACAGGCCTCCTCTCGGTGAGAGGGACTGGGCCATAATCCACCACGCAGACCCAGTGCGAGTTGGCAGATACATAATACAACTAACTATAATACAACTTTGTTGAAAACATAATACAACTAATTTCATACGATAGAAAAAAAAGTTACCTCTAAAAACTTTCTTTTTACAATAAGAACCATACTAATATACATACAATCATTCTTAATTTTTGTCAGATTATTCTACAAACAACATACTAAAATACTAGTGTTTTAATTTTTTTGTCCAAACAATAGATTATTAAATAATTGCTTCATATTTTGCAATAAATTACCAGCGTTGTGTCATCGCGCTTCTCTTTCTTTTCTAAGCAGTCGGACAGTGACGGCGTTTTAGGTCATGTAAGCCCCTTAAGACCCAAGTGATATTAGAGTGAGCCTATTGCCATCAATCGGGCACAGATACATACTTTGTATTAGAACTAACTTCTGCCCGCGTCTTCGTTCGCGTGAAATTTCACCGTCCCCCTATTCACCCTCTTTTTTTTTCTAGACATCGATGTTACTATGGATTCAATACATAGCTCTGAACCCCTAGGCTTGAGCTGAAATAATTCGTCGGTAATATAAAAAAAAATGATCTGTTACATACATTTTAACCGCGTAGGTATTGCCCGTTTATATGGAGATTTTTTTATTATAACCGTTGAATAATGTCTACGCGGTCTAGAATCACGTGCTGAATTAATGGTTTAGAGTTTGCGCGTAGATATCCCGCCAGCCTGTATAAATTGCCATATCTATAAACCAATACCAATATGATTTTGTGCTAAAGGAAACGAAGTCTTAACGAGTGATTTATTTAAAACTTCGAAAGCTCGATTGTATGTACATTAAAATAAATAATGATCGAACCCAAAAATAAATTATAAAAACCCGGTACGAACACCAAAACTCAAATCTGGTCCGACATGGGGGTAATTTGTAAATTATTTCTGGCGTACGCGTACGCTACGCCTATTAGGACATCTTGATAGCTGTCTGTCGACTTCTTTCAACGTCTGTTTAAAAGCTACTGTTAAACAAATAATATTTAATATCATTATCAAAAACACATACAAAATTAAACCTTAATTCGAACACATAGGTGGTGTTCGAAATTTATTGAACGGTAGATTTAAAATTGTCGAAGCCTCAACGAGTATTTATGGCACCAAAGCACCATTTTACGTTGACCTTCATTACTTTCCCTTCATTGCTATAAAACAGACGGTCTCAAACGGTTTGCCCTAAAGTTACATGGGTCATTTTACACTGGCGGTTGGCCCGTTCGAAACCATTTTGTTATGATGGCGGCATCAAAAGCGCAGGATAAACGCTAACTTATTTTTAAGTGGTAGATATGCAAGTTATTTATGGTGGATCGGAAGCAAAATGCCATGTTCAATCTATAGGTTGATTTATTGGAGGGAAATTATCGTTTTGGATAAGTATTATTATTTTTGTTTAAGGAAGCTGATATTTTTGGCCGTGTATAGGCATTTGGGCTTCATGGTATTAGTATATATATATATTCAACATTAAATGAAGTAATTAGCGCTATTCTTGGAGCCATAAACTTTCACCCACTTGAAAAAAATATGTAAAACAACCTTTTCCAAACCAGTGTTCATAGAATCCATAGAATAAAACAGGAAAAATAATATTATAATATACAGGAAAAATGATATTATAATATAACCATTATTCCCTTTTAATAAACGTTAAAATATCACCCACCCTTTCTATAACCAAAGTGATTCAGAGCAAGTTCCTAAAAATATCATTGTGTAGTCTGAAATCATATCGTGAATAAAGCGATCTAGTTTTACATTTCGTATTAGTTTTTAGTACCAATATGATTTGTATAATATTGAGTTCAAATCCTATTACACAGTGGAGCCAGAGCCTTCCTCTTACCGACTAGAGTTACTACCACACTAATCACACTAATATTATAAAATCGAAAGTTGGTGAGTGTGTGTGTGTTTATATGTTTGTTACTTCTTCACGCTCAAACGGCTGGACCAATTTTTATAAAACTTTGTATGACGATAGCTGACACCCTGGATTCACATATAGGCAATTTTTTTATCCCGATATTAAAATAAACATACACACGCCTAAGTACAATATAAGCCCCACATATCCCGCTATCACTTTCGCGGTCTGCCACAACTGTTGGTCTCCTCAGCAAGGAACGAAGTATTACTTGTAGCCTGCATTATCCCACTGCTGGGGCTCTCCCCAGCAGTGGGATAATGCATCGAAAGAGCTGAAAGTCATGGGGATAGGCCTCTGCCTATCCCCGTGACTTCCAGCTCTTTCGATCTAGGGCTAAAGTGGACCACTGGTCGTTTGTTTCCTCCAGCTCATCCCTCCATCATCTACGAGGCTTGCTGCGACGCCTTCTAGCTGTTTCAGGGCTCCACGTTGTGGTTTTTGTGGTTACTAAGTCCCTATTTTTACATTTCACAATTTCCTCAACTTCTCCTGTCTGACCTATTACATAACCAAAACATCGCCAGACCGATACATCAATACTAAGAGCAAAATCGATAGGTCGGTGCTGTGTTTGTGTGGTTGACAGTGCAATTATCATCCTTTGATATATTACTACGGCTCCCAGATAATATCTAATGGTTAATTCTCTATTAACAATACCATTTGTTTGTACGTCAACGTGTTGAAACCTAATTGCTTATTGATGTTTTCGCGTTGGTTCATTAATTAGTAGGTATTATGTCATGCAGTTTTGCATTTTGGCATAGTTTTATTGGCAAAATCCACATGAATCTGAATAAAACCTCGCTGAACTGAAGTCAGCTGTTCCATATATTTTGACCAATATGTCTATCAAACAATATCAACAACTATATTTATATAGCGTCATCCACGAAGACGCGCCCCACTCTTCTTCCTAATCGCTTACAGTACAAGTGCGCAACATTCCGCTAGTGTTTTAGTTTTGTCGATACACAGTAATTACTTATTAGTGAGTAATTAGTGTGTATAAAAAAAACTAAAACACTAACGGAATTAAGTGGCTTACAGGACCTAAACACAAAAAAACGCAAGTTTTAGAAACAATAAAAGTATATGATCGCCTACAGTAAACAAAATCAGAAAATATATTGTATGTAATATATAGTGTATTGAAAACATAATACAACTGATTTGATATAATAGAAAAAAAAATCATGAAGATACCTCTAAAACTTTCTTTTTAAAAATAAACACACTAACACATACATTCTGATTTTTTGTCAGATTATTCTACAAGCAACATACTCACTAGTGTTTTAATTTTTTTTGTCCAAACAATAGATTTTTTGTAAATAGATAATTACTTCATAATTATTTTACAATAAATTACCAGAATAGGGAATATGCATGATTTTTTTTTATTTAAAAAACATATCCTCATTCATGTAATAAACAGTTTAGTAAAACTGTTTTTCGGATAACTATGAAATTAAAAAGATATGAGCCATCGAAGATTTGTTTCTATCTCTTTCTCGCAAAACGAAATTTAACACGGAGTTTATTTATGGCCGTAGTGACATGTGACGTCACAGTCTATGTCGGATCTCTCTGTCTAATTGGTGTGTAATCAATACCTAGTTTCAAATGCTCATATCGGCCGTGTTTCTTGGCCGATTTTAATTTTAATTTCACTTTTTGTCATCTCTACTACGGTAGGTATTTTCATATTTTGTTAATAAATGCCATGAAAAAATTCATGCATATTCCCTATTGTGTCATCGCACTTATCTTTGTTTTCTGTGCAGTCAGACAGTGACCGCGCTTTAGGTCATGTAAGGCCCTTAACTAGCGATAACTACTAGCGATTAGTAAGAAGAGTGGGGCGCGTCTTCGTGGATTGCGCTATCTGTAATTTTGAATGAAACCGCAGACTTTTTAAAATAACCAACGAAGAGTTTCAACGCTAGGGAGTGTAGATTCATGTGCTGAATTCATAGTTACAGTTTGCGAGTCAATGTACCTTGAATCAAAAAATTATCAACACCTACTTAAACGAAATTAAGTCTTATTCCATTGAAAATGAAGTTTATTTCCAGAATATCAAACAAAAAAATAAAACATACAGTACGCAGTACTAACTGCGTTTATTATTTTTTTCGCTCCCAGCTGAACCTAAAAAGGCAAAACATACACACATAAATTACCGCGTATTGTAACGAAGTTCAAAGAGGTAATAGCAAACAAATGCGCGCCAAAAACAATAAATCAAAATGGCTGAATAACGAGCGACGGACGGTGGCGAACGAAACTTTAATTTCGTTCGTTCATGAGTGCACTTTACTTGAAACATTTCGAATTACTAACGGTTCTCGTTCATTTGTTTAGACGTTTGTTTTTTCTTGAATGAGATGTGATTTTGTTTCCATCAATGTCTACTTACAGAGCGTGCCACGTAAGAAGAGACTTGACCCCGCCTCCCCCGCCTCTTTCCGCCGCCCCTATGACGTCCGGTCCCGTCCCGCACTCAGACCTCATACCGCCAAAGATACCTAAAATCGTGTACTGCGCATGTCAAACCACGTGGTGTGTCAAGTCTCTTCTTACGTGGCACGCACTGTACTTTTCGTTGAATGTGTGATGTAAATAAGTAATTCCATGGGTCAACACAAAATTATAAGCATTCATACACATTAGTCACTAAAGTATTATCACCAATGTAAATATGTATAAAGTAAAAGTGCGCAGTGCTGCACACCTCTACCCTATTTCAAGTTAAACAAATATCAACTTTTTCCAATGATGATTAAGTTGATTTCAGAGTGACTAGCACTATTGACAAAGTTATAAAAATGTTTAAAGTTGTAGCGTAAACTGAACTTTATAGTGTAGGAATTAAAGTTATTTTTCCATTAATTCATATTTGTTTACATTTTTGGAAAATATATCGCGAATGCACGATAGGCTAAAAAGACATCTGAAAGCGCGTTGTAATTGCGTAACACAATATCAGTAGCAATGGGTTTCATTTTGACAGTTCAACAACATTCATTGCGTCATTTGCTTTGTTGAACAGACACATTTTTCAAACATATAAAGCAATGGATTAGCTATATCCTTCAAAATGATTCAGATTGAGATTGATAGTGTGTTTAACAATTACGGTGCGGGGATTTGTCACGGGGCGGCGCCGGCGGCGGTCCTCTCATTTATATAGCAAGGACATACTCGTAGGTACTTATGCTATTATAGATACAGACGCCAGCACATCAAGCTACCCGAAACTGTCAAATTTTCCCAATCAGCTTTGAACCTTATTCTTTAACGATAAAGTTGAAAATCTATTAAAGAAGTTTGACAGCTTTGTAGTAACTTGATGTGCTGGCGTCTATACTATTTTAACTTTCAATATTTTCCACTGCTGGTCAAAGGATCCGACACGTTTCTGTATTTTGAGTCTCTCTTACAAAATTGCAGAAAAAAGAACTCATTGAATTTCCCGGAACCGATAGTACCACCGGCTGCAGTCCGGTGCAAACACTTCCCGGTACTTCAGGACACGCGGCACACAGCATTAACCCGGACACTGCGTCATAGATCGTTTTTAACACCCCTAAATGGTGTACAACAAACTCCATCCCTTCGGCGACAATAGAATGCTTTTCAAAGACACCCTCAACTTTTCTTTCGCGAACTTTCCTTTAGATTTTCACTCTTGAAGTTTGATGTTCGAAAAACTTTTGGTAATTTTATTTTTCGGTTTGCGACAGTGGAACGTTGCTTTTAACAAGTTTTGAAGGAACTTCCAAATGTGTCTTGAAGGTTTTTTGTGCCTAGGGCGGAATGCGTAATTCTGGAGGCAGGAACGTGGCTGCCTACACGTTTTCTCTCAGATAGATACGAATAATCTCTTGGCTTTTTCATTTATAGGGATTACGTGGGTGGATTCTGATTTGAATTGAAAATTGCAAATGGCATTTGGGTTGGTTTATTATTGACTTTTAAAATACTCCAACCTTGAGACGCAAATTAGTCTGCTTTTATGTAGATACGTAACTGTTACTACAGCTGAAGCATCCTAACCTGTTTCAAATAATGACCATCTAAATACAAACCAGTTGACACTGTGCCGACAAAGTTGTGCTCACACCAATATGACAATTTGACACAGAAATACGACGGAACCAGCGATCAAATATTCAATTCAGTTCCGGATTCATATTGCGATGCAAATTACTCTCCGCCGGCGTCAATTGAGAGTTGAGACTAAATAAATATTACATCAAAGTCTGTCACACAATTGTGACATACGGACGGGCAATTCATCGAACCTACGAGTTAGACGCATGGTTAGATAATTACAGGGAAGCGCATTATTCATTGCTCTACATACATATTGATGGTTACTTTATTTATTTTTTTATGTCAACATAGATTGGGACCGCGGAAGGCGTACGAGGGGCCAAAGCCAACTCGCAGAGTCCTCTGCCCTTGGCCATAGACAATTTTAAATGGTCTGAGGCACCAACCAACGATTATTCCTGTATGCACTGTGCAAGTGCACATAAGGACAACCCCCGGTTGTTGTAGAACTGTTGCAGAATTTGGAAACAAAAATAATTATTGAACTGTGGGTTTGAGTGGCTAAGATGGACTGGTTACCAAAAACTATGGAAACTATGGTCCTGCCTAACCAATGTTCAGGCACAGACGCCAGTACATCAAGCTACTATAATCTGTCAAATTTCTTTAATAGAATTTCAGCTTTATCGCTATAACATAAGGTTCAAAGTTGATTGAGAAAATTTTACAGTTTCGGGTAGCTTAATGTGCTGGCGTCTGTACATTTATAATAATCCTAACTAATATTATACATGCGAAAGTAAGTTTGTTTATTACCATACCAACCAACGTCAACCAACCACCAACGCCTTAACATGCTTTCCGAGGCACGGAGGGGTCTTGGTATGTAAAAATTGTCACCCATCCAGGGAACAACCGCGGCAAGCGTAGCTTAACCTGATCGATAGACCCGTGCGGCTGTTATTATTTAGCCATAAGACCCCACAATGTTATGAGTCAATAACTAATATTATTGAGAACTGCAGTGAACATTAGCGTCATAAACTAATACGTTTACATGGTACTTGCAGGTCTGATAATTATCTCTTTAACCTGGTATTTCACAGCCTTCTGCTCGTAATGAAAATTGACGCTTATGATATAAATTTTCATTTGATATGTGTATACTAGCAGCGCCCCGCGGTTTCGCCCACATAAGTGTCAATCCCGTGGGAAATGTATCTAATCTATCTCTCTGCCAAATTCCATCGAAATCCGTTCGGTGGTTTAGGCGTGAAAAGGTAACATACAGACAGACAGACAGAGTTACTTTCGAATTTATAATATTGGTATGGATGTGGTTTTTATTGGACATACCGGCCAGAACGCCCATCATTCAAAAAGTAATAAGATATTGTGATTCCATCTAAAAATAATATAGCAAAAATTAAATGCTCTCTAAACCAATCTCCCAGTACTTCACAGGCACTCGTCCCAATTCCCGTCACATTTGCATGTGAAAGCCATAACTTTGTGACACGGAAAATTTAATCTTTTTGCTAATTAAATGAAGACTTACAGCTGACCTAAATAAATGAGACCGTAGCCATTTTAATTGTGTTTTTTTTTTGTTTGCAGGTACGTGGCTTTTGTGGGAGTTTGTGAGTGTGTTTGTTTGTGTTATAGAAAAGTGTTTACGTAAATAAACCATGTTACCTAAATGTGACGAATATATTTTGTTCACCTTTCAATAAGAATGTTGTGAACTTGTGAATGCCTATAAGTTATGTATTTCTACAGTATTGAAGACTCTTGATTACCTATTGTTTCTATACTTGTAAATATGTCGTTGGTAAACACTTTCTTTTTACAATAAAAGCCATACTAATATACATACATTCATTCAGATTTTTGTCAGATTTTTCTACAAGCAGCATACTAAAATACTAGTGTTTTATATTTTTCGTCCATACAATATATTTTTTGTAATTAAATAATTGCTTCATATTTTGCAATAAATTACCAGCGTTGTGTCATCGCGCTTCTCTTTCTTTTATATGCAGTCTGACAGTAACCGCGCTTTAGGTCGTGTAAGCCCCTTAAATACGCCCGGGTGTCACCATTGCCAGGATTGCCCAGAGGACACGGTGGAGCATACGTTGGAGGTCTGCCCCGCTTAGGCGGAGCACCGCCGTGTCCTCGTAGAGGCGATCGGCAGGGGCGGCGACCTCTCGCGTCCGGGCCTGGTTCAAGTCATGGTCCAGGGCGAGAGGGAGTGGGGGGCAGTCGCCTCCTTCTGCGAAGCAGTCATGCTAGCGAAGGAGGCGGCGGGACGGCTGAGGGAGAGAGCCTCCCGTCCCAGCCGCCGCGGGAGACGCTCCGGGCGTCGGGAGCCGCGCGACGACTCCCAGCCACCGTAGGCGCGGGCCTGCGGGCGGAGAGTAATGGGCAGCTCACCGTCCGATCAGGACCAGGCCTGTGCCAGACGGCGTGTACGTGTTCCTCGCGCGCCTCAAAGAGATGTCAGCATCATCCGAAGGGGCACGTCAGGGCCGAAGCCTACCGGATCAGCGGGATTGTCCGAAAGGGTTACCGCTGGCCCGGAACATAAAGGGCTAAGGAAGGAAGTGGGTTTTAGTCAGTAAGTGTCTGACACTCCCTTCCACCCCACCCAGAGCGGGAGGGGTCATTTGATGAGTTCCCATCCTGAAAAAAAAAAAGAAATGGCTCCTTAAATAAATAAATGTTCAAGCAGTTACTACATAGTTCTAATGCTTTGCTCAGATTACACATCACTGAATTACCAATAACATTACTTTAAAGTGTAACACTAACTTATAGACACAATTAGGTAAGTAACTAATGACATGGTAACCACAATTATATTAGTGACATTTAAATATTATCTTCAGAATAGCCACGAGTGAATCAGAATACGAACCATTAACACACTTCCTTCTTGTTATAATTTCACTGAACTATATCACTTCGCGTCCTGTCACTTTTTCTATCAACAACCACATTTAAAACAAACATCAAAGCCCACATTGTAAAGCTATGCGGAGTTCAGAAAACTATAAGAGAATGTACTAGGAAAGCATTTTACCGAGAATCGCTAAGAAGCTTCCCACCATCTTCGCAGAGACATAAAGCTTGCTGCAAGGACAGCTATGCACTCAGGACTTGTCTCCTCGTACCAGGATAACATAAACAACTAGGAAACTAGCAAACAAATTGACAACGACCTTATTACTTCGCAGGATAGAATGACTTTTCATTGACACAATTTTTCGCAGTAGTAAAATTTTCACTGTCTTATTGTCACCCGTACCGACTTGAGTTTGCAGGTTCTAAATACGTTTTTCACCTTTATTTCCTTGCTCATAAAGTTTACGACACATGTTTAGGTTACCTAATGTTATAGGTCGTTATAGTTTATGGCATATTAAAATCCTAGTACTACTTATTTGTTCTATCTTGAGATCTGATGGCCGGGAAAAATTGCATCGTCAACGTTTTGATGGACGGTTAAATTCTTTATATTTTACTATAATTAAAACACGCTATTCTCAAGACTAGTGCTACTCTTAAATGTCCGCTAAAACATGGTCTTTCAGCAGTCATCTTTACAACCACAATAATTTATTACTTTAATGGCTTTATTATATAATCAATTCCCGTTACTTCGAGAGCAACAATGTCTGAATTAAATTGCACGTATTGAAACAGCAAATCAAATCAATGCTTTTTAAAACACACACTTCGTTCTCCACAAAGCAAAGACTGCAAAGAACCCATTTAAAAATAGAACCATTAGACTCAAACGTATCAAAAACGACTAAAATAAAAACAAATGAAAGATGTCTGCCCCCGTCTATAAATTGAGTCCGCGTTCAGATGTTCCTAATCGCGGCCTTATATTTTACAGAGAGGCTAGGCTTTGTTCTGTTGCTGTTATCGGATTTCTTCTATTTTTCCATTGGCTGAAGAGCAGTGGAGCAGAAACAATGGCAATGAACATTAGTAAGGGGATCGCGCCGTCTCGAGAAGCTCTCGACCATCGACTTCTTCGATAAGGCGGTGCGGTTTTTGATGTGGTGTAAATTGTAAACGGTCGCGGGCTAGTATGTTTTGCGATGTTTATCGCCTGTGGAGAATGTTGAAGAAGATTATTCAGTTAACAATGGACTCCATTCAAGTAACTTTTTACATTGCCCACAATGATGGTCAACTCGTAGTAGACACAAATTGGCATACAAGGAAGCATTGGTGACCTCTTTATTCAGCCAATGAGGTCTCTTGGAAAGAAGGTTCTGCTCACAGTTTTCAAGCTAGGAAAACCTATTGGTGCTGCGTTACTGACCCCTTGGTTATAGATAATACAAAGCCTAGAAGTATTTCCATGCAAAAAACATCATGTAACTTTTTACCTCATTACATTGATATTTAAAACTAACAAGGCTGGTAGTTTTGCTTGGATTCTATTCTGTCGATATCTATTTGAAGATCAGAGTAAAATATCTTGTACCTATATAAAACAAAACCATTCTCAACCCACAAAGAGTGGATACTCAAATCGTTATTTGGTTGGTTTTCAACAATAATAATTAAAACACAACCGGCAATAAGGCTCAATATTGGACTCTTTCAATTCTTTAGATTGTATTGGCAATTCTCCTAGCATTGCATTGTTAAGGGGAGGTCTTCCCAAGTGCAATATTGTTTAAATAAAAGTTTCTGGTGGCTTAATTTTAATCGTTATATTTGAAAGAAAGAAAGAAGATACATTTATTTAGCACAGACTAAAAGACACACAATACATCAGATAGTCAGATATATAGTCGTACATCAGATAAAAATAAAAAGTGCAAAGTCCGATGTAAGAAATTAGCAGAAAAGTGTGTCTCACGGCTGCGCTAAAAGGCCCAGTCTAGCAAAAATGCCAGACAACTAATGCCTGACGCTGGTTTTCAACTGGATCTGGTGTGTGAGGTGATGGATGTAAATCAGTATTTCTAGATCATTATTGTTTAACAGGTTGAATACCGTAATTACAGAAACAATTAAAAAACCAGTGTGTCTCGCGTGGATCCATGCTCGTATACTCAGGGTTAATAGGTATTTAGATGTTTATTAAACTTTTTTCATTTAGTACCATATGAATTAAGTAGTAGGGCTTGTAATTTTAAATTAAATCACTTTGATACTGAAAAATCTTAGCTGAAAATGTTAGTTGTAACTGTAAGTGATTTTATCTACTTCTTAGGGTTTCGATGCCCAAAATAACACGAAAAAAAGATATAGATACTTATTGCTTTTTAATTTGTTCGGCCCAAAATTCGACAACGTGAATATAGTTGGCTGACGCAGCCATCAGGGTCACGTGTGTGGCAGGGCATGCATTATATTATACACAGGTGATTGAATTTGGTGGCCCAAAAAGATTTAAATATGGTTTACAGCGATTTTAGGAAAAACTGTCAATGCCGATTCCCTTGTTCACAAACTAAACTAAATTTAAGTTCAGTGCATCTTTTTCTTTCTATTTCAATAAGAAAAGGACAGAAGATAAATTTTAGTTTAGTCCTGTCAAATTAATCAGCGCCAGACACTATTCCATACAAGTTTAGTCGTGATTTAACACTTTCCTACTAAAATTACGTCAATTTACGTCAGACGCTGATTAATTTGACAGGACTAAACTAAAATTTATCTTCTGTCATTTTCTTAAAGAATTAGAAAGAAAAAGATGCAATGAACTTAAATTTAGTTTAGTTTGTGAACAACAGAATCGGCACCAATGGCTCTTTATTACAATACTCTTCATAAAAATAAAGCCAAACGTTACCAAATTATTAAGAAGACCACACAATTAAAAAAATCACACAGTCATAACATAATTCTTATGAAAAATCACGTGTCCCTTAATAATTCCCAATTTTCCTGTTTACAACAAAATTACGAGTCACGAAAATAAAAACATTTTTCGCGAGTTTACCCTTAACTTATCGTTTATACTTAAAAGATCTCCGGGGAGTGTCCGTGCCAATGATTAAAGTTCCTCCCCATTTAACTTAGCATTCTGCTTCATATAACTTTATTGAATGTTTCAAATTCAATCATAATTTTATTGTGTCACTTTTATTTTGTTTACGTTTAATATGAACTGATTTTCATGGGTGAACAATCATTTAAGGATCCAGAAAGTAATGTCTGACAAATGTGTTGATTTTTACTTTACTTTTTAGGGTTCCGTAACCAAAAGGTGCCAAAGAAACCCTACTACTAAGCCACCGCTGTCCGTCCGTTTGTCTGTCTGCGAGCTCTATCTCATGACCAGTAATAGGTAGACAGTTGAAATTTTCATAGGGTCTGTATTTCTATTGCCGCTATGACAACAAATATTATAAATTAAATAAAGTTATTAAAAATTAAAGGGACGCCATACAAGAAACGTGTTTTTGTGGCGTATGTTGCCTTGTGGTACGGTCTCATCGTGTGCCGCTTTTTTTCATATTTTTGCTAGCGAATGCATATTTTTGCAGCGATGGCAGAACCTGAGTTAACTTTATCAAACTCTAAATTATTACATACTAGCTGCGCCCCGCGGTTTTACACGGGTAAATGTCGATCCCGTGGGAATATCTGGATAAAAAGTAACCTATATGTTAATCCAGGGTGTCAGCTACCTCCATACAAAATTTTATCAAAATTGATAGAGCCGTTTGAGCGTGAAGAAGTAACAAGCATATAAACACACACACAAACTTTCGCCTTTATAATATTAGTGTGATATTATTTACGTTACAATGGCCAAATTTTTATATTTTCTCTATTCGAAATACTGTCTTTTACGATGGACAAGACTGGCCATAATATACTAAGCGCCTAATAAGGCAACCGCGCTCAAAATACATCACATTTTACTCGTATAAACGCACAATAACATTAAAATATAACACCTCTCATAATTGTTACATCATGTCTAGATCGTCACACCAATTTTGAGTGAAATGTTACGATAATGTAAGTAGCCGAGTCGTAACGATTATTGTTACTGCTGATCCTATTATTGTATTATTGTTATTACGGACATAACCTGCAGTTGTGATGCGAGATATTTGAGATAAACGGACGCTGTTATGGTGATATTTAGGCTGTAATTAGAGCTGAGATGGAAAAGTATATTTAGTTATTTTTTTTATTCGTTTAGTAGGTACCTAAGTAGGTAATCTTGACAAGTTGCGTTGCAAGTATGCGTGGCTGATTTGTAACAGTAAGGTACGTTAATTTACAAATTAATAAGTTACTTTTTCCTAACCAATTTCGGAACTTAAGTGCTGAAAAATTTACATTACACGAAGGAATTTTTTTTCAGCACTTTTGTTTAACAACCTTTTTGTAGATAAATGTTATGTTTTTTAAATATAATTTTATGTTCGTTGCTTTTGTTACGTCTGAGCGGTTGTCAGGTTCCATTTTTATGAGCATTGTCTTAATATTTTAATAAATTTATAATATTGCTAATATACGTGTTTCTATCGTTTCATCTCTACAGTCCACTAACTAATACAATCAATATGTTTCCTTAATTTTTAAAATATTATATATTTATAAATGAACATTTTTGCAGCACTTTAATGATTTTAAGTATGTATTTATTTTCTTAAATAGCCAACCAACAATTTTACTAAAATCTAAGGTTAGTGTAAGCATTTTTTATAGGTATGCACCGCATGCCCCATAAACATAATTGTGCCACAAGCACCATACTATGAAATTAATAAAAAAAAAGAAAAATAAAAGAAACAAGTTTAAAGTTACGCGAGATACTGATAGTTTAAAAATAATACCAAAAGCGAAATTAGTCTAAAACATAAAACTCTCTCTATATTTCTAGTAGTAGGATAGTGAGATAACATAAATGATTTCCACTAAGCCCCGAAAAAAAAAATGGCCCCATACGTACAGTTTTCCTGGCAAATGCATTTACATTGTTATGCATAACAACGTTAATTACGATCCGCCATTCGAAAATGAAGTAATTCATACTTTTTACAATCGCTTGGGATCGTAACAGTATTGCCGGACAATAAAACCTCTTTCATTTAATTGCTACAAAAAACCACGTGTCAATGTAGCAACGGTCACCTACAACCCTCGACGACGAGACACAGAATAGGTAATACAGAAGGGTCAATATTGTCAACGAGCAATCTGAAGGCCAATTCTCGTAATGTAAAACATTCAAAATCTAGTCGCAATCTCATCTCGGCCACAAACAAATGTCAAAAACTTGTCAAAATGTCCCTACATTTTGACAAGTTTTTCGCTAAACTAGAGCTAATTTCCCTAAATAAGAGGTATTTTTGACAGATTGAGATTGAGATCAGACTGTGAACGTTCTTAAAATTACGAGAATTGCCCCTCTCGTGTGCGCTGCGCATCACTCATACGGTAAGGTCGTTATCAGCCGAAATAATTTTATTGTAGGACGTATGTTTCAGCTGAAATCCGCTGTCGTAGGTCGTTGAGGCCATGCTTAGGGTAAGCATATGAAAACAATACTAACTGTAATCATTGCTGTTATTTTCGGGCGACATTTACTTGAGTGAATTTCGCCTTTTGTGTCCAGCACTGGTATTTTATGTTTCGTTAAAACCATTTACTACGCTACATAGTCGAGCAGATTCCAATAAGTCTTCATGTAGACTGTTGTAGACACATTCATTTACCATCGTGATTCGTGCGTGAGCTTATTAACACTTTACAGTTTAAAATGATTCTTCTGACATAATATCTACCCCGTGTTCGGACAGTATCAACAGCTAAATTAATTAAACGGGCACGTGCGTGTTGCTACCGAACACGTGTCGTGTCCGTCGCTGGCATGTGCTATAAATCAATCAAGTGGACCACCGCTTCATTTGTAGGGTTATACTGCGGTATTTTAATAATGTTGCAGTCCAGTGAAGTGCAGTCTCGATCGTTTTTTTTTTTAAATACTTCGCCTTAATTTAAGAGTTTTGTGCAATCATGCAGGCGGGTGAGATGAGGTAAATATTTATATTTAGATTAATTTGCACAATGTCGACGTATTTACGTGTTTTAAAATAAAATGGACGGACTTAGTCATGAAAATCCTAATTGATTTAAGGTGTTGACACAAATATTGGACAGACTTTTCATTTGCACTTTAATAAAGGTCATTCTAAATGATCACCTCGACGAAAAATTCAGCCATGTGTCTACCAAAGTGCTAGACGACAGTTTTTTTTTTTTACCAAAGACTCACTATTCCAGCCAAATATTGGAAACAAAGTTGCACCAACAGCAAACAAACTGCAGCGAATTCCTAAATCAACCATCCTAAAATAACCGTATTATCAAACATTAATCTTCAAAAATGCGCTGGGCACAGTACCCAGACAATATAAATACATATCTACGGAACGTCCAATTTTATGGCTTATTTCGTAAAAATGCGCGATAGATCATTGCTCCTACCATAAGTTCTCGATTGTAGAGTCGAAGTCACGCGATGTCGAGACGTGTGGTCGAGACGGCAAAAAAGTGACATTTGGTGACAGCTACAGTTTGTTTAGGAATGGAACTCGAATGCCGAAACGCTATGGTATGCTTTTTTGGTTAGTTTGGGTGGTACTGAAGGAATTTTTAATGTGATTTCTACTTGTTATTTTGTTGCTTTTTATTAGTCTGAAGATTGGATCGATTAGGTACACACAACGGCACATCAAGTTATACATTTCCAGTTTTAACTGACATCGCATTTATCATTTATTTATCTCACATTCGTCTTGATCGAGGTCAAGAGCGGGCCCATTCAGTAATAAATTAAAAATAATAATTATATAGGCTTTTCGTACTATAAGAAATCTGTTTGTACTGGAAATATATAGCTTAACTAGTTTCTGCCTGTGACTTCATCCGCATGTAATTTCAATCTCTCCCCACTAACCGTCTTGGGGGTGGAATTTCGAAAAACCCTTTCTTAGTCGATACCTACTAATCACAAAGAACACATCCTCCAAATTTCATGTCTCTAGGACCAGCGATTTAGGCTGTGCGTTGATATATCAGTCAGTCAGGACTTTGAACATTATATACCAGTATATAGATACATATGTCGCTGTACGTACCGTAGAATAATGTTGTAGCAATAACTAAACTTTGAATCATAAAGACGAGGCGTGAGTAGTGTTCGTAAAAAAAAATGAGGCGGAAATGGACCATAGATAATGCCATTTTAGTCATAAGCTATTTTATGAAGATGGAGGACGGGACAATTTTTTTGAAGATGACAATAATATTTCCTTAGTAGTCACCGTTTGACTAAATTACCTATAACTAGGAAAAGACGCACTGAAAGGCCAATCACAATAATTCTATCAGACAGTAAGCCCGTACCTCTACGTGAGATAATAATCACGTTAGTAGGGGTCATCGCAAGTTTTTTTTAACCGGTCCTTTATTTATGCACCATTTCCGCAGAGGGGACTTTGACAAATGCCTGCAATTTTTGCTTCCGCTCCTTTTCTACCTTAACTTGCCGGCTGGCAGACGTAACTACATGTAATTCTTATCTATTATAGTTTGTGTGATCTATGGTGTAAGCTCATACAGGTCCTCCAGATTTTCTTTTACTAAAATTTTGTGACGAAGACGACGACGATGATAATGTTGTGTGTTGTGTTGTCAAACTCAAACCATTTATTTCAATTAAACCATTTACAGGCACTTTTGAATTGTCAAAAAGTCGGTCAGTCAGAAAAATATATGAAGCTAGTTGCCCATAATGTTGTGTAATGAAGACTAGCGAAAACTCAATTGCAGGAATACTTCGCCCTTACTGTGTTAGAGGGAAATTATTTTCTTCTCACCAGAAAGGTGTTTGCAATAGGAACGCCAATTCTCGTAATGAAAAACCTTCAGAATCTAGTCTTAAATTCTTAATTTCATCTCAGTGGAAAAATCAATGGCAAAAACTTGTAAAAAATGTAGGGAAATCAGAGGTATTTTTGACCTAGATTAAAATGCGAATGTTACTAAAAATACGGGAATTGCCCCTAGGGTTTACTATTGCAGATTTGATTTATATTCTAGCTGGCAATTGCAGCTGTTAATAAATTGTAAAATCGCAAATTAATTACTTAATTTCAATAGGCACGCTTCGCATTTATCTTTGTCAAACAACAAACTTGGGCTTAAATGTAATTACATTTACCTGAGCCGTATTAGGTAAATAAATAAATAATTAACGGTTAATTAATTGACAAATTATTTATCTAAAATCCTTTAATTATTTACATAACGCACCTTGAATAATAAGACATTATCTCCGTTTGCTATTAATTATAAAGTTTACGGAGTAAGGGCGGGGGCACATCGACGCGTCATCTGCGCAAAGTCTGCGCGCAATGAAATTAAAGCTGGCACAATGAATCCTCAAGTTTTAATTAAAGCGTGAAAAGTGTCGCCGGCGACTGCCGCCACCTCGCGACCATCAGATGAGCTCGTATTGTTTTGACCACTTTATTTCGTCAAGGAGATTTTTTATTGTTATAAATATTATTTATAAAGGGTTCTTTTGCTACGGTCACAATGTCTTTGGTTTGTAGGTACGTAAATTACTCTATGAAGAATCACTATAAAGTATTTTTACAAAATTCTATAGGTACGTTGCTTTGTTGTGTGCCACGCCTTAAAAGATGTGAATTCGGCTTATTAGCCGATTCGCATGAAACTACGCGACCGAAACGGGCGAATCGTCACTTTTAAATAATATTATTTTTTCTATAGGCGACTCGCAAGAAGTTAATTTATTTGTAGGGTAGTCGATTTCTGTGTGTAACTTCAGAAATATACCCTAGGCAATTGGCACATTTTGAAATTTATGGAATAAAGTATAGAAATAGAAGTGATAAGCGTTAAAAATTATAAAACTTGTACGTTTCGGGCGAGTAAATTCGGGCGAATACTAATGAGCCGTGAATTCGACCTTAGACATCCTTTAATTTTATAGTAGGTAGACTACAAAACTAAAACAGTGAGTTCTTTCAGCCGCAGCTTTACAAATACCACACAAAAAAAATGACGACTTATCAAACAGTACTTCATTATACATATAACAAGAGATTACTTTGTAACACAACCAAAAAACACTGACGACCAAATAAATCATGCCAGCAAGTCACTCCAGTAGAATTATTGCTTTTTAATCTGAAACAGACGGGAAAAGTGAATAAAACGCTGCTAAAAATGTCCCCGTATTCAATTAGCTTCGATCACCGATGTTACTTTGAGTTTTTTACGACTGTTCTTACGTCTTTGTAATCGTAAAGATGGATATTTTATGACCTGAGACGTATGTATCACTTAGTGCCCGTATGAGTCCTTTTAATTCTGTGTTTATGGATTAACATTTCAGTATTAACACGCTCCATATTTTTTTTCGTTGATAATCATTTTGCTCTTTATTTTATTTACTCAATAGGTAAGTGTGGAGGATTTTGCCCAGCGGTTACCGTGCATGCTGCTAATATGACCCGCCCAATCCCATTTGAGCCTGGCAGTCTTCTGGCAGGGTCGCGGGTTGTTCGATAGAGATTTACGTTTTAGAATGGGCCACTAGCTTCAACTTTCTGACTAACTGACAGACTTTAATTTTGACAATTCAAAAGTGCCTGTAAATAGTTTAATTGAAATAAATGCTTTGAGTTTGAGTAATTTGATAAATACCCACCAAAAAAAAAAATTGGCAACCTTCTTTAGTAGGTATGTCCATTTTGGAACGCAGCGTGGTGTTCCGAATTCGGTCCTGTCTTTTTACACACAGAATGCAGCGTTCACATAGATATTTAAGATTCACCAAACGTTTTCGAACTAATCATTAATAATATAGAGAGCAGTGATGGCCCAGTGGTAACGGACGCGACTTATGAATTTTAGGTCAGAAGTTCGGACCCAGTCAGGCGTTTTACTTTGTGTAAATTATATCATCACCACTGCTCTCTAAAGGAAAACATCGTGAGGAAACCGGCGAGTCCTAGAACCAGAAATTCGAAGACGTGACATCTACCAACACGCACTGGGCCCTCGTGGTAAATTACAGCCCACTCTTACTCACTGAGAGGAGGCCAGTGACCTAGCTGTGGGAAAATTATTAGGCTGAGTATGTATGTAAACGTTTGAGTTATTCCGGGTTCAATCGAGCTTCTTTCAGTATATCATACATAACACATAAAGCCTGTATTTCCCGAAGGGTTAGCCAGGGGTGCACCTACAGTACAGCTGCATTTCACTGGATATGTTTAAGTCCCTAGTAATAGCGGGCGGAAAAATGGAGCAAAATAGTCACACAATGGTACCCAAGGGAAGGTAAAAGGAAAAGAGGTAGACAACAAAAAAGATGAGACGATGATATCAGGCAGGTTACAGGCGTAACATGGAGTAGAGTAGTCAGAGAGAGATCAGAATGGAGTAGGTTGGAGGAGGCCTTTGCCAACTGGCAAACGGACTTACAGAAAGTGAAGAAGCACCAAATACGCGAATAATTTTAATTATCTAAAATATATATAACAGTGCAGTAGTGTAAGAAACAATTGTATAATGTATAATTTTAGAATTTTTTAAATGTGTTTACATTTTCGAGCGTATGGCACTCGTGGGCAGCAGCTGAAAATCAGCGTCAGGTGGTGCACTTTGTGTTGCCATCTGGCATTATGCTGAGCTGAGGCCCTTTTGGAATTAATCAAAAAAAAAAAAAAACCCCCCTAATCCCCCCTTTAATCCTTCTGATTTTTAATCATTTTGAATTTGTTTTGTTTATTTTTAAGGTTTTTTTTTGCCAAATAAACACAATTTTCTTACTTTCTTTCTTTCTAATGTCCGATTAAAAGGTTATTATTAATAGGGGGCGAGCTTGTTGCCATTAACCGGGCCTACATCCAGACTCCGCGCTGCTACTGAGAAATTCCAGATGGATATACCCAATGATACTTCTCAACCTGGAAATCGAACCCAGGATATCATACTCAGCTGTAGCGCTTCCGTGCACTAGACCCACAAAGCAGTCAGTATAACATTACGTGCAACATTCACATTTTTACACAACATTGAACGGCTCTATTACTACTTCAGCCAACATAAAAAGTTAAAAAATGCAAACACAAACAAACATAAGCACATACTATGCAACGGCAAAAGTCACATCGTAAAAACAAAACATAATCGCAAGTAAAAAAGCTGTAAAAACAAGTGAAATAAACAGCTTGTAATGAAGGCAAAGTTGAGGTTATAAGCTGTTACAAGCTCATGGTTTAAGACGGAAACTAGAAACAAAGTATGTTATAATGATGCGGTCTGTTTTTGTGCTCGCGCGTTTACCTTCTCACAATGGAGGTTTGACATGGGACTGGGACCCAGTTTAACGTTTTTTGTCGTAGTTTCGTGTACCCTTTGAGCTTACAGACTTGTTACATGTAAAAAGTATGTATTTCAACTTAATTGGGCGACATGCTGTGTTTGTTTTGTTAATTTTTTACGCTTGAGAGGCTTAAAATGTAGCAATCAAGATCGGAGATTAGACGAAATTATTTTTCTTTTGAAAAGAAAATTAGTGTTAGTAATTGGGCACATAAATATAATAAGATTTTTCTATAACGTTAATGATTTGTGTTACTTTTATTACAACAGCAAAAATTCTACCAATATTTTTGTATGAGTGAGTCAGGCAAGTATTTAAAAATACAACGCTCAAAATCGGACTTACAAACAGAAATAAAATATTCTATTCAGCCACAGGCTCATAACTTCCATCGCCATACCATTTCAATCCAAAAATCGGAAAACAATAAAGTGATCCGGCAATATTAATGAAGTTGCCGAAATTCGTACGTATTCGGCTGCAGATTTCGGACGATTGCCCGCGGGCGTAAAGGCCTGAGCACTTTAAAATTTATCGAGTTTTCATGTTTCGCCGCCACGTCGCGCCGGCCGGCCCCTCGTTGTGACACTGTCATACGAAGTTCAACGAATGTGCACAAAATTGTTTTTGTAAATGTAATTTTGAATGTGGAATTTGGTTTCGTTTGTGTTTTTGGAACGGGTTAAGGCAAAGGTAATGAGGCGTTTTCCAAGTTTCAGAGGTGCTCCATTTTAGCGTGTTAGTTACAAACCAAAAACAAGATTTTGAATCTTTGGATGATGCTTCAAAAATTGGAACGATGTTAACGTTGTTGCAGTTTATGAAAGACTACTCTTGTCGGGCTGAAAAAAACAGATTATAAATAAATGTACTTGACATATTTGAACCATTCTATTAAAAGGTACATATACATAAAAGAAACCACATTAGAATAAGGGATCCTTACTTAGTAGTCTGTGTCGCTCGCATTTGCACGGTCGGCAGTTTGCCGCCGCACCGCCCCCGGCTATTTCAGGACCACTGTTCTAAATTTAAACTTTTATATTTTATACTTTTTCAGTTAAATGAGTTTTTTTTTGTTTTAGACATATATCCTTTGCCACATGCTGGGTTTTAAATAAAATTAAGGTACCTATGTTCTGTTTTAAGCACATGTGTTTCCTTTCTCAGAATTTATTTCACAGCATTTTGTAGCAACATCAGAATTTTATTTTACACGATCAAAACAATTGCCAAAATTAAGCTGACACATCAGCATTTTCCAACAAATTCGGACGCGACAAAAATTGGAAAAATTCCAACTCACATGTACACATACAGGGTCCCATACAGTTAATGAGTGCTGAGTTGCCAGTGTTGGTAAAAAGCCGGGGTTGCCAGACAAATAAAGATTTATACAGGACAATGTCTCTTAATTGCGCTGTGTCAGGTGGCCCGAATCATACCGATTGTGAAGTTTGGAAGTTCAATGTCGGGTCGCGTATGACCGGAGACTTTGGATAATGGTTATTAGGATAATTGTAAACTAAGTTCTAACATTCTTTTTCAACAAATGAAACAAAAGCCTTTTTAGGCAATTAAAATGAAACATTTTTTTTTAAATAATGATTGTTGCCAAATCTTTTATAGAATAATAATACAGAAGTCTACCAATTTAAAAATTCAATACCCATTCACACACAAATACAGATTCCTGTGTGTATTCACTTCTATAGGAATATGTAGCGGCTACACAATTTTCTAGAAACACATCTATCAATTCCAAGATCTATCAAAAACTTATACCATCATCGTTTCCAAAGTACCAAACTTCGACAATATCTCATTCATCATTAGTGTCACCAACAACCAAATCTCCACCTTATTCTTCAACAATAAGATTCAAATCTATACAAACGTCAGTCCAGTCTTTGCACAAATGTTAGGACACGTCTAACTCCCTCTCGTTAGGTAATCAAATTTGTTTGCAGTGTGCTAACGAGGCTGCAACGGTCAGGACTACAGTCGCCGGTCTGCTTCGTGATTTGCTTGTTAATGTAGAGTACCTGAAGCAATCGATATTGTTTAATAGCCACTGTTCCTGATAGATGTCGTATCTATTATTTGGGAGAGAATAGTTTGAGTTTTTGCCAGCTTCATTTTGAGATGACTGTGTAGTGTATGTACATCTTCAACACATTAAAACGGATAAAAGTTTCAATTATGTGAAGTGCAATTAGACTTGTCAATATAGCCTACGGGTTCAGTTGTCAATAACGTGATTGATCATTTAAAGTATGTTGATGGCATTTACTCTGAATTCAATTACTATTTATTAAGGATTTGTTGTGTAAATTCATTATAAGGCCAATCTTAAATAGGATCTGCAAATCGCGATCAGTTAGAATATATCTAATGGATATTATTTCTATTGACTTTGCTAAATTGACTGCAAACGCAAAGCTGCACTTCGTCGTCCTATTGTTCAATTAAATGAAGAAAAAAGAAGAATTCATTCTTTTTAAAACAATTGCTCACAAAAATAAAATAACAGCAGGAAAAATACCGTTAATTTTCACCAACACATCCATATGCAACGCCAATTGTATTCTTTGAACGCATCCGCTCCACACACGGAAATTAATAAAGAGACAAATTAACGGGAAAACAAAAAATTGTGTTCCAAAGTCAATGACACAATGACAGCCATTGTCGACCACTTGTGCCTCATTAGGAAGAAAAAAAAACAATTAAGCTGCCTCCACCTGGACAACATCATCATGCAGTGCATCAAAACTGAAGTCGTCTTTATTACAATCAATTAGAGGTACTATTTCTTTGATAATCTCTTCATCATTCGTAGATTTGTGTAGTTCCCCTTCATCGTCATACATACGTCAGTCGCAAAGTACTGGGGCCATTCCTTTATGAGCATTGTGAACTTTAATCCGGTCGTGAATGGCATTGTTTTAAATCACCTACGGCCCAAAGGATCGTGAGTTCTCATTGTGCTGTCGAGTATTATGCGATGGGTACTTTGATATGAGCGTTTAGGGACGTAACGATACGTATGGAGTTGGGTAATGGACATGTCATTACTCTGCCAAACATTAGATGGGCCATTTAAAGCCTGAGGCTGAAGTTCCTTGTTCAACTATTATAATATTGTGTCTTAACATAAACACTTATATTATTTTTAGCTATACCTAAATGCGTTTTAGGCTCAATTAAAATAGCTGGATCATAATGAACTGTAGAAATTTAAACTAAACAAATGAATTATGTAGAATGAGAATTCTAATTCTCCAATATATAATTGCATCAGTGGTGCATGCATAAGACACTAATGTTTCAGGAATCAGGTTGTTAATTTTTCGCATTTTCAGTTCAAACGCCCAACTGCACCGCACGTTTTGTTCCTGTCAGATTCTAGGCAGATCAGGATCAAAATAATTTATGTTGGTAACGGGCACGTAATTACAACCCTACTAGACATAGGTAATTAAACTTTCCAAAACTCTCCCCCGTTACCTCGAACTGATAAAAACCATCATATTAATACTGATAACACCAGTAGCTTTCTTTACTTAATTACGCCAGCCTTTTGATATATACATCGATTTCATTTATCTCGATTCCCCATCGAAACGGCTCTCGCAACTCGAAGGTTAACATGTTAATTTACCGGGATCGAGTGATTTGTTAATCTCACAATCGATTTGATCGCTCGGCTCGCAATTAATTCGGTCTGGTTATTGATTTGCGATAAACGTGAGGCAGATTGTCTTGTTGATTAAATGTTTTGTTTTTACAATAATGAATGACAATTTTATTCTTATTTGCTGAGAAAGAATTAATGTTTTTGATCAGTTCTAAATTAAGAAAATATATGTCTCCAAGGAAAATACGGATATGCATATAAGTATTTTGCATCTTATTTCATATTAATTTCGGTACTAACCAAAAAAACAGAATAACTGATTGACATTACAAAGCGTGAATTTATTATGAATCTTATATTTGAAGACTGAACACGTAATGCTCAAAACCGTAAAGCATTTCCCAAAGATCAAACACAAAATGAGATGGCAATAAGAACCGGCGACCGAAAATCCATCGTCGTAAATTGCCTCGGTACATTTTTCAACGAAAATAGTTTAAGAAATCACACTTAACTTGGTTATATGCTCCTTAGAAACGCTCATAAATACAGGGGCGCCCTGAAAAGGTTTTTTCCTTGAATTTAAAGGATCGCTGTGTACTCCTCGTAAATTTTAATAATAGTCGCTAGTATTTTTGGAGTGAATTCGAAAGTGAATGCTGCGTTACTGAGTACGGATTTGGAGTTTGAAATACGAGTTTAAGCCTGGCTATGGACTTGATGCGATATTTATAGACATACGGTACGAATTTCATCACTATTTCCATCAATATTGAGAAGAATAATACACAAAACGCGATAAACCAAAAACTTCTTAAATCATTGGGGAAGAAAATCCATGTGAGCTTATTGATGATCTAACAAATCTGATTAGAGACTTTGATTAAAGAATATGACAAAAGAAAAAAGACAAGAATACTGTTCAAAGAATCTAAAAAGTATCAAACATCGACTGACGACCATTCAGCCGAATAAACAATTGACATTCAATACTTTGGAGCCTAATCACGTAAAATGGAATTATCTATGCCCTACTGGATCCATTCGTTCCGTTCTGTTTAGCCTGTCTGAAGATGAAGTACTTTCTAATATCATTTTTAATGATTCAACAGTATAATTTTTTTAAAAGTAAAATGACACCAGCACCATCTCCTTCCTTATTTTCTAATTTTTGCGACCCCCGATCTGTCTATAACTGTCACAAATCATTAGCCAAATATCAGTAGAATGCCAGCAAGCAGTATAAAATTCATGCTAATTGCGAGGAGGGAGCATTGACGGTGTCACTCGGTAATGGCTTTTAAGAAATGTAATAAATTATTCCACCCGCCGCCGCCAGGTGACGCGCGCCGATGTGTTGGTATGGAACAAGTTACAGGGGATGATAAAATCGCTAGTAGCCCTCTTCACCCAGGCCTTTATCTATCATCCTTTATTATGCTGCTCAAAGGAAGACGGTCGAACTAAAATTAATTGTGTAGAATGAGAATTCAAATTCTCCAATAGTAATTGCATCAGTGGTGCATGCATAAGACACTAATGTTTCAGGAATCAGGTTGTTAATTTTTCGCATTTTCAGTTCAATCGCCCAACTGCACCGCACGTTTTGTTCCTGTCAGATCAGGATCAAAATAATTTATGTTGGTAACGGGCACGTATTATATATGTTACCGGAAATGCATGAAACCTAGGAATTGTACATAATTGTACACAATTCCTAGGAAATATATGCAATTCCGAGCCTACTTAGGAAACGTGTAAAATAATGTTTCAAAGATTAAGGCTCTCGTTGACATAATCAGCTGTAACAATGACGTCGTAAAATATAAAATATTCATAGGGCTTCTTACTAATTAAACTTCAAATATCAACTATTCATTCCTTTTTAAGGCCCATATAGCACACATAAAAATCTACGTATAATTCAAACATAGGGAATGTAATACATTTCCGATTGCTGTTTAGGAAATGTATGTATTTCCTAAGAAAAGTGCATATTACAAAATATATCATATATTTTCTATTTATTTTAGGAATTGTACACATTTCCTAGGAATTGTATATAATGACGGATTACACACTTTTACGTTAACATATATAACAACCTATATTGCCACTTGTACGGAACTTTTGTCAGCGTTAATGTTTAAAGATATTGGTGGTCTCGTCGTAAATGCTAAGTTCTAGCAGCAAGTTTCCAGACTACATAATTACAGGACCAAAGATCGTCCCTTGCACCACACCTTGTTTTCAGATGTACGACGTGCTCTTATCGTTCCCGGAATTCGTCTTTTACTCAGTAATTTTAAAAAAAGATATGTCTTTTAGGGGCTACATTGTTTGCTTTAATCATTGTGAGCGATTTACTGTGCACATAGATATTTATGTGTGTTCAGATAAACGATACGCTACTTAGTAGTGATGTACTTCGGTGGCTTTTAATTGAGATATACTTCTTAGTTGGTTTCCGTTTTAGATGTTTATTTGTGGTTTCACGGTATCATAGTATCATCTCAAATTGTATAATGGGACCTTATATTTTTTTTTGGGTTCGCAGTTATAACCTAACTTCTCATTTAAAGGTCCATATACATATGGCTTTATCAACCATTGCAACAAGATCAATAAATAGATAGTATAAAACGTGTTTTGGAAAAAAAATACAAGTGACGAATACGGATCTCTCTGATAGGATTGTATCAATACAGAGTATTGCAGAGGCAATATATGAATTTAAGACCGTTATAGGTGAGCTATAAGGATACAACCTGTCCTATCGGAGACCAGAAGCGCATGTTCCCACTCAATTACCAACATTCTATCAAACTCCCTCACGATCACCTTCCATATAAATGTTTCCCAGCAAAATAAAGACCTCCTCACACGCGTTCCTGTGGGACGCATCAATTCTATTTAATAATTAAGGCTGTCAAGTTGCGTGAGTCTCAACGTGGGATGAGATCGTGTGCGTAGACCTTTGTCACACCGTTAATTACCTCAAACTTCGAGATGGATTAATTTTAAATGACTTTTGTTCTAGTTGTTTATTGGTTGTTGGGAATTGGTAATTGCTGTGTATTTCTTATTTTTGTATGTACAAATTAGGATGGTTATCAATGTTTAATGATCAATGATTTTATTTTTGTAAGTAGGTTTGCACAAACACTTTTACACGTCAATCATATTTTTTTTTAAACTAGATGAGGTCGGCGTTTCTTATCTGACTACTCTGAGAAGAAAGGCCGAAAAAAACTCAGAGGTCACAGTATCTTTTAAAGTCCAGACATAATCTTGGTCAGGTTATATGAAGACCATGTAGATCGATGTCTGAGATGGTCTTTGGTGGAAAGAACCACACAAATTGAGAGGACCTGTCCAGTCAGTGCACGGATTTGTCAGAAATCGTGCAGCTCAACTCAAAACTTAAGGTTTGTTTACATGTAACAAAGTTACATAAAATACTCATTTAACTTCTGCGAATATGGAATCAATATTATATCAGTATCATTATATCAGTAGATATCTAATAAAATTCGAGTAATTAATGTTCACTTCATGAGAACTAAATTTCTAAATTATTCCTATGAACTAACCCTGATTACTCCAATATTAAAAGCAAAACAAAACTCGCAGTAAACAGTGAACCCACTAAAAATCCGTTGAAACATTTAAAGAAAGATTGCGTAAAATCGTGCCACGTCTCCCCTGGTTCCATTTGACCAAGCATTGAGTTCCAAGATGGTAAATCATCACCCTTCTGCTAACCTCCATTTGCGAAATAGCCGTCCGCCTATTAAATGTCGATTTTTCACGTAAAGACCAGTCCCTTCTGTACCCTGGCGCCCTGCCTCCCCTGTCTTGAAGGGAAACAGTTGATATTTGAAGGAGCCTTTTAGGGTTGAATTTTCTTTCGTAACTTTCTTTGAATTTAAATGTATTGAGTTTTGAAATTCTTTTTTTCGGACCTTTTTGTTGGAGCGAATGTGAATGACGTGGATGGAAAGTTGTGAAATATTTTCAACGCAAAGCTAAATAGCTTTCTGATTTATCAGTACCTACCTAACATGTTTTTCCAACCTTTGCTGTCACGTATGTAAGTAAAAATTAATTAATAGCACAAACCTAATATTCAGTCAATGTTCTCGACGTTGTCCATCAGAATTCGTCCCATATATCAAAGTCGTCTATTCAACAAATTCTACATCAGTAAAAACTAAAACACCAAACCGTGCAATCCACACATCCCAATGAAGGAAGTACAGATTTCCATACATGATTAATTTCGGCTGTGCACTGCTCAGTTGAAAACTGGCGTGCAACGTCACAACGTCACATGGCACATAGGCCTGTGACGTGTCAGGAAGTGGCACGCAGGAAGTCAAGGGAAACATTCAGTGCTGGGGTATGGTGCGAGGTGGAAGAGATTAGCGGGGATGTGGAGTCTATTTGATTTGCGTAAGTGAGAAAAACATATGACCTTGTTACCAGTGCAGATAAAGCTGACACACCAGGCTGGAGATTGGCACAAGAAAATAGAGATTTATGCCCAGCATTGGATGAAGTCGGGTTAAGGATGATGATGTGAGAAGAACTAAGTTTATAGATGAAAAAGACTTTTAGAAGCAAGGTTAGGCAACAATATACGTTATAGAATTCCATGAAAAACAACAAAATACAATTCATAATTAGTAAAGAGTACCGTGAAACTTCCACAATAGAACCTGAACTCCTAATCCTACAGAGATTATTATCGTGTTTCCGTTGTAGTTTGTAGGAGCATTATATTCTCAATCAGATTATGATACCAAACTAGCCTTATGAAAACGAGTGCGGGAGTGAGGGATTATTACTCCTAAATTCTTTTTCTGCTCGACTATATACTTTTTCTAGATAACTAGTTGATATTTTTTTCTTTTAGAATAGTTCAGTTATTTTGGTGAGTTTAGAGTCTACTGTTTGCTTGGTATAAACTTTAGAACAAGTAAACATAGGAGCAGAAAAAGAGCAAGAACTGGATAGACCAACGAAAATGATCTATCATCATCATCTGCCTAGCCATTTCCCAACTATCTTGGGGTCGGTTTCCAGTCTCACTGAATTCAGCTGAATTCCAGTATTTTACATGGAGCGACTGTCTATCTGACATCCACAACCCAGGGTAAGGGTAATACTATATCATTTGGTAAGACTGGTTGTCAGATATTCGGGCTTCTGTCAAAGATCTACAAATGACAGCCGGGACCAAAGGTTTAATGTGCTTTCCGAGGCACGGAGGAGTCTAGATATGTAAAAATGATCACCTATCCACATACTAGTATATCCTGAGGATGCGCATTCGCTCGTTTGGTCTTAATCGACATTAACATGAATACATCGGTTCAAAAATACACTCCAGCAGACTTCCTTTCAATACCTACTCAACTTACTGCCAATCGCCATCCTCTCATAGCTCACAAACAAAAAAGCAGAAGTATTAAGTTCGCCGCCATTTTGAGATTACCAGCGGACTGTGTGCGGCGCGCCTTAATTTATTGCCGTCCAAAGTGTTTGAATTGTTAATGCTACGTTCTACTTACAATGTCGGAAGTGCACCTTTACTGTATTTATTTTTATTTACTCAACGATTGTTTCGTCTGGCTTGCAATGATTTAGATGTAGGATATCGTTTTCTATCGTGGGCTTATGGACTGTTGATGAATTATATCTCTTCGACCACATTCAGTGTTACTCTGGTGTTGTTATTTATATCTGCTCATTTAAATCTTAGGTCAGATTCTTATATTGCATAATTAGCCTATAATGTTGCTACTGTTGGGACACAGCCTCTTTTGATGAGAAGAAGTGGGCCGTGATCCACCACGCAGGACCAGAGCGGATTGGTAGATATGTATCACATGACTTCGAGTTGTTGGTTCTAGGACATGCCGGTTTTCTTACGATGTTTTCCATCATTTTTGAGAGCAGTGGTAATAGCCGCTACTTACGACGAGTTATAGGTCGTAGGTTCAAGCCCCTGTCTGGATTCGAACCTACGACCTATAACTCGTCGTAAGTAGCGGGGTACCACTGGGTTCACTACTGCGCATATACTGATTCTTATAATTATATTCTTCTTATTTGATATTTTTTTGGCCATCATCAATTAGGTACATAGCATGTAGCTCTCTACCACTGTTCATTACTACACGTTATTTTAACTTGATTTAAGTTTTCCTATCTTATGCCATAGGTACTGCTAAAGTCAATGACAGCTTATCATTATATGGGTGTAATGCGTTCACCTGTACACTGATAACATTATTCAAATACTTCATTAACAATTCCGTTGGTAGATCAAACTAAAGTTATAACAGAAACGTATTTCTCTGTAACTGTCATAGCTGAACTCGCTAACTTATCTAAGATACCTTGATGTGTGTTGTCTGAATCATTAAAAATGTATCAAACTTGTACCTTAGTCTAAATTTTACAAACCACGATATGAATATTTATCAGTCCTAAATATTTATTTGACTCCAAACTTAAGGGTTTCGTTGTCAAATGTCAAATTTGAGTCAAAACTAACACGACTGTGATCAAAGTATGATGGAGCCAGAACTATGTTTTTAATTTCGTAATGGTCTCCTCTGGGATTGCCCTCAGAATACAATAGTGACGTACTAGGGACGCTCCGGGGTTGCTCTTCTCTTGTTATTCGCTTTTTTAACTTCAGTGCTAAATAGATTCTATGGGTAAATGATTGATTACAGAAGTTACCAATACTGGTAATCAGTTTAAAAGTGTACAGGATGGCGAACAAATAAACTAAAGAAGCATTTTTACTCGTTGACATTTTAAAAGTACCAGCAGTTTAGACTGATTTCTTACTTTTATTAATGTGACCAAGTTATAATTTTATCAAGTACCAGGTTAAAGTATTGTGAAAATTCAAATTCCAGGTTCCAGGTTTGATCTATAGGTAAAACTTAATTATGATACCTACATCATGCTGTCTTCTTCAGTGTTTAATTCATAGCCTTAGTTGGAGGAAAGCTACAATTTATAAAAAAATAAGCTGCTAATTATTACCTACCATATATCTGTAACTTTACGTACCGAGTTATACTTCTTGTGTTATTCTCAAAAGATCACGAAAGTATCCAACCAAATACATAAATAAAACTGAACGGACAGGCATACATAATTTAATTTTATATATAGATCAATTTGGGTGAAGTAGACTCGTGGGTCGCCTGGGGGGACTACAATAAAAAACCACTTTATTTCTGCTCCTTTTATGTAATAGGTATTTCATTATACTGATAATTTCCCTTAAGTAAGAATCTCCTTATTTATGTATTTTGGGAAAGGAAAATTGGTAACTGGATCGGATAAAAATCAAAACCTATTTAATATATAATGAATATTGATGGCAACCGTTATTATGCTGTTTATTATTTTGCTGTAATTGTAGCAAAAGGCAAAGAGATTCTAATCAATAGGATTTCAAGAAGTCATTGTACTTACGCAATCATTAATCATACTCATAATACCTAATTATTTTAATCTCATTGCGTTCACTGATCGAAACGATGTACAGACGCCAGCACATCAAGCTACCCGAAACTGTCAAATTTTCCCAATCAACTTTGAACATTATACTTTAGTGATAAAGTTGAAAATCTATTAAAGAAATTTGACAGATTGTAGTAGCTTGATGTGCTGGCGTCTGTACCTAAATGACGTTTAAATTGGAACTTGTTTGCTTACTCACGTGAACGATTCACTGACGATGTTAAACCGAACCCTGTGGTCGTAGAAATCTTCATAAGTTTCAACGTTCAAAAGCTGCGTTTATGTTGTCACGTACTTACTCTTATAATTAGGTCACTCCACGCTTTATATTTATGTAAGTTCCTGACGACCTTACTCGTTTAAACGTAGTTCCAAAGGAGTTTTGCCAACTTTATAGCTAATAGAACTAACAAGTTCTTTATTAGCTTTAGCGAGTCGATCTCATCACTTAATATCATTTATTTTGTTAACGTAGAAAGTTGACTTACTTATGATTGGTTGTATCAGGAAGCCATTTTGATCGCCCCTAATTATTATCTAAAGGCTTCAGTAACGAGAATGTGTGATACACATGGACATAGGGATGAGACAGCAAAAAAACTCATCAACAATAACTGATCGGATACATAGGTAGAACTTAAATTAAAATAAAAACATGAATTTTAAATAGTGAACTACGTTTTTTTTATAAGACAAAGGATGATAACAATGAAAAGTAATTGTGATTCAAGAGAAAGATACCAGAAAACCTTCAGCAAATGATAATTATTGATAGAATGCGTCCAGAACATAAAAATTTGTTATCTTATTTACTTGTTACTTACTTATCTTATTTAAAAGGTCGAGAGATCTTTTTGAAAACTTATCTGGTCTGGAAGTCCTTGTTGTAGTTAATAAGCAAGATGTATCGTTTCACAAATTTCCAATCTTTTAAATCTTTACTATGACTAGCTGCGCCCCGCGGTTTCACCCGCATAAATCTCGACCCCGTGATTTTTTTCTGAGACACGTGGCGCCATCTACTATCATAATAACGTTATTGTTGTTTTCCTCGGGAACAGCACTTTTTTTCGAGATGGTGGGAAGGTACCTACCTTATGACCGTTTCCTGTATACCTGACAACGTATATGCAAAATTTCAGGATGATCCGTTCAGTGGTTTAAGCGTGAAAAGGTAACAAACAAACAAACAAACTTATACGCATTTATTATATTATAATGCTAGCAGCGCCCCGCGGTTTCTCCCGCATAAGTGTTGATCCCGTGGCAATATCGGGATAAAACCTATCCTATGTCCTTCCCCGGAATGCAATCGTATCTCTCTGTATCGAAATCCGTTTAGTGGTTTAGGCGTGAAAATGTAACATACAGATAGACAGACAGAGAGACAGGGTTACTTTCGAATTTATAATATTAGTATGGATTTTATTATGTAATTAGGATTTATATTCATTTATTTCGGATACCGAATCAGCCTGTTGGTACTAGCACGCATGCGTATTAAGAAGCTTTTTCACAATCCAGACTATGGCGCTCCATCATAGCCAAATTTTGAATTATTACTTTAAATGATTACCTACTACTGATTACTGCTAGCCTGCATTATCCCACTGCTGGGGAAAGACCTCTCCCCATGACTTCCAGCTCTTTCGATCCAGGGCTAAAGTGGACCACTGGTCGTTTGTTTTGTCCAGCTCGTTCCGCCATCTTCTACGGGGTCCGCCGCGACGCCTTCTATCTGGGCTTCATGTAGTGTGTGAATACTTTAAATAACTATAATATATTTTGCAAATAACTTTAGCATTGCCCAACATAGGCTGAGCGAAATTACTATTACAGGTACGAATTCCAAACGTATTATGGGAAACAAACAGAATTCCCTTTAGGCGTTCGCCCCGCTTGCATTCCATCAAGATGTGATAGTCGAGGACGTACTCCTCAATAGTTTCACATTTGTAGCAATTATAGGTATAGGGAACCCATAAGCAACGTAAACTTCCTTGAAAGATTCCATTGCAATGGCGTACAATACAAATCTAACCTTAATAACCTTTTCTCTCCAATATCCATAACAACAAATCAGGTGAACAGCCCAACAATCGTCCGACCCTTATGTCCCACGACGAAAGGTAATTGGGCCATCGAAAATTGATCGCATTCTCATCGAGATGCGGGCATTCAGCTGCCTGTTGATATTACGGGACATTACTCTTTATTAACTTGTCGCTTTTTCTCGCCGTTGACAAATACGAGCCGTTTGATGTGATCATTGATTTATTTATACGGATTCGTCAAAGGAGCAATGTGTATTATTTTGTTACTTGTATTGCTAAGAAATAAGTCGTGTAGATGAAAAACAGCTTCGGTTATGAATATAAAAAGAGTTATTTTGTTTGTGTTTACAAAATGAGCGATGAAACATACTTATACTAACAATAAGGAAAATGACAAACACCTATTATAAAAATGCAATTGACAAAGAACTGGGTCGTTTGCTGCTCAACTCCCTGGGGACACACCGTGATAAACGTCCTTATGCAAATGAAGCCATTAAGTAAAGTATCGAATGACCCCTAATGTTTTACTTTAAAAAAACGTAAACAACTTGAATTGGGTGTTTTATAATCACGCTATATTACAATTAACGTTGTTCACGGCAATACTGAATTAATACGGGAAGTGGGAGCACCCTACTGTTAGTATTAGGGACATAGCTAACGATTGTGGGACTTTTGTGATTATAACCGTCTTATCTAAAATTGACGATTAAATTCCGGTATGGCCGATTGTTGGGACATTTACCCTGTTAGCGAGATATAAGATTGTTTGCCTTAATACAGTTATTTAGATAGTAAAATCTATTTTATGGTTAGTAATTAAGATGGTTTTTTAATCTTTATTTGTTCGTTATTAATGAGATTTATAAATTGAAATGAATAAATATTATACATGCAATATCTACAAGCAAAACTTTGTTTTATAGGTGTTTTAATCATTGGTAAAGGTTTAACAAAACCACGGTTTTAGCTACGTAAATTAGCATTAGATTTGTTGTTGTTCTTCATCCTGAAATCAAGATGCTGTGGTACTGTAAAGGATTAACACCCATAGGACTTCTTTAAATTTATATTGTTAGAACAACGTTACATATTACAATCAACGCAAGCACAGACTTATCTAAACAAAAAAAACTAATACAAATATTTGACACTTGCTTGAATGTTCGAATGACACCCGCGCTAAATTATAGCCAGCCCGCACTATATAAAGTAAGGCTACATAGATAGCCTCTAGAGTACTTATTAAGAGGAGATGCGGTCGGAGAGACTTTTTGAAAAAGCCTATGTAAAAGGTCATAAATTCGAGGTTTGGCTCTCGCCTGTTTTCTCCTCCAATATTGGACCAATTGAAAAGATATTTCATAAACAGAATAAGAAGGATATCTAAACTGTGTCTCTATGATTTTCTTTTTTAATTAACAATTGTCAAAGTACACTAGGTCTCTGTTGATACGGCAATTTTGAGCATTTTTTTTAAGGGTTCTAGTGCTTATAAAAAACAATGTATCATCAAAAAACAAACATAAGGACACAGTATATATCCTTCTTATTCTGTTTATGAAATATCTTTTAAATTGGTCCAAAATTGGATGAGAAAATACTATTTACTTTTTACTTAGGCGTAATGGCGTCTGTACTTATAGTACACTTATAATTCGCCAGTTATGTTCATAGGCTCCTACAACCAGGCGCGACACGCGATATAATCGCGTATGCATAGCACAGCAGGCTGAATACCAGTATTTTACATGGAGCGACTGCCTATCTGACCTCCACAACCCAGTTACTGGGTAATACGATACCCCTTGGTAAGACTAATTGTCAGATTTTCGTGCTTCTGACGACCCGTAACGACTGTCAAAGATCCACGAATGACAGCCGGGACCAACGGCTTAACGTGCTTTCCGAGGCACGGAGGGGGAGGGGTCTTGATAGTAGTGGGGATATTCTAGACTGATTACGCAATGATAGATTAATAATTTTAAAGGTTATCACTAATTTCAATATACTAGCCCAACCTTACCCAAACGACCCATCCCTCGTATATCACTCGTAACGTAAAATAGCTTTTAAGTTTTATTACGACCATGATAACACCACATAATGACTGTTTTATTAATCATAAATTCTACACCTTTACGACTTAATGCGTGAACGTCACCACTGTAAATATTTTCCGTGACTATCAACTAATTTACGAACATTAAAAATATTTCTTCGACAATCAACAAGATGATGTTTGGGTAAGAAGGTAGCGTTTTATGAGGCGATAAAGATCGTTAAAGGAATGAGACCGGAGATGTTTTAACTTTGGTTAATGTTTTGTTCATACATTGTAGATGAATAGTACCTAATAAATAATATTGAAAACAGGTAAGTTTTGCTGGATTATTTCAAATCCATACTAATATTATAAATGCGAAAGTGTGTCTGTCTGTTACCTCTTCACGCTTAAACCGCTGAACCGATTTAGATGAAATTTGGTACAGAGATAGTTTGAGTCCCGAGAAAGGGTAAAGGATAGTTTTTATCCCGATATTCCCATGGGATCGACACTTATGCGGGTAAAACCGCGGGGCGCTGTTAGTGTTTGATAATAATTACTATACATATATAGTAGGGTAGGTTTTTGAGACGGGACAGAAAGGGTAGGTACCTTTGCCGCTGTAGTTACAGAAAAACAGTCTCAGGAGAGTGTCCTGATTTTCTGGAGAAACTTTGATCCAGATCAGATCTAAGTTCGGAGTACTAAAAAAGGCAGAAATCTCAAAAACCTTTTCCCATACATTTCGTAAGAAATCAGAATCCAACTAACTAGATAGTATGGTCTAATCTTGTATATTGGGAAATACTAATATTCTAAAAAGTTTCTTCAAAGTGAGACTGCAAAATATCTTCACGGAATTGCCAGTGAGTCAGCATATAATGAAGTTAACTTAATGAAGTTAACAGATACTTCACAACAATTGGTAAAGACTTGGCAACTTCAACTCTAAGTAAACTCAAGCAAGATGAAGGAACTCTAGCAACACAAGCACAGAAGACAAATGGTTTCCTCCATTCGATGGCATTTTCTCTCACAGACGAATACGAAGTTATCCAGGTGATATCCGGTCTTAAGAACAGCAGTGCCTCTGGCCTAGACAATATTCCCGCTAACATCCTAAAAAAATATAAATTTAAATTAGCATCTCCAATAACACACCTCTGCAATATCAGTTTCTCTAGTGGTGCTTTTCCTGACACATTTAAGAAAGCAGCCGTCACTCCTGTTTTTAAGGCTGGTGATAAGGGTCTCGTTGGCAACTACCGACCTATCTCTGTACTTGGCACACTATCAAAAATATTAGAAAAACTTGCAAACAAGAGACTAGTGAGATATTTGGAGATAAATAATATTCTTTCGCCAAACCAATTCGGTTTTAGAGCCAATCGGTCCACTAATGACGCTATTCTAAAACTTACTGGAAACATAGCCAAGTATATAGACAAGGGAGAAAAATGTGTTGGTCTTTTCCTAGACCTTCAGAAAGCATTCGACACTGTCTCTATTCCTATTCTTATAAGCAGGTTAGAAAACATCGGAATTAGAGGAGTGCCACAAAAATGGCTACTAAGTTACTTATCAGGAAGAAGTCAATGCGTTCGCCTTGATAATATGACTAGCGATGAAGTTTCCTGTTCTTACGGTGTTCCCCAGGGAAGTACGATTGCGCCAACCCTATTCCTGGTGTACATCAATGAACTGTGCGATATCACAATTAATAGAGCCGATGTCATAATGTTTGCCGACGATACAGTTATTCTGTTCCATGAAAGGTCATGGAAAGGTCTGGAAACAGTCTGTGACGCGGGTCTTTCGCAAGTAATAGCTTGGTTGGAAGATAGTCTGCTATCACTAAACACCTCCAAGACTAAATATCTATGTTTTAGTAAGACTAGAGCAGGAAGCCCCAAAAACTTTAAAATTGTCAGCCACACATTTCCTTGCAATAGGAATAGCAATAACTTTTCATCCTGCACGTGCCCTAAGCTAGACAGAGTGAACTCCATTAAATATCTAGGAGTAATCGTTGACGATAACCTTAAATGGACACAACATATCCCGATTACTGCCAAAAGAGTGCGCAAGTTGATCCATATATTTAAAACCCTGAGACGTGTTGCTAGTTTGAAACTTCGGTTGCAAACATATAAAGCCTTATGCCATTGTGTCTTGGGATACGCTATTTGCGCTTGGGGGGGGACAGGCAAGACCCACATGATTGAGCTGGAGCGGGCTCAGCGTGCGGTGCTAAAAGTGCTTCTGTCACTGAAATACCGGACGCCCACGACCGAGGTATTTGAAAAAGCCAAAGTACTTAGCGTCCGCAAATTCTTTATTTACGAATGCTTGCGAAGATACCACCGATACGCCATCCCGAGTCTGCCTGTCTCATCCAAGAGGATTGACAGGTGCCCAGTTGAAGGTACCAAGAGCATTTTCGCTAGTAAACACTACCAATACATTGCTCCACGTCTTTACAACAAAATCGGCCATGAAAAAGGGATCAAACTACTTAAAAAACTAAACAACTACCAATTCAAAAAAACTATTATTCACTGGCTAGAAAATTACGATTATGACGAAACAGAAAATCTATTCGGCAGCGTTACATGATATCCTGTCACATTCACACACACATACACGCACACACACACACACACACACACACACACACACACACACACACCTCACATACACACACACACCTCTGTCACACCCAAACTAAAAAGAACGCAGTGGTAACTTAATTAAAAAAAAATGTATACTCCTTTATTATTATTAATTTTTTTATTTTTTGCTTTTCTTTATTCTTGTATATTTATAAACTTACCTCCTAATGCATGCCATTACTATATCGAATCTCATTTTTGTCTATCGCGCTTCTATATTATGTTCTCTGTAAATTGAGAGGTCTGGCTCTTGTGATACAGGACTTCCTAGTACAAGAGCCAGGGCGACACTGATTTTTGTGTCTTGAAGTGGAAATAAACAAATTATTATTATTATTATTATATAACTAATTATCTTTAGGAAGATCACGAGCAACAGTGTTCTATAATGATTAGATTTATGTAAAATGTGAATGAAATACTGTTGTAAACTGACTTTTAGTACATATATCTAAACTAATAGAGATAAGAGAGAAGATTTTACATTTTTGTGTTGGTTTGTTACGTTTTCACACTAAAACGGCTGAACAGATTTAAATAAAATTTGGCACATGGATAAACCATGACCTTGATTAGGACATAGAATACTTTTTATCTCGATATTCCCACGGAATCCAGACTTATGCGGGTGAATTCGCTGGGCGCAGCTAGTGAGCAATTTTATTAATTTCAGAAGACTTCTTATAAGTTCAACCATTTTATTTATACCATTATAATCCACGTGCCATATTGAGGCTATAAATACTCGGCTGTCAAACTAGAATTTAATATTTGATTCGATGTAGGAGTAACGAAACGTCATAACGTCGGGTCACGTCGCGAAGTCGAGATGAATAATAAATTAGATCTGTAATGGATGGGAATTACTTTATTATAATGTTCACCTAGGTACTTGTGAGTGGGTAGGGAGTGAATATCAGGGTAATGTAGAGTTGATTGGATACCATGTACGTGATAGTGACAACTGACATGAATAACTTCAATGGAATAACTGTCTCATCGTCTTTCATTCATCATTTCAATCATCTCTCTTTCCTGGCATTGGTTTGATTTAGCAAAATTTCAGGCTTTTAATAAACTTAGTTGGAAACCTATATTTATCCCGTGTACCTTGATAAAATTTACCATGCAAAACTAAGGTTTATTCTCTTCTCACACAGAGAAGGATCGTTCCTTCTCTGTATGTGAAGAGAAGAAGGTAGTTGCTGTGGGGAGACATCTTGATTATTTCAGACTGTAGGTACTCGTAAAAGGTAAACCTTCTTAGCGTGTCGATGGCAAAAGTTGAAATATATTTGACCTAAAATTTAGCTGCGAGAACTCCGCTCACTGACGCAGTCATAAGATCATCAAGTGCACAGATGACAGGGCATGCGGTGCAGGATGGAAGGTGGGCCATTTTCTGTGGAGAGGTGCTGCATACGCACTTGAGATCAGAACTGTCCTTGAACCCCCATCTGTGGAGACTGTCTTTGCTCCGGCCGACTTGCGTTCGAAGTCTATTTAGAGATTTCCAAGTCGGCCACGGCAAAAATATAATTTTTATTGTTTATTCCCGCTTCGTCCTATTTTATATTCTTTCTACGGCCCATATTTTTTTATTTATATGCCAAACTTACTTTTTTGTACAATCGGCAACAAAAGGGTTACGTATTATTAAGAGCCCTCTTAACTGATAGATTCCGGGTGACAGAATCTATTTATACAGGGTGGCAGGGACATCAACACGCAAACTGTAACCCTAAAATGATTTTTGTTTTAAAATGTTAGTTACGTTAGGCAATACCTAGTTAGAATTAGATTTTATGGAAAGAAAATTTGGAAAAGTTTTCCGGGAAATGTTCAAATTCGGGAAAACTAAGCGTCCTTTTTTCTATGGGAGTATTGTGTGAATAAATAAAACAGGACAACGTCTGTCGGGTCAGCTAGTGCATAATAAATGTCGGTTGCTCTCGAGATGTTATTGCGACAAAAGTTAAGCATGGTATACGAGTAGGTACTGTTACAATCGTTGAGCTCCTTAAGTTCTGAATTGAGTTGTTTCCTCTATAGACCATTTCAGACACCAATCTACATGGTCTTCATATGATCTGACTAGGATGATGTCTGAACTTTAAAAGAGACTGTGACCTCTAAGTCTTTCGGCGTTTCCTATCTGACTAAGATAGGAAACGCCAACCTCACAGATATAGATAGATCTAGATAACGCAAGTATCGCGATCTGTTTAAAAACCAAGATTTATGACTACCTACTATGATGTCACAAACACTATCTAGTGATGGGAAAATCAAACCGATTTAAAGATGCCGCCGCGTGCGGCACCCGTCTCGCCCCACCCCCGGGGCCTAGCGCCAGCGCTCACGCTCACCCAGCCAGCAGTACACAGGACTGAGCGCGAAAGTGGCGGCTTACGATTTTTGTACGTAATCTGGGCACGCGAAGTAGTTGCTCTTGCGTTATCTAAGTGTATCTATATCTGTGGCCGACCTCATCTAGTTTTAAAAATATAATTGACGTGTAAAAGTGTTCGTACAAACCTACTCATAAAAATAAAATCATTTCCCATTTACAAAATTCCTTTATCATACCATTATTATGGTATCAAACAACAAAAAGATCCGTAGCACAAACTGCAACTAAGTACCCTCAGTAGCTCAGAGCACCATAAAGATATTTCCCTGTGCTCACTGCGTGATCTTGTTACCTTCAAAGCAGCCAGCTAACGGCTTTTATCTCTCAAAGGCACCTACTATGACAGTCTAAACAAACATACAACGTTTCCTTTTTTATATAAACAGAGATATAAATGGATGTATGTCAGTGCGTTTGTAAAGGGAAGAAAGAGAAGGAGAGAGATAATAAGTCATCTTATAACTTTCTTGTTTCTGTTACTTAAACAAAACCGGACTGCCATTTTAATCACCATTATTGATATGACGGATTGGCAATTATCTTATTTATCTTATTACATCAGCTCGTAAAAGTCTTAAGGCTCCCGCAGACAGGTGCGACGCGACGGCGTGACGCGATTCTGGTAGAGTAATTTTCATAAAGTTTTCATAGAAATTGTTCTACTAGAGTAGCATCGCGCATGTCTGCGGGAGCCTTTATACTGAATGTCTCTTTCCCTATGTGATACCTATTGCCAGAACAAACATTTTAAATACCATGCCGGTCCATGTTAGTATAAAAGACAAAAAGCTTTGCCAAAATGTCAATCCAATTGTTGAATAAGTCTAGACATCCATTGACTGTCGTGACGTTTTCGACATCTCATGCGCTGTGACGAATGACACCTACCGCGTGGCTCCCATACAAATCACAAACGTGCAAGCCAATATTATATGGAGACATGACTCACCCATATATACCCATAGAAATACGTAAGAAACCCATACCCCATAGAGTCTAACGTCAATATAATTGTACGTACCGAAAGTCTGACAACCAGTCTTACCAAGGGGTATCGTATTACCCAGTAACTGGGTTGTGGATGTCAGATAGGCAGTCGCTCCATGTAAAATACTGGTATTCAGCTGCAACCGGTTAGACTGGAAGCCGACCCCAACAAGTTGGGAAAAGGCTAGGCAGATGATGACCTAAGTATAGTACAATGTGATATTGACTCAGAATATCTCCACAGCGAGCCATATTTATTTTCTTTCCAGATAAAAAATAAACTCAATTTGAATAATCATAAGCGCGAAAGACCAAAAGCTTTGCCAAAGTGCCAATCCAATTGTTGAATAATTCCAGACATCAATTGGCTATCACAAATATTTCGACAGATGTGATGTGACAATGACACTTATCGCGTGGTTTCCCATTCAAATTACAAACGTGCGAGCTCATATTATATGGAGACATTAGTCACCCTTATATACCGATGTAAATACATAAGAAACCCATCTCCCATGAAGTCTAATGTCGATATAATTGTACGTGCCTAAGTATAGTATTCGTGCAGTAAAGTTCAAGTAAAGTAGCGCCGAGGGGCGTCGGCGCGTCGTGTGGAACGGATTCGGATCAGCGCGCCGAAAAATGACGCTGAGTTTTAAAGTTCGTTTTAGTTATGTTTCTTGAAGTTTAAGATGTTCAAACAACACTCATTTTGTCGCTGTTACCCTAGTCATTATTTTATCTAGAGGACCTAGAAAAGTGGCAATCACTTTCAAAGTGTTTATACAGTATTTCTACGAGTTTCAACAGGTTTCACATAAGGTTTTGCATTGCAATGCATTTTTTACTTTTCCACCAATGTAAATGCTGATACACACACATACATAAACTGACCCCTTCTTCTCTTGGGGGCAGGCAGAAATTACAGGACGTACCACGTACCAGGATTGATAATTATCATATCACTTTATCTAGACCCTTTGATCACATAAGTGCTAAATACCTAATATACTCTTGACAATGCTAGCCTCTTTTGTTTAAAGGTTTTTTTTGGATGCTTTGTTAGTCTACTATAATATATTACCTACTATAATATTATAAATGTGAAAGATCGTGAAGATGTATGAATGTTTGTTACTCAATCACGCGTAAACCGTTGAACAGATATGGATGAAAATTGGCACATAGATAGACCATTTCCTGAATTAACACATAGGATACTTTTTATCTTGATATTCCCACGGGATCTAAACTTACGCGGGCGAAACCGCGGGGCACTGCTAGTTTGTTATAAGCCTCATGCAAGTTCTACCTACCAGTCCTCCAGTCCTTGGATGTCACTCGGTCTCTGCCTTACTCCACCTGCCATCACTGCGCCATGCCAGGTGTCCTGCCCAAGTCCATTTGAGTTCAATAACTCGTTTACCAAAAACTACTGAATCCACCACCTTATCTAAAGGAACGAGCTCAGCAATGAATGAAGTTCAATAGTGGCTTTGTTATTGACACTGACCTAATAGAGGGTCACTTACACATAAAGTCAATATTATCAACCGTATACAGCGTTATTGAAGAAACACCAACAACCTCTAAATTGTACACATCATTATGAACAACTTTTACTATGGGACCAAACCTGTAATCGCGAAAAAAAATCAGCTGTTCCCTACATTTTGACAGGTTATGTACGAAGTACGAACCTAAATGTAGGGAACAGCTGATTTTTTTTCGCGATTTCAGGTTTGGTCCCATAGTAAAAGTTGTTCATAACGATGAGTACAATGACCTCTTAAGAGGTTGTTGGTGTTTTTCCAATAACCCTGTATAATATCCCCCTGACTCAAATAAAAAGCGTGCTACGAATCAGTGGAGCTTCCGTCCACATTAAACGAACTCATTAAGTTGTTTAATCAGTTGTAAAGAGTTTATTATTTTAATGCAAGGACATCCGGTTCTGTATGGATGCGTTTTATTATATCCCTATTGTAATTACAGTGTATCCCCCTCTTGCTTGTTTGATGCCCGACTATTAAATCAAACAACCGGCATCTTATTTTTCATTTAAAATGGGGCAAATTTTAAAATCATCGTCACAGCAAATAGGTGAACAGGATCACGGGAGGAGGTACAAGTAAATCCACAAAAACTAATTGGTTTCGCAGACATTATGACAAGCAGCCCAACGTGACTTTACGTGACAAACTGACGTCATTCATCATTAAGCGCTGCACACAACAATGCACAAGCCTGACTAGGGGCGCTAGTGTGTATTACCCTTTGGACAGAATAGATCCCCACTTTATTAATCAATTTCCAAAGTACAGACGTCCAAAATCTTTTACCAAAAGCAAAATCACAAAATAATGTAAAAATACGCCATTTTTATCATTGTCATTTTAGTCCTGGCAAGACAAATAAATATCATAAAACCGTTAAAAACAAAATACAATTTAAATGCAAATTCGAAACAAGTGAATGTTCTAAAATTCCATATGGAACTGAACGGAACAGCTAATTTTAAATTGTTTGAAACTCGTAAAATCGGGCGCTTGCCATTTTATAGACAAAAGAAAGCACTAAAAAGCGAATGTAACGTTCGCGGCACATATCTAATTTAGATAAAGAGTTTGAGATAAACGGTACAAATCACTGTACACAAAAACTACTTTGCATAGGTCTTTTCAGATGCAAATAGCTGTATTAAATTTGCAATTTAGACCCCGACAACGCACTAGGGTTTGGTCCAAGGTGCAAGAGTTGTCGAAAATTAGACTAAATTGCTCTTAAGGATTACACAAACGAATATTTCAGTCTGCCATAAATAAATACTAACTGCTTGTATTGAAAAAACTAATCTGTCATTATATGACACCATAACAAAATCAATATTTTCGTGCTCAGCATTGTTTTTTGTATTTTTTGTTTCTTGTTGTGTCTGACTAATGACCTGTGAACTTGTAATTATTATTAAAATCTTGTAAAACACATAATCGTCATCTTCCTATCCTTGTCCCATGTTACTTGGGGTCGGCGCAACAAGTTTTTTTCATTCAATCACCCCTGTCAACATCTCGCTAAACACATGTGAATGGCAACAAAGAGTTTAGTTGAGATCATTATCATTAATTTTGTCACCTACTCCAACGATCTTATGAAAATCAGTAAAAAGAAAACTAGCAGCAAAACATACCTATGACTATTTACAGAATCTATCAAGTCTTAAAGATAATCAGGCACTCTCGTTACCTCCTCTAACTTACACCAGCACATCTGCTGGCAACGCGTCGAGCCGCCAGTACCTTCAGACAATGAAGACATCCCATTGTGATGCTATACGTTTTATGAATCCCTGGTACACGCTGACAGGACTGACCATAAAATTGATCGTGCTTTATCATGGCTCAGTGTTGATTTCTAGACGGACAGGTCTTTATTGCATTTGAATGCGTAGGCATTAATTGAGCTGGAATAAACCTGCTTATATTTTATTGTGGTGCTTTATTTTTCATGTCTCTCTACTACTCGCTGACCTTTGCAATTACTTCGTGTTAATTTATTTACATACAGGTGTTTAAATGATTGGATTTGTTTGGCTGAGGTTAAATGTGATATACATTAATCTCTATTAAAATTGGTAGCATGTTGGAACAAAACGCTATATCTATCTAAACCAATCCTATAGTTGTTCCTTCCCCCTTCTTGATATCATCCACAAATTATAGCCGTTCCTAAACCAAACTTAGTCACACCCAAAAACTTTCATCTAAATTATATTCCCCTAACCTGAAAACAAACCACTTATCAACAAAAATGCTCTCTTCTTCCGAACGCTCACATTACATAAGAAAAATAGCAATCCAGTTAGGCATCGGAAATGGAGGAGAAATGTCACCATAAGGATAATCTACGTAAGATAATTTCCACTCAAGTGGTTCGATGTCTTCGGCCGGAGGTCAGTGAGTAACGCCACGGGGTGCACAAACTGATGGGGACTTAGCAGGAATCTCTTAATTTATAGCCTCGTTGAGATTTGTGGGGCAAATTAGGGGTTAAAGCGGGGAGAAAGAAACATGGCTGCCGTGAACTTTGACCTTGAAGAACTTGAGAGCTAGCGAGATTTTCTTTTTCGGGAAATTGTGAAGTATTAAGAAGCTTTCAAACGTTCTAACATCACATGCGCACACTACGTGGTTAGCGAGTCAGATGTTTCACACTATCATTGCGATATTGTTGCTTAAAATTTTAATTTACCCTTCCTAGATCCTCATCAAAGAAAGAAAAAAATAAAACTTTTTATTTGGAACACGCACAGGAGATACAAAAGTAGTCAGAAGCAGCATTTAAAACTAACAATGTTACATTAAAAACAACGAAAAAAAATAAATAAACTCCTATCTCAGCATAATGCTGAGATATTTAAAAAAATAATACCACAGCGCTGGTGTTCTGATCCCGTAAAGATCTCGGTTCTGGTTGTTACTTCATATGTACATACTTAAGAGGAAATGCGGTCGGAGAGACTTTTGAAAAAGTCTTAGTAAAAAGTTATAATTCGCGGTTTGGCTCTCGCCTATTTCCTCCTCCATTATTGGACCAATTTAAAAGATATTTCACAAACTGAATAAGAAGGATATATACTATGTCCCTATGTTTTCTTTTTTCACTAATAGTTGTCAAATTTGTACACGGCGATTTGAATCGGCATTTTTTGAGGGTTATAAAAATAATGTATCATCAAAAAGAAAATTATAAGGACATAGAAGTAGTTAATATTTATTATTCTGTAAAAAATCATTGCTTTATGGTCATTAACCAGAAAGAAAACAGGCGAGAGTGTTTCTGTGGAGAATAGACCACCCGCATTTCCTCTTAAGCTTACTCTAAGTTAGGCATCCTGTTTTCTCCATTTTCCTTTGACTTGCGCCGCAACACCCTGTTATCTACAGACTCATAGTGGGTGAAGTAATCTGATTTGTCCATTTGCCGGTCGCGGGATCGTAACAAACGGTCCTGTGTTCGATTAACACGATTGCTTTTTGTAGGTACTCACTGCGTTTATACCGACTTAATTGACGGTATATTTATAATCTTTTGTATTTAGGGGCACTTAGGCGGTTTTTGTTTTGAGTATTCTTTGTTGTTCGTTCCGCTAAAGATGTTAAGATGCTCGTAATTAAAAGCAGGGATTAAGTTATTATCTAAGAAGGGATTTTTTCTTTGGCTTTCATATTTTCAGACGCAGTATTCGCTGTTATAGAAAACTAGCATCAAATTGTACGACCAGTATGCAATTTTTTTTTTAATCTTCAACAGAGAAAATATTTATAATGTATCTGAAGCGTACAAAAGATCCATTGTCATTAATAATAAAACATTTTCATCTCAAAAAAACATTGAATCATACTTTGTCAGAGAGTTCTTTTTACGCGGCTCTTAGAGCACCCTACAACAACATCACAAAGATACTTTGACATCTAATTTCTTTGTCTTGTCCTTCAGCATAATAAGGCACGAGCATAACTATATGACTATAATAAATACATAGCACGTTATCGCGTCATCCCCCTGTGTGTCGCAAATCCGGCAGCATTTGTAACCGACCCGTGGATTATCGGTTCGCCCCGGGCAAAAACAAGAACCCGGACGAAGCACCCGTGGACATAAATTCGCGACAATGATTCATGATCGCCGCGTTCGAAAGTTTTTGCACGAGCGATTAATCGCAGCGACTTTTAGGGAAATCGCTGCAACGCTTAATGTGGGTGCGTATTATTTTAATGACAGCGCTTGGAGCGTAAAAGGTGTTTGGAGATAAAAACCGTTTACTGATTTACCGGCTTATCCTTTTAACTTGCGGTATTATGTTCTTTCGTAACAAAATATCGGACTTCTATTTTGGGGTAGGCGATCGTTATTTTAATCTTTTGCAAAATTAATAAACGATATGGAAAGGGCTCTTACAGATCACCAGCTATACGGATTATCTTGGCCATAAGTCTCCAGATAAGAAATAAATCGCCATGTTTGTATAGCAACGGCAAAAGCCGCACTATGCTACAGGTTGCATCGGTATGCTCTTATATAAAATGACTGCCAGAGGCTGTCTGTTAATTAATATTGTAGTCATAGCCGTGACCGCGGTACTTCGCGTGAAATAACCTGCAAACAGAAAGTGAATAAAACGTGTTTCTATAAGGAAATAGTGCATAAAAGGAGGTGGTTTTAATAATGTACTGTTTGTTTTTTTTTTTTAAAGGAGATGTCTTGTAACTACCCACGAAACTACCAATGAATTATGAATTAAAACTGATATTTATTTACTGCTTCGTTGATCTAATGGTCGCAAGCGTTACTGCTGCGCATATGAGGTCCTGGATACGATTTCCTGGTTGGGAAAGCATTTTTAGGTTCTTTCATGCCCCCCCCCCCCCCTCCTATTACATGGGACTGAAACGTAACTGGCGAAATTTTGGTGTTATAACACCAAAATTAATACCTATATGTACACCTACGTCTTACTCTTTTGTGATTACAGGCGCGATGTTATGTTAAGCTATGTGGTATTTATTTACATTTTAAACTTTGGACAGTAAGCTTCTTTATCATTCTGCTGCTCAAATTCCTAATTAACTAAATTGTTACTCAACAGATTCCTTCAAATATCCCACATTTTATTGCCCACACTAAACATTAATGTCACCACTGACTGAGCGACTTCATTTAACCGACCGATCAAACCAGCATCAATCTTGCCGCTCTATCATAAAAAAAAAATGTTATAAAAATAAGGCGCGCTACACGCTTCGACACTTGTTTATGTAGTTCTTGCATTCGTGCTCGCGACCGCACTCGCAGTCTCGAGCCCATCCATTTGCGGCGACAGATCAATCACGACTCAACATCAAGCTCGGAATAATGATCCTTTCAACACTTCATGTACACTGAGACACTTATTTTGAACTATGGATCTTGAGCTATAAGGTTGGAATTTGATTGTAATGTTTGCTAGCAAAGTAAAGAGGCAATGTGCGTTGTTCCTTTGAGCTATTTAAGCTCGCGCTAAATGATCGACGCGTCATGCATGTTTCTGTTGGACTGAGAGAAAATATACAAGTCCAAATAAGATCTGTCGTTAGTGAATAATGGGGGAAATATGTCTGTTGTGTTCCTCACGGGTCGTTTACACTTGGTTAAAGCTTTGTATCTATGTAGTATACAATGTATTGGATCTGTGATAAGTTTGGCACACGAGGAGAAATGATAAGTAATTCAAACGGCGAAGATAATAAATTATTCCCAGTAAACCGATACTCTACCCTACACATTAAAGTTCTAGTTTAGATTCAAGGTTATTTTCCTAATGTTAGCATGTTTTCAGTACCCTGAATTTTTTGAAGCCCTTGGATTCTTTTCCTTCTTTTTAGGGTTCCCCAACCAAAGGGTAAAAACGGATCCCTATTACTAAGACTCCACTGGCTGTCTGTTTGTCTGTCTGTCACCAGGCTGTATCTCACGAACCGTGATAGTTAGACAGTTGAAATTTTCACAGATGATGTACCGTTATAATAACAAATTGACGACACAGTTGGCGAAGTGGCTGAGCGATCGACTGCTGCGCTGCGTGTCGCGGGTTCGATTCCCGCACGGAACAAATATTTGTAATACCTACAGGTAGGTGTTCCAGGCCTGGCTGTTCGTGTATGTGAATTTAAATGTTTGTAAACGCACCTACGATACAGGAGTAATTAGTAGTGAGGGGCAACGTTTTTTTTTTTAAAAAAATACTAAAAACAGAATAAAATAAATATTTAAGGGGCTCCCATACAACAAATGTGTTTTTCAGCGTTTTTGCCTTGTGGTACGGAACCCTTCGTGAGCAAGTCCGACTCTCACTTGGCCAGTTTTCTCCCATACTATCATAAAACAAACAATCGTTCCACCGATCCGCAGAAATTCGCCTTCAAGCAAAACGAACAAAATACAAGAGGAAACTATAATTCCTCCCCAGTTAAAGTTAACGCAATAAGGATTGTGGAGGTCAATTGGTTCTGAACTGTGGAAGAAAGGATATCTTTGCGTTTCCTTTCCGTTAATCTTCTGACTTGCTTTGAGTAATTATCGTCCTTAATGGTGTCATGCAGTTTATCTTAGTTAATCTTATAAGTATCTTTTATAAGTTGAATTATTGGTTGGACTCCTTTTAACTGATGTATGGTGTGAAGCTCAGAATGGTATGATAATTGACACACACACATATATACAGGGTTATTGGAAAAAACACCAACAACCTCTTAAGAGGTCATTGTACTCATCATTATGAACAACTTTTACTCCAATATTCCAATATGGCTGTGCATATTCTAATTTATAGCGGCCAGTATTTTTGTACCCGTGGGTCTTGTGCAAAGCGTTGCCGTCTATCCTACGGTGTAATTTAACTAGGTGGTATTATGAGGAATAATAAAAGCGACCGCATTATTGTTTATACATACCACATTAGAATCACATACCTATGTTTTAATGTTACCTTGTTGCGATAATTTGGTCTTTGCAGGTTTTCTTAAAGCAGTAAAGATCAGCAGCAGACGTCAACAATATTCACAAAGTCCATAACGACACCGCAGAAACAAACTAACCTGACCCGAATTGGACTTTTTTCTTCGAAATATCAACTTTAAAAAAATAAACCTTCCGCGCGCCTCGCGGTCGTATTTATCCAGCAGTTTGCATAGCATTTATCCGCGCATGGCTGAATAGTCGCCTGAGGCGCCTCAATAAGGTACGCACGCGCCTCGACCGGCTTTTGTCCTCGCCTCAAGTGCAAATAGCCTGGCGTTCTAATTTCAAAATGCCCGCCCTTGAATAGAGTGAGCTTATTTTAGATTTCAGTGGAGATAGTCGTTTTCTTTTTTTTAAATCTGGCATTTTTTGATATGATGCCTGGTATCGATAAATTTCGCGGTTTTATCTTTAGGCTGTGCGCAAAGCGAGACAGAATTATCTGCATTTTGCACGAGTCATAATGCGAAGCATTTGAAAGTGCTTTACGATCGAAAAATTTCTTTTACCTCCTTTCTGCAACTGTTTCTATTGTTATACTCCTACTAGTACACAGAACCTGCTTAATTTATAAACTTTTGTATAGATAATTGGATATTAATTACACACATCAACACGGTCTAGGGATATTTTTAAAAAAGCGAATTAAAATCAAAAATTATTTATATGACATGTATATATTTAAAAGATACGTTATTTAATATTCTACCATTTTTTAATAATGGTTAATGTACTTCGATTAAAATTTCAGGATTTATGGAAAAAAAATGAAGCGTAGACGGAAACCGTATATGAATTAACTTTTAATTTGTGAGTAAAAACTGAAAAAAGTACAAAAAAGTAAACTTGAAGTTAGTAGTCTGAGAAAGCGCCCATGATGTTCATAACACATCGGCAACGATTCGGCATGCTCAGAACAAGGTTGTCAATGTCTTGCTGCGGAATATTGTCCCATGTCCTTCTGAGGTGCGCAAAAAGTTGATCTTCTGTAACCAGATTTTCAGAAACTTCCTTCAGAGCTCTTCTTTGCAGCATATCCCACGCATGCTCAATGGGATTTAGATCTGGCGATTGAGCAGGCCAGTCTAAGGCCCTAACAATTTGTGTATGTAACCAAGCTGCTACCGTTCTCGCCGTGTGTGCCCGGGCATTGTCGTGCATGAGCAGGAAATCTTGCCCCATTTGTGTTTTGTGGGGCAAGATTACGGGCCCCAGCACCTGTTGGACGTATCGTTCTGCCGTCATATTGCCCCGCACCCAAACGAGATCCGTCCGTCCTCCAAGACGAATTCCTGCCCAAACCATAATTGTTCCTCCTTGGTATGGGTGAACTTCCTGAGGGTTCTGAAGACGGCTCCATCGTCCAGGAACTCGCCAAACACGCGTCCTTCGTGAATCTGGATGGAAGCCGAACCTGGATTCATCCGTGAACAGCACATTAGACTATTGCTCACGGCCCCAGTCTTTTAGTTATTGCCTCTCCGTAAAGGTGGGACCCGGAGTGGTCTACGAGAGCGTAGATTGCTTTCATGCAGTCGCCTTCTTACAGTTTGGTCACTCACAAGCACTTGGTGTTCCACTCGCAGCCTTTGGACCAATTGAGTCGCCGTTGCATTTGGTTGAGCTCGCGCAGTAATTTGCAAAAATCGGTCTTGTCTGGGGGTAGTGATGCGACTTGGCCCCCGGTGCCTCTCCGCTACTTCACCTGTGGCACGATAGCGTGTCCACAATCTTGAAATTACATTTTGGTGGGTCCCTATGGCCTCAGCAACATTACGCTGAACAGACCCAGCTTCCAGCATTCCCACAGCTCGTAACATCTCCGCCCTCGTCAAATGTTGGCGTTGCATGGCTACAATACCTCAATTTTAACTTTATCTTTCGTTTAAAAATGAAAAAAAACTGTAACTAAACGTTATTCGTATTGTTTTCTAAATTTCGCACAAATGAAAATTCCCTCTCCTGCACATCAAGCCATTTTTATGCCACCGAAACAAAAGAATTTTCAAAAATTTGAATTTGGAATTAGTCTGAGATAAATTACAAACAAATCGGTGTATAAAAGATTCCAAATGCGGCCAGTACTTTTTGAGTTATTTAATTGAGTATGAAATATCCCTAGACCGTGTTGATGTGTGTATTTACTTTTCAAAATTTAATTTAGGTAATGCAGTAGAAATGAAAAAATCATCAATATTTCTAAAAAAATTCCCGTCAATCAAATGTAAAACCTGAAAATATTTTAGGTTGCGTAAAAATCAATTAATTGAGTCAGTTTTTTTTTAATAGATTGGTTTCATCCATAGGAGGCACCTTATTGAAAATGGCTCTTTTATTCAAAGTAGTTTAATTATAATTAATAAAAAGTAACTAATATGTATAATATCTATATCTATAGTTTTTTAGGGTTTCGTAGTCAACAAAGAATCCTTAAAGCTCCTTCAAACAGGAGCGACACACGATAAAATCGCGCGCGACACAAAGGCACCGCAAGTCGCGCAATGAGCGATGCCTTTGTGTCGCGCGCGATTCGCATCGCGCCTCGTGCCTGTTTGCAGAGGCCTTTATAGTTTCGCCATGACCATCTGTTCGTCCGTCCGTCCGTCCGCAGCTTAGCTCAGAGACTCTTATTACTAGAAAGCTATAATTTGGCATGGTTAATCACGCCGACAAAGTGACAAAAAAAAATCTGGAAACAAACCTTCTCTACAAGTAAAGTGAGGATGTTTTTTTTTCTCGTCTACGCCATCCTGTGGGGTATCGTTAGATAGCTCTTTCAAAAATATTGCGAGTTTGTGAAAACCATTTTTCGATTCAGGGATCCGTTTGTGATATATTAAGCTATAAAGTGCTAATTTTTGTTTAGAGTTATGAGTCTTTTGGATATGTGAAAAAATTCACGGCATAGTATATATACATATAACGAAATTAAAAGGAAAACTATCACAGCTAAGTAGGCTTTACAAGTTTACGAGTAACAGTCGACCAACTTAAATTTGCAGTTGCAATGTATGGTAGATCATGATTTTCAACTACAATGTTAAGTTTGTTCTTGGGAGGAATTCATTCCAGCTACGGAACCCTTCATTGTGCGTGGTCCGACAAACACTTGGCCGGTTTTTATACGATCAAATCAGCATTATGAGTCGTGCACTTTTGGATTTTCCAAATTTTCTTAATTATTAATACAATACTGACGGTGAGCACACCGCAACCACGCAGATCATAAACCTACCTACTAACTTCTGAGGGGAAATTTTAGTATTTTTAAGAACAGTCGCATAATCTACTCTGTCTTATTCTGTCAAAAATACCTCTAATTTAAGATATTGATTGTCGTTGAGATGAGAATGCTATTAATTTTACGTTTTCAAATACATAAAAAAATTGGCCAAGTGCGAGTCAGACTCGCACACGAAGGGTTCCGTACCACAAGGCAAAAAAGCCGAAAAAACACGCTTGTTGTATGGGGAGCCCCTCTTAAATATTATTTACTTTATTCGGTTTTTAGTACGAGTATATGTTGTTATAGCGGCAACAGAAATACATCATCTGTGAAAATTTCAACTGTCTAGCTATCACGGTTAAAGAGATACAGCTATGTGTGACAGACACACAGACTGACAGTGAAGTCTTAGTAATAGGGTCCCGTTTTTACTCTTTGGGTACGGAACCCTATAAAGAACATGATGTTAATATTACCCAACATCAACATTTAAAACCAATGTATAAAATAACGCTATCCCGAAAACCCTATACATGGTTCATTTATCTTTTATGTTCATCGGTCAATCAAAACCTTAATGTTTTATTAATCAACATTCCGTTTTTAATTATTAATCAAACGGATGATGTTCCAAAGGGATCATTACAATATCGCTATGATAAATAATTACCTACGTATTGAATAAATATTGAAATGAACGTCAATCATAAAGATTTATCAGCTTTCACAGAGTCAGTTGAGTGTTTGATAAAGGCTCCTACAAACAGGTGAGACGCGCGATTTAATCACGCGCGAGTGCGCGACTCAAAGGCACCGCTCGCGCTTGTTGCACGACTTGCGGTGCCTTTGTGTCGCGTGGCGTGTCGCGTCTGTTTAAATGAGCCTTAACTTTGAAAGTATTTTCATTTATTATAATGTCATAGGTACAGACGCCAGCACATCAAGCTACTACAATCTGTTAAATTTCTTTAACAGATTTTCAACTTTGTTGCTAAGGCATAAGGTTCAAAGTTGATTGGGAAAATTTGACAGTTTCGAGCAGGTTGATGTGCTGGTGATGAAATAATTAACACAAAGTAAAGCGCTTGTCTGGGTTCGAACCTGCGACCTACAACTCGTAAGTCGCGGCCGTTAATACCTTACCTTATGTAAAGATATAAATCTATGGAATCTCTGAAATTCTATTCCCATTCCCAGACCAAGATTCATACTTAAAATAACGCCTTTTTCTTATCTCACCTTAGTAAACGACTCATCATCTGCCTAGCCTTTTCCCAACTACAGGTATATTAGGGTCGGCTTCCAGTCTAACCAGATGCAGCTGAGTACCCGTATTTAATAAGGAGCGACTGCCTATCTGACCTCCACGACCCAGTAACTGGGAAACCATTCCTAACTGCTTGTCAGACTTTCGGGCATCTGACGAACTGTAATTACTGTCAAAGATCCGCGAATGACAGCCGGGACCTACGGCTTAACATGCTTTCCGAGACACGGAGCGGTCTTCGTAAGTAAAGATAGACCCATCCACAAACCAACCGCGTAAATCGTAGCTCAACCTGATAGTAAACGTCTCGAAAGGCACCAATTTTGCACTAAACCTAAGGGCCTGTGCACACCACGTTTTTTAAACGCGCCGTTGACGCGCGTTTTTAGCGATACAGACGCGATACGCACGCGAGTCAGACGCAGCCTGTAGACCTTCTGTAGGATAAAAGCGCGCCGTCGACTAACGTTTCCAAAACGCGCGTCAACGGCGCGTTTAAAAACCGTGGTGTGCACAGGCCCTAAAGTGCCTATGTAGCCATTTGAGGCGTTCTCGGATGATGGGGCTACAAATCCACAGGAAGTATTCTCTCTCATTCGCTACATATAAAACGTTACTCGTAAAAGCTATGATGGATTTTATTAGTTTCTATAAAACGCAACCGCAAAATCTCCCATTGTATATCAAACGATGTGCCAAAAATTGCAAGCATCTGACGTTACCTACATGATAGGTAATTTCACATTATATCCACATCGGTTGTTTCAACCCTCTGCACGATGAAAAGAGTGATACAAGGTATTCTTTATGTACGCCGCCGCCGCTATGGAGAGTTATTTTTACTCAACTACGGCAAAGCCAAAAGAGGGTATGATTTTAACAGTTGTTAAACTTTCACAAGTTGTCAAAAACAATCAAGCGACTTGGCAACTATTTTGTAATCCACTATGATATTTTATGTACCCTGGACTGATTTTTATTCACGTAATTGGAATTGAAAAACTTTTTAGTAAGATTAGTTTGTTTTAGCTATAGTTTTATTAGCTCAGTATTTCTCGAAGATGGTTTTTTCTTAAGACTTTCAATGTTTTCTAATAATGCAATTACTTGTTACAGGTACGAACGAGTTATACTTCTTCACTGTCGTAAGTTAGCAAAATGTTGAGGTCGTTAAGCTATGCTACAAGCTAACTGTTAAATAGGCAACCACTAAGTAGAGTGACAAGTAAGACTACCAAGTTCCTATATGTGAGCTAAAGAAATTGTTATGGATTTAACAATTGAGGTATTTACAAAGTGTTGACTTGTAGAATCCGGCTCGAAGGACCAAAAAGATGTATGCGCCACTGAATGGGTCGCACACATCTTGGATATTAGCTTGTGATGATAAGTCACGGATAGCCAAAGATGATGGTTTATTGAATAGTTTAACCACCACGTAATGCTATAGGTATCAATGTTGTGTGAATGAGTACAACTAACTATAAACGCTGGTTGTGAAGGTACTGTCACATTACACTAAAATAAGTGCAAAACGACGGAAAAGTGTTGAACTGTGCAATGCGCGCCTACCATGTACGTACATGACTCGTACAATCTTGTTACATATTTGTGTCATTTTCTATAATTTCAATAGATTCAACTAAAATAATACTCATTTCTTCACTTTGACTTTGAATTCTAGAACCCACGGTCTAAGTTCAAAGGTAAGCTTACTTTTGTCTTAAACCATGTTTGGGAAAGAGTGTCCATGGGGTTTCCTGCCCGCTTTTCTCCATAGGAACCTACTATGCTTTGGAATAGACTTCATCATTCTGACTGACCGACTCCTTGACAACGCAATAGTGCCTGTGAATGGAATCATTGAAATAAATGCTTTGAGTTTCAGTTTGAGTTTGAAATAGCTCTAAGCTTTTCTCGCATACAAAATAACAATGAACTCTCTGAAATCAAATCGCTGCAACTGAACATTGTCGTGTTTCACGATAATTTATTTATGAAAAACAATTTTTGACATGATATTCGTACGATTAAAACCTCCTGTCGCCTATAAAGCGTTCAACTTTAATCTATTCGTCTTTATTCATTACATAAACCGTACATAAATCTTGCATTCCCACGAGTTAAACTGTATCAAATTACTGGGGAAGGGAGCATCCTAGTCAAAGTATGTTCACCCCTCATATTAAATACCACGCTTCCTCTGCTGCTTATACTGCAGACATCATCCTAATTTGAACCTTATAATGTAGTAAGTAGGTTGTTAGGGTCTTTCAGAGATAGCAAACATAATGTGGTAGTTATAAAAATCAGTTTCAAGAGTGTTTGGAATGACGTGCTGTTGCATTGCGGGGGAGGTCACGTTTCGTCCCCGAGGGTCAAAATTAAACGGGTCAGTGGTCAGGTAAATATAATGGAGTAAACAAATTCAACGCGCTTTGATGCACCATTGATATTTATATTATTTTTAGGGGAAGTTTAGAAGGGGACTTAAACATTTTATTTGATTTTAGGCGATTGACAATTTTGTGTTTAGTTTTTTTGGTATGTATATTCACAATTTTCACAACGATTTGCACCCATAATGCAGCTTTTTATCTCAAGTCATGAAGATACCTACATAATTATTATTCATACCAAGAATTAAATAGCTGCTTCAAAGAGAAGTAAGTAAAGTTATATTAGTTTCACATTCTTCGAATACTGCTGTAACTTGACGTATTGAAGACCCACAGTATTCTTCGTAACGTAGTTACAAGTTCATAGCTCGGCTACGCACTGCAATATCCGACTACCCACAAAAGAATTTGGTCTAACAGCTTGCGCGAAATTACAGTCTAGATCGCTTGACTACGAAGAGAATTTCCGTCACTTTTTACAGCTGAACTTAAGTAAGAGATCAGCATTGAGTTGATACAGTCAGGGGAATTATCCTTACTTAATATTATAAATTCGAAAGCTTCTTCGAAAGTAACTCTTTTCACGCCTAAACCACTGGAACGGATTTCGCTAAAATTTGGCAAGGAGATAAGATAGCATCCTGGGGCCTTCCCCAGGATGCTATCTATCTCCTTGCCAAATTTTACATATGCTACTTTTTGTCCCGGTAGTATCTTCTCGTGGGATAATTTCCGATATTCACGTGGGCGAGGCCGCGGGCAGAAGCTAGTTTGTTCATAAAATTGACACACTAAGTCAATCTACCGTGTTATAGCCAGCTCATACAGCTGTGAAAGAATGACAGTTGTATTTTCAATATACGAATAATTTTAGTTGGTAGTCAGTTTCCTAAACAATGAATTTTCCTGACTTTACGTCAATGGTAAACCTCAGCTACTTAAGTTAAAAGTGAAAATGATTCTGTGAGCTTACACATACTTTCAACTGAATGAATTGCAGTTTGAAATTGAGTGTTGACACTGCTGACATACTTTATCCTTTTTAGCCTGACAGTTTGGTGTATTGTTCAATATTAATTTTAATGATCCAAACAATCGACTAGAACAATCTGACGTTTAACAAACAAATGACAGTCACACGGTAAAATTGTTGGTCCTTATGTCCGCGCGGAACCATATTAGGACCAAATCTTCGTTTCACATCACTATTTGACCACAAAAGACCGCAATAACGTCACGTTTAACAAAAACACTTTGTACTGCATTTCACTGGTTATTGTTAAAGCCAATTAGGCTGGCGATACACGGACCAGCAGCTTTGTGACGTCAGTTACCTGCCAACTTCTCGGGGCCGCAAATGGAATACTAATACAAAGTTTGTTGTTCACTGTCGTCAAATTAGTTTGGTTTGTCGGTTGCGTTACGTCGAATGGTGATAGTGTTGTAGTTATGTTTGATGTTTTCGCATCTATTGTGTAGATACTTCAAGAAGAAGAAACCAATACTTGGGTAATAAAATAATTAAATAAAATAAAGTTTATTTGGAACAACTTAAGTTTACAATTTACAAAGGAAAACGAAGATTGCCACAAAATTAAAGTAAGTAAATAATAATCATGCAATTTCAACTGAATTGTGAAATGAAATTGCTGATAAAGAAATAAAGAAAGAAAATAAATTTATTTAGCACAGACTAAAAGACATCAATTAATATTGATACTGTAATTAAGATATCGAAATCACTTTTACAAGTCATATTATAAAAAATAAGCTAGAATAGAGTCCACATTTCCCATCTGACTACCCCTCAAAAGAAATGGCGAAACAAACCCAATTGTCAAAGTTTCTTTTAAAGTCCAGACGTAATCTTGGTCAGATCAGTAAGTAAACACTTGCATCAATTTTGTGACCGCACTATTATCGTCGATTGTTTATAATTTATATCAATATTAAAGGCTCCTACAAACAGGCGCGACACGCGATATAATTGCGCGCGACGCAAAGACACCGCTCGTTACGCGACTTGCGGTGCCTTTGTGTCGCGCGCGATTTTATCGCGTTTCACGCCTGTTTGAAAGAGCCCTAATTGAATTAATTCTGCTTCATGCCTTCATCTTAGTTTATAATCATCATGTAATGATTTTAATGGAGTCTAAATTAGTTCCCGGATATGTCCATGGGCTTGACCCCTATTAGTTTATTTTATTTATTAATTACATGGGACTTAAACGTAACTGGCAAAAATGTGGGTGTAATATAGATACACTTCTGCCTAACCCTCCGGGAAACAGGTGTAATGTTATAATATACTAGCAGCGCCCCGCGGTTTTACCCGCATAAGTATCGATTCCGTAGGAATATTAGGATAAAAGTATCCTACATAATGTGTTAATCCAGGGTTTCAGCTACTTCCATACCAAATTTTATCAAAATTAGCCCAGCCGTTTGTGCGTGAAGATATAACAAATATACAAATACACTCACAAACTTGTAGCGGTATCTATAACGCCACATACAAACAACGCGTCATACTGACGTCACGCAAATCCTGCATCGCGCAAGCAGAGTTTACCGCGCAACTAGCATAGATACAACGGCCCGACATGAATCAACGGGCAGTTGCCCGCCAGACAGAACACCCGTCTGGTCGGAGGATCCTCCCTTTTCTATAGAGTATGAGTGAACTTTACACCCTGTTCCTCATACCTCTATAAACTTTCGCCTTTATAATATTAGTGTGATATACTTTCTAATATTACAGCTAAACAGTTTGTTTTTTTTTTTGTTTGTATATTTGTATGCGTTAATCTCTGAAGCTACCCGACAGTTTAAAAAAAAATCTTTTTGCATTTGATAGCCTAATTCATGAGGAAGGCTATAGGCTATTTAACATCACGCTAGGACCAATAGGAGTCGAGCAAAAAGAAAAAAGTCATAAAGAACGCTAAGCAAAAACGAAGTAATAGCGACGGAGAGTTTTATAAAAATGTGACTGTTATTTTAGTATATGCATTGTGTGTATCTTACGACTTCCACGCAAACGAAGTCGCGGGCAGAAGTTATTGTCATGATAAGCTACTTTTCTACAAATATTAAAAACGACCCAATTATCGTCACCTCAAAGATAACCTCTTCAATATTTTTCTCCAACACTCAGAAGCGTTGCAACATTAGAAATTCAAATCAATATTTAACCCTATTCAATTAACTTAAGGCACATCTAAGGAACGTTTTTACATAGAAAAGGAGTATAAAGGATTGCAAATGAGGCTCTTCCCCCAAAGGCCTCTTTAATTATAAGGGAGATTGTTTGTCCGAATTCCAAGGGCTACCTTCGTACTCTAATTACTCGGCGAAATCTCCGTTTAAACTCTGCAATTAGATTTTTTCTCGACTATTACAGTGAATTGTTGAAGCCCCGATTTTAGGTTTTAGATTTCTGGTGGTCCGATTACGTTCGGTTTATTTTGTTTGGATGTCTTAGTAAGCTTTATTGCACCTTGAAAGCTTTATTTTACGAAAAGTTTTTGGTCCTAATAGTGTTTACTCTGTTTATATGACGTGCGCTATAATACTTTTTGAAAGTATCATTCGAGAGTTATTTATACAACTACTTCACTACACACTACTTACACACACACTACTTTATACTTTTCTACTTAATTATAAAATCAATTTCTCCAATATGTGCAAATAATGTTGTGTAACTTTTTACCATTAAAACATGGATTTAAATATCACACAGCAGACAAAGAAGTATTTATATATCATTATCAGCTTACAATATGAATACAAAATTCTTAATTTACCTTGCTGCTACACATTTCCCTGTGGTATTTCCTAAAAAGGCATTTGATTTTAACAGTTCGACCCAAAGGACCAAAAAGGTCGAAATATTATCTAGGTCTCTCAATTACGGCTTTATTATAAAAGGTAATGGATCGGCTTACCTGTGTGACGGTCTGTACCATTTAGTTTTTTATGTTATTTTTATAATATACGTAATGTAATTTTTTTTTTTTATAAAACGTTGCCCCACACTAGGAATTTCTCATGTATTGTAGGTGCTTTACAAACATTTAAACTCACATACACAAGCAGCCAAATAATTGAAAAAACAAACCCCAGGTATTGGGTTAATACTTAGTTTATGGTAACCTTACTATTATTTACTGGCAAAGGACTTAGCGCTCTACAAAACAGTACACATAACAATCCGAACAAAACCAAAAGTTACGATACATTTTTCTGCTCCATTCCTCTTTTATTGGATAACAAATATTCTTATTGTCTGTAACCCAAAAAATTCTTCCTAAGCCTACGAAGTTATAAGATCTCACAATAAAACTTTTCCTTGCTAACTAAATATTCAATACAAAAAGAAATGTGAACTGATTTTGTAAGTTTGGCAATTTCTAAGTCTTCGAGGACAGATGCGGAGCAAATGTGGAGCACTTAACAAACTTTGATTTTAGTACCAAGAAAAACATTCCAAGTTGAACGTAGTGAACGTCCGAAAACAAGGTCCCCGTGATAAAAGTTTCAGAATTGGCTAGGATAGTTCCTTATAAATAAGTGGTGGATATATATAAGTAATCGATGTCGGAACCGTACGGTATATTGGGTTTAGAAGTTGCTATTTCTGTATTGGTTATAAGTTTTTTGATTGAGAGGTCGTTGTCAGTCTTTGGAAAAAAAGAAATGTGTAACAATAACTTCGTTTCAAATTAAAACATGATTAAATAAGTCAATGTTTCCGAGGAAGAGAAATATCTATAGAGTAATTTTGATAATGGTTATCAAATTGTAATGTATGTTAAGGCAATTATTGTTGTAATTAAACCCATAATAATACATTTCAATAAAGTTCATGAACCTGTTAATGACACCACTAATATTATAGTTTTTTCAATAATATGTTACGTAAACAGATGATAACCAAAGACTATTCATTTCTCTAATTCAAAACAATCTAATTTACTTTCAAAAACCTATTTTCCCGGAAAAACGGGTTTTTCAAAGAAAAACGTCCGCGTGGTACTAGGCGCTCATCGTAGCTAGGAGGTATCGTAGCGAGATGCAGTAGATAATACGGTATGAAACTGAACTTCAGTAGCGCGTCGACCGTCGACGGTGACGCACGTCCTGCGTTGCGTTCGAACCGCTGTTGTCGTGTTTATTTCGTGTGTTGTGTAGTGGCAGGGATTATTTTTTAATGATAGTGAGTTTGTAAATGTTTTTTGAAAGGTTTGTAAATTATACATAATCTATAAAAAAAAATATAAGATACGTTAAAAAAATAACAAAATTAATGGGGGTGATTTAAAAAAAATATTATGATTTTTAAAGACTATCAATTATATACCCAAATCATTCCAATTTAGATTATTAAGTTAAAATTAAAATATACTCTCTATTTTTTTCGATGACGGGTGAGCAGATTAATCAGTATCGATACTAGGAACTCAAACCCACATTTAGCAGTCACAATCCATAATCATAGGTAGGTGTCAATTCATCCTAAAATTACTTCTTCTTCGAAATATCTCATTCCAATACAATTTATATGATTTATGGACATAGTAGTTACATAAACGATCTATCAAGTCAATGGTCCCATTGATCCTTTTGAGTGCACTTTATCTAAGAGCGTGTGAATCGAGGCTAATCGTCGTTTGCTATGACAAGATTGACAAGTTACTAGGCTCTCATAAAACTTATGAATTGTAAGACTGTATTGCTCTTGGGAACATATTAATAAGATACATTAATGAAGGTTTTAAGTGAGATTTATGCCGATGACTTCCTGACTTGGTTACCGCCTGATTTCTGTATTGAACAGGTCTATGAATCAAAACTAATGGTCTTCATAATCTATGCAATAAATTCTGCTGTATTTGATTTATTGTGGACAGCGTAAGGTCAATGTCTGCCTGTTTCAGGGCTTTGAATGGTCGTCCAAATAAAATTGAATACAAATTTAGTTCACCATGGACCAAGACCATAAGACCATTCTTGAGTAGCTTTTGATTGCACGGTGGTCTCCACGTGGGTTTAAAATAACTATATTTATCTTGATAATGTTCTAATATATCTTTTTTCTAGTAAATACAAACAGTTATTTTTCTAGTGTCGAGCAAGTAGAACAGATTAAAATAGAATACTCTTTATTATGAATTTACACCATCTCTTTATTATGAATTACAGATTTAAATGTAGACATTTTATACAAGTTGAAAATAAAATACTAGATTGATAGAAAGGCCAGTCCTTGAGGCTGGCTGTTTTTTTTTGCAAAAGAGTAATGATAATTAAAGTATGTTTTCCTTATGACAGAATCACCGACAGTTATGGTTAGTGATGAGTTACATGCCTTTTTTTTCGACAGTTATGGTTGGTGATGAGGTAAATGCTTTTGAACTTATTCATTATTTAATACTTCAAGTAGGTACAGACATGTACAGAGGTGGATTAAACGCTTAACTTGTAATTATTTTATGTCTGTAGGCATGTATTATTATTTTATTTATGAAGCCCATAATTTTAACTATAACTTGAAGTAGTAAATCCTATAATAATACATGTATTTTAACATAGCCTTTGAGGAATCGTCTATTTATGTTTACCTATATTGAAATAAATTATCCTCCAAATCCTAAATCAGGCCAAACGAAGATCTACATACCTTTTATCTTTTAATCAAACTAAAACGCTTTTCAACACTAAATAAAACAAACATGTAAAACGGAACGCGAATCAATCATTCGAATGAATTCCCTCATAACGTTTAACATTGCGTTCCGTTTTACGTGGAGTACCTAATCCCTTATCTTTATTTGAAGGGAACAATTATTGTAAGTGCTGTAGTTGTAGGAAACTGTAGAGACTATAAAAACGAGTATAAAGTAGAATGAAATACGTAGAAGGTTCTCTTTGTCAGTACAACATATATACCTATGTTGGATGGATAGCTTCTTGAATCACTTACGTGTCATGGGTAAAAAGTCTTAGGGTTTCCTTTTTCTGATATATCTTTTTGTTTCTACAAAACACAGCCGGTTTTTCTGTCATTAATTTAGGAGCAAATGCAAAAAAGGGTAGTTACAGTTAGCACTTTTATTTACGAGCACAGTGAAAAGTAGCGCATAATTTAATGATTTGCCATAACAGCTCTTTTCAATTGACTTGTACAATGTCATGATCGCCTAGTAGGTTGCCTTGCTTTCTTTTATTATTAACCATTTTCAGAGATATATTTAATATCGATTCAAAAACGCAAGTGCAATTTCACATATTTTTTTTAATAACAAGCGAACTTTTATTTTTTACTTATTTTTTTTTACGCAACTCTTTATTTTTTTTTACATAATATATACCTAGATTTATTTTCAATTAATCCAGGTTAACACAGAAAAGTTTTAAAATATGTCGCCCTTACTGTAATTTGCAGGTGTTCCTTCATTAGCAGCTGTAGAGCCACCTGCTAGATAACGTCCATTAGAAATAAATTATACCGCAAGCTGCACATCGACGATACGAGAAAGATTAATAAGTCTACTTCGATAAATACGTATTGAGAATTAGAGTGCACTTCAATACAGTTTAGTCTATTTCAATGGATAGAATGTTCTTTTACAAAAATACCGTAACATGAAATTATATGAAATTGTTTATTCTCTAAATAGGATAAAAACGGAGACGAAAACGAACGAAGACGTATAAAAATACGTTATAAAAAATAAGCTACATTGTGTCGACATTTTCTATCTTATAAGAAGGCGAAACCAACTCTGGGGTCAAAGTCGCTTTATCTTAACTATTTTTATAAAGAGAAAATATTTGATTTTTTGTATGTTTGTTTGCTACGCTTTCACGCTAAAACTACCAGTGTAATATTTTCTCGCGAACTCTTTCATTTGAATCCAAATCCAGCACGAATATAAGTCACGAATTCATTTAAATCCGCCTTATCTTTTGCCTACAAAACAAAAAGATATTTTAACACAATTTCACGCTACGGATACCATTAGTATACGGTTATCATTTTTATTTTTTTCACACTTCTAACAACCGTTCGGTACAACTGGCCATATTTCACAGTGAGCTAATAAAAAAAGGAATTTCATGAAGGCATTAAAACGGTTTATAGTTCCAGATATTAGGGCCTACACGCGAACATACAGATGTAGATATACTAATGTTGCCTAGATAGGAATGTGGTGGATGAAATATTATGTTGAATCAACCCTGTTGTTAAGCGTAGTAAGTAGATTTTAAAAGATTCCATTTTTGCACTTGTTAGTAAGCTCCGTTTCCTTCTATTTGTAATGAGGGTAGTTTTTAATTTGTGAAACTGCGAATAACTGGTTCCTGTGTAAATTATCTTTACACATTAAATAAGAAAAAAAGAGTACAGTCGCAAACAAACGCCTAATGAAGACAGTATTTTAACAGGCCACTTAAAAAAAACAATAGCCGATAAAATAAATTTAAAGAAATACGTACATCGACTTAACGTTAGTGCTACTTTTTATTGCGTTCCCAATGAAACAAACGGACGTAAAGCCGTCTTTTTAACGCGTTCCCCATCATGATTTATTCGAACCAACAAAAACGCCGAACCAATACAATCTAGTACGTTTTACGGCATAATTCGAAACAAAGAGAACATCTGAACTGATTAATTAATGTAGCAACTGGTTTACTATGTAAATAGTAGCCGTAAACCACCCAGTGTGCATTAGGAGCTTAAGGTCGTGACATACTACAAGTTAGTTCGGTGAACTGTGCGCCGTATTGGTGAGTGTGACCAAAGCGATCGGCAAAAACTAAACTTGCAAGAATTAATTTTTATTTTTACCTAGAAGAAAGAAAAGGCGTTCATTTGCGGTTAAACATGACGCAAAGAAAAACACATACATAAAAAAGAACAAGTTGGGGAAAAATATGCGTCACATTTGCGCAAAACGGCCGTCGCTCAGCATAATGCTGTGACCCTATCACCCTATGCGAGACAGATCCACACAGCACTGGTTTATTTTGTTTGAACATATTAAAAAGTTGGTCTACAAGCCAATATAAAAAACTATGAATACATTATTAAAATAAAGCCTTTAAACTAATCGTTAAAGATTAAACACCTGAAAATCTACTGTATGAAAATACAAAAAGCCCTACCCAAAACGCCCACACTTATTCCAACTCAAGTTTCCACAACCAAAAACGCCAATCACCAAAACATACAAATATTCACGTGAACATCGGTACAGTGTGTAACAAAAGTAATAAACGCGATCGTCCGACAACATACGCTAATGAAATTTATAATCCATAAAAGTTGGGCCGCTGGTTTTATAAAGTGTAATAATCATAAAGCCACGTCTCTATCGCACGGGCTTATTTAATATTGTGTACGACTGTACCCACTAAGCTTATTGCCCTTCGGAGAGTACCGAATCGTATGAAGGCTCCCGCACACAGGCGCGACGCGGCTCCAGTAGAACAATTTCTATGAAAACTTCATGGAAATTGTTCTACCAGAATCGCGTCGCGATGTCATGTCGCGCCTGTCTGCGGGGGCCTTGATGCGTGCTACGTTGTTTTTGGGTTCGGGATACGTAAATGTTGGATCGGCTATTTTTGGGTTTTATTGTTGAGGATTATTGTTAAATGTTCGTACTGACGCATGTATGTTGCACATACATAGGGATGTTCAAATATATACTGTACTGATATGTAATGCCTGTATATACGTTTTGTAAGAAAAAAGTTTCCAAAGTTCTAGAACTTTAGTTACGATCTAGAAGTGTAATTAACATAATTTAATACCTCTTAAGGAGTTATTGATCTTAACTCATAATTATAAGTACAATGACCCCGAGGATTTCAGTTACACCTTGTATAAGTAGATACACTTATATATGGTTATCTTTCCCAAATCAAGCGATAACCACTTCACGCAAAAATAAAAAAATGTGGCACTCCGGGAGTGCCGACAGAAGTGAAAACTTGAACAACTACGTGTGTATTTTGTGAATCGTCTTATAAACAAAACAAGCGCGGTACCGGCTACGGCCATCCGTCTTACGAATTTTCGATCAGGTCCTGACGCGAGTTTAACAATTTTTACCCATTACAAAAAAAGTGTACAACGCCGCTAAAGAAGTTTTCACTTCAAAAACTTGCCGAACTAGGCACGAAAATACCACTGCACTTCTTCCCCACCACGACCATATTATCGTAAAATTTAACGAAAAGACTGTATCTGCACTGCTTATCACGACGATATCTTCGTAAAATTCAACAAAAGTCCGGGAGACCGTAGTTTCAGGAGCCATTATCGTTCATAACGCATACCTAGGCTACTGCATAAGGCACTAAACAATCTCCGACGATATTACACGGAGTATTAACACAGTGCTCACTTCTCTCCCTGAGGCACTGCTAAACGAAGTTACCATAAGATGTTACTAACGTTAGAAACTGTATGAAGCTTCTTCGTTACTAATACATCGTCTGCACTCACATGAAAATGTAATTTAGGACAGTGAAAACTGTACCTAATTTAAAATCTGTGATAGGTAATAAAAATCAGTCCACAAAAAAAGCACTCTCCCAGAAAGAGACACGTGTAAGACATATTTTACAATTTTTACGTCTTAAAGTTACAGCGGTAATAAATTCGTTAATTATTTATGTATTTTTAGTAAATGACAACTTACTTCGGAAAGTAGTAAAATTTTCTCAAGACACTACTTATTTTTATGTTCACGTACAAATCAACAAGAGACAGGTCAACAAAAGAGATAAGTATGCAGGATCGTCGGATACAGATGAAGTTTAGTAAGAAACCGATGGATGTTCTCGAATAAAATTTTATTTTATTAATAGAAAACAAACAGCTCATTTATCAAATTAAATTTCAGTCGATAACATCCAGCGGTTTCTTACTAAACTTCAACTATATTCGACGATTCTGCATACTTATCTCTTTTGTTGACTGTACACCATAATTTTATCACTTCACATGAATTACAGAAAAGCTCGTGGCTAACACTAATAACAGCCTAATAACATGCCGCACGCGTGGATCGAAGGCTAAGCTACGCTTGTCGTGGTTGTTTTGTGGATGGGTAATCATCCAGTACATATCGAGACTCCTCCGTGCCTCGGAAATCACGTAAATTGGTCCCGGCTATCATTCATGGACCTTTGACAGTCATTACGGGTAGTCAGAAGCCCATAAGTCTGACAACCAGACTTACCAAGCGGTATCGTGTTACCCAGTAACTGGGTTTTGGAAGTCACATAGGGAGTCGCTCTGTGTAAATTACTGGCATACAGCTGCATTCTGTTAGACTGAAAGCCGACCCCAACACAGTTGGAAAAAGGGTAGTCAGATTGACATCAAGTACAGAACATTGTATGAACTAAAACTAATAATATTTTCCTGTCAAGCAAAACTAGTTACTTCAACGTCGCAAATTATTATATTTAAACTAAAGATAACTGAAGCATGTCTCACACCTACACACACTTTATTTTAATTACGATAAAACTCTCCGCCATCCTAGCCCCATTAGCTTTTCACACCAACGCACTAAATATCGACTCTACGTAAACTTTTAAAGAAAAAAAAAAACTTATACCAACCAACTACTACCAACTTAACAAAAAAAAAAACTTAAACCTACCAACTTCATCAAACTAAACAAGACGCCGGCCGCGATAAATCCAAACACCTCCAGATCCAACTGAAAATTTGATAGGACCGGCTTTAATTCATAAATTAATTAAAGTTTCCCCGGCTTCCGAAGACAGAGTTGGCTGTCATTGCGAATGATAAGCAGGCTTCATTAGGATTCACGGGGCAATCCGGGCATGGGCCAACTGACCCGGGCTAACGAGTCGGTCACTACAGATTTGTCTCCTTAATACCCCGGGCGGTATTTGCGTGCTTGTTCTGTTTTGACAGTGTGAAGTTTGTGTTAGGTGGGAAAAAGTTGGGTGTTTTAACAACAGAGAGCTTTTACAAATTACCCACTGGTTGGCGCTCGTTATTTTCAATTCTGCAGATAGTATTTTTAAATAATCCATCATATTCGCGGTACTGCTTCAATCAATAATAGTACCGAGCGCATCAGTAACGGCCGGAAAAACAAGACCATTCGTAATTTTGTGGTCTTATTTTGCAATATAGTTTTTTCAACCTTATTGCTTAGAAATTATGTTATAAGGCTCCTAGAAACAGGCGCGACACGCGATATAATCGCACGCGACACAAAGGTACCGGTCGTTGCGCGATTAGCGGCGCCTTTGTGTCGCGCGCGATTTTATCGCGTGTCGCGCCTGTTTGAAGGAGCCTTTATTTTTCCATAAATATTTTGAAAATACGTTTACTTTTTAATCAAAGTTAAGGCTTATAATCAAGTTAATGCAATCGCGGCCACTTGAGCGACATGTTTTTGTTTCTAATCCTTAATCGAGTCTAGTGCTAGTTAATCGAAATGGTACTGTTATTGGAATCACACTAATATTATAGAGGCGAAAGTTTGTGAGTGTGTGTGTGTGTTTTAAATACGTTTGTTACTTCTTCACGCTCAAACGGTTTTACCAGTTTTGATAAAATTTTGTATGGACGTAGCTGACACCCTGGATTAACATATAGGCTACTTTTTATCCCCATATTCCCACGGGATCGACACTTATGCGAGTAAAGCGGCGGGGCGCAGCTAGTTGTATATAATTCGTAAAGGAGACAAACCCGAACTTGAATCAAAGGAGTCATCAAAATTGTATGTAAAAACACTTAAACTCCTAATAATTTTTAGTCACAAAACGAAATCCCCTCACAATTTCCCGGCGCTTATATCTCAAAGGAGTTTTTAATTCATTCAGTATTGCAAGACATACTTTAATTATTACGTCGGGCTTCAGAGTGACGCTCGACAATAAAAGCACAAAGCGAAGCGAGGCTATAAATTTTTAACGTCTTAACGAAACAACGTTCATTTGGTCCCTTTGAGACTATGTTAACAGTTGCCGGCAAACGGGAATTGTGCATTGTCTATCAAAAATCTTGTTGAATTTTTTCAAAATGCTCTGTAAACTTTGAAGTTGATGAAATCTATACATACTAATAATGAATCTGAAGAGTTTCTTTGTATGTAAGCGCTAATCTCTGGAACTACCATCTCCTACTCGGATTTGAAAAAGTCTTTTTGCATTTGATAGCATGATTCTTGAAGAAGGTAGGCTATTTAACATCACGCCGATCTTAAGAGCCGATGAAAAGGAAAAAAGTCAGAAAGAAAATGAGGTAATAGCGCGGGCAGGCGATGCGATGCGATGCGAATTTCACGCAGACGAAGTCACGGGCTAGTTGAGGATAATATCAACAGCTTGTGAAGATGGGAAAGAAACAGTACAACATATCTGTTAAAAAAGGAGAAATATTATTAAATACTAGCTGCGCTCCTCGGTTTCACTCGCATAAGTGTCGATCCGTGGGAATTTCGGGATAAAAAGTAGCCTGTATGTTAATCCAGGGTGTCAACTACCTCCATACAAAATTTTATCAAAATTTGTCCAACCGTTTGAGCGTGAAGAAGTAACAAACATATAAACACACACACACACACACTCACAAACTTTCGCCTTTATAAGATACGTATTAGTTTGATTAGGTGCTTCCTAATTTACTTAATAAACTAGCTTATTAACATCTCAACAGCCTTTTTGAAGTTTTATTAAAAACATTGGATAAACAAAATAAATATTTTTATTAATATCTACATTTTACTTCTGCTTAATTACATTTCTTCAAAGTGAGTTTTCTCGTAAACGTAATTAAGTAGTTATTTCAATAGAGACGTCGCTGTAAACCCAGACTATAAACAAAAAGTTAATCACAGCAAAACGTAAACCTTTAAAGTAACTGTTCCAGAAGTAAATCGCGAATAAAATCTTCGAATTTGATTGCTCAATCCGAAGTCTCTATTCGCCATAACCTGTCAAATAAATTCGCAGTCGATAGCTAGCTTTAACGACTTCGAATGTTAACGTTTTATCGCCCGTCAAATTGTTGGTAGCTAACTTTGGGTGTAGACCCGTCTTTATTAATAATATTCATTTTATGACTTAATATCGAGTTCAATTGTAATGAAATATTAATGTCATTAAATTTTCGATAGGTATGGGGGGTCGTAAATTCAATGGCATCGATTTAATTTGCTTTTTGATATGGTTTCATGGTTCTTTATCCTCACTGTAAGGGCCCTCTCTCACTAGGACACCAGTGGCGGCGCAACCATGTTCGCAATGCCAGAAAATGTATGATTGGTTGCGCAACCGATAGGACGCCTGGTGAGATACCTACCATAAATCTGTGTATATTTGAGGCAACAAAGCCTTAAACATAAGATCACGCCAGTACCTAATCCCGAAGAGTTAAGCAGTGGTGTACGTAGAAGTAGACCCAGATTTTGCCAGTTATGTTTACGTCGTTTAGGAGGCGAACCTAATCCATCAACCGAGCACAAATCCAGACCGTAACTGAGGAATTCCAGATGGACCAACTCAATACATACCTCAGGACCGTATTTTTTCGGCCACGGCGGCCAATCTCAACGGAGACTAGCCTTCGGCGCGGGAGATATTATAGTGCATAAATGTGCGCGAAGACACAGGTCCTCACTCTTCCCTCTCTCTCATAGTCCGATGGCACGGCAATCCGACACGACCGGAGAGAGATCACGCGCAGGATCAACGGCTTAGTAAAAAAACTCAATAACACTTTGCCCGAACCGAGAATTGAAGCCAGGATCTCATGCTACGCAGTAACACTTGCGACCACTGAACCAACGAGGCAGGAACATCACCATCTTCCTAGCCTTTTCCCAATTATGTTGGGGTCGGCATTCAGTCTAACTGGATGCAGCTGAATACCAGTATTTTACATGGAGCGACTGTCTATCTGACTTGCACAACCCAGTCTCTGATACGATACCCCTTAGTACGACTGGTTTTCAGACAGTATCATCAATAAGCGTGACCTCTCAAGTTCCACTAATGAGACACAATTGATTTTCTATTGTATCGCATTTCATAGAATACAAGCGGAACTTGACGGATTATTCCAGCTTTTCCATGAGATTTATCCATGAGATTATTCCAACTTTCCCATGAGAGAGTTTCAGTGAAAGTTATCAATGTAAGTCATTGTAAAGTTTGAGCGCATGCTGAGCGCCATTGGGTTGTTAGTAACTAGTTAGAAAATGGCATTCAAGAGCCTCAGTGACTAGTTTTGCTAGTTAGATAATAACCTTAGTAGTCAGAGCCTTGCCCAAACAGCTGGGCTGTTTCAATTTAAAAGAAGTTGATTAATATCAACTAGATTTTTCTTCTGGTTGAACTTCTTTTGTTAACCTACGTCAAAAAGGAAGAGGTTCTCTATTCTTTGGGTTCTATTTTTTTTTCACCGTCTTGTGAATTTGTAGTGTTTTTTTTTGGAAGTTTCTTGTTTTTCTTTTTGTAAAAATGATTTTTTTTTTTGTTAGAGGAATTCATTTTGCGTTACCTACATTTAGATGAAAAATATTCTTTGTTCGTAATGGTGAGGAGCTAAATTAGAAAAAGTTCATAGTGTGGTGAAAAGTTTAGCCACTCACAGAGTTTGTGTCTGGGCTGATTGCCTAGGTTACACCACACGTACTCACAAATAGAGACTCAAATGGTATCCCAAAAATACACTAAGACATTTTATACAAGATATAACAACAAATATTCATAATTATACATATCTAAGGTGTTGAAATATTAAAAAAAACACTGGCACTCCGGTAGTGCCGACAGAAGTGAAAACTTGAACAATTACGAGTGTATTTTGTGAATCGTCTTATAAACAAAACACGCGTGTTAAGGTGTGTTCCTTATTTTATAGGGTTTTTTGCAAATCAGGTATGATGACCAAAGTGACTGGTTTATTCTTCTCGTGAAAGGAATTTATTCAGATTTGCTCGTCGTCAGTTATATATCCATGGTTCAGCGCCATCTCGTCGTTGTTGGATGAACTACGTAGTTAGTACGCGAGGCCTACGTAGTTAGTACGCGAGGCCCTCGTAGTTCTTCCCGATGTGCATAGATGGCGCTGTCCTCAACAACGCGCTCGTCGTTGTTGGATGAACTACGTAGTTAGTACGCGAGGCCCTCGTAGTTCTTCCCGATGTGCATAGATGGCGCTGTCTTACGTTTTACGTCTTACGAATTTTCGATCAGGGTCACGTGACCTGACGCGAATTTAGAAGTTTTTACCCATTCCAAAAAAAGTACACAGCGCCGCTAAAGAAGTTTTCACTTCAAAAAAAATTGTGCCTAATATCGTTGCGTGATATTCTGTTCACCCCAAAATAAAAGATCATGTGATAACACGCGCTTATCTTCCACAGATGTTCCTAATAACTATTCCTACAGTGTCGGTGCAGTAACTGTGACAATTTGTTTGTTCGATAAATAGTTTTGTTATAATGAGTGCTGAAACTGTAAAGTGAAGAAAATGGCGTCGTATAATCATCAGGAGACTCAGTCCAGTCCAGCGAAGGAAGTTCCACGGTAAGAGAATCAATAGTATTTTTTATCAGAGTATCTCAAATTTGTTATAAGATAACATGTACAGACGCCAGCACATCAAGCTACTACAATCTGTCAAATTTCTTTAATAGATTTTCAACTTTATCGCTAAAGCATAAGGTTTAAAGTTGATTGGGAAAATTTGACAGTTACGGGTAGCTTGATGTGCTGGCGTCTGTACAATCAGCCTATAATGTTCCCACTGCTGGGACACAGGCCTCCTCTCAGTGAGAAGGAGTGGGCCGTAATCCACCCCGCAGGCCCAGTGCGGGTTGGCAGATGTCACGTGTCTTCGAATTTTTGGTTCTAGGACATGCCGGTTTCCTCACGATGTTTCCCTTCACCGTTTTGAGAGAAGTGGTGATGAAATAATTTAGACAAAGTAAAGCGCTTGTTTGGGTTCGAACCACCCGCGTGGTCTTTTTTAGAGTGGAGGCTGTGTCCCAACAGTGGGACTATTATATGGTTATGATACACTAGCTTCTGCCCGCGACTTCGTCCGCGTGAAATTTCTTGTTACTCCGACCCACCCCGGCGCATCGCATCGCCTGCCCGCGCTATTACTTCGTTTTTGCTTAGCATTCTTTCTGACTTTTTTTCTTTTTGCTCGTCTCCTAAAGGTCATAGCGTGATGTTAAATAGCCTATAGCCTTCCTAAAGAATTAGGCTATCAAATGCAAAAAACTTTTTTCAAATCCGACTGGTAGTTCCAGTGATTAGCGCGTTCAACCAAACAAACAAACTCTTCAGCTTTATAATATTAGTAAGTATAGATTGGTACTTACTTTAGTTTCGACGTAGATTATCAGAGTCAAAACATAACGTGTAGGTACCGAGGCTATTTGTACTGTTCACTTTATGAGACTAGAAATATTCAGGTACCTTTATCCAGTTAGCTAACAGTGTAGTCTAGATCATCATCTGCCTAGCCTTTTCTCAACTACGTTTGGGTCAGCTTCCAGTCTAACCGGATGCAGCTGAATACCAGTACTTTATATGGAGCGACTGCCTATCTGACCTCCATAACCCAGTTACTGGGTAATACGATACCACTTGGTAAGGCTGGTTGTCAAACTTTCGGGCTTCTGATTACCCGTAACGACTGTCAAAGATCCAAGAATGACAGCCGGGACCAACGGTTTAACGTGCTTGCCGAGGCACGGAGGGGTCTCGGTATGTAAATATGGTCACCCATCCACAGACCAACCGCGGCAAGCGTTGCTTAACCTGATCGATCGACCTGTGCGGCTGTTATTATTTAGCCACGGGCGCCTCTGTATTCTAGATATTAACAGTGTAGTCTAAATATTAGGTAAAATATTTATAGCCTCCGTTCCACTCGGGAGGTTCCACCGAGGACAATCGATTAGCGCTAAATATATCCCAACCCTCTTTCCCTTTAAACGAATTCCTCATTTCAGGGGATCGTAACTCGTTCTAATAAGAGTCTTTTGTATTTAATTATGAGTAAGTATAAAGGTATATCAAAAATAGTGTTGGGCCTGAAAAGCGTCACTGTAGGTACTAATTATTATGAACAATTTTCAACTTTAATGTTCACAAAACTCGATAAAATATGGAACTGGTGATTTATTTCGCGATATCAGTGTTGGTCCATTGTAAAAGTTGTTCAGAACGAAAGTATAATCACCGCTTTTCAGGTCCAATATTTTAATTACACTTTGAAGATGCCACTTTTACTAAAAAAAAATTGTTAAGTCAGCAATACATAGACATGATCTTGTATCCATAATCGATTTGAAATCATCTATCAGATAGACAGTCGCTCCATGTAAAATAATGGTATTCAGCTGCATTCTGTTGGACTGAAAGCCAACCCTAACATAATTGGTTAAAGGCTAAGCAGGTAATGATGAGGCAATTGAAGAATCTGTGTTGATGCAAGTCAAGCTCTAACGCATTACCGTTAAGTCATGTAATTATATACGCATTACCTTTAAGTCATGTAATTATATACGGATTACCGTTAAGTCATGTAATTATATTATAAATCCACAAAAATTGTAAATTGTAATTGTAAATCCACAAAATATCCCAAAAATACAATGTGAACACAAATATTTATCCCCTATTTACAAATAACAAAAACATTAACTGCATTTAAATGTCAATAGCCCTCGTACAATCGTATCGAATGACTTTATCTCATTGTTGGACTGCAATGCCACTCGTGTACTGCACTCGTATCTCTGTTTCACTGATAAATTCGTTCAACTATCTCCTGTTACAACAGTCTGACATGTGATTGACTATTGTAATTAGTTATCGGTGTTTTTTATTTCATAATATTATTCAGAACAGAAAAATAATTCAGGCATTCATTTACAAACCCGGATATAATAATTATATCTTTTTGTCTGTTCTATCTATGTGTTTGTAAAATGTGAATGTGTTATTCATATATTTTGAGCCTATGTTATCCCACTGAAGAGCAAACGCCTCTCCCTTTCGCCTTTCCACTCCTCTCTGTCTAAAGCTAGTATGGACCAATTGTGTGTAAACGTCAAGCTCGTCCTGCCATTTTCTCCTGGGTCTGTCTCGATGTCGCATAATGTAGGTAGGTGAAATTATAGTTGTTTCTAATAATTATGATCTTGATTGGATTGAGATTCACTAGATTGAACAAGATGACTAAACCAGTCCGAAAGTAGGTAGGTATAATGTAAAATTTAGTCAGTAAAATATTAAAAAAACCATAGGTACCTACTTCAGTCTCGTTATATCTACGTAGAGCAAGAAGCGGTTTTTTTAAATGTCTTATCAAAAACACATATTGCATCAAGCGCAACTTTACCGAGCATAGCAAACACCACGGTTATAAGCATCATCAACTTCATACCTCTTTAAACCCAAGAACTACTACAATAACCCATCAAAAAGCCACTACACACATACAAAAATTCACGGTGTTTATCTATGAATACGGCACACCCATTCTGCGCCACTTCTTTCGACGAAAACCCCAGTACAATCGTCGGAGCCCGACAAAACAAAACGCACGTATGCTGTCGGTGTAAATGTAGCAATTCGTCGCTACCTGCACACGCGCACCGTACTACCGGACATTGAATGTTTGGTCAATTTGATGGCACTACTATTGAAATTTTACGGTAGAATAAACACAATAGTACAAAGAAGGCAACATTGCATTGAGAAAATCATTGGGGTCAGTTTGATGGACCTACTGTGTAAATTTTATTTTACAGTTGGGTTTGTTACAAAGAAATCATGGCGTAAGGCCTGGGGCGATTGCTAGGTTCAGATAATTATAAATTAGCAAAGATTTTTCATACACATGCCAGTTTTCAATAATCTGATGCGAAAACTTTATTTCAAATCATATTTTGCATAATCATGTTCAATATGTAGGTAGTTCTATTAACAAAACCACAGCAATAATATTTTTTTCTAAATAGGGCTGCTTTTGTCAAATTAAGGCCAGGCTTAATACACCAAAAGTAGTACTAAGATGCAAGTGACATTGCGTATGACTGGTCCTTAAAACAATTGAAATATTAAAAAATAAGGTCTGTGATAAGCTCTGGCATTGTTCAATCTAATTTCAACAAAACAAAACATATTCGTTAAATACATGACGTGTCAATGTTGATATTAATTCAATCGGCATGCGAGTTATCATCGCAAACGCATCGAGTTACAAAAGTGAGGGCCGCCCATTTTAGTTCTGAGCCGGATGTAAAATCGATACAATGAGCACACAGAAAGATCGCAGACATTTGGTGTACGGAACCGATGAAAAAACGTTTATTATTGTAACGTTGCGTTCACACTGGACGTTTGCTTTTCACTAGTCATTATTTATTTGGTTTTGTATGCCTTTGTGTTCTCGCGAAAGATATGTGGGCATTGTTTTCATTACAACTTTTTTGAAAACAATATTTTTGTTACTGGATGTAATATTAAAAACAAAACAAGCAAACCAGGCGTTTAGTTTTAATTGAAATGAAACCATACACATACACGTAATTAAAATATATCCCAGTCATTTTCTGACTTAGCCAATAAGGAATTACGGACAAAAAATGATATTATTACGAAAATAAATAAATCATATTCATAGCATAATAATAATATACTGTTTTTCTGCAATTACAACGTTTAAGCTACCCTTTCTGCCCCGTCTCAAAATACAACCTGCATACGCATAGATATCATTCAAAATTCAAACTTTCTAATACGATCATTTTTAACGAGTTCTAGGAGAAACATTTTTGTTTTGTTTTTACATAAAAAAATCGGAAAACAAAACACAGACGTTGACAGCGCTAGTTACTTCTAAAACGATAGCTCTGTCAATCAATACTCCCAAAAAATAAGGTCCATTGATCAATATTATAAGCAACAAACCCATCAAAACAGTTAATCATGAAGCAATCGACGATAATGCGGCTCGCAAACATATTACCAATATATTTTATTATCCCAGTCGAACAAAATGGTAGATGAAAATGATGAAATTCCTCGCATTATGAAATGCTTCATTATAGTTGGTGTAATACGGTAGGTATTTAAATAGTCTTTGTGTAAATAAAATTATCGCATCCATTTATCAAAATATTGCAACTAGTGTAAGCTTTAAATTACAGCGGTAGTGATCTTCCGATTTTATTAATATTTTTGAACAAGTTATGCTACAATAGCCTATGAGCAATCTTTTTTATATGAATAATTAAAACATATATCTATTACTTCATAAATTATTGTATAAAAAATCACACAACGGCGGTAATGTGTGGTTCTAGCGGTATTTTGTTTTCAGAAGTACGCCAAAGTTATATCAAACTTATTATTAATCCCGAAGTCCATTTTTGGCTCTGCTTCCAGTCTTACCAGATGGACTGAGGCATCTATCTGTACATGCCGCTTTAACAAAAGTTCCATAGCCGAGGAATTCGCCATTGCGTGCAAGAACCATAAATTATAAAGTCCTGACAATACGTATCCTTTTCCTTATCACATACAATACACACTTGCCATAGAGAGTTCGATATATTCTTAAAAATAAATCTAAACAATAAAGAAAATGTTCGTTCAAAGTTCCTTCAGCCATCCTCAGGGAAAGAGCCGCATAATACGTTTTGTTGTGCGATGTCGACGCGGTCCCAGGGCGACGTCGTTCCGTCGTCGTCTTGCTTTTAAACTCGCCTAACTGTATGTAGAGTGGTGCTTTTAAATTGATCAATTTAAGACACAGTAACTCTTTGAGTCTTGTTTATTCACAAATAACCTAAGCAAACGGTAGACTAAAAGAAACTGGTTGAAAAGTGAGAAATGGAATTTTGTTGAAAGAAACTAGCACAGCTGAATTCAGTAATGATATCGCTTGTGATGCAATAAAAGGTTTTAATGAGCCATTCGCTCACAAAGGTTGAATAGTTCATCACAGATAATTACTGTAATAACGTTTTATAGGATGAGTAAAGCATTATTAATATCACGAGGATTAACCAGAACAATGACAATATAAAATCAGTGATATAACTAATGCTCTATAAATAACAAAACGAGAGTTTACTCACAATCCTCAATCCATAGATTAAGCAAAACACCCAGCTCATAAAAACCTGAACTCCGAGTTCATAAATCGCATTTTCCTTTCTATTTCCCCAAGGAACAAGTCATTAACTCCAAATTGCCGCAGAACATCTCAATTACCATAAAAACTTTGGGAAACTAAAAATCCGCAAACAAAGGGTGGTTTTAAATCAAACACAATAAAGTTTCCCGTCTAACTACCGGCGTGCCATAACTCATTCACGTCGATAATCACACCATAACTTATAGAACGCCCCCCTGTAGCCGCCCGCTAATATTAAAGTGGTGTAATGTCTCCGTGATCAGTTTTAAAATGTAAATTTATTGCACGAGGAGACGTGTTACCAGGATTTATGTCCTCTTCAATATCGTTGAGGTTTTATGATGGAATTTTATCACTTGTATGTACTATTTTTGGGAGAGTGGCTTCGTTATGACACGTAATCGGGTTACCACGGTGATTAGAATGAAATTGGTGCTTAAATTTTGACTAGAATATAGAGAGCGTCATAAACATTTTATACGATATTAGATTTCCGATCTTCTTTGTTAGAAAGAAGATTATGTGAGCTCTTGTAAGACGAAAATTTTAATATTGATAACTGCCTGTAACCTAACAAGGAAAGAGTTACTGAAAACCCCGATAAACACGGTAATACAGTAGACAAAAATGATTATGACAATGAAACCATATAAGATATAAATCCAAAATATTTTATTTTATATGTAGATATAATATAACCTACGACAATAATTTGTATCGAATCTATTCTAATGTACGAAAGTAGACCACACATTTGAATATTCCACGTAATATACGTCATCAAAATATCTCGAATCGGGTTAAGTTTAATATTGAACTACGGAATCGTTTCCGAGCATCGATAGATTTTGGTCACGCAAAATGTAAATTTTGGAAAAGCGAATTGGATACGAACTGAAATGTAGCAAACGATAAAATATTTCACAAAACTGATTGACTTATAAATCTAGTGCTTTGCTGTTCTGTTTAATAAATGGTGCCCAAAGTTGGCAATTTTAAATGTATACTATTTTCATGTTTTTTATTTTTATTTTATGCTGGTTTTCCTTTACTTGATTCAAAATGTTTGCTGTTAGTTGTTTACAGATATGAAAATGAAATACTATTTCATGTGTAGCGTGTGTGTGTTAGTCCATATTTTTCACGATTGTCAATATATTTTACGTGTATTTGTTTGTTTTTACTACCCTATGTATTGATTAATACCTTTCAATGCTGCTTTATTATTATTTACACATAGTATTAATTGACTGGTGCAATATCTGTCATTAGTGAATTCAAATTCCTTGTATTTATTGAACCTAGTTTTAAAGTAGAATTTCTACTTCTATAATTTACATATTTCTAATAAGGATCTAAATGCTTCATTACAATTAGTAAAAAATATACATCGTGTAATATTGTAGAAACTAACAGTTATTACTTGGTCGCACGAACTTTACATATTTTTATCTAAATTGTTAGTCCATGTTGTACCCATTTAGGTCATAATTAACCTTACAATATACTAATATATTACAGTAATTATGGTCTTGTAAGGTCTATGAATGTTTTAGAAACATGCCAAGTGTGCTATTATTGGGCTGATTAATAGTGTTTTTAACCTTGCTCAATTAATTATTTTGACTATTTGAACTTCTAACTTGGTAATAATTGTGGCTCTCTGTAATTTAGGTTCTAAATGGGTTATTTTCCCCTGTTAGTTATTTTTACTATAGCAAAACAACATAAATTATTTACCCCGTCCGTGTATATTCGCCACTTAGTTTCTTTGATCTACACCTTCATGGAGTTTGTCAATTTCAACATTGCTTCTGAATTGTCGCTTTGATTTATTCTGCCTCTGCGTTTTTTGTCCATGTTTAAAAGTTTTTATATGTATTTCATTCTCAAGTCTACTACAAGTTTCTTCGTCTATCTTAAAAGATCTTGATCTTATCTTAAGTTGCTGATTTTACATAGACTATTCAACATACAGTTTATCATCATGATCCTCAAACTCCCAACTTATCATAAGTAATATTCGCAGTTCAGCCTCATCCAAATCCACGGTGTCAAACATACATAAGTCTTCACTGCATCAATTTTGAGTCTTCAGAAACTTCAGCTCATTCCGATTCAAGCCACGGTGTTTCTCCAGACGTGTCAAATATGGCGACAATTTTGGTTATTTTTAAGGAAAAATCCTGGCGTTATGATTTGCATCACGTGTTGGATGACACATGTGTAATATTCCTTTTGTGTGATAAAAATTTTGGGTAAGAAATGACGGGTAATTTGACTGGAGATACGGGTTTATACACGTTTCCTTGATTTCGGAGTTCGGATGTAAGACTACCATTTTTTTATTGCTGATAAAATATTTGGCATTTAGACGTAATTTTAGGTATTCTTCTTTCTACTTACCAAGTCCCCAGTAATTTCTTGGAATTGCTTTTGCGATATTCCTTAGCACCAAATATGTGTTTCTTGCTCATTCACAAAGGATGTCCTACCAAGAAATAGTAATGAACTAAACGACTGTTCGGGCAAAAGCGTTTATTAGAACGTTGTTCTCGTGGAATGAGCAAATATTGATAATTAGAATCCGCTGCAGTCACAGAGTATAAAACCTAATTATGGTTGTGTTGTTTGCTACATGTTAGCTTTAAGGTGTCACTAGTCGACATTTTTTCCATACAAATTTCGGGAGAGTATTTCTCCACTGTTAGACATTGTGCATCCAAAGTTAAATATCATATTATTTTGACTTATTATTAATTTTGCCCGTACGGAAACAGAATAGTAAAATAAAAAGTCATTAAAAAGTTATGAGCCAACAAAGATTCGTTTTACTTGCTATTTTTAACGTAACTTTAGGTGTAAATAAGTAATAAAAGAACTGTAAAATCTTCAAAACCAAGTCCATATCGATAAAGCTCAATTATCGAAGAGTTCAATAAACTTTATTTGTAATTGATTTATGCAGTAGTTTTTTCATAAAACTCGATTTTCCAAAGCACTTCTCAATTTTTTTTTATGCGTCTCCAGTTCGGATCGGTGTTTCTGTGCGTGACCTAGACGTTGTGCGTGTAGACTACCGTCAAACTGCTCATCACTGACACTAGTTTTGTCGGCCACGAAGCCAGATGACACAGCGTGCTTTTTGGCCAGGACCACCAGTGAGTTCGAGCTCGCGACTAGTTTACTCTTAAATATTATATTTGTGTAGAAAGGGTTTCCGTAATTTTTACAACGGACTTCATGAAAATCTGTAATTTTTACCAGCATTTGACATTAAGGTATCCAAAAATGCTCTGTATTTCGCCATTACGGCCGCCTTGGGGACTTTATAATCATAGTGAGATACGTCTTTTCAAATACATATTACTCTACCGAACTTTGGTTACCTGCAGTATTGCAACTTTAAACATTAATAAAGTTTAGGAACCTTAAATTTAAGAATTTCCTGGCTGAGGAGTCAGTAGGTACTAAAAACCTTTATGTGTAATCATAAAAAAAGTTTGAAGACAAAATAAAAGATCTTCATCTCTAACATACATATAAAATATTTTAGCACATATTCAACTTGAGTGTGACAGTTAAAGTAATTTGGCTATAAACCAGTGAGAAAGGGCGGAGTACAATTTACAAATGTATGTAAAATTTCATGTCTGTCATCTTGAACTTCACTGACTCTGAACATCATTCATAGTACTCGCTAAGTATATTCATCAGCTTCTGAATTAATTTTAAGATTACCAAGCTTAGTACCATATTTTCTTCACTTGTTCTTCATAACAATCTCATCAAAAAGAATGCTCTATAATATTGTGATTATATATAACATGTGCATGTAAAGCTGTATGATAATCTTTATATATGTTAAGTTAACCACGTGTGTGTTCATTAATATCTATTTTGACATCAAGGTTTTATTTAACCTTACAAATTACAAGATATTAATTATTACGCACATCTGTGTTATTATTATTATTATTCACCCTTTAGTTTTCGGTCACTATTGAACGAAAATAACTAATCGGTAGCATGTCACGCTGCTTAATGACGTGGGGAGATATTTTCGGGTCCATAAAAATGATAAACCCTTTCAGAGTAATTATGATAAACTGTATTGGTTTAATTGGTCCATGAATGTGATTGGTTACGTTGTGAGTGTTAATTTAATTACAGTTAGCTGACTGATTTAATTCGTATTATAATGTAATGTTCCAGTTAAATTCGCCTTATTGGTTTACATAAGGCCAATTTCAACGAATAACCTGAACGCGATTAGTACGAAGCATATCAAGCATCTAAACCTCGTTGATCTTTGTCTGGTTATTTACGTAAATAAAATAAAACAATGACGATACAGTGTCTGACAAGTTTTTAATTTAGTGTATAACAACTTAATACAAAATACGTATATAGTGTAGTGAGGCTTCGTGAGTGCTCCTAAAGTGCATAATTTTTGCAATAACAAATACCAAAATCACCAAACCATATTTATATACCTTAAATTTTTCTGTCATTTTTTCTAATTTGTTTGGTGGTTTGTAACTGTCAACGTCACATTAACAGCGTCAGACTGACAACGTAAACAAACTGTATCAACTAGAGAGATTCATTAAGATCCTTTTGCAAGAATGCCGGTGAAGTGTGGTGGATACTGCAAATTGTCAGCAATTAACACATCGAGGTGCACAAAATGTGCTGTCGCGTATCACCGAGTGTGCGTTGGCCTTGCTACGAAGGGCCCCTTAGTGTCTGCCTGGAATTGCCCTCACGAAAAATGTCCGTAGGGACAATAAGGCCGAAACGCCGGTACGAGGTTGTGCGGCAGAAGTACAGAGTGAGGAGCGGATGTCCATCCCAACGCCACCAGCTGTGGCGACGCTCTCGCCCGCCACACCTTATACGGCGGCAACAATGTTGGTGCGTCCGACGACGCCGCTGTCAACTGCCGCATCACCGACGCTTCTGTCAACTGCTGCACCGTTGACTCCCCATCAGTCAATCGCTGCACCACCGTCGCCTGTGGTAGCGGAGGCGTTTAAGCAAGTGTTAACTCCTCCTCTACTCGTGACTGTAGCGGTGGACAACACCGCTCTGAAGGCCATGCCTGAGTTTCCGCCTGACGTAGGCTCAGCTTTGAAGCTGGTAGTGAAAGAGTTGCGCATCTTGCGGTTGGAGGTCATTGAGCTTCGGAAAGACGTAGCGGAGTTAAAGGCTTGTAACGACTTGTGTCACAGCCGCATGGAGGGAATCGAGTCCAGACTGCAAGCGCTTGAATTATATCATGATACCGGTCCGACAACAAATTTAAGTGTGGTGGAGAGTGTGGTTCAACAGCTCAAGAGGGACCTCAATGACAGGGATCAAGAATTCATAGCTAATGATGTTGTAGGGAATATAAACGCAGTTTGAATGTTCCAATTACGTTTAGTTTCATTGGTAAAATTTGCCCTTAGTCGTACAAGTGTTGTAAGATAAAATAGGTCATTATTTTGAATGTAATCTATACCATTTGTTTGACTGGCTACCATTCGTTCATCTCCCTCACTGAATGATCTCTCGAAAAGCAATAAACAAAATCAGAGCCCAAAATCGTCCGTACATCGGCTAAACGGCCGAAATTACCGAATCACCGTTCGTATCTAATAGCCGTGGGTCCAAATAAGAAGGTACACGCTTCGCTGGCCGCCCCCCGCAATATCCGCATTTCGTATTCCTGTTCCGAAACCTTCCCGCTTTTCCGGATCTTTGCGAAATTGCCGCGGATATTCGGATACCGACGTCCAACACTGTTCTGGGTTATTGTAGTTGAATGTGTTGTCATATGTCATGAAGTAATGTAGAATTTTGTGGGTGCGACTTGTTTGAGCGTATTTTGTAATCTGCTGACATTTTTCTGTATTGATATACCTATTATACGAGTAAAACCACGGAACTTGAGTTTCAAATACGTAGTCGTACAGTACCCGGCGATAAATATTGCACATCCACCTTTTTACACAAAACCATTTTATACAAAGAATAAAAATAATTATCAAAAGAAGCAAATCATAATTGTTTTAACAGCTCCTAATAGATACCGGACTGTTTGTATTTCGTGCGACAGAGATAACGCTCTACGAAGCCGAAATTAGCCGATTGTCACTTTCCATAGATCGATGTGCAATATTTATCGCCGGGTACTGTACAGTGTACACACAAGAGTCTCTAAAATCGAAGTTAAAAGTAATAGTCTACCTACCTAAACCATACTATAATAATCTGAACCCGTCGTTACAACTGATGTTATCGACGTATTTCCTGAAGATTGCCCAAAACAAGAAATAAATTGTAATCGTATTTTTTTGTTATGTATTTTCTGGTGTACAATAAAGTATACACTATAAATAAATAAATAAATTGAGAAATACAAACTTTTGCTTAGCACTGAGTTGGTAGAGAAAGTAAATTGATTAGCTAACCTTCTAGACAAACGTTTTATGTGAAAGTAAGGGACGTTTCGTAGTTCCTAGATAAACAGCTATAAACTCGCCCCATGGCATTGTTTACTCGTAAAATAAAACATCGGTTCATCTCATTGCACGTATTTAGGTCAACTCGAGAATTCGCCTCACGTTCGTCCATTTGTTCCGATGTATTGCTCAGTTGATGCGCGAAACACCTGGCCAGTTTGGACAGCGCCATTAGATCGCCGATTTTATGGGATTTGTTTTCATATTGAATTTGAACGGTAATTGCGACGTGTTCGGAAAATATTTTGTAGTTTCGACAGTTTTATTGGTTTTTATAACTGTGAGGTTGATAAATGATTGCTATGTTCTCGAAAGCGATTATAGGTTTTATTTTATTGGCAGCGGGATTTAATCCGATTTGTATGAAATACGGAAATATTTTTATTTGCTGAGTTTAATATTTTAAAATTCGTTTTTTAATAAGTATTTTATTCATAATAGCAGTAGCTCTCAGCTTGCGCACGTAATAATGCGTTCTCTTTAGTAATAGCGTAAAGTTTGGCAAACCCAAAATATATAAATATGGAGAAAAATACACCAAAACAAGAACCTATCAAGCGCAAATCAGAATTAATTGCTTTACCTACGCCACAATTCACCAACATACAATCCTTCGCACTATCTGAGATACCACAATCTTTTCACGCTTATTTTCACGAACCAATTTCCATACGAGGTTTGAAGCCCTGGTAGGGGGCAGACGTGATCCAATCTCGGGAGATGATTGATATGTCGGGAGCCGTCGGACATTTTGCAGATACTATTTTTTATCTCGAGTTTTTGACAGTCCAACTGTATTCCGAGCGAAATAATTTATGAATTTTTCAGGCATCGTTGCCATTTTGTTTTTGTTTTGGTTGGAAGTGGTGGATTGTTTTTGGTAATTGGTGGGGTGCATATTAGAACATGAGCGATTTCAATAAAGTGAACATGAGAGATTTTCTTAAGAGGAAATGCAGTCGGAGAGACTTAAAAAAGCCTAAGTAAAAAGTCATAATTCGAGGTTCAGCTGTCGCCTATTTCCTCCTCAAATATTGGAGCAATTTAAATCATATTTTATAAACTGAATAAGAACGATATTTACTGTATTCCTATGTTTTCCTTTTTTCATTAATAGTTGTCAAATTTGTACGGTAGGCCTCTATTGACAGTGGTTTAAATCGGCAATTTGGAGCATTTTGTGAGAGATCCAGTGCTTATAAATATAATGTATAATTAAAAATGAAAACATAGGGACATACAAGTAGTTAATATTTAGTATTCTGTAAAAAAAACATTGCTTTATTAACCAGAAAGAAAACCGACGAGAGCGTTTCTATGGAGAAAAGACCATCCGCATTTCCTCATAAGCGTGCTATGCTATGTTCTGCAGGATGTTTTGCATACAATTGAAAGCTAACGAGTCTTATCGTAATTATTACTATAGGGCTTTGCGTAACTAATAACGACACGTTTCTAAACACATGCGGTATTATTACAAAACAACGTTTTTCTTTTGACATGGATTAAACCATCAAACCAGTTTTTGTAATAACAATATAAACTGTAATTGAAATACAGTTCTTTAAATAAACTAACAACTTATTCTGGTACTAAGTTGTCAGATATGTACGAAGAACTTTACCTTAGTTGGCATAGGATACGAAATATTATAACTAGGTTGAAGGTTTAGATCTGGCTAAAGTTACATCGTTTTGTAATAAGAAGCTAATTATCCTAAACATATGTATATCATCTCACAGCCTCTACCTACGAGTACTTTCTTTCGATCAAAATGTTCCGCATCTGGCAGAAAAAATACTTCCTCTCTCGAATCCCAAAAATGTCAAGGCGAAGACGTAAATTAAGACACCGAATCCTCCAACAAAAAGCACCATTTCCATCACTATCTGCGTCTCTCGATCGCTTAACGACAAACCCTACATCGCCTGGGATTAAGTCGCGTTGCGTCGCTCCGGCGGAATTAACATTCATGAGTGGCAACCAATCCGCGCTGCCGCCAGACGTGGTGGGGTTCCCAGGACATCGAGATGCAGTTCGAGTTGTTGTCGGAAGTAGATGCAAGGAGTTTCTCTAGATTTTGTACGTGATTTCAATGGAATAGCTGTTCTGGATGCTTTAAAGAGATTTGTTAACAACATTACCTCTCTTTAAAGGTTGCTCAAAGTATATGTTAACTATGTATTCTAACTACTTCCCAACAATTTTACGCTTTGCACGTAACATTGCGTTAAACAGTTCCTAGAAAAACCAGACATTTACTAGCTAATTATTACTCGTATTTGTTCCTGTAAACACGAATGACGTAGCCCACCTTAGCTGAAACAACACACCACTTTACCTCCACAAGATATAAAGTCATATCGACCCGGAACACTTCCAGCGGCTCCAGCTTTCTGGTAACCCTACCTCATCTCGTACACGGGTTCGTTATTATGCGCCCCGGGCAAGCCGCCTCGACTTATTTGCCTGTTCCCGGCACTTTTTTAACAAATTTCTTCAACTTGGGTTGGAAAATGAATGTTGATTTCTTGAGACTTTTGGATTAGAATTTCGGGTTATGAGAACGGTTATATCTATACTTCTGTTACACGAGTATATTTTCGGGAATGAATGTTAAATTAAAATCAGGATAAGCCTAATGGAAAAGCGTAGAAAGTATTATTATATAACTTTTTTCGTTTTTTGTTTTAGCCCCTATGTAGAAACCAGGGTTATAAGTACACCTACCAAAAAAACTTGGACACTCTTCTTGTAATGGATAATGTACTAGGCTAAAGCTCATTAGGGTTAAGTAGTCCTGAGAACCGGGTAATGTGGCCCAAATTGGCAGAATTCTATATTCAACTGCGAACTGTGTTGGCTAAAAGAATATGAAGCAAACATTATTTCCAGAAAAAGGTTCAACAAAAGTGATATGCTAGCTCCTTATCACTTTTGCTGCACCGTTTTCGAGAAATATTTTATAGTTGCAATATTTTCCCTCGCAATACTAAATCCAAAGCACATCTTTCTTTCTAATAACGGCCCAAGTGTGTGGACTTTGTAATAGTACGTTTAAAACTTCCATTTGGAAGCCTCCTTAAACTCGCTGGCATCGCGCCAACTTTTACAACTAACACCCACGTATTGTATACGATGTGTAATGCGGAAAATTAAATTAGACAACTGTATAAATTAATAAAGTTTATAGGAAACACGACTAGATAACCGTTAGGTATTTTAAGTAGTATTATTTAGTTAATTTCTTACCTTCATTTTACGAGGGACAGCAGTGCTAGCAGTAATATAGTATTTTTATCTCACAAAGCAACGCGCGCTTTACTTGTGGTTACCAAGTGTACAAAAAGGCTGTGAATGTGTGTGTAAGCGCAGGAGCTCTCGGTGCCGTCCGAGATAATGGTGAAGTCGGATTTGTGTGTGTGAGTTATATGCTGATGCTACTCGTCTTCACGCACACATTCACAGCGTGTTTGTATACTTGGTCACCACAAGTAAAGCGCGCGTCGCTTCGTGTGATAAAAATACTATAGGTACCTACAACTTCTGGCAGTCTTCTTTCTTCTTATTTCCTAGTTGAATTCCAACTTTATGAGAGTCAAAACACACACATTCACACCACATACCTGACACATTCTTAGTTTTATTTTCCAGATTAGTGTTATTACATTACAGTATTCTATTTTGAAGTATGTCCAACCGACTCACCAAATAACGTCTGAAAATCTCCCATTCTTTCCATCCATAAAATTATATTGCATCAAACGGTATATCATCACCAGACTGGAGAGACAGATATAAAACAAAATCGATCCGAACGTTAAGCGTAGCGAAGGTTATCGCCTGTCAACCTCAGCTGAGTACGATTGCATTTTAAAAGTAGGAATTTAAATAGAAACATACTTCTTTACGGTAATCTTGCAACGTCCCGGTATGAGGGCGTCGAAATGTCTTTACACAGAGATCTGTTTGAGGAAACATTAGTGTTGATGTAATGGGAATGGAAGTGCCGAAAAAAAAACGCTATGAAATTCAACGCATCTTCGCTCATCTCTGGTGGAAACGCAGCCTTACCACGGACAAGAGAACATGTGTTACCAAAAGGTTTTAGTAGTATTATCAGACATGAATTATCTTAATAAATATGGACAATAACTGAATACCATTTGTTTCCCAGGTACAGTTGTTAACCCTACCATCTCTAAATCACCACATGGCCCACAATATAAATTCTGTTTCCAAAATCAGAACCACATCCATTCTCCCAACATCTGGGTAGGATAAATGACAAGGAAGCGAGGGTAGGCAGCAATTTACATAATGTAATCAGCCAACGGTGGATTCGATGACTCGAGGCTCGAACGCGAATCGCGAAAATTTTAATTTATTTAAGTCCGACATCTTCGGGGACCTACCGATCTGTCCTTTGAGGCTGTTGATTGATCCCAAATGCTTATTATTGGAAAATGAACGGAAAAAATCGTTCTACTTAGGTAAATGGGAATTTGGAAATGAGTCGCAAAATCTGACGGAATTGGAGATCAATTTTGTTAGGTATATTGGGAAATTGTGTTACTTTGATGCCCGAATGATTATTAGAGTGACGAAATAAAAATGTTAACGTTCATTTTGGATTCGCTTTCAGGCAGATGAACAATTATTGGGTTCTTTATACGCACTTTACGTTCCACCACTTTACGTTCTACTCAAAATCGTCAATCAAAATGCCAAAGAAAGGATACCTTACCGTTAAGCGATATTGTTATGTTACCTTCAACTGTTTTTAGTACCAGCAAAACTGTCTTTACCCCTAAATTTTCTCCAACAAAGCAAAACATAAGCTCTTTAACAAAACAAGCTTTTAACGGAATATAACCGGGAAATTCGCTTGCGACATCCGTATCCCGTATACCAATCGCGATAAGACGTTGCATAAACTTAAAGATCTGTAACCAGATCCTCTTTGTATTCATGGGATGAAGAAAACTTTCCCAGGTGCGTTCTCTCCTCCCCCCTCTACCGTGAGGAGAGGGAGCCCACTTCTTCCACTACTTTAAAAAAAATTCGAGCATTTTTAAATTACTGCCCGCCTTTAGTATGCGGCAATGAAGTAAGTTGAAGTGGCGTTTGTTTTTCTTGATTAAGGCATTTATTATTTTTTTAACAAAAGGGCTCCTCTCACAGAAAATGTATAGCTATAAAAATTACACATAAGTACACATGATAAAGTCGACATTTTTCTCAACGGAAAAACTATCAAACGTCATGTGCTTGTATCTTTTTGCTGAACAACCTCACGTTTTACGCCACTATGAACGAGAAACTAAGATATTTGGCCAGTGGTGTGAAATTTAAGAATAAATAAAATAGAATAGTAATATATTTATTATGATTTTATATCATACTAATGCTCCTTTTATTTGACTGTTTGTATTTCCTGTGCGTGTCCCAAATAAAAAATATTTTATTTGGGAATCCATTTGGATTCAAGATATAAGAGTAGAAATTTTACATAAGGTGACACCATGAGCGGTCGTATCGTTAAAAGCAAAGCATGATGAAAAATATTATAATCCACCTAAAAATAACCCCACACGCAATTCTCCTGGCCCACAATTCTATTCATTTTATCTTCGGTTGTACTTTTGTGACTGAAAGGTTTTAACGGCTCCATCTTTGTGTCCCTCGTTATTAATCTCCGAAAGAGTGCCACAATAAGAGGACAGTCGCATTTGAACGTTACGCCTCTACGGTTGATGGGAATTTTAATTTAGATTTTTTAACGCACCATTGCGACTCTGAATAATGTTGCTGTTGAATTCTTTATTGATAAAAAAATTAATTAAGTAATGGAGTCCTGTTTGCTTTTATATGTGTTGTGCAGTTATTAGGTAGCTTATATATATATATATCTCTCTCTATTACCGACTGCTTAGGCTGATGGTTGGATTTCTATATTTCATCAGAAAAACACAGCCATTCGGTATAGAAATATTATAATGACAGACAGTAAAAAAACAGCCACGTATCAAAAATAGACAATAAATACCAAAACAAAACAAAAGATAAATATTCCTTAAAAGCTCACATTATATCGTGAACATATCTATCATATATCTTATCTACCTAAAATATAGATCCTGTCAGGCACATCAAAGCAGTAGTCATTTGCTGTGCCCGATAGGGACCAGCATGACCATGTATTTGTAAAATGCCATATAAGTTCACAAAAAGGAACAAAACCTTTAAGTTAGTGTAGTGTAAAAAGTGTAAAAAGAATAGTGACTATGACACACATAAGAACACATTATCAAGGAATTTTTTATTTGAAATGGGTTTGCTCTTGACTCTAGTCTAGGTCAGAGGTGACAGATACAAAGTCTACGATGGAGTGAGCTCACCCAGAAGAAGCCAATTCACTCTTACTTTGAAGAGCTTCGGGTTGTATACACTCAGAAACACAAACGCAGGTAGAGAGTTCCACTCATTTGCTGTGCGCATTATAAAGGACATTTGAAAACGCTTAGTGCGAATTGGTGGAATAGCAACTAGGCAGGGATGGTAACTTGCAGTGCGTCTGGATGTCCGAAGGTAGAAGGGGGCCGGTGGAATGAGGTCGTGGAGTTCTTGGGCTCACTCACCGAAGTACAATCTGTAGAAGACCGACAAGCAGGCAACCTTGCGGCGATGAGCAAAGTGTTTATATCATCATAACAGACTCTAAGAAAGTGGAAAGGACTTCTGTAAAGTACAAACAACACTATTCTATGATTTTAAATAATTATTACGTAAAATATTATAACTGGTAAAGCTCAGCGCGTGACCGCGATGGGTCATGAAACAATAGAAAATCAATATTGTGTCTCATTAGCGAAGCTTAAGGGATTAGATTCAAATTGCTTAATAGCCTTATTCTAGATTGTTATTAATTAAGAACATGGTTCTTTCTATTAAAAGATTTAAATAATCCGAAGTTTACACTGTGGAAGCAATAAATATATAGAACATTGAAATATGTACATTATTTAATTTCACCGAAATAAATGATTTGATTTGATTTGATTTGACCGTTTTTTTATTTAAGTAGTCACTACCTATATAGATATTTATTTTACAAAACTGTCTTCCTACAGTTTTGTAGATACCTCTAACTAACTTCTTCATGTCTGGTTCTAGGGTCAGCCCGATGAAGTCCGAAGTTAATGTCAAAAGTTCGATTAGTTTCTTAACTTTAACAGTTTGTCTTTCCACTAGCTGTTCACCTTTTAGTCTACCCTAAATTTTTGTAAATTCAAGTCTTTAATATGCTTCTTTTTTCATTTTATATTATGTTCCTCATTGCTAGCACCATTAACCACAACAGAGATAATTAAACACACTTCTTATAATTCAATTTTAGTTTGTAACTCTAAAATTCCAATTATATTATCTGCCTAGACTTTTCCCAACTATGTTGGGGTCGGCTACCGTCTAACCGGATGCAGCTGAGTAGGTAGCAGTGCAGCGGTAGCATGGAGCGACTGCCTATCTGACCCCACAACCCAGTTATTGGAGAATATGAGACCCCTTGGTAAGACTGGTTGTCAGACTTTCAGGCTTCTGACGACCCGAATTACAGCCAGGACCAACGGCTTAACGTGCTCTCCGAGGCACGGAGGGGGTTTCTTATAAAAAATAAAAATAAATAAATAAAAATTGTTTATTCTGCGCAAATAAAACGCACATTACAAAAAAAAAAAGACAAAATTTACACATACAACGTAGTCAAAAGCCTCGTAGTCAAACCATATAAAAAGTTGACAATTAAAAAAAAACATTTTTTTTTATAAAATTAACGTCTTGGTATATACGAATGGTCACCCATCCATGAATCAACCGCGGCAAGCGAAGATAACCTGATTAATTGCCTCGTGTAGCTGTTACTATGATTTAGCCACAAGCAACTCTAAACTGCCAATTATCATTTTCCTAATTAACTAATCAATGGTATTACCGATAACACAAAACATTACACAAACCACAGAGCAAATATTAATTACAATATGAACATCAGAATAACATGAAACTATTTCCGCACCAAACTACCCTCCGGCGTACTGTATCTGTCGTGGATTCGATACTAATAAACAAACTGACTAACAGACATAAGTCACTAATTCCCGCGATTTATGAAGCCTTTTATTGTAGGTACCTTCATTTTGGTACTTGCACGTGAGACTTTGTAATGTCGAGGTCAAAAGTTATATTAGGATAGAATTGAATAGAAACTTTTACTTTCAGATAGCATAAAGGCTCCTACAAACAGGCGCGACACGCGTTATACTCGCGCGCGACACAAAGGCACCGCTCGTTGCGCGACTTGCGGTGCCTTTGTGTCGCGTGTCGTGTCGCGCCTGTTTGAAGGAGCCTTAATCCGCCTATAAAATTCCCACTGCTGGGACACACGCCTCCTCTCTTCGAGAGCGAGTGGGCTGTAATCTACCACGCGGCCCAGTACGGGTTGATACTCGTAGATGGGACATGTCTTCAAATTTTTGGTACTGGGACATGCCGGTTTCCTCACGATGTTCTCCTTCACCGTTTTGAGAGCAGTGGTGATGAAATTATTTACACAAAGTAAAGCGCCTGCATGGGTTCGAACCCACGACCTGCAATTCGTAAGTCGGGGCCGTTACCTCTGGGCCAACATTGCTCTCGAGTCCATAGCCAGGGTTAGAACAATTTTAATCAACATCTAATGTATGTGTGTGTAGGTACAGACAGAGACAAATTATACGTATAGCAAGTGAATGATGCAACTGCTAAATCCCTTAGAACCATAACGATGGAAACAAGATTTAAAGATTACAATTGCAGATTGTTACCCCATCGCATAGCTTAGACGAAAAACTTATGTGCCCCATTCGATTAAATTCGTGAGACGATAAGGGGTGATGCTGAACCTACTAAATAACATTTTTGATACTTTCTAGCAAGGGTTATGCGCGTTACAGACCAAGAGCTAAGCTAAGTTAGTCTAACTTAGCTCGCATAGCTAAGGTAATTTTTCATACATCTACATAGTTTGTGGTCTGCACACAAATATGAAAAACTGCGTCAGCTATGCAAGATAAGCTAAACTAACATTAGCTTAGTTCTTGGTCTGCAACCCGCATTAATGAAATAATAATTATGACGAGTACTTCGACGCAGTATGTAATTATAATAAATAGTTGCTTAGTTAGACATTTCATTTAGTAGGTGTAAATAGCTGCTGTGTTAAATATTGTTAAAGTTACAAATAAAAATAATATGATTACTTAACATAATTTGTGGACGAAAATAGAAACGATCAGTATGTCTTCATAATATATATTTTCACATTAACTGATACCTATTATGTGAAATGTGTCTCGCCTCTCCCTCCTATTAAGGAGGGAGAGGCGAGAGAGAGGGAGAGGCTTATGGCTAAGTAATAACAGCCGCACGGGTCGTTTGATCAGGTTAAGCTACGCTTGCCGCCGTTGGTCCGTGGATGGGTGACCATCTTTACATATCAAGACCTCTCCGTGCCTCGGAAAGCACGTTAAGCCGTTGGTCCGGCTGTCATTTGTGGATCTTTGACAGTCGTTACGGGTCGTCAGAAGCCCAAAAATCTGACAACCAGTCTTACCAACTGGTATCGTTTTACTCGTACCTAGTAATTGGGTTGTGGAGGTCAGATAGGCAGGCGCTCCATGTAAAATACTGGTATTCAGCTGCATCCGGTTAGACTGGAAGCCGACCCCAACATAGTTGGCAATAGGCTAGGCAGATGATGAGGATCAGTAAGTTAATAGGCATAGTTAAAATAGGTTTTGAAACGCGCATACAATTATATTGAACAATGATTTGGGTGATAGTTAAATCTCTGCATATCACACTAATAAATAAAAGCGAAAGTTTGTGAGTGCGTGTTTATATGTTTGTTACTTCTTCACGCTCAAACGGCTAGACCAATTTTGATGAAATTTGGTTTGGAGGTAGCTGATACTCTGGATTAACATATAGGCTACTTTTTATCCCGATATTCTTACGGAATCGAAACTTATGCGGGTGAAACCATGGGGCGCAGCTAGTTATACTTAAATGCCCAGGTTTTTGTTTTTACAACCTAATATTTGGTTTGTACGATGAGCAAAAACCAGAACTAAATCCTTCCCCGACAAAATTAGTTTACCACTTTTCCAACCAACTGTACTGACTCCGTTAAACTTCTAACTCAAAGAAAATACACGACTTGTAACTGTCGCATGTGTAATGATATAAAATAGTGTCTCCACGATATTAATTACAGCATAACACGACATTAATGTCAGGGAGCCCTCTCCTGAGGGGGATTACGGAGGAGCAGACAAGAAACAGTAATACAAGTTTGAAAGTAACGTGACACGTATTATTTTGAGTTAAAAGTTTTGTGACGTTGAATTAGATGGTGATTTAGGGGAGAATTCTTAGATAGCACTCTACATATTAGCAACAGCTGTACTGTACCTACCTACTTATTTGAATTTTCAGACCAGAAAATATAATACAGCGTGACTGGAAACCATGAATTCAGCACATGATTCTAGATGTAGCGTTGTAATTTTTTGTCGGTTGCTTACAAAAAGTCTGTTTAACAGAAAAGAGCAATACATACGCGGTGAAAATGTATGGAACATATTTTTTTTTTTTTGTAACTGATGAAAAATTTTGACGGTACCTACGTTTCAGAATCATGTACTGAATCCAATAACAGTTTGTGCGTCGATGTCGATGTCAACCTGTATACTTAAAAATGGTGAAATGGAACATGATAGTTTATTAATATCACATTACAACTGGCTACTTAAAATACGTTATTTCAAGCATACTGCCGGAACTTCTTTACATCGATTCGGGATTGAATAGTTTTTTAAAATGGCTTTTGGATAGTTCTGTAGCTGAAAAGTGCCCCTTGGATACAGCTGCATCTCGAAAGCAACCATTCCATACCAAACACTGTAATGAACAAAAAATATATTTTTTCTAAAAATCTGACCTACCGTCTTTTATCTTCGTGATGCTGTAAATGAAACTAGGTCGACAAGTTGCCGGTAATAGGATGAAGAGATTAACTTTGTTTGCCGAAATGTATGGGCCTGAATTAGCAAAATGGGCGCTGGTAACTGGATATAATCTTCACTTTGTCTTGACTACGCCCAAATGATGGAGATTTTCTCTTAAATTTTGCTGGGATGAGCGGAAGTATTAAGGATTTATGGGGATTAAAGTTTGTTTTTTTTTTTGGCATTTTAGCACTTTATTTAGGGCGAACGCTCGCTGGCATATGAAATAGATACAGCTTGTAAATAATACATTCACCATAACACTTTCAGATATAACAAAACTTATGTCAACAATATACAACTCAACTACAATACCAGAAAAAACAAAAGCATTCCATAATAGACATTCCTAATTTAAACATTCTCACGTTGACAAAGACTTATGAACCTCTACTAGAACCGACATGTCATACCCATTCCATCAAATCTGTCAGTTGGTTAACCACAGAGTTAATGTAGCAAAGAGAACGAATTGAATGTATCTACACGACAGATACGCAGTCTTGCTAATGTTGCGTGCACGTATCACGGATGTAGAAAGATGGATTAGGTTGGCTGGGAAAGGAAGTTCAAGTTGACTGTTGAAAGATGAAAACGGAGAGGATTAAAATAGCTGCAACTTTTTTGACTTTCGTGGACTGTGCGTTGAATTCAAGGATGTGACAAATCAAATCTTTTAGGATAGTAATAGCCTCCAGACCGTATTTCGATCATGGCGGCCAATCTCAACGGAGATTAGCCTTCGAGATATTGTAATGCATAGACCAGACCGTAGATACTATGGCGCAAACACAGGGACACTCTCTTCCCTCACTCGCATAAAAAAAATAAGCAAAGCAATGAAGACTTCAGTTTTCTTATTGTAATCGTACCCAAGAAATAACATCAATTCAATTGTATTGGTCAAAATAAATTGGTCCATTGAACAAGGGATTTTGACTGTGGTCTTTTTTCATCATCATTTCATACCTTACTAAGTGGATTCCTTAGATTTATCAGCTTGTCGGGTTGTTTTGATCATTAACTGTGAACCCTATTTATTCCATTTCTCGAAATGGTGTTTACAACCTTATATTTTTGCCACATCTTGCCTCAATCCACAACCTCGACGTTGCACATAACGCTCTAATGACTGCAAAGTACAAGAAAGAAGGTTTTAATGCAAGCCTCCCTCCCTCCCACAGACAAGTGTCTCTTCTGCTTCGACGGACAAGGACACAGACGGGAGAATTACTCTTTTTATTTTATTAATACTGACCAGTGTGAAATGGTATGGCGTAGACATATGCCTTGCAGAGAACAGCGAAATCCTTTTCTCCAACCAATTTAAAATGGACTCTCTTAAACAGGTAAAGATGTGACAATCAGGGGTATATTTAATTGGTCGTTCGCAAGGTTTTATCTTTATAAAGTGGTCTATATTTTTCATTCAGGCTGTGTCAAGGTGTACTTTTCGTGTTTTCGTTATGTCATAAGTATTAGTTAAATACGAAACGGTTACGGTTACGGTTTCTAAACGGTTATTGTAGTATTCTCTGAACAGTTCTTGTTTTTTATTTTAATTCATGAAGAAATATCGCGAGGTAGGTATATTAAATATATTAGAGTAGCTCTTATAACCACTTTTTTACCCCTGGATGTCGTGAATTTGATTTAAGTAAAGCAGCCATTCTGAGTATTTTAATGGGAGCTTTTTGACGCGTTGTTGGGAACTTTGTTGTTTTTAACATAGAGGCACAAATGCACAATTCTTAGAAAGCAACAATGTTACATTGTTACCTGGCCACAGATACATAATGTTGTGTAAAGTGTCAACAAAATCTATAACTATTTCCCACCCTTCATTACACTCATAAACATTACAATAATCCTTTTCTAAAAACAGAACTATAACGGTTGAAGCAGACATTTCGTATCCTCGCCATCTCGATCATTATACGTGTGTAATGAAACACCCTGTTCACGCCCCGGGCGTTGTACGTAATGCTGGGAGCCGCTCCGGTTAATAACCGGGTAATGTATGATATATTATTATGGCTTGATTATCTGGGTACAAGATGTAATTTAGTGTATTCTGACTGATATTTTGGAGGATTGTTTTTGGGTCAGCTGTAGCATTTTTATCATAATGCTTAAAATATTATTTTCAGCTTGCAAATCACTGAAAGAAGCCAATTGCGATAATCGTCGATCAGTTTGGTGATAGAAAATTATTGTCGTTATTAGTCCTCAATCTCATCCCACTTTATTTTGCCATTAACGACAACCACGCAGAGGAAAGAAGTAGGCACTTTTATCAATTCGAGCTGAAAACCAGATACCAACCAATTTATCATTAATTTTAATTATGTAACCTTCACATTTCTAACAATCAAGAATTTAGAAGGCTTAAAATTCAAGTGCACTGTCTCGCAGACATTTTCAAAAATGAATAGGAACAACTTTTGAGAAATAAAGCACACTCAGACGCACTAGACGTTTAATAAGGCATTTGCAATAGCAGTCAACGTTTCGAGCCGATTGGAGACAAATTAAACTCTTCTTACAAGATGCAGCGTGGTACAAGTTGAGAAAATTTTCAAAAATATTGTTTTTTTTTTGTCGAAATTAAAACGCAGTCTGCTTTAAAAAAAAAACAATTATTTTTGTATACAAAGAGCCTGCCGTCATGGAGACGAAATAAAGCAACCTTTTTTACTCTTTAAAAATAAGAAAGTTTATTGGTCTTGCAAATAAGTAACTTTACTGACAAGCATAACGCGGAATACTGTGAAACGGACACAAATAATAAATCTAATGTTATTTTTTAACCTCTCAGCCTTCAAAGCATGAGAGAATATGCATCTTCTGGGTTTGCGTGTTCCATCGTCCATCATTCTATCCGTCGCTTTTCACCAGACGAGATCGAAGTCAAGATCTCGCCCATTTTGAAATAAAGAATCTATTGTTGCTTGTTTTTACGATACAAGCACGCTAATAACTGGATCTCTATTTTTTTTCCTAAAACTAGTTATTGGTCCCACCTATCGAGAAAAAGACGAAGAATATATTATGTGACTTCCTCACTCGATTTCTCTTCTCACTCAACCCACAGGCCAAACCGTAACAAGGCACGAGAGAAATGAGCTTCAAGGCACCGAGACTGTCTCATAATACTTGTGTTTACAGCAAGGATTTTAATATGAACATCGCGACTTTAGCACTTACGACTCACTGCGCTGTGACAGAACGTTCATGTTTCGACACGCGTTGAAACAAGTTGAATTGTAGTATTGAGCGATGTTCTTATAATGATCTGATTATTGTTTTTGTAAGAATGCGGTTATTTTTTTGGGGATAAAAATTGATTTTTTTTAAGTTACCCTAGACATGTAGGTGCGCTACGTTTTACGAGCTTTGAAGGTGCTGCGAGTGCTATGCGTTACGGCACCTATTCCTCTCTAGAGTCCATACTCTAGAAGTCTAGACCATTGCAATATTTTTGTAGTTTATTTGAAGAAGTCTTGAGAAATAATATTTCTTTATTGGAAACTATAAGTGACACTTTTACATTAACGTTCAGACTTCATATGGAAATATAGAATACTCTTTATTATACATAATATACACCATTTATATAATGTAGAAAATTTACTATCACAATGCGCAGTCCTATCACCAATAGCAATCGCTTAAAGACAACCTTACCAGAACCACAGTATAAAGACATACAGTATTGTATCTCGGCCGTAACCTTGAATTAAATGCCTACAGCCGCGCGCTACGTAAACATGCGATAGGGCTGCCCGCCTCCAGCATTTTAATTACATTTGCCTACTTTGTGTTTCCATTTAGTTTTGTTATTGTATTTTACTGTGTGTACATAAATAATAAAATAATTCGTCATTTCGAATTAACCATTTATTTAACATTAATCTGATTACAGTTTATTTCTATGAAAACTTGTTCATGTGTATTTTTAAACAAATTATGTTAAATTATTATTATTATTATAGTTAAATCAAACGTTCAAGAACTACAAATAAAATTCAAAATTTGTATATTAATGTTTCTTTAATCTTTCCTATCATCGTCCTATCCTTAACAGAATAACACAGATTGGAAGAAGTTAAATAGCAAACATGTATAATATAAAAATTATAATTAAAATAATCTGTTCATTGAAGTAATAAACATATTTAAATTAATGAGTGCAAATAAAAGCAAATTTATCAATTAAATTGTAGATTTCATTTCACTCCTTCCTCCTTTCTTTCCTCCTTCTTTCCTCCTTCTCCTTCATTCATACAAAATATTAATAATTCAATAAAAATAATTAAATTTTATTCATATAAGTATGCAATCATTTCATTAATGTTTTGTCACGTTAAACTATCGTCCGTAAATCGACTTTACAGACAACCAATTTTTTTCTAGTATTATTCATACACACAGTACAATAAACAACTATTATTAATAATAAAAACCACGTCTTTACTTGGAATTATACAAACTAACAAAACACACATGCCCCGAGGTTTTAACACCAGCGTACCTACCGTTTAATGATTCATGAATCGCCTATAACTAACTACCTACCTCACTCGTGTTTATCACTTTCCTTTACTCTATTCACTTCATTTATTAATCCAGACATCTTTTTTTCGGGAGATAAAATGAAATACTTATCCATTAAAAATACACACATTATGTACCTACCTACAAGTAAGTAAAATTATTTTATAGTCTTACCTTTCAGAGTTTCCAGGTAATCTAAAAAAAGTTATCTCTGGATGCATTATTGACGAATTCATGCAACCAAAAACAGCACAATATAGCCTACTCGTCATATTAAATATGTACTTGAACTTATTTTTAGTGAAAAAATCGCGCGGTTATTGTTAAAAAAAACAACACACCGTCCGTTCGTCACTGCGGCACAGTCGCGACTCCGAGCCGCCTGAGCGCACACGGAGATCGAAGCGCGTAGGTATAGCTCGCGTTTCGTCCGTTTGTATGAAGACGACATACTGTATGGATATTATTACCGTGCCAGAACTATGTAGGTTGCAAGCTTGTATTTCAAGAGACAGTTTCCAGTGATTAATTCATTCGTGTGAGTAAATTACTAATATTACAAGCTCCAGCTATCTTTACTACCTGTATCAGTAATCAAGCTTGCACGATTTATTCACCCATCCTTAAACCTATCCGCTATCTAGTAACAATCAAAAATTTTACAAAAGCGTCCTTCCCGCTCGACTCCTGCCGACGTAGTGAGCTGAAGCCAATATTTCAAGCAACAACAATACCTGTCAGGCGCACGCACAACTCAATTATGTTCGATCTACCGTCACTAATGCCAATGAAAAAATTGTACTACTCGCTTTAAAAAGTGGAATTCGGCAGTGTTTTGTTTTTTTGTTGATTTATTTTTGTATGATTGTGTATTATTGGAGTTGTGTATGCCAGACTTTGACTACTCTTGGGGATGACAGGCATGTTTAACAAGCCGACAATGTTTTTTTGAAGGTAGGTATGACACGAGCGCACAGACTGGGGACTCTATCCGCACACCAAGTGAACCAGGGAAGACGGTGGCACAGTGGTCACGTGCTGTCGTGGATAGCGAGGCTCAGGGAAGGCCCCTTTACAGTCTCCCCAGGGATGTGCCTTACAGGCGATGCACGGTGGGGATTCCGGAATTGGTCTTTTAAGAGGAACCGGGACCACCCCTACGTGCTGATGGTGATCACCGGGTGGTTTTGAAGTAAAAATACCACACTCCCCGACCTCCCTTCCCGGAGGTCGAGTGCCTTTTGAAAGTTTCCAACAGAAAAAAGGTTAGGTATAACAGTGAACGATTATGAATCCAATAAAATCGAACTTTATAGTACCTACTGATTTTCTAAGTAGGTACCTCAATAGAGTATGTAAACAAAAACCACTATGGACTACCTATTTCAAAAGTAATTGATGAAAATATAAACCTATTAAGGTCAGAAAACTTACCTGTGGATGCCAATTTATAGTAACAGTTGCAAATTATTTTTCATTTAACAATTGAGGTTAATTATAAAATTAACCTCAATTTTCAAATGTAAATGTGGTTACAGAACCACATTTATCGTCGATGGTTTTTTTATTTTTTAAATACAATTTAATATTGTTAACTATTCAACCAGTAATTGTTGGGAAAAATGCGATATAAAGATGAAAACTTTAAATACTTCTTTTTAGTGAGTGATTGCGTAAAAATTAACATTTTACAGGGTTTGGTTGGGGGTTTGGGTTTGGGTTTGTATATATGCTTTTGGGAAACGCCAACCTCTTCAATTTTTTTTAAATATAATTGACATGAAACAGAAACAAAATCATTTAAGAACCTATAATTATTTAAATACCTGAAGCAAACTTTTAAATTATTCCGATTACTGTTCGATATCCTATTTATTTAAACAAGCTGTTTTGATCCATTTACCAAACGATCTGTTTACAGACTTTGTAGTCTGTAAATTTGATGGTAAAGTAAACCACAAGCTTTGAGAAGTTAGATGTTAAATCCGAACTTACTTATCTTGTATCTATGAAGCTGTATTCTTACTTTAAGCATTATTTTGTAAACCTTACTGCTATAGGGCAAGTCAAGAAAATTTATTGACGCGTACTTTCTCCCAAATTGTTATTTTGTTTTTCCTGTTTCTGTTTTTTATTTTTTTATGCGTAATGTTTGCCGCAAATAAACGTATTTTCTTTCTTTCCAATAAATTATGATTTATTGAACGATTAAAATCTGTTTCTAACTACAACTACAACTAACTATATACACTGAGTACTAAATTAAATTACTAACTATATACACAAATACATACAAAAACTAAATAAGCGTCAAAATACTCGTTCACATAGCTATCATCCGAAAATGTGCCCAGAGGACCAAGCAAATTAGCTATCAACTTAAAATGTCCGTATATTCAAATCACAACTATCATTATTTGACAGTTTGTTGAAATGGCTATCACACGGCAAAATCACGTAGGATGTCAATCACACTAATTTATAAAAGCGAAAGTTTGTGAGTGTGTGTGTGTGTGTGTTTATGTTTGATACTTCTTCACGCTCAAACGGCTGGACCAATTTTGATAAAATTTTGTATGGAGTTAGCTGACACCCTGCATACACATATGGGCTACTTTTTATCCCGATATTCCCACGGGATCAACATTTACGCGGATGGAACCGCGGGGCGCAGCTAGTTTTTCATAAATTTTTCTAACTGTCTTGCAAAGCCCCTATTAATCCATTACCAATGCAGGTGACGATGACGTACTAATTTACCACCCTTTGCATACGGATTGGTGACCGCAACTTACATCAACGTTTCTGCTCATCCCCTAAGCCTTTACCAAAAACCAAGATAAACCATTCAGCTAACAACCACCAAATCTATTTTTGCGTACCGTTATCTGCGTAATAGATAACCGCGAACAACAAACCTAAAGCCGGTGGCACACTATCGCCTGTTTGCAAACAACACTGCGCAATAAACGTAGCATTTGCATTTCCCATTACGTCTGCAATGTTTGCGTACTGGTCGATGAGAGCTGGTATTTGCTGAGCTCCCGATAACATAATGTATGGGTGTGCTAAAATCACTTTTTTATTGTAGCTTGTGTTTAGCTTCTGGTGTGCAATGCGGTTTAGTGTGTTGTCGGATTAGTTTTAATTAAGCTGATGTGGGGAAATTATATTTGGAATGGTAATGCAACAGGAGTGTGCCTTGGTAGTAGTTTTTGCTTATTTATAGGATGTTGCAGCCTTTCCATCTGTTCCTCTTCTAGTTATGCCACTTGCGTTTTGGCCTTATATAGGTATTCATTATTTTGTCTACTTAATAGTGTATTTCGTTGCCATCGCATCTGCCTATAACTGTGTCTACGCACATACTTATGCACACAGATATAGATATACCTAGAGAACTCAAAAGCAACTACTTCGCGTGCCCAGCTTACGTACAAAAATCGTAATCTGCCACTTTCGTGCTCAGTCCTGTGTACTGCTGACTGGGTAAGCGTGAGCGCTGGCGCTAGGCCCCGGGGGTGCGGCGAAACGGGTGCCGCACGCGGCGGCGTCTTTGAATCGATTTGATTTTCCCATCACTAAATAATGCTAATGACGTCATAGTAGGTAGTCAAAAAATAGCACGCTTGGTTTTCATACAGATCGTGATACTCGGTCTATCTATGGGCTTGTGCACTATAATGTCTCCCGCGCCGAGGGCTAGTCTCCGTTGAGATTGGCCGCCGTGGCCGAAACACGGTCTGCAGGACTGTGTATTTCGCTACCTTCATGGCTACAAAAGTGCATTTGTGTGAGTAAATTATATTTGGAATGGTGATGCAACAGGAGGGACCCGCTTTGGTGGTTGTTATTGCTTATACATAAAGGGCTTCTCAGCCTTGTCGCTAGTGTCAATGTTGATGTACAATTTTGAGTAAACAATTACGAACGAAAGCAGAATGCTTTTCGCGCGTTTTTTATTTTTCACATGCATTTTTTTTTTAATTTTGCTCTTGCGCCTTTACGCCTGTTACTTATCCATACAATGTTCGTGATTGATCTCCTTAGTGAATGGAACTTTTACTAACAATATTCCAAATTCAAATCACTTTTAGTCCCTAGGGATTAAAGAGCTATTTTAGTCCCTGTTTACGAAGAATACACTAGCTCTTTTTGAATAGATGTGATAAAAAATAATAGCTGTTCGGTACATTTTGACCGCCAGGTATTGCATTTTTCTATGAAACAGCTGATTTGTTTGATATCGACAAAACATTTCAGAATCATGTGCTGAATTCATGGTTACAGTTTACGCGTCGATGTCCTTGTCACTATGTATAGAAGATACTTTATGTGCTTGTCACAAAAAATAAACCAAAATGCTATAGGATAGCTGTATATCGATTCAAAAATTGTTCGAATGTACGCTACTACGTATACATTGCGCCTTCGTACTAGGGCATTCGAATCTCAAATGTCTGAAGCACGTGAACACAAAACTTGAGAAAGAAGTTCCCTCTTCGAGTTTCTACATATAGTTCTGTTGACACAATGATCTGCTACACCGATTAAGCAGTACCTTAACCAACACAAAACGCATGAGCTAAAGAAGTCTCACACATCACCGCCGATGGAGTGCCTGCATTGAAGAGCAAGTATTGCACGGGTCGCACGCACGACATAGAGACAATGCATTTGCATTCCCATTAGTGCGCCGATGTCGCCCGCAGCACGCGACAATGTTGACAAATGCGGTGCGACACTCGATGCATCGGATTACCTATGAACTACGAAATATTTGATGGTTTGAGGTTAGTTCGATGCTTAGGACGTGTGATGAACGCACGAAGTTTCAAATAGACAGCAGACACAGAATAGATCATGTTTGATATTTGTTTGCGGCGTAGTACATCAAAGATATCTCAGCTTCTAGGTAACATAAAATGACATCACGCGTGTACTCCCAAATGGGTTAAGCAAAGGCCAAAAACAACAATACACTTTTATTATCAAACTATCTTCTGCCCGCAACTTCGTCCGCGTGAAATTTCTTGTTACTCCCACCCACCCCGTCGCATCGCATCGCCTGCCCGCGCTATTACTTCGTTTTTGCTTAGCGTTCTTTCCGACTTTTTTCTTTTTGCTCGGCTCTTAAAGGTCATAGCGTGATGTTAAATAAGCCTATAGCCTTCCTCAAGAATTGGGCTATCAAATGCAAAAAGAATTTTTCAAATCCGACTGGTAGTTCCAGAGATTAGCGCGTTTAACCAAACAAACAAACAAACTCTTCAACTTTATAAGATTAGTATAGATATGCCACGATGGAGGGTTCACAATCAATTTACCATTTCGACAAAAACTTACATTCTACGCACGGACATCTGTTTCGATCTTGGCTGGTGTGGCAGCGGCTCTGAGTGACTTGCATCGACAGCATCGCCAGCTGTTTGTGTTGGGCACCAGGTGCTCGCTGTTCACACACTCCAGGTGGAACTGTGACGCACATACGCTGCACTTTATGCAGGCGCAGTGTTCCGTCGTGTGGTTACAGATGGCACACTCCATCTTTACTTAATTTTAAATATTGTAAATACACTAAATTTATTAATATTCCAAAATCTATTTTGCTTTTTATTCGTTGTTAGAAGCTATTTTAATTTATTCATGCGCTTTTAAATAATGAGCGCCTATGGTATAAACGTGTATCTAATAGTACACCCACATTTCTTTTTCTTTCTTAAGGGGCTTATAGGACCTAAACGCAAAAAACGCAAGTTTTAGAAACAATAAAAGTATATAATCGACTACAGTAAACAAATTCAGAAAAATATATGATATTCTACAGGATATTATGCTAGATTGATAGTGTGTAGAAAACATAATACAACTAATTTGATACAATAGAAAAAATCATAAAGATAAAAACTTTCTTTTTACAATAAAAACCATACTAATATCATTGACTTATATATTACTAGCGACTAATATACATACAATCATTCTGATTTTTTTGTCAGATTATTCTACAAGCAACATACTAAAACATTAGTGTTTTAATTTTTTAGTCCAAACAATAGATTTTTTAAAATTAAATAATTGCTTCATATTTTGCAATTAATTACCAGCGTTGTGTCATCGCGCTTTTCTTTCTTTTCTATGCAGTCTGACAGTGACCGCGCTTTAGATCATCTAAGCCCCTTAAAGTAAAAGTCACAGTAATATTTCCCAGAAACATCGTAAAAGGATATGTTGTATATGTTATATGTTCATATATTTTCATAGATGTATGAACATCGACAACGATCTTTATAGGTCTTCATGTTCCACCATTAGGTTCTATTTACACAAGACCAGGAAGGGAGTTAACCAGAATAGTATTTTTATTTTTATGCATATTCAAATAAAAACAAATTCGTCTACAAATTCAAGGCAATACGAGAAAAACATCGACAGTTTTACACTTTAAAATTACCCAAAAAGCCTGTATTAAAGATGCAGCATGCACTTTGCATCAATGTCAGCTCTCACTAAACATCCGTTTCCATGCACTCCATTAGAGCCAAAGAAACTTAAATTACATTGCAAGCGCAAAAGTCGTAAAATATCGTGCAGTAAAATGTGGACGTTTGTCAAAAAGTCCGTTTATCCGGAATGTTTGTAACATGTATGGACCGCGCTGATGAAAGCTTCATACGGAGAAATAAAGAGATCTCATTACACTTGAGACCAGAAATATGTCTTTTTGACACTTGTTTTTTATCGTTTTGTACTTTTAAAGCCGCATTGTTGGAAGCTGTAAACTGCGGTTGTTTATTGGAAACAATTAGTGCGCTAGTGGCCAACGTTGGGGACATTTCCCGAATTTCGTGCTTACAATAAGCAAAAGAATGCCACAGTTATTTATTAATGTGTGTCGAAGGTTTAAAACTTAAAAAAGGTCTTTGGTTTTATAATATTTCTCTATCTAAAACAAATATTTACCTACTTCACAAATCAGCTGAAAAGCCCGACAAAAACCAGCACTAAACAGGGACAATTTCAGGAATAAACAAACTGTACAACAATTCCAAGCCCGATTTGTTGCGATTATCTAGCCAGTTCATCAAGATTAACGCGGCCTACGCTCACAACTGACGTTCAAATAAATTAATATCATTACGCAACAAATGAACCACTTTGAGCGGCCAATTTCTCTTTGAAAACCCCTAAATTTGACATGCGATCCTTGAAATCTACCTGATTGATGAAAAAGTAGCAACTTATTTACTTCCATTAGTGAAAATGTCAGACGAAAATAAACTGAAATGGTATGAAAAAGTTATGACAATATAAAGCGTTTACTCACCTTACACACTTTTTATTTACAGAATATTATGTTGCGTACCTTTTTTGTGTTAAATAAATTTAAATATGGTCTTTCTTTCTTTGTCCTAATTCCAACAATTAGGTACCTACCTACATAAGAAAAACAGTTCATCAAATTAATTAATTAAAAAATAAAACAATATGTTTTATTCCAAAATACCCATAGAAAAGCAATAAACAATATTCTAATAATGTTTATTTAGCTATTCGGATACCAACAACATCATTATCAAAATGTTTACACACTGCGCCAGTAACATTGTCCGGACATGTATTTATCGCGTCATTGCACCACCCTTCCTTTTTAATCACTGCAGCGTAAAAAAACAGTTTTCACAGTTGGTTTCAGCGATATTGCTGTATGTAGTCTGTGACACGTGCATCTGTTGATAGTAAATGTATCCGGATAGTAAATATTTTACTCTGTGATTAATTTATGAATGACATTTTTATTTTCAGTAAAAATTTTATGAATATTCATGGGTGTAATATTTGACCTCTTAAAGTGATTTTTCAATAAGGCCCTCTTACCTCGTGGGTAAATAATAATAGCCGCAGGGGTCAATCTTCAAAGTTAAGCAACGCTTGCCGAGGTCAGTCCGTGGATGGGTGACCATCCATTACATATCGAGATCCCTTCGTACCTCGTTGGTCCCAGCTGCTATTTGCAGATCTTTGACAGTCGTTACGGGTAGCCAGAGGCCCGGAAGTCTGACAACCTGTCTTGCTAAGGGGTATCGCCTTACCCAGTAACTGGGGTCCAATAGGCAGTCTCTCTATGTAAAATAGTGGTATTCAATCTATCCTGAATAAAAACTGATAAAAACCATTAATTTCACCGGGTCCAAACAATTTATAAAAAATCTTTATTACACCAACGTTAAGATTAAGAATTTCAACTAGACCAGAACGCCTACAAAAAGTGAATATTACTCATTATATTTAGCAGACATACCTATCACACTAATATTATAAAGGCGAAAGTTTGTGTGTGTGTTTATATGTTTGTTACTTCTTCACGCTCAAACTGCTGGACCGATTTTGATAAAATTTTGTATAGAGGTAGCTGACACCCTGGATTAACATATAGGTTACTTTTTAACCCGATAATCCCACAGGATCAACATTTACGCGGGTGAAACCGCGGGACGCAACTCTATGGCGATAGTTCAATATTAACTCATCATCATCTGCCTAGCGTTTTCCCAAATATGTTGGAGTCAGCTCCCAGTCTAACTGAATGCCACCAGTACCAGTATTTTACATGGAGCGACTGCCTATCTGACCTCCACAACCCAGTCACTGGGTAATACGAAATCCCTTGGTAAGACTGGTTGTCAGACTTTCGGGCTTCTGACGACCCGAAACGACTGTCAAAGATCCACAAATGACAGCCGGGACCAACGGCTTAACGTGCTTTCCGAGGCGCGGAGGGGTCTTGGTATGCAAAGATGGTCATCCATCCACAGACCAACCGCGGCTGGCGTTGCTTTTAACCTGATCGATCGACCCGTGCGGCTGTTATTACTCATTCACAACCCCTCTTCAATTATAATAAATAGTTCAATATTTACTCTGGCCATGAATTATGCAACTCATTAAACGAGTTATTAATACTGTGCGAAATTACGCAGCGGCCCGCGAAATGTTTTGGCAGTAATGAAATAATATTTTTGATGCCCAAATTGCTTATTATAGGCTGAAATCGCGTGGATTCCTCGCGTCCGTCGGACTCGTGAAAGGCCGAGTATTATTATATTGTGTTTTGGCGACATTTATTATATTTTGAAAAATGTTTCCACTTATTTAAATTTGTTTTTTATTTTTTCAAAAGTGACCCGTAGTTAAAATGTCTTATGTTTCAAATAGGAATATTTGCTGGTAAAACTTTTGGATCCTCATCCTAGTGCGCTATTGCATACTGTTACAATTTTCTTGTTCCAATATCTCGAAACTGCTCAAAACGAACTACTTTCCCTCTTTTAAAATATATGTGTAGACACCGCAAATAATAAAACGCCGCACAAAGAAAACTACAAAAACACCATCAGCAATTTCCACCACCTTAGGGTTGCAATGCAACAGATGTGATTTATACCCAATACTTATTCAATACACCATTCGCAGTCGGCGCGTTTTTCTCGCACCGCCCCGCGAGACCTGACGCGATAAATCTCAGCCGCGGAGTCACGCGACAAAAATGTCAGTATGTAAATTTACATAGAAATAACAACGCGTATGCGTTGCATAGTATGCGGTTACGCCCGCGTTTTGTCGGTGTTTTTGGGCAGGGCTGTCCAAATATGTTTTGGTGAACTTTCGCATTCTCGTTCGATCGTGGAACGTAAACTACCTAAAGGCGAATTCCCGATTCCCGCATTTAGTTCCCGAATGTTCTCTGACTGGGAACATTCGCCTATAAAGTAACCTCTACCTGCGACCTGGACGTGTTACTTCTACCTAATTAAATAAAATTAAACCTATCCTGATGGTTTCAGTTATCTCTCTACACTACTTATATAATACAGTTGAAGGTCTGCGCAGTCTACTTCCAAGGCCCTAGTCGTTACAGAGGCAAATGCTCTCGGTGAGGGAGCGCCTTAACGCGTCAAGCCCCGCGTGTGTCCGTAGTACGATACAATAGTAAAACAATTGTATCTCATTAGCAAAACTTGAGAGGTCAAATAAAAAAATATATATTCTTTCTAAAATAAATCTTACTTTCTGATTAAACAATTAATTTCCGATAAATTGTTATCCACTTTCAGATTTCCAATTTATCTACCTCCATTTCCCACTAGAGATAAAGCGCTTTACAATAAATGCTGAACGTAACAAAATAAATCCAACTGCAAACACCGCACCGCAGCATAATGAATTAAATGCACTCTACATCCAACCAGCCGAAACTCCAACATCTTCAATCCTTTGTCCCAACTTGATATGACAGTCAGACAGGCTACGAACACGTAATAAGCTCAAATGCTTTTGTTTAAATCGCGGTTACTACACAACGTTGTAGAGAAACGTCCCGATTACATATCACAATAGAAATCGTGTTGCTATTGTTTATGCTTGCTTGAGGTTTTGTAGGGCGTGTCGTAGCGTGAACTTTGTAAGGGTTTGATAAATGTCTTGTTAATGTAGAAATATGGTTTTGACTGACATACATATTAACATTGTTAGGAATACGTGGTGTTTGCAACACTGTCGCTAACTCCCTGTCTACTAGTTGGAATACGATGTCTCTTTGTCTTAGTCACTGCCTGGTTTTTATCTTACCTTATCCACGGAGATATCTTCATTTAACCTTTTGACCGCCACACGTCAAAAAATCAAAAACGTGCCCTCGGCGTCAAAGTCTGTCACGTAGTCGAACCGTGGCGTGCTAGGCACATTTCGGTTTGTCATCTATACATGATACATGACTATGGCGGTCAAAAGGTTAACCTATGTCTAGCTTAACCTTGTAAAATCTTCCTAATACTTAGTAAAAATGTCTTAGCGTGAGAATAGAATAGAAATATTAATTTTTCCAGGTAATACAGCAAGCAGGTCCAGTGTACCTGCTTAACAGCAAATTGAGACGAAATGAGTAACTTAAAATAGTATGGGTACTATTTAGGTAGGTAGGCCTACAGCTAGGTTACAATATAGAACTCTATAGCTTGGATATTTGTAGGGTTTTTTAAACATCTTTCACAAAAACATTACATAAAACGAATGAAAATTCACCCATTCAAAACATATTCCAATCCAACCAACAAAGATGCCAATATTTCCAAAAGCTGCGAAAATCAACCATTTCTCTTTCGCACATCTGTTTCGTGTTCTTTTCCCTCCAAGCGACACGTAGTAACACTGAGCAGAGTCGCGACCGCTCCAGTTAATCCTGGTGCAGTCGACGCCGCAATCTGACAGGCGGCCACACCACCGCTGCCTACACCGCTTAGGGTCTTGGGTTGAGGTGTATAGGTAGGTAGGAAGAATTTATGTTTGTTTTGTGTCGATTAAATTGTTGGACGTGATAGGTAGTGTTTGCTAGATAGATTTTGTGCGAGAATTCTGAAATATTTTTGGTATTCATACGTATAATGGAGTTATTTTGGATTCTGAAGGTGGAGGTGAGATGATGCTGAAAAACTACTTCATATGATTTATTTTGAACCGGAGTTCTACAATGGGATACGAACTAAAAAATATATGAAATCCATAATAATGTTATAAATGCGAAAGTGTGTCTGTCTCTCTGTTACCTCTTTACGCTTAAACCGCTGAACCGATTTAGATGAAATTTGGTATAGAGATAGTTTGAATCCCGGGGAAAGACATAGGATAGGAGTTTTTATCTGATATTCCCATGTGCAGTGTGTGCCCTCTGAGTGAAGGTAAATATTAGGTTGGTGATGTAAGGAAAAGTGTGTACGCTCAGAGTGAAGGTAAATATTAGTTTGGTGATGTAAAGTGTGTACCCTCAGTGTGAAGGTAAATACTAGGTTGGTGATGTAAAGTATAGTATGTACCTACGCTCAGAGTGAATGTAAATATTAGGTTGGTGATGTAAAGTATAGTGTGTGCCCTCAGAGTGAAGGCAAATATTAGGTTGGTGATGTAAAGTATAGTGTGTACCCTCAGAGTGAAGGTAAATATTATGTTGGTGATGTAAAGAAGTCAGCCTTATTTGAATACGTTACGTTATGTTCGAAAATTAAAAAGTAACAACTGCAGCTAACATTTCCGATTCCGGTTAAAATGACTTTTATAGAAACACTATCCATCGATGATAGTTTTTGGTTAAAAGAACGTGTTTCAAGAAAACGCAAAAATACGATATACGATATTGTTAAAATATTACCCTCGTACACCTTACAGAATAAAAGCTGTTTAAAATGTATGGCTTGCTGTATATTTGGCAGCAGATGTATGCACGTTGAGCCGATAAATATTCACGAGCTACATACCACGTGTCCATTGAAGAATATTTAGTGACATGAAAATTTTGGAGTCAATATGGCCTTTATTTTCTCATTGTTGGATAATATTTTGTATTTGGGTAAGATAAATGGAGAGGGCTATGTTTGAGTTTCCCTGCGTGATCGAATCGGAAAGAGGAGATCGGCTGGAGAACCGAGGTAACCGACATAGCCCGAAGAATTGCCAAACTTAAGTGGCAGTGGGCAGGGCACATTGCTCGCAGAATCCAATGGGGATCGCAGATAGCCAATGGGGCCGAAAGGTTCTGGAGTGGCGACCGTGTACCGGAAGACGTAGCACAAGGTAGACCGACGACCTTGTGAAGGCCGCAAGAACCCGTTGGATGCGAGAAGCACAGAACCGGTCGAAGTGGAAGTGCTTGGGGGAGGCCTATGTCCAGCAGTGGACGTCTTTCGGCTGAAATAATGATGATGATGTACGATAGAAGTGTAATCCAATAAGAATTTCGAATTTTACAATACTTGAGACGTCGGATTAACTATTATGGTCTCTATGTCACCCTTTGTACAGTTTCTATATTTATGGCTGTAATTTATATGGTGTACATAATAAAGAGTATTCTATTCTATTCTATGACAGTCTTAATCACAAGATGTGATAACTACTGAATCCGCCTCATATGTATGCTTCTGCGTGTCGGTATCTATACAGCGTGGCGGTACAATGGTGACATTAATTTAACACACATATACGTTTTCACATTTTCATTTCATGAAGAAATTATGTTTCCATTAAACGTTATTATTTGCGGATTTATTTAAAGTTTTCTAAAATAGCATTTTGGAGCAACCTGTACTTAAAGAACTGTCGCGCAGCGGTCATTTGCCGAGGTCACGGATCATAACATCGCATCAATGAAATTAAAATAAATAAACAATACTTTTAGTAACGTGATATCCCTTTGTCGGCGAGCGGGCGGCGCAGGCGACGCGTGCCCTCCCTCCACCCCGTCGCGTCGCAGCGAAATCTAATTCTTTTTTTTGCATATCTAGTGCTAGCCTAACTTGTGCCCTTGACACACTTCTTCACAGTAGTGCACATAATTACGTCGACTAATTTTGTGAATTTTTCCGCGAAAAAGACGCTTACCTATTGTTTTATTTATTTATTTTTGTGTAATGAACTAATGAGTAATTAGATTATGGTACTGCGATAAAGACGCTATGTTTTGTTTTCGTTTTCTAATTTAGTAGGTACGTTGACATCTCTTGCGATACGGGCGCTTTTATTTGTGTTATTAGTGCTAGTGTAAACTTGTGATCGTGATGGCAAATACACATCCGAACTACACAGCAGCTGAATATGCGGACATGATCCTAATTTACGGAGAATGTCGTCAAAATGCCGCTCTTGCCATAAGGACATATCGCGAGAGATATGGCGGTTCAAGACAATGCCCTACTACTCCTCGCACTATTATAGGAGCTCTTCAGCGCATCCGCGAAAACCGGCCAGTGGATCCTAGGTCTCAACGCCCTGATCGACCACCTACACGACAAAACCCAATCCAGTTAACTGAAAATGTGCTACAATATTTCCAAAACCAACCCAAAACTAGCCTCCGCCAGAGCGCTAGGCATTTTCAAGTTCATCACAGTACCGTCCATACGATATTAAAGCGCGAAAAGTGGCAGCGCGTGAAGCGACGCGTTGCCGCTCCGAGTTAACGTAAGCCAGCGTAACGTAGGTAAGTAATTTCATGAATGATTTTTTGCAAGGGTGATCGCAATTTTAGTTACATTTTTATCATTTAGTTTGTTTGAAAAAATTTTTTTTTCAATTTTCGAGTTATTTTAACCTACTAAAATTAATATGATTAAAGGGCACTAGCCCTACACGTGTGTTAAATTAATGTCACCATTGTAGCGCCACGCTGTATGTACATCGCTCACCTAGTAATATATCGGCACATCTACAAAAAATGTGAAATTGAGTTTTTACCGTATATGTGTTCAAAAGTGCATAATTTATAAAGTGGCATAACGGCACAACGCTAGTTTCCATATTCATCGAGAGAGGGCGTAAGTGTCATTGTAATATTATTATTGTTTCCCCCCGCAACCGCGTATAACAACGACTTATTTGACAGATGTGCCGTTTCAATTATTTTGACGGATACTTATTGCTACTTATTTGACTGATGGGCCGTTTTAGTTACATTAAATTATGCTTATTGCTACTTATGTCATAAGTTTAATTGATACTAAACTATGTTTATTTGGGTTAAAAGGAAGGCCAGCCCACTCTAAAACGAGATCCAACTAATTATTATAAAATAATGTTCAAAATGGGTTAAAGACTTGTGTTGGTGGTTCTGACCTGCCTTCTAACTAACAACATCTCTTCCTGTGTCTCTGTATCTCTTTCTGTTTATCAACATGTAAGTTGAAATTTTAGATGGTATTTTAGAAAAACAAATAAGACGTCTGATAATACTTATTGAAATAATGGCGACAAATTGTAAGTATAGTGTAAATTTGTGCACTTAAATTATCTTAGTGGCATTAGCCATAGGCATTTTCACGTAACGTGTGACGAAGTTACAAAAACAATGGCAGGTGCAATTATTAAAATTGAGGAATAAATAATATAATAGACTACATATTATATTCTTTGATTGCAGTACAATCAGTAAAATCTTCAGAAAATGAAAGAAAATATGACATGTTTTCCTAGCTCGCCTCAACATTTCATCAAAGTGAAAGATAATAAATGGAGAAGCTCTAGCGCGTGATCTTGGGTGTGTGGGCTTTAATGAAACGAGCAAATAAAGAAAACTCTTCATCTTTACATTACGTACAGTAATTGAAGCAAGACCCTCTGATTCTGGAATTGCGTCGACTGACGAAAGAGGTAGACACGGTAAACAACCGAATTCAGATCCAGAAGTACTAGAATCAGTTCGCCAGCATATAAATAAAGTCCCGAGAATTGAAAGCCACTATTTACGTGCTCATACCTCTCGTGAGTATATTGATGGTGGACTAACCTTGGCAGCCTTACATCGTGACTATGAATGCTAGCGCAGAAGTGCAGATAAACAAGCTGCTACATTGTACATGTAGGTACAGCCAGAATTTCATGTTTCTTACAAAATAAAACTTTTATTTTCCATCGACCAGTTCTTTTATTTCTTGACTTTCACAGAGGGTTTTATAAGCTTCTGGGTGCATAAATTACATTTTTGAAAGCTGTTCAAAGTGACAACGGCACAATTGCATGACTCTTCCACTTCCTTGATCTTTATGAAATATATCCTGAATACCTGAAGTGGAAATTTCCATCCCTGAATATAAATTGACGTCTATACTAGTAATCAACCTCATAAAATCAGTAAAAAAACGTAAAATAAACCCATAAATCAATTTTTAACATTTATAAAATCTTTGATCCTCGTTTCTGTAAAATGTGAAAAACGTAGATGTGCCAATATATTACTAGGTGAGCGACATAGTAATATAAAAACATAATACCATGATAAACGTATTAGCTAGTCATCAAGATGGTAATAATGGTTGCAATGGAGCTAGGTAAACATCTAAATTACGCTGCTTCTAGAGGCTATTTGCCACTACACTGTAGGTACTCTAAAATAATGCATCAAATAGTCTATTATAATATCATAGACACATTAAAATATCATAGAGTACGTACAACCAAATGAACTTTACCACCGCATCAACGACACACAATACCATTCACTACATATACCGTCATTACATAATTCAATACTCGATTTTCATTACTCTGCGTAACACTGGCTGCAACAACGTACGCCAACCCTAGCGCCGCGAATTGGGGTTCAACTGGAATATGGTATTTCTCATTTCCGCACACTCCCGAAATTCCTCTTGTATATTTATTTTTATTCGTATTTGTATTCGTTTCCTGTAACGCAGTATATTTTTCACGACGTTTCTATTCGCCGTATCCGTCAGGGGGTTGCGTTCATTTTGTAGGTATGTGACGCAACGCGTTCTGAGTTTAAAATGTCATATTTGTTTTGGGTTTGTTTGTTTTAAATTGTGGTAAATAAATAATTTTGGGGATGTGTTTTGCTAAATTTGAGTGTAATTGTTATTGTTTTGCAAGCGGTATAGCGTGTTCTGGGGTGTGTGTAGTTCTAGTAGAGGACTAAAAACATTTTATTCTTAAATTCTGTGCTCTTGTTTTTGGAACTGGTAGGCACAGTCACATCCAAAATATGTACCTTAACGGCTATTTATAACTTTTAATACCTTTTGGAAGGGGCGACTAGAATCAATTCAATTTTACTGTAAGTTTTGACGTTCAAAAGTGCCTTTAATGTGCCTATTTGAAATAAATGATTTGACTTTGACTTTATGTCTGCTCATTGCACGATAGAATAATTATTCCTGAATTGTCTCGTAATGTCGCAAAATGATATTTAGCTACTTTACATGTCAGTCCGAATTTAAAATGTGACACTGACACTGACACTCATGTGACAGTGACACGCTGTCAAATAAACAAAAAATAAAATTTTATTTTATCAAATGGCCAGGCGGTTAGGCGTACCAGGCAAAAAGGTTAAGGTTGATGTCAACTCGACGTTGGTCAAAGGTGTATGCTATTTAAACCCTTGTTTTCAAGTAAGTAGGTAATTACTTTGCAATAGTCTTGTCAGTGCTGTAGCATCAAAAGTGTGTCCTGACTTGATAAAGGAAAGAATTTGAAAACTGACGAATATAATACACACACGATAATGATATAAGATACACGACCTTCTACCAAATTACTAAATGTAAATAAGATCTCAAAATACCCACGAATTCAATAAAAATAATCATAAATTCTGCACACACTTAACATTCGCATACGTTGACACTTCTAAAAACAGCTTCCATATAAATCATGTTTTATTTAATATAAAACACCGATATATTATACTTATAAAAAGCACGTGTAAATCACACGCACGTGTCGACTACTAAATCTGTCGTGAATAAAAAAGGCGCACGGGAGCTGCGCCTTGTCGTAAACCATGACGAAACTCCACTTTATGGTGGCATAAGGCCAAAGGGGGCAACTTTTCTGTACGCATTTTATAAACGTCAAAGGTAAGGAAGAAATGTTACCACCAGCAGTGGAAGGGTTAACGGATTTAGTTGAGGTCTTTACTTGGACCGCTCGAGTAATTCTCGAAATGAAATTGTGATATACAAAGAAAACCTAGGTCATCATCTGCCTGCCTTTTCCCAACTATGTTGGGGTCGGCTTCCAGTCTAACCGGATGCAGCTGCATACCAGTATTTTACATGGAGCAACTACCTATCTGAGCTCCACAACCCAGTTACTGGGCAATAAAGTAAGGTAAGACTGGTTGTCAGACTTTCAGGCTTCTGACTACCCGTAACGACTGTCAAAGATCCACGAAAGACAGCCAGGACCAACGGCTTAACGTGCTTTCCGAGGCACGGAAAGAAAACCTAGGAAAAAGAAGAAAAAATAATGACCGAGAGCGTAAAGGGAATTTCTTCTCTTAATGCCCTAAACAAACAAAAGCAAAGAAAACGAGCCAAGTGGCGACCATTTCTCTCTATTTCCCGAACAAACACAGAAATTATACCACAATACTATTCTTATTATTCAGTTCCACATCCCTTCTTAATAACAGAAGACGATAACTTTCTCGAGCATGCAAGCCATTAAGCCTAAGCGAACAAATCAGCAATGAAAAGCACTTTTGTCTTATCCAGTATGTAATACAAAAATCGCGGACCCCTTGCCCAAACTTTTCCATCAGCCAGACAATACAAACATCATACGTAGACGTGTTTAGGGCGAGTCTTCTCGACCGTAAATAGTGCGTAAGTTAAAAGCTTACTGCTTAGCTGTTAGCACAAATATCATTACAATGACATGACGCTTATAATATCTGATATGTAGGTAAACGAAGTAAAAGGACTATGTAGGGATCATAGCAGGTGTGTTCTGTAGTTGAGTTATGTTTTGTATTGAGTTTATGTATGTATGGGGTGGATATATTACAAAAAAGAATCAAATCATTTTAATAGATTTAACCTTGTTGTGTTACTAATCTGGGCCGAACATGTTGCCTTGAGGGACCCAAACTTTCTCGACTCTTACTGTGGTTCAAATGGCGGCGCTCTCATAATAATTATATTTCTTGCTAAAGAAAAGTTTCTAAATCAGTCATGCGTTGATTTAGAACTCCTCTACACAAATATCTTAATTGCGTACAAAATAAAACCGTGAAACCTATGTCGAAAGGTTTTACTAATCGAAGAAAATTAAGTAAGTTTATTGCTTATTTAATAGCAACTGGGTACGAAGCGTACAAAAAACGCTTTTCAACATTTAATGTTTTACAAAAAAGAACAAAGTACCTACCCAAGAACTTTTCTAAAATATCAACAAAACCCCTCAACTTATACCAAGCCCTAAAAGTTGGAAAAAAAAGGTCCGATTCGTCGTACAAAAGGAGCATCTACCGCACGCAACAATGCTGTGATCTCTCTAATGAAGAGTTTTGTACACAAAGGGACGGCCCAACTCTTTTATTAATACCTCATGTTATGAGCCAGCAGTTTGCCTTAGGTGGATGATCGTTATATCTGGTGGATAAGGTATATTGTTGTCCTTGTGGGGTTCAGCTAAGAATAGAACATTATTGCCTAGTTGCATGTCTTTTGAAAGGACTATTATTGGAAAGTCCTGTGTAAATCCAGTGATCCTAAATAAACTGGGAAGGGTTACTGGAATTGAGGACCTAGACACGTGGCGATCGCTTTCAAACGATTTCGTATTTTTACAACGACTTTCAACAGGATTGACATAAGCTTTTCGGTAGCTTACCCAGAGCGGGAGGGGTCATTTGATGATGTCCGATCCTGAAAAAAAAAATCCAGTAAATTTTTGACTTTTACATCATCATTATCGCTGATTGAAAGTCACTTTGTCTATGCCCCTTTGCCCTTATAATAACGAATGCTCTCCATGCTCGAACCTAGCCTAAATATTTATTTTCTATCAAAACAGTACTAGTCATTCTTCCCTAAAAAAAAACTATACTCCGGAGTTTCAGCTTTGCCTTAATCAACTTGTACAAGTCTGGTCATCGCGGGCAGTTTCTGTATTTTATGTGTTTATTTACCTTCCGAAATCCCACTCAAAACAAGTATAGACATACATTCCTTTGATGTACATAATGTTCAAAGCATTACAGGCGTCGTTTGCAATTTTTCACATAAAATATTCACACAACGGATGTTGCGTGAGTGAATGCATCACGGTTCCACTGTGTAGAGCCGAGCTGTATAGTTCACGCAGACTGTTTTATGGGGTAAGTAGGACTTCAGCCGATAGGGTTACAAAAGCTACTTGTTATATAGAACAAAGTAGCATTACGGTCACACCTCTGATCTTGGAGAGCTTATTTGCGTAATTTATTTAATAAGGATGGTGTTACGTCCCAACATAACGGTGGCATTAATCATGCAATCATAAAACTATTAGCATCACTCACAAAATTATACAAATTGTAATATTTAAAGAGCATTCCAAATGCTCTTTATATTAACCCTACTAATATTATAAATGTGAAAGTTTGTGAAGATGTTTGGATGTTTGTTACTCAATCACGCGTAAACCGATGAACAGATTTGGATGAAAATTGGCACATAGATAGACCATTTTCTGGGTTAACACAAAGGATACTTTTTATTCCGATCTTACGCGGGTGGAACTGCGGGGTAATTTATATTATTTAAATAACAGAAATAAATCATATGTAAACCAACAAGCTAGGCTGCTTTAGTATTAGTTCTAGAAAAAGCTTGCCATCTCAGTATCGGGAGAATTCAAAACGATACCGTATGGTACAAGCAAATGCGTTGTAAGCACAGCTTCTGTGCAGCCAAAGGTAAAATTAACCGTTTCCCCTCCGTGATAGTCAGTTAAAAAGCGCGCTTGAACACTATTTGATAGTTCTAAAGGCCTTGCTCTGTATTTATTGCCATCATTTTACCAAACAATACTAGCTTCGCAAACATAATTCCGCAATTTACCAATTCAAAATTCACTTTAACACAACTCAATAGAGCCCATAATTAATTGGATTGGTTTCGGCAGGAGGAAAGCAAAAAAGTTTTTTCGTGTTTGGCTGGTTGCCACTGTTTGGCTAGCTAAAAAATCGCCAACAAATAAAAGGTGTTAGAGTTGAAATGTTTTGAATTCGGTTAGTTCTAGCGTGAAGTTATAGACACTATTTTGATGAGAACTACAAATATTTTAACGACATGAAATAATGGTTATGTCATCGTCTGCCCAGCCTATTCCCAACTATGTTGAGGTCGGCTTCCAGTCTAACCGGATGCAGCTGAATAATAGTATTTTACATGGAGCGACTGCCTATCTGACCTCCACAACCCAGTTACTGGGTAATATGATACCCCTTGGTAAGACTGTTTGTCAGACTGTCGGGCTTCTGACTACCTGTAACGACTGTCAAAGATCCACAAATGACAGACGGGACCAACGGCTTTACGTGTTTTCCGAGGCACGGAGAGGTCTTGATATGTAAAGATGGTCACCCATCCACAGACCAATCGCGGCAAGCGTAGCTTAACTTGATCGATCAACCCTTGCGACTGGTATTACTTACCCACAAGCCCCCTCTGTTTCCTATCTAGAGTATTTTTTGTAAATCGTACTACTGGTTGAATGTCGTACGGTCAGCATCAAAAGTCGATTAACACTTAATTTTTTTTAATCTCAGTTATTGAGCAAAATATTTATTCAAAATTGCAGCAGAAGTACGATGCAATTTTCAACAAATATTTTGCTCAATAACTGAGATTAAAAAAAACTGAAGTTTTAATATTTTGCTCAATAACTAAGATTAAAAAAACTGAAGTGTTAATCGACTTTTAATGCTGACCGTACCACCACGAACTGAAGCAATCAAAGCCACTAGAAAAATCCACTAAACAATAAGACCAATATTTATTCGCTAAAAGGAAAGACTAAACCATCAGATCTAGTGGCAAATCCACTGAGTTGGCAACACAGCCTCGCGACAGCTAAAACATGGTTATTTTATCCAATTAGTAACTAACTTGCCTGGCGAATATTACTAACCTTAAACTACGACCAATGTGTAGTACCTACGATATTTCGTGCAGCGTACCTCTATCTCGCTCGTGATATATATTAGACAGATAGTTTGGAAATGTTACTAACATTTCGTTCACAGTTCTAAATCTAAAGCACATTTGACGTACGAGCTCAGTTAGAATCAGATCCATCAAAACTGTTACTAACCCTATAATGGATGTTGCATTGTGGCCAGTAGCTAAGCATTTTATGACAAGAAAGTCTCGACACAATGGGCTCTTTATGAAGCACTCTGACACGACGTTTAAATATAACGTTAGTATTAACGTTATATTTAAACGTCGTGGCGAGTGTAAGATATGACGCTTTTGCACCTTAGCACTTAGAAAAAGAATGAGAACCATAAGCTAGAACTTATGGTTCATATACCTCAGTGCTAGGAGGTATAATATGTTTCATATTTTACTCTCCTTTGATACTTATATTAGGTTATTTTTATGCTACCAGGGCCACGTAAGGATAGAAAGCACTGTTGTTGACCCGGAACCAACCATCACTCTAATTTTAACTTATCCAAAACATAATCTTATCTCTCCTAAAATATACTGTCCTTACACCGAATATATGACCCGGGGACGATCGGGGCAGGCGATCCCGTGCCATGCCCCTCAAGACCGATTCAAATCACGAACGTAAACAAAACCGTTTTTACCGCCATTCAGTGGCGGTTATGACGTAATGAATTAAAAAGGTAACAATGCTGAATGTTTTACGAGTATTAATTGTGAGTGATTCCGAATGACCGGATCACGCGATCCGTGTTCCCTATACTGTTGACTTGGAGGTGAAAAAGTGCGTTTCGAAGCATACCTATATGCCAGTTTTTCCCGTAACAGCGTAATTAAGTCTTAGTATGGAGAATTTTATTGCTGATTGCGATAGCATTGCGGTTAGGCTGTTTCGTATTAGGGATGAAATTGCTATGTTAATTAAAATGGGGGACACGCCCAACTACGTATGTATAATGATGATGATATAACTGGTACGTAAGCAAATAAAAGTAGGTAGGTAAATAATATAAACAAGTTGAAAGATGTTGAAATCATAAAGCATTATCGATACAATATGATAGCTAGACAAATATATATCCTTACAAATACTACAAGACGACTCCATCAATTCTTCAATCCCAAACAGTATGGAAACAGTTTCGACAAAACACGAACACAAAATAAAATTCCAACAGCAATAGAAAATTGAAAAGAATCAAGAAAATGCTTTTATAAAATTCGGTAGGAAAATAATAACGCGACATGACAGGCTAAGTCTAAACCCATAGGCTTATTCATGCTCCGAAGGGCATTCTATCAAATGTCAAGCGGCGACCTTTTTGGAATTGTTTCCACCGTGGCCATCGTCCCGTGAAATCAACGGTATCTTTACAATATAAACATCCTTTGCAATAGCAAGATCTGTCTCCGGAGTATCGCATTTGGTAGACTTTGTTTCGAAGAGAATATCGGGCTTTATAGAATTGGAGTGGACGTCGGGAAATGTAGTATGAAATGGCATGACGTTTTGAAGGTTTTAGAACTTATTTAGACTTGGGTTTAGATTCACATGGTATTGAAATAGCTTCTAAAGGTGTAGTGTTTGACATTCTCCGTACTGCTACATTTGTAAAATATATTTTTTTTACTTTATTCAGCTTACATTTTCACCACCCTGTAAAACGTTATAGTTGTCTTAAGATTTAATTTCTATGTCATTTGTGTTTTTCATACTGACCTATAATAATTCATTCATTCAGCCGATGGATGTCCACTGCTGGATAAAGGTCTTACCCCAACCACCGCCACTTCGATCGGTTTTGTGCTACCCGCATCAAGGAGATATCTGCCTGTAATAATACTCGATATAATTTCAGCAAACATTCCAGAAATTATAATACCAACTGAAAGTTGTTTTATAAAATTAAACTCAATTTGTTTTGTTAGGCCCAATGAAAGTCTCACTTTGTCGAGAATGGTCAATAACCATTCTATTGTACCGAAGTACCAATTAGAATAAGTTCTGTCCCTCTGTTCAGTGGGTACTCTTGGGTAACGGAAATCGTTTGGAAAACTTGGCGAGTTTGACGAACGCTTCGTGAAACAGACACGTAAGAGACCGCGCCTGGAGGTTTCCGTGAATATGGGCCCAAGTTTCCCATTGAAATCCCCTCGAATTGTAACAAAACCTTCAAAATTTCAAGGATCCAATTATATAGAATTACGAAATTAATAATATTATTTGAGAAAGTAGATTGTCTTGTTAAGTGTTTTGTTTATCAACTAAATGCAGTGTTTTATTAATTTCACTAACTTTTATTTACCTTAGTTCATTTTTACCCTGAAACAGACAAACATCACAGAAAATTTCAAACACCAGTCTAAAAGCATACCCGTCATCAATCAATCAATTTATCTGACTCGCTCTTTCAATCCCAAGCATTATGAGGAATATAGGATTCATATACACCCAATATATCCCAGTGGAAAACAAACATGAAATCATACTCAAAAGAAAGGTAAAGCTGGCAATAATAAACGGGAAATATTTAACTGATCTTTTTTTAATAATTGAGCCTCTTTTTAGCATTATTGCGTTTTCTCACAGTTGATAACAGTAACTAAACCAAACCCCTGACCAAATGGGTTAGGTTAGGTTAACCATTTATTACAAGTTATTTATTTATTAACCACTAGCTGGCCCGGCGTACTTCATACCACCTCAGAATCAATAAATTTTGAAATGATTTATTTTCATTTTATTTATTTTTTTCGTGAATTTTTCCCAGTTTTACTAGTTATTCTCCTATTCGGGGCGAAGATAAATCCAACGAATCAAAGTTCATAAAAATCGGTCCAGCCATTTTTGAGTTATAAATGGTGTAACCGTCCTGACTTATTTTTTTTAACGATGGGAAATCATCAAATGGTGCAAAGGTGATGCTTATTTCTAAAGAAATCTCTTCCAGCATACCAGCGATAGGATAGTAGATAAAGAGATATACAGCGTGTATAATACGTAAAAATACAAAAAATAAAATACGTAAAATAAAAATAATAATATGAGAATATACGTACATACATACAAATAAACATACATATATACATACATACTTCTAGAATAAATATCACTAGAATGTTAATAATCAATGGTGATAGTTATCTTCATGATGTCTGTTTATTAATAATCTGATAGAAGAACTAAGTGACTATGTGAGAAAGGAACAAAAGTAAATAATTAATTAATTAACAACTCACACACATAGTCAACAAAGCTTATTTCGGCTCTACACAGAATCAGTAAACCATCAATCCACCAATTTACTTGACGTGCACTCTATCAAGCCAATGTACTAGGCGTCCATAAGCCAGCAGGAGGCAAACGCAAGAGTTATCTAAACAATCCGGCAGAAGAATGTTAATAGTTGGGAACAATAAAGTATTGGCTGTCACGCGACCGCATCACGCTATGGAGAAGTATGCGGGGTGTTTGTACAGTACTACCGTTTTTCTGAAAGCCTGGTATTAACATGATTGGACTGAATGCACTGGTTTTATGTATTTTCAACGTTCCGGGAAAACGTGTGTGGTTTTTACTTTATCGGTAATGTTCAAATATGTTTACTCAAAGGCAAAACAGAAAATATATTGACATTTTCATCATATTGTATTCCGTTACCGCTTGCAATTTTTTTTATGATATTCGCGAAATAAAATAGTTTCGGGCGTAAATAACTTCACGTGTCGAACACGCGACCTACATATTTAATCACCCGTTGAAGAAAATATATTCATTTTTCCGATACCTAAACATGGAGAATTTTCAATTTTAAGCCTCTGTGAGACGGGTGTTACGCCGATGGCATTAAAATAAAATACGAGCGGTGTCGTCCGTCGACACGTAAGCGCCATCCATCACCAGGCCGTGTGCAACCCCCTTTACAGGCCTGTGTAGACGTGCGACAAAAGTAAAGGAATTCGAGCACCTTTTTTTTAAATTAGGGTAAACATCGATCAAGAAATGACAGCGAATTAGGCTTAAAAAGTTGAATATCGAATTTCGTAATGGAACGTTTTTGAATTTTTAAAAGCAGCCACAGTAGGTATTTATTTTCAACAAAGTTTTTGTGTGGTCTAGGTAAAAACATTATTTGTATTTTTGTCACAAAGCTAAATTATGTCAAAAAAAACTTTTGCAGAATTCGTCAAACTATTCTAAAACTACCTACAGATATTTCCACACAGCTCAGCACAGCTAAAGCAATATTTCTTTTCAATACTTTTCAGTCACAAAAACCCGTCCCTTCCCACGACTTTATCTATTTGTCTATTTTCAAATATTCACAAAGTCGTCTGTCTGCGCGCTGCCATGCATCACAGTCGCTCCGCATCGCACCATTGACGGCAGAGCGAATTTTTGAAAAATGTAAAAAGGTCATTCCGGTCGTCACGTACAGCGCATTTATTACGACTTCGACTTCCTTCAGAACGGCTTTAACACAGAACGGACGTTATAAATGGTTTTTGCTTATTTTTCAATTATTTGATCCGAATATAATATGAAATATGATCGGAGGTACGATCTGCGGACCGGAAGGTGGCTCTTTCAACATTAATTTTTGTGTCGGAAATGGTATCGGAAGTGAATGTGATTGAATAATGTACTGCAATATTGTTTGTTTATTGGGGTACTTTTGTAGGTATATTGATTGATAGATATTTGGCAAGTCTGGCCTTAGATTGGATGAAATATGCTAAATACAATCTTCTTAATGCATTCTGGAAGTCGGTAATGTCGCGTAATTTTTCAATATTACAGTATAGAACTCTAATATTGAAAAAATACTACTAAATACTGTAATATTCCTATGAATATGAAATATCGTTATTCGAATTAGATGTTGTAACACTTTTAAGGTGTAAAAAGGGCCTTCGGGAAGTTTCCAAATGCTTTTTTTTACATCGGAAACTAAATATTCGGTGTTACCTACGATATAATAATAATTTCACAATTAATACTTAAGTCTTTCATAGTTAGCACCTACCTATATTTCATATTTTCATATACGGTATGAAAATATACAACAAATGAATAAATATAGGTTTTTGATTACTATTTGCCACGTTGCCAACGTTTAGAATACACGCACTTAAGACGAACACATCTTTTTGGTGATAATAAGCTCTCACGAGACATATTACCATGTTTTTTTATCAAAATTAAATTATAGCAATTTTTTCTTTGTCATCAGGACATCAACAACAAAATGCAGTGGAGGCTCACCACACCGGGAGAGGCGGCGCCGGGACGAGGACTCGACCAGTCTGCAAGGCTTCAGCGCGGCCCTGCACCGGGCACCACCACCGCCGCCGCCTGCGCTCCTGCGGAGACTAGGGGTCAAGGAACCTACGGGAGTTGGGAAGGTAAGTGAGACCTACTTAAGAAACTAAAGTAATTATGTTCTTCATCGCTCGTATCGCCATGAACTTATACATTACGGGAAAAGTGTGTGGTCTGGCAGAATATTAGGGACTGATTATTCAGGATGCGCCGAACAATCATTTAGGTAGGTCGATCTCGCCACTCGTGAAGCAATAATTACAAATAGTTAAACTGGTCCGGGCGAATCTACCCCATACGCATTTTAAAAAGTGGACAACTGGTCCGCGGATCAGTTTTTGTGTGGGCGAGATGTCCCATAACCCTTGCATAATAAGTTTCTCCGAATAAAGTGCATAGTTATATTAAGAAATAAAAAAAAAATAAAAAAAATAAAAATATATCTACAAATATGATTGAGCAGCGGAGTAATTGCGTAACACACTCACTAGGAATGGCTTCCATTTTGACAGTCCAACAACATACATTGAGTTATAAATTTATGTCGAGCAGACAATTTTTTCGCACATACGAAGCAATGGATTAACAATATCCTTCAATATAATACAGGTTGTTATTGATAGTATGTTACGCAATTATGGAACTGAGCAGCATTACCAAAGAAATAGATCAACTCTTTCACCATTATCAAAATGACCGATTGACCGACAAGATCTTGAGTTGTACCTACTGTACCAAATAACCATCAATCAATTTAAGACTATCCTCAGACCGTAAATTACAGCCACGACACTTTTCAACGCTTAAAAAACGAGCAACCAGCCGTTAAACTTAACAGCAACTCTTCAACCAGCCACTTAATACAAATTCGCGATAAAGAAACGGAACGCTACTCTTAGTCACGGTACCATGATTTAAGAGGGGTTCAAGAAACACTCTAATTGGTTGTACCTAATGAGACAGCTGATGATCTCGCTAATGAGTCGCTTAACGATGCCGCGGCGAAGGAATATCGCTTTGTTCAGATCAAGGAGCATAAAGTGTAGTTGTGTGCGAAAGATTTATGTCCTAAAAGAGTATAAAGGAGAGATACGGATAAAGGAACGTATGTGTTTATGGACACGACTGAATGGCATTGGAGCGGATTTACAGTTTAAGGCGACTACATGACCTAAGCGCGGTCTTTGTCGGACTGCATAGAAAAGAAAGAGAAGCGCGATGACATAACGCTGGTAATTTATTGCAAAATACTAAGCAATTATATATTTACAAAAAAAAAACGATTGTTTGGACTTAAAAATTAAAATACTAGTGCTTTAGTATGTTGCTTCTAGAATAATCTGACAAAAAATCATAATGATTGTATGTATACCTATTAGTATTGTTTTTATTGTAAAAGAAAGTTTTTAGAGGTATCTTCATGATTTTTTTGTATAGTATCAAATTAGTTGTATGTTTTCAACACACTGTCTACCTAGCATATATCCTGAAGAATATCACATATTTTTCTGATTTTGTTTACTGTAGTCGATCATATACTTTTATTGTTTCTAAAACTTGCGTTCTTTGCGATTAGGTCCTGTAAGCCTCTTAACTGAAACTTAAGCTTGTTAGTGCACAGGTTTTTGTAAGTCAATATTTTATTATTAACTGTAGGTAAAGCGTTTAGTGTGTGTGCTGACACACACTTGACCGATTTTTTTTAATGTGCGTTTTGTTTGTGCAGAATAAACAATTTTTCTTTCATTAAATTTTTCTTGAATACAAGATAAAAGCTCTTGCTACGACTTTCTGTACAACCTACAGCATAGCAAGAGCTTTTATCTTGTATTCCCCTGGCTCATTAGATGTTTCCTGCTGCAATGATATTTTTATTGCAACTAATATTGCAAGAAAGAAAAATTGTTTATTCTGCACAAACAAAACGCACATTAAAAAAAAACCGGTCAAGTGCGAGTCGGACTCGCGCATCAAGGGTTCCGTACAAATTTGATACAAACTACAAATTTACGGTTTTCGGATTTTTTCCATTACTTGTGCTACATGACATTGCTTCTTGCCAAATTTCATGATTCTAGGTCAACGGGAAGTACCCTGTAAATTTTTATTCCCTTGAGAGTGTCGAAATATACGTATTTTGCGGCATAATAGGCCATATCTTTTTTTCACGTTAAACTTAGAAGTTTGATTTTTTCACAGCTTCAAGGGACTGTAGACCTGAGTATTCACGCGTTCCCGAGATACAGGGTCTTGACAGACAGACTGACAACAAAGTGATCTTATAAGGGTTCCGTTTTTTCCTTTTGAGATACGGAACCCCAATAAATGACATGATGATGTCTTCTTCTAAGTTTTGTTATGTTGACACACAATTGCCTTGAATTGACTGAAGACTTCTGCAAACAGGCGAGACACGCGACGCGAATAGCGCGCGACACAAAGGCACCGCTCGTTTCGCGACTTGCGATGCCTTTGTGTCGCGCGCGATTTTAACTTTATTACAGCCCGATTCAAACTTTATGGCGGCTCTGAAGTGCGCTACTGGCTGCGCAGTACCCTCACCCCTCACCTCCGCCGACGCGTGAATTTGTTAAGGCTTCTTCAAACAGGCGCGACACGCGATAAAATCGCCCGCGACACAAAGGCACCGCAAGTCGCGCAACGAGCGATGCCTTTGTGTCGCGCGCTATTCGCGTCGCGTGTCTCGCCTGTTTGCAGAAGTCTTCAGTCAATTCAAGGCAATTGTGTGTCAACATAACAAAACTTAGAAGAATTATTTACAATAAATTACCAAGTTGTTGGAAAGACTTGACAACAGGGCTGTTTAAGAATAGTGTCCGTAAGTTTTTGATAGATCAAACGTACTACAGTGTGACTGAGTTTTTATCAGATCAAAGAGTTGCCTGAATTGCTCTGGATTGATGGATCTGGCCTACTGGCTTTTGGCTAAACTTAAGTTAATATTAATAATATAAATGTTGCATGGCCGAATGGTCAAATATTGCAGAGATTTAATGTATTTTAACACCTATTATAATATTACCCATATTTGCAAAATAAATGTCCATTCTATTCTACGTTAATGATCCTTTTACACAAAATTGGAACAAGGCAGCCATATTGCCGAGTCTCCGATAAAAGAGGTCGTTACCCAAGCCTTTAGGAGATATCGCGAAGCTCGATTTATGTCACATTAATGCGTGTCTTAAACAGCTTATTTACAGCATTACAGCCATCGTATCTGAACTGGGAATTAACCTTTACAAAGCTTGTGATGGTCTTTACGACCGGGTGCTAAATGTACATAAAATGTACATCCGACGCGTTAATTAGTGTGAAATAGTGCCGTAACTATCTTGGTGCTAAAAACTGTTCTTCAGCTGTATTTTCTCGGAAGAAAAAACCGTGCTTGACTATGTTGGACAATAATACGTTTTTTTATGGTAATTGACAATATTTTACATAAAGCATTATAAACATTTTAGGCCAATGAGGTAATGCCAAATCTTGCTCTTACAAGTCTGGAAATTCTCAAGGAAATATTAAATGCCAACTCAAGATCCAAGTAGACATTTAAACAAAAATGAACCTTACAATACATAATCTGAAATAATGTTATTCGATCGATAGACATTCTCTATGCGTTAGATTCATAAACTACCAATACAACGCTCATATTTCCAATCACTACCAATAAACAACGATTCCAACGCTTTTACAAAATACTATATAAACAACGCTTGATCGTCTCTTATTTAGTTAACCGTTCAATGCTCTGGCTGCATCTAAAAGACCATTGGTCGATCGGAACGTGAAACGTGCTCGACGGACAGACCGCTAATGTCATAAGACAGCGGCTAACGAGGCGCACTGCGGGAATCGCTACTGGAATCCCAGGCGTATTCCAGACTACACGTAGGAAACTAGGAATGTAGGGGCGTACGTATTCCAGAGTATACGAGGGATCATGTGCCTGTGGAACTTTGAATGTTGCATGCGAGTTCGTATCAAAGTCTGTATTTGACTTGCTGTTTACGGGACTCCGTTATGAAGATTGATTTTGTGATACAGGACTTGGATTTAGTTCTCGAATAAGACAAGTTATTTTAACCAGACGTACCATTTGATAAACATTACATAGATACTCATTATCTGATCTGTGATGTTGTGGATAGGTAAATAAATAAATTCGTCATTAAAATGCACATGGAATGAACAAGCATACAAATAAAACTATGCGAATGTCAACTCAACCACACCTTTTACGTGAACTTAAAGATCCTCAAAGGATGTTTTTTTCTGTTTGTTAAAGTTCACCATAACAAAAGTTACACCTGCCACAAATACGTCGGACAAAAGTACTTTCCACAACTAAAATAGGTATTCCTTAGTCAATTTTACAATCAAATAAAAACAAAATAGTATTGTGTAGGTAAGGTTTTACTCCATCTTACAACTAATCCAGTTCACGTCCACACTGCACAGGTAATATTGCCAAGTAGGTAGGAATAGCAATTCATTCACGCCTGCGAGGGCGCGCCGTGCAGCGTCGAGCAGTGTATTTGTTAAAAGAGGTTTTTAATCTAGACAGATTCTGCCACCCTCATATTTACATATTGACTGTTAATATTAAACACAACAAATAAATATCGTACCTACTACCTCTGCCATGAATCCCAATGTTTACGATTCTGTTCAACATTCTCGATGCTTCCGAAGCAGGAGCAGCATGGGCGCTGTTACAAACTCCAGTCTGGCAAAAACATACTTTTTTAATTCAATCATCAAATGTCTTCTGACTCGTTCCAGACACACACCATGGTATACATCTTCAATAAAGTTTCATTCTACACAAGTTAAACCAAAAATACCTTGTTTTACCGTATACACCGCAAATATTGCCAAGTAGTGGCAGTTCTTTCACGCCTGCGAGGGCGCGGCGTGCAGCGTCGAGCAGTTTATTTAGTTATTTACACCCGCTGCCAATTACCGCGGCGACGCCGACGGCAGGGTTAATGTGATAAGTGACGCGCTAACAAGATGCAGGTGCAAGGACATCGCGTCAAAGGGTTAATGGCGAGGAAAGAAGTGTTAAAAATAATTGAATTTTAAATGTTGGTACAGACGTCAGCACATCAAGCTTCCCGAAACTGTCAAATTTTCCCAACCAACTTTGAACCTTGTGCTTTAGCGATATAGATGAAAATCTATTAAAGAAATTTGACAAATTGTAGTAGCTTGATGTGCTGGCGTCTGTACGTTGGTATGTACCACGGAACAGATAATCTGTTCCGTGGTATGTACATACTCAGCCTATAATGTTTCCACTGCTGGGACACAGGCCTCCTCTCGGTGAGTGGGCCGTAATCCACCACACGGGCCCAGTTCGGATTGGTAGATGTCACATGTCTCCGAATGTTCGGTTCTAGGACATGCCGGTTTCCTCACGATGTTTTCCTTCACCGTTTTGAGAGCAGTGGTGGTGATATAATTTACACAAAGTAAAGCGCTTAACTGGGTTCGAACCTACGACCTACAACTCGTAAGTCGCGACCGTGACCACTGGGCCACCACTGCTCATGGTAACTTCAGATAAAATTATTTAGGTGGAATATATATTTTTATTTAACAGTAGTGTTAGTATTGTTGTTATTGGCTAAGTAATAACAGCCGCACGGGTCGATCGATCAGGTTAAGCTACGCTTGCCGCGGTTGATCCATGGATGGGTGACCATCTTCACATACCAAGACCCCTCCATGCCTCGGAAAGCACGTTAAGCCGTTGGTCCCGGCTGTCAATCGTGGATCTTTGACAGTCGTTGCGGGTCATCAGTAGCCCGAATGTTGATAACTAGTCTTACCAAGGGGTTTCGTATTACCCAATAACTGGGTTGTGGAGGTCAGATAGGCAATCGCTCCATGTAAAATACTGGTATTCAGCTGCATCCATTTAGACTGGAAGGCGTCCCTAACTAAAACGCTAGACAAATGATGATGCGAGCGTCGGATCATTCTTTCAACATCCCTTTGTTATTGTGATATTGAATCAGATTATTGTGTTATAAATAACTATTAAGTACCTAGAAGTTTTCCCTACCTACCTACAGTACCCGGCGATAAATATTGCACATCGACCTTTGGAAAGAGACAATCGGCTAATTTCGGCTGCGTAGAGCGTTATCTCTGTCGCACGAAATACAAACAGTCTGGTATCTATTAGGAGCTGTTAAAACAATTATGATTTGCTTCTTTTGATAATTATTTTTATTCTTTGTATAAAATCAATAGGATCGAATAGGTCGTTGTGCAATATTTATCGCCGGGTACTACAGTACTACTAACTCAGTTATGCGCACAAGACCCAATAACGATTTCATCCCATTGTTCCACTAACGCGTTTAAGATGCCAATGAACATCTTGTAACTTTGCACAATGTAGCAATACCAAACAGAAACAATACACTCCTATTCATAGCTAAATAATTTAATTACATTCCAAAATCTAAAATACCAACCTAAAATAACAATAGTGTAAACCGAAATCGGCCATAAATTAGCAAATAACTAACATTTGTGTAAAATATAATTAGGCTTTACTATCCAGATTAATGCATACAAACTATGTACTTAATATTTACTGCACATAAATATTTAAATACCAATCGTAATAACCATTTCGTGTACGATAAATATTCTGATCTTTCTATAGACAACTTATATTAAAAGTAGTTTGTTTTTGTAACCCGGTAAACCCGGAAGAACGGACTTATCCCTTTTACGATTAAAATATTGATCCGTGTGGAAATATTTACCAAGTGTTAATTATAAAATATTATGGTTATTATTGTGGATACATTGTTAATTAATTGATGGTTAATTAATGCTCTTAATTGATTGTGGATTTCATAAATAACTGTTTTGTTTTAATTAGTATAATTCGCCTATAATGTTGTGACTTCTGGAACACAGGCCTCGTCTCTGTGAGAGGGAGTGGGCCGTAATCCACCACGCGGGCCCAGTGCGGGTTGGTGACTGTCACATATCTTCGAATTTTTCTAGGACATGCCGGTTTCCTCACAATGTTTCTCTTCACCGTTTTGAGAGCAGCGGTCATCAAATTATTTACAAAAAGTAAAGCGCCTGGCTGGGTTCGAACCACGACCTACAACTCTTTTAAGTCACGGCCGAAGCCTACCGGGTCAGCGAGATTGTCCGAAAGGGTTACCGCTGGCTCGGAACATAAAGGGCTAACGAAGGAACATGGGTGGGTTTTAGTCAGTAAGAGTCTGACATTCCCTTCCGCTCCATCCAGAGTGGGAGGGGTCATTTGATGATTTCCCATACTGAAAAAAAAGGCCGTTACCACACTAGGCCACCGCGGCTCTAAGTTAATGTAATTGCTTACCATGAAATTGGTTGTATAGGCATGTGATGCGGAGGATTGAGAAAAACGTCATGAGGAAAATTTTAAGTATGAACGTGGACGGCTATAAGAGTAGGGGAAGACCAAAGAAACCATGGATGGACTGTGTGAAAGATGATGTGACTAGAAACGGTGTGACTACCGACTTGAGATGCATGAAGAAGCCTCCTCGTGTATTGCAGTTTGTTCCGCCAGTTACTCAACCGAACGCTCGCACTCGGCGCATCTTGGACAGTCACACCTAACACCTTATTTGACTGGCCGATTCTTCCCTTGCGGTGGTAGGGCTAACGCCCGCCTGGTTTGCGACCACCCTCCCACCGGAGTCCGGCGTCAAGCAGCCTGCTGTGTTTCGTCATTGCGTGGGAGTTCCAGTGCCTAAGGCATCTTCTGGGCACGCTCGTTCTATCATAGACCTCATCCATCGCTTTCCATCAGGCGTGATCGAGGTCAAGAGCGGGGCCCATTCAGCAATAAAAAATAAGTTTGGCAGAAAAAGGCATGTTGCGCCGACCCTAAATAAATTGGGCTTGCCATACGTAATGCATGTCAATGTTTCTTCTATTTACTTTACAGGGGTATGAGAAACAGGGCGTAAAGTTCACTCATACTCTATAGAAGAGAGAGGATCCTCCAAATAGACGGGTGTTGTGTCTGGCGGGCAACTGCCCGATTCAATGGACAGATTTTAATGAAACTTCTTACGCATAAGCAGGATACAAAGGTCTAAAAAGTTACTTAAGAAAATTTTCGAAATGTCTTATTTAAAAAAGATAACTGGAAATCTCTGTTTCTATGGAAAATTTAAAATCGGTCCAATTTGGCTGTAACACTGTTTTTCGAAAATGTTCTTAACTAACTTTTTAGACGTTTGTATCCTGCTTATGCGTATGAAGTTTCATTGAAATCGGTTCATTCATTTCGAAAAACAAGGCCTTGAAAGCTTGTATATAATGCCGTACGACGTAAACGCTCTTAAGTTTGTGTATCGCATGATAATTGAATTGTATTCTTTTTGAGAAATAAATGTCATAAACCGTAATGTTCATAGTGACTTAAATAGTGATACTTCACTAATGCTTGCATTGAAGGCCACGCCACTGTCGTCACGAAACTGAAGACTTTCAAGCTAATACTTTATTCATGTGACTACGCAGCTGCAGGTACGTGGCAGTATGTATGTATGTGCGTAGAAACTGGTTAGAATAAGCGCCATATCCAACGGATACCTTAACATGAAAAAGCAAGCATTAGACACGCGATTTCAAAGTGAAAACCTTAGGAAAATTGTAACGAATACTTTAAAACAGCGTGTTGGTCACGCGCATAGTAGTTGTAGTTATAAAAAATTGGCTATGACAGAAAGACACGCGAGTGATCCTACGGAACCCTAAAAAACAATACGTATTATTCGATACCTGAATGATTGACATTTCGGGACACGAGCTTTGTTGTTGACAACTGACTTGAGTGGGTTGACTAGAACCATTTTCGTGGAAGGTTATTTAAAGTTTTGACTTTAAATAACCTTCCACGAAAAAACCTTCCACGAGAAATGTTTGCTAAAACTTTGGTTTTAGCAAACATTTCTAAAAAGTTAAGGCCATGCTCATACGGACTCGCAAACAGGCTGCAGGTCTTAATGAATTATAAAAACGACGTTTTTCCATTCCACTACGAACTTCTAAAAATGTACGTACAAAGGTAGGTACTTTCCCCGAATTGTACGTACGACATAAAAAACAGTTCGTGTTGGTGGAAGTCGAGTCAAATTTGCAATTCAAGGAGCTACGTAAGCTGGATGGAGTGGAATGCGGGGGGGGGGGGACAAAAAGTGTCCTCGTCGCAACGCACGGGTTAGATGCCTACTGACATAGAACAAGAAAACCGCGTAGAACAGAAACTTATGTACAGACGCCAGCAGATCAACCTGCTACAATCTGTCAAATTTATTTAATAGATTTTCAACTTTATGGCCAAAGTAAATGGTTCACAGTTGATTGGGAAAATTTGACAGTTTCGGGTAGCTTGATATGCTTGCGTGTGTACTTTCTGCGTGTGATGAATGAATGATGGAGCTAAAATAATAACCCTACCATGTCACGATAGCAATCGCCCAAAATAAAACAGCGGGATGATTGCGTAACACACTAACAGATGCAATTCATTGCGTTATTCACGTTGTTGAACAGACATTTTATTGGAACATTTGAAGCAATGAATTAGCAATATCCTTCAAAATGATTCAAATTGAGATGAATACCTCGGAAAGCACGTTAAGCCATTGGTCTCGGCTATCATTCGTGGATCTTAGACAATCGTTACGGGTCGTCAGACGCCCGAAAGTCTGACAACCAGTCTTACCAAAGGGTATATAGTATTACCCATTAATTGGGTTGTGGAAGTCAGATATGTGGTCGCTCCATGTTAAATACTGTATTCAGCTGCATCCGGTTAGACTGGAAGCCGACTCCAACATAGTTGGGAAAAGTCTAGGCAGGTGATGAGTGTGTCGCGATGAGGGTACTGGCTGCTAATTTGATATTAATAATATGGTCGAGCGCAAAACACGTTACGCGTTACCTTACGCCTCAAAACTAATGATTATGTTCGGAGAGAGACGCTTCCACAAAACTTTATTCTATGCCCACGCGATAAGACGCGCCACTTTTGACATTTAGTGAGGCGGGTAACGCCATTGTTTTTGTAAGGGGGGGCGAAATAGGCTTTTTTTAGTTTTGTGTCTATTTCTATTCGGTAGAGTTAGTATTACTTTTTCCTGTAGAAATTGACCATGTTTTCTTGAAGATGCTGGTCTTCCCTTTTTTTTCATTAAGGGGAAGCGCCATCCCGCGAAATTCAAATTTTCTTACGTTTTTTGCAATTTGCAGGTCAGTGTCATGTTAAAAGTGGATTAAAATATGATTCGCGAGAGTAACAAATATTACTTTATAGAATTATAGTTATTAATAACATCAATACAACCATCTATGTTCATATAATACTATTGGATGACTATTTCATGAAATAGCAATCAATAAGATTATACAGGGTCCCATTAAAATAGATGGACAAATAACACAGCGCTCAGTATGTCTTAACTAAATATCGAAGCAAAAAAAAACTAGTTAAAGTGATTTTTGTATTCTCGTTAGCTCATTATTTTTCGTGTAAGTATCTATGCGTTTTTCTTATATGTTTTTTACGATCGTCCTTATTTTGGTGGTCTGAATGATTTCTAAAAGTTTGTCCATGTATTTTAATGGGACCTTATATAAACCTAACTTGGATTTTTCAAAACGAATTGTGCTCTGACACAAACATGACTACCATTAGTACTAGGTAGGTACATCTTTATTGTTTAGCGAGAAGGTAATTTGCCAATCCCTCTTCATCTAAACTATACCAATCCCGTTAAATAAACACGATAAAAACGGGCAAACAAAACCTTTTAATTAACATTAGATAATTTCAAAACAAAACAAAATTTTCACAAAAAAGTCTACTTCAATCCATATTTCCTAACTAGGTTACCGTCCATAAAGCAAACAATAGACAAGGGAAACAAACGTGTCTGTATATCCGGCATCATGTGTCAAAACAATCTTGCGCATTACTGGCCAGTAATAATATTGCTTGGCCCCTGGGACCTGGGCGGCCGGTGGACTACAAAGGTAGTGGGCTTCTGGATGAGCTATTGTTGAAATAACATTGTCTGTAGTTTAAAGTCGTAATGAATGCGTCTCGGTGAAGGAATTCCGGTGTATGCAGGATGAAAGGTAATCGTTGATCGCTTTTTTTAGATATTTAGAATAAATAATCAAATAAACGACTCTTTTCTATACAAAATGCTAACGCTTTAGCGCGCTAAAACGTTAGGTTCATGGGAGGTCAAGCAGAGGTGGACAAGGCATTGTAGAGGTAGACCCATTGCATGAGATGATGACATTGCACGATTATAATATTGCTCTTAGTGAGTTCAAATACAAAGACTTGTCATTTCTTCACATTGTTGCCTTATTCCGACACTCCATCTACATAGTTTATTTTAGATAGTACTTAAATGCATATAACTACTTAACCAGACATCGAACCAAAATCAACAAATTAATACCTGAAGTATCAGTTTAACCGCGCCTTTATAAAACTAGCTTCCGCCCGCAGCTTCGCCCGCGAAGTATGACGATAAAAACTATTCTATGTCCTTTCCCGGGATGCAATCTATCTCTCTGCCAAATTTTATCGAAATCCGTTCAGTGGCTTAGGCGTGAAAAGGTAACATAAAGACAGACAGACAGAGTTACTTTCGAATATATAATATTAGTATGGATTAATGGTATTTATAAGATACTCCACGTACATTTTCAAGCCGTATCTAGTGCAAAACAGTTTCATTGTACAGTACCTTTCCCCCACTACTTGTCCGTCTGTCAATTTGCTCAACCAATGAGATCGGCGGCCGCTGCCCGCGGGATTAAACTCCTTATTGATTATTGGACCCTTTTTATACATATCCACTCAAGTTATGGAAGATAAGGGTGTTTGATAGCTTGATAACTTAAGGTTTGAAGCATTTTGTAATAACATACAAGTTGAATTGAAAAGGGAACAGTTTAACCATAATACAATACATTAGCACTAAATACGTGGGGAAACCGGCATGTCCTAGAACAAAAAAAAAATCGAAGTCATGTGACATCTACCGACACACACTAGGCCCGCGTGGTGGATTACGGCCCACTCCCTCGAGAGGAGGCCTGTGTCCCAGCAGCTCTGTACCACTATAGGCTGATTATGCTGTTATACCTAAATACAGATGCCAGCACGTCAAGCTACGACAATCTGTCAAATTTCTTTAATAGATTTTCAACTTTATCACTAAAGCATAAGGTTTAAAATTTATTGGGAAAATTTGACAGTTTCGGGTAGCTTGATGTGCTGGTTTCTGTACCTACTTTACCTACATTATTTGAATTACCAGTCATTGTTACTTGGGATTTTCGTAAATCAGTGTCACAGCAGCATTATTATCGCTAGTCTGGAGTCTCATGTTTGACAAAACTATTTGTATCCTTTATTTTATCAAAATGTAGAAAATCAAACTGCATTCATTATTAGTACATATATAATAACAAAAAATATTCGACAAATAGACAACAATTGACAAAAATTATATGTAACACAAATTATGGTTTTACTGAAAATCTCATTATTCTCTTCAACCGAAGCTCGCTACCTCTCAACGCTCCGCTTAATATCGCACCACATCTCATCTCGTCCCTCAAACTATATCTGATTTATACACCAAAGGGTCCACATTATTGGTACGTACTACAGACCCAGTTCCTTTGATGTGACCGTGATGAGACCCAAACATATCAATTCGGGATTTGTTGGTACCAAAACGGGATTCGAAATGAAAATGTAGGACAAATAGTTTTGTGGGTCCGGACGTGATTACCTGGGGTTTGTATTGTATTTTGAATGGTTTAAAGTTTGTAGCGGTATTAGTTTTGTCAGTATTTTCCAATATTAGTTTGGTTTCAAACCTGGGATAGACATTATCATTCCTACTAATATTTTAAATATGAAAGTTTGTTGTTTGGATGTTTGTAAATCAATCACGCAAAAATGGTTGAACGGATTAAAATGAAATTTGGCACACAGCCGGTTTATAACCTAGATTAACAGTAAGGAAAGAAAGAAAGGAAGTAAAAGTATTTACTGTGATTCGCACAGGAAAATCACAATGCGACGACTCATCCGAACTTGCGGATGAGTCGGCGCCTTACAATTTTAAAAGGGTAACGTTTCATCCGTGGATGAAATATTTTGCGGATGAGTAGTCACCTAATCTCACAAACTACAGTCTAAGGACTTTTTATTCCAGTAGTACGTTCCTGTGGGATAATTTTCGTCATCCACGCGGGCGAAGCCACAGGCACAAGCTAGTCCTTAAATAAATAAACAGACCATTGGGTACTAAATGCCCATATTATAGTTAGTGATATTTCTAGACTTTCTGCTTTAACATTGTTTAACAAAGTTGAAACCTTTTACGCGTCTCGTTAAAGGAGTTTCCTCGCAACTAAACTCCAAGTTTATTCTGTAAGTAAGACAAAGAAGTTATTCAAGAAGATGGAAATAAAATAAAAATGGGAAGGAAAACTTGAATACAACCGTTTTGGTTGCAGATTAATGGAGGTCTGAAGTTCATTTCATTTTTAAAATACAGGGGAATGCTAAAGTCATACTTTTTATTTATTAAACTTAGGTGTAAAAATGAGTCTTCTAATTAACACAGGTACCAACATCTCTGTTGCAGAAGGATCGTACGTTCCCGCGACCCCCGGCTTAGGTGTGAGATGGAACACCGCAGTGGTTTTTAGTCAGTAAGAGGCTAACAGACCGGGGTCTGTTCATGGATGTCCGCCGCCCTGGGGCGGGTGACGGGTCACCCGCCCCAGGGCGGCGGACATCCATGAGGATTTCCCACCCGGGAAGCAAAAAAAAAGTACCAACATCTCTAGGTTTTGCCGTTGACGGTGTAAATAAGTATACAAAATTATAATTTAGTAACAGACTTAGGTTGTTGTTCAAATTATATCATCATCTGCCTAACCTTTTCCCAACTATGTTGGGGTCGGCTTCCAGTCTAATCAGATGCAGCTGAATACCAGTATTTTACACGGACCGACTGCCTATCTGACCTCCATAACCCAGTTACTGGATAATACCCCTTGGTAAGACCGGTTGTCGACACTTTCGGGCTTCTGACGACCCGTTACGACTGTCAAAAATCCGCGAATGGCAGCCGGGACCAACGGCTTAACATGCTTTCCGAGGCGCGAAGGGCTCTTGGTATGTAAAGATGGTCACCCATTCAGGGACCAACCGCGGCAAGCATACCTTAACCTGATCGATCGACCCGTGCGGCTGTTATTTCTTAGCCACATTATATGACGGAAGAATAGTCTCATAGAATACAGGTAAGGTAGAATACATAATATAGGTAAGTATACAGTTGAGTTGTTGCAAAGTAATGTTTCGTTCCAGATACATTCTATCATTTGGCATGCAAAAATATGTACAGTCAGCAACAAAAGTCGATTAACACTTCAGTTTTTTTAATCTCAGTTATTGAGCAAAATATTAACACTTCAGTTTTTTTAAATCTCAGTTATTGAGTAAAATATTTATTCAAAATTGCATTGTAATTCTGCTGCAATTTTGAACAAATATTAATATTTTGCTCAATAACTGAGATTAAAAAAACTGAAGTGTTAATCGACTTTTATTGCTGACCGTACTTGACGGAAGTATGTGTGTCTCGTTATTATCAGCCATATTTTAATTACTGTGGGCATACTATTGGGTAGTGTTGGTTATTGCGCAATAGAAAAACCGTTTTGTAGTTCAAATCAGATTATAATTTCACAAACAATTTAATCACACCAGCAAATCACACACTGTAGGCACACGGCACAACCAGATACGGAACGCGGACAGTTTCTGAGCACATATTGTCCGTACGATGTCCAATGTCCAAGAGAGCTCCACATCGTTCTGTCGCGCTGTTGTCGACCCCCCACGAGCTCAGGCTAGACTCTGTCAGCGCCAACGAATGACCGTATGCGACAATAATAAATAATATTAACACAATAATTAATATTTGAACACTAAGCTTCTAAACTATTAACACTAAATTATATAGGTAGTAAAACAAAGTTAACAACATTGTAAACAAAACAAAATTCTTATAAGTCGCATTATTTTTAATCGTAACAGCAATTAATATGGGACTTACTTAGAACTGCCTCGTTAGTCTAGGAGTGCTGAGCACTAGGCCCTGAGTTAGATCCCCGGCTCGGGAAAACTGTTATTGGATTTTTCCTTCTGCAATTTCTCAATAGCAGCCTGAATCTCTAGATTTGTGACCGATTGGTGGCAATAACCTCGCCCCTTGTTACATAGGATTTAAATATGGTGAAATGTGGGTAAACTAGAGGTACATTTCTGTCTAAACATTCAGAGATTATACGCGTGATGTTATGTTATGCTACCTTTAACTTATCTGGCAAAATATGGGTGAGGTGTACAACTCAGCATACCTTATAGAGGTATGAGGAACTGGTGTAAAATTCACTCATTCTCTATAGAAAAGGCAGGATCTTCCGACCAGACGGGTGTTGTAATGATTATGTCGGGCCGTTGTATCTATGCTAGTTGCGCGGTAAACTCTGCTTGCGAGATGCAGGATTTTGCGTGACGTCAATTTGACGCCTTGTTCGCATGTGGCGTTGTAGATACCGCTACAGCTCGAGACTCGTGATGTCCAGTCAATATGGTCCGTTTTGACTAACTACAATAACATCGTGTTCTCTAATCAAAATGGGTTATACTCCTCATAAAATCATCCCTTCACCACGCAAACATTTTGAATGGCTCCAATAAAATCTCATACACATACAAACATACGTCAGAGCAATAAAAACAATATGGGTCGCGTCTCTTCTAATATAAGGGAAGATATTTGGCTGTCCTATTGCGCGGATGAAAATTCCGGTTTGGACCCAAAGGACGGTGATGAACTAAATGTAAGGGAAATTTTCTTATATTTCATACTTGTAGAGAAGATAACTTTTGTGTACAGTACCCGGCGATAAATATTGCACATCGACCTTTGGAAAGAGACAAGCGGCTAATTTCGGCTTCGTAGAGCGTCATCTCTGTCGCACGAAATACAAACAGTCCGGTATCTATTAGGAGCTGTTAAAACAATTATGATTTGCTTCTTTTGATAATTATTTTTATTCTTTGTTTATATTTTTTTTCTTTTAGGTCGATGTGCAATATTTATCGCCGGGTACTGTAATTTTTTTTTTTTAAACGTTGCCCCACTCTAGGAATTACTCCTGTATCGTGGGTGCGTTTACAAACATTTAAATTCACATACACAAACAGCCATTTCATTAAATTCATTGTGTATTGTAAATGTTATTGGGTTAGAGCAGTGGTGGCTCAGTGTTATCGGTCCCGACTTACGGTCGTGAGTTTGAACTCAGGCTCTTTACTTTTTGTAAACAATTTAATCGCCACCGCTCTCAAAACGGTGAAGGAAAACATCGCGAGGAAACAGGCGTGTCCTAAAACCAAAAAATTGAAGACATGTGACATCTACCCACGCGTACTGGGCCCGCGTATTGGATTACGGCTCACTCCCTCTCACCAAGAGGAGACCTGTGTTTCAGCAGTGAAAACGTTATAAGCTTATGCTTATGCTATCATTTAAAAATAAAACAAACAGTTCAGTAATCGAAATTATTACGATAGTGAAATACCAAAAATCTTTTTTTTTTTGACAATATTTTGTAAAACTCTATAAGTTAAGGGACCTTGTCGTTGTCAGCCTTAGCCCCATGGTTTTAAATCCTCATTTTTAAAGCATGATGTATTTTTAATTCAAGTAGACTAGTAGGTAGATAGTCTAAATCAAGCACTCTGAACATGCAAAGTAAAACTACCAATTTGCAAAAAAAAAGATGTCATCAGCATGCAAAACTGCCTGAATTCGAATATTCACACGATCTGCAATTAGCACCCTTTATAACTGACTATTCTACAACTTCCTCGAGTACAAAGCATTCGTAATCTGGTTAAAACTCGAAACGCGAGAGCTTAGGTGAGCCACGTATTTATCGAATTAGTGAGGATTACGTGCCGAACGTTCGGACGGGCCCGTCAATCATGGCATCGGTTTGAGTTAGCGGGTTAGCTATCTCGATTGTTTTGAATACGGACGCCATGATTGAAGCGTGTCTGATATTAATTTAGTTTAATATGATATGTGTTCAGTGTTAATTGGGAGTGAATTTATAGTAAACTAGCTGCAGCCCGCGGTTCCACCCGCATAAGTGTCGATCCCGTGGGAATATCGGGATAAAAACTATTCTATGCTCTTCCCCGGGATGCAATCTATCTCTCTGCCAAATTTTATCGAAATCCGTTCAGTGGTTTAGGTGTGAAAAGGTAACATACAGACAGACAGACAGAGTTACTTTCGAATTTATAATATTAGTATGGATAGTTTGTGTATGACGAGGGTATAATGTTTTAGAGGGAAAATCTAAATTGTCTGTCAGTACCTTAAACAATGTGGAAACAACAACACGACAATAAATGACAACACTGACAATACTAATGCATAAAAGTATTTTGGAACTATCAAATAAATGCTACTAACATCGAAATTTATAAAGTGATTTTTTCAAACAAACCGCCCATGTGTCGTATAATGACTAAACTATTGGATAAATTTAATTGAATGTTTTTATGCAGACTGGGAACATCATTAGATTAACGAAATTTAATTTAGTATCCACCTATCCACCACGTAGTATCTATCTATCCACGTATCCACCTTGAATATGGAAATTGCAGAATTCATAACATTATAACATTTGATTAGTTCGATCCAGTAAATTTGAACTGTTTTCAAAATCACTATTCAATATTCAGCTCTCTAATCAACATAAAGTGACCAAATTCCCAAACAATTTCACACGCAGCGTGCACGGTGACAAATCCTCCCCCGTATATTTTCATCACACACAGACCGAGTTAACTAACTTGCATTTTTATCCAATTACCTACGCCTTTGTGAGGCTGTGTTCTGGCAAAATAAACTGCTATATAATAATTAGAGAGAGGAGTATAATTTCATAAGCGCACTCCCGTTTGCCGTTGTTGATTTTAACAACAAATTACGTGTATGGGCTTGTTTTAAGGGTGATATATTGAAAAAATGTGGTTTTTCTATTTCGTGTAACTCGTTAAGTATGTGGAATAGGTATATGTTTTTTGACTTTTTGGCCTAGTATCATGTAAAAGGAATACATGATTCAATTAATTTTTTTCGATACAAAAAATTGCAAATTTATATCTATTTTTTTACTTTTTGCGACATCACGGCGCGGCATAACGCTTAAGAGTTTATTCAATGGAATCTACTTTAAGATATAGAGAATTATCATATCAGAGTTTACTCTAAGTAGTTTTAAATTCATTTATTTTGTTAAAAAAGGAGTAAATTAGTGTAATGCGTTTTGGCACAGACATCGTTTTAATCCGAGCGCACGCGCATCACTATTCTTTTGCGTTTCAAAAGTAATTGCATCACTTTCGCTCGCTTAGGTTTTTGAGGATTTTAGATTTTCAAGGTACCTAGCCCGTTAATCATCCCAGTTTGCTTGGAGTAAAGAAAGAGTGTTTAAAGTTCGCTTGAATAATGCGGGTGGTAAACAGACCATAGAGTTCTAATTGTTTTTATGTTAGCCTGGAAGTATTATGTCCTATATTTTTCCTTTAAAAAGATTCAGATTGTGATTGATAGCGCTTTACGCTATTAGGATGCAGATATACGAACGTAAATGAAGCAAGAGGAGTATCTATGTAAGGATCGTAGCAAACGACGTTCTGTAGTTTCTGCCTACCTCCATGGGAAGATGGCGTGAGTTTATGTTTCTATGTAATCTGCATTTGCGATTTATTTGCCAAAAATGTAAATAAATATGAGTTTATGGAAAAATTACTTTAAATCCTACACAATAAAGTTCAGTTTACGCTACAACTTCTAACATTTTCATAACTTTTTCCATAGTGCTAGTCACTTTGAAATCAACTTAATTACCATTGAAATAAAGTTGATATTTGTTTAACTTGAAATAATATTAATTTGAAACATAAGTTTGAATAAACATTATTTTATTTAATTTATTTTTAAATATTTATTTATCTACTTACATAAACCATTACAGGATATATCCCAATGCGGTAAATGCGCTTATCCTAACTTAAACATACTAAAATCTATAACTTATTATAAATAATGCATTCCTTGTAACATTACCATTATATAACACATTCTATTCTTGTCGACCACACCACACAATTTCAGCGCCAAAATAACACTCAACTTCATCAAACAACATATAAAACAGCTAATATACTCTACTGGCACACCAGAGAGCGTTTTTATCAAATTATCTGTAGCTTGGCGGTTCGCCAACTGTGTGCGTACTATCGGCTGTGTTAAATACACGTTGCTCGTTTTATGTGAATATTATCGTTATAAATAATACGTTTCTATTATGTTGTTCTGGATAATATATAGGCGTATTGTTGCGGCTGCTTTATGGGTTGGTTTTTGAAATACTACTCATGTGAAATGTTTTTGAAAATATAGCTATTTTAGTAAATTATGAGCAAATGAAATGTTCGTATGAATATTCCCTGATGAAGTAATGAAATGGGATATACTTGCAGTCATATCCTATTAGAAACCATCTCTATTGAAGCTAATATAAAGATTATATCCAGCTATACATGTAGCCATGGGAAGAATGTGTGAGTATGTAAGAGAAAAGAGAGAGAGAAGAAGAGAGAGAGAGAGAGGGAGTATGTAAGAATATTCTATTCTATTCTATGTACATCCAGCTGTTGACTGTGGACGGCTAACTCCCAGTATCTGAAAGTCCGGTGTAGTCACCATCAGTGACAGCTTCAATAAGATGCAAACCATACCAAGTTGTTGACAGGTATTGTACAGACGCCAGCACATCAAGTTACTACAATCTGTCAAATTTCTTTAATAGATTTTTAACTTTATCGCTAAAGCATAAGGTTCAAAGTTGATTAGTCAAATTTGACAGTTTCGGGTAGCTTGATGTGCTGGCGTCTGTACTATACATAATCAGCGTATAATGTTCCCACTGCTGGGACACAAGCCTACTCTCTGTGAGAGGGAGTGGGCCGTAATCCACCACACGGGGCCAGTGTGGGATGGTAGATGTCACATGTCCTCGAATTTTCGAGAAAAACTCGTAAGTTATGGCCGTTACCACTGGGCTCCCACTACTCTTTAGGTGTTGGTAAGATTAAAAAATAAATTTATAGGTTATCGGAACCTATAAGTAAACCGATGGGAACGTTGTACTTGCTAGTTTTCCATAAACAACCAGAGTAATCCTGTAACAAAATTAACAAAAACATAACATCAGAGCTTCTAACTGGCGTAAAGCACAACATAATCAAAGTTTCAACGCGATAATTATTTAGTTAGCGACGGTGCAGTCCGGCTCAACTAATATGCGCCATTACACCGCTCGTGTGCCCGCTTGAACTGCATGTAAATGTTAGCTTGTAATGCGAGATGAGCGAGAAATGAGCTAGGAAAATGGTTGGTATGCTAAAAGTTGTTTGATTCTGTAATATTTCGGTTTGATTTTCTGATCTTTCAAGCACGCGTTGCAAGTTAGTACATTTTAATTTCCTGTGTTTTGGTTTAACTTTGTTAGACTGATTTATTATTTTGACAACTTTATGAAACTGTCCCTAAATTGCCTCATTAAAACTTACTGGCTAAAAAAGGGTGACCACTAACGATCAAACAGGCCGCCAGCGTATCCTATTATCCAGGAATTACGAACGTAAATTAACTTCGTAATTTAATGTTAGGTTTCAATTTCACAGTGCCTTTCATTAAAACTCAAACAACCCAAACAACTCAAACTCAAACTTAACTGATAAAAGTGACGCCCGTGAGGTTTTATTTACTACATGTATCAGGATATTTTTTGTGAAAAAGAACTAGGCTATACCCACCTCGCTTACAGTATTACCTAGTCCACAAACAACCGTAGTCCCGCGACCCCGCCCGGGGTAGTTTGTCACTCGTATTTCAACATCGTTGTTTTACGTCTGCGCCCGTTTTGTTACGCTTTTTAACCTTCAATATTGTTCTATGCTAAACTTTTGCTACTGGTAGCTGTCTGCTAGCTAAGATTTATGTGGACTGCACCTAAATTTTTCGTGTTTAAGGCAGTACAAGGTTTGTCTTTGGTGGAGTAATTGTCGTTTTTTAATGGGGCATTGTACTTTGTCGCGACAGTTTAAGGGTGTCTGCAACTAAGCCTTTTGTAGTATCTTTTTTCTTTTTAATTTAGCTTCTGAAAAGAGAGACCAGACGTCATATTTTATTGGTAGCGTAACATTATGTTCATAATTAAAAATTCAGGAAATTGTTTATCAAATTAACTAGCAACTTAAATTGTCAGTATATCCAAATCACAACTGTAATTCTTTAGCGGTTGTATGAAATGGCTATAATACGGCAAACTGACGTAGTATATCTATTTGATGAACCGTTCCCATACCGTGCTTTTATTGCAAATTAGATATATTGTTCCAAATTTTTGTCTTATTACCAAAACGATCCAAGTCACTGGCCTATCAATTCATAGGAGATGTATGTACATTGAACAGTTCATTATGTTCAGTATCAAGAAGCCATTTAACATTAACGAACACATACTCTGCGGTTAGGGCTGACACGCCATATATCAGGATCGCTGGACAGGACCAAGCTGTTATTCAGTTGGATATTATGCTGGACTAAAGAGAGGAGAGGAGAGGCGTGTGGCTAAGTAATAACAGCCGCACGGGTCGATTGATCAGGTTAAGCTACGTTGGCCGCGGTTGGTCCATGGATGGGTGACCTTCTTTACGTATCAAGACCTCTCCGTGCCTCGGAAAACACGTTAAGCCGTTGGTCCCGGCTGTCATTTGTGGATCTTTGACAGTCGTTACGGGTCGTCAGAAGCCCAAAAGTCTGACAACCAGTTTTACCAAAGGGTATCGTATTACTTAGTAATTCGGTTGTGGAGGTCAGATAGGCAGTCGCTCCATGTAAAATGCTGGTATTCAGCTGCATCCGGTTAGATTGGAAGCCGACCCCAACATAGTTGGGAAAAGGCTAAGTAGATGATGATTTTGCTGGACTAAAGCGCACCTTTATTAACAATTATACGTGCTTTATAAATCAGTCGATTATAAATTCACATAGAATAGGTAACCTGGGTAATTTTTGGTATCTTCGACTTTTTCAGGAGTGATTTCGATTGTCTCTTCTTCTTACTAATTTTATCTTTGCACTTGGAAGAAAAAACGGAAAAACTTTTATTTTCAACTCTAGGCCACACATATCTATATGAGTCATAGATTTATTTATATTGGATCAGCAAACTGCCCTTAATATTCAGACATGCTTTTATTAATTTACGTTAACAGCATCATTTTTAAAAGCCATTGCACAGAATCATTTACATAATATTAAAACCGCAAACTATTAATACAACTGCAAAATTAAAACATACTTCATTCCAGGAATAACCATCCCTACCGTAATGTGAATATTCGTACATTTGGCTTTGTAAAACATAATATGTGGAATTAATTACGCGGAGCTTACCTGGGGCGCTGCACGGCAGCTGCGCAGCGCAGCGCAACATAGCGCAGCACAACAAAACGTCAAATGACGTCATCGTTCTAATGCGTAATTACTGTTTTGTACACTTAATTAACGGTGAATGTACATTTACGTTCGGCTTCTGTTCTGTGGGACTTTCGAATGAACGGAATAGGTAATTTGTGGAGGAATAATACATGAATGAAGTTTTTCATTTTCATCACACAATTGATTTACCTGTCATTGCTTTATATTTATTTCATTTTACCTTTTGTGGTAGATTAATTTTATTCAAGGTGGAACCTCTTCAAATATAATTATATAATGAACTAGCAGCGCCTCGCGGTTTCACCCGCATAAGTGTCAATCCCGTTGGAATATCGGGATAAAAACTATCCTATGTGCTTTCCCGGGACTCAAACTATCCCTATACCAAATTGCATCTAAATCAGTTCAGCGGTTTAAGTGTGAAGAGGTAACAGACAGACACACTTTGGCATTTATAATATTAATATGGATGTATACACAACCTTGTAAAACATTTTTAAAAGAGTTCACGGTGGAGTGTCTCGCCGATTCTTCTCCATACGAACACTACCTTTTGGAAGGGGCGACTAGAATCAATTCTATTTTATTGTCATTTTTGAGGTTCAAAAGTGCCTTTTATGTGCCTATTTGAAATAAATGATTTGACTTTGACATATTATAATGGTAGTAATTTATAATGATAGTATTTATTGCGACTCGCCCAGCATAATAAGCCTATAATTTTCCCACTGTTGGGACACAAGCCACCTCTTAGTGAGAGGGAGTAGACCATAATCCACCCCGAGGGCCCAGTGCGGTTTGGTAGATGTAAAGAAAGAAAGAAAGAAAAAGTATTTATTGCGACTCGTACAGGAAGATCACAAACTAAACTAAATACAGCAAAATAAAAAACCAAGTCACATGACTTCGAATTTTTGACTCGGACAGGAATATTACAAACTAAACAAAACACATATAGGAAAAGGTAAAGTGTGTGTCATTATTATCAGGCATATCTTAATTACTGTGGGCGTACTAAGTGGGTAGTGTTGGTTAATGCGCAATAGAAACACGGTTTGCACTTCACATCAGATTATAATTTCATGAACAATTTAATCACATTAGCAAATCAAGCACTATAGGTACACGATACAACCAGATACGAACGCGATATAGTTTCTGAGCACATGATGTCCGTACGATGTCCAATGGTCAAGTCCCTGCCGCTTCGTTGCTCGCTGTTTTATACTGGTGTCAAAACAAGTCGAGCAGTGGGGCGGTGGGAGAAGTCGAGTGACGTACTTGTCGGTGGCGTGATCGGTGCACGTGGTGTTTACGACAACGCCGCCGACACGGCCATACTGACTTGCGGACGTCCTCGTACGCTTACAATTCATACATCTGTAATAAGCATAAATCGCTCGATTATCCTGACCAAAAATCGTACTTTACAATCTGGACCGGTTTATCTAAACCCTACAGACAGATAAAGACTACAGACAGCTGGTAAGAATTAGTCCTGGACCGGTCTTCAATGACCCTTCAGATTAAAACTTCTGGACCGGTCTTCATTGACCCTTCAGATTAACAAGTTCTGGACCGGTCTTCAATGACCCTTCAGATTAACAAGTTCTGGACCGGTCTTTTTTTATTTTTTTTTTATTGACCCTTCAGATTAACAAGCTCTGGTCCGGCTACAAGCCCTACAGATTAACAAGTTCTGGTCCGGCTACAAGCCCTGCAGATACAAGTTCTGGTCCGGCTACAAGCCCTACAGATTAACAAATTCTGGTCCGGCTACAAGCCCTTCAGAATTTATTTTATCTTATTTTGGCTAGTCCGGAATATTATTATTCCCTATAGCTGATTTATCATTGGACCGGTTTAACCCTACAATGATTATTGCAATTTAACTGTCATCATTAGTTCTATGGACATCAGCTCGCGTTACTATTGATCGGTTCCGAATAAACGGACATGAAGTGCAACTTGAGCCCCGTCATACACTTTCCGGGGTGGAAAATCCTCATGGATGTCCTCCGCCACGGGGCGAGCGGAGGGGTCTGTCAGACTCTTACCGACTAAAAACCACCCCGGTGTTCCATCTCACACCTACGCCAGGGGTCGCGGGAACGTACGATGCTTCCGTAACGTACGTTCACCGTGACACGCCAGAGCCAAGACTGTCTCGTTACACCACTGCGCGCTCTCTTCCACTCCACACGAACTCAGGCTAGACTCTGTCGAGCGCCGCCGGGTGACACTGGTGCTCAGAATAGTCAATGAATGACGCCGACACGACCATCTTGCTCGCACACATTCTCGTGTGTTAATCTGCAAAGAAACATACCCCGCAAAGTATCACATAGTTCGGTCACTTCTGACCGAATTTGGTACAGACTAAAACACATTGAAAATTCGCACAAACTAAAAAAAATTGAGTTCAGAGCATTAATCATTATTTGATTACTAATTACAATTATTACAATGTTACATCTAAAGCATGAAAAACTGATTAACTACCGTTTGGTCATCCTGCTATTGTTTCTGGTCCGGTCAAGTTAGACCCTTCAGATATTTAACCACTTGGTCCAGTCAGCCATGACTCTACAAGACTTGTTTCTTGGTCCGGTCAATTTCTGACCCTACAGGATTAGCTTCCTGGTCCGGTCAATTTCTGACCCTACAAGATTAGCTTCCTGGTCCGGTAATTGTTTTGCCTTTCAGGTGTGTCCCTACAGTTAAACTGGACCGGACGTAGCTAGGCCGAACAAGTATCGTTCCTTTAGCTTAATTAACAAATAGCTCAATATTTTGGTTGATGTACAATACAAGTGCTTCTGTTATAATGGTAATTGACTCAGGACCAATTGATTCTACTGAAGTAGCACGTAAACCAGGGTTTCTACAATTTGCATTATTATGAGAACTGGTAGATATAGTGGGACTTTTAGCAGACATGGTATCACTATTGGTAGATATGGTATCACTATTGGCAGAGATAGTATCACTATTTGATTCCCAAATCTCAAGATCACAAACTAAATAATCAACTAAACATGATGGAGCAGCCAATAAAACATCCTTAGAGCATCACAAAACACAGCAGGAATCTTATTCATGGACTGTGGCTTTTCATTAAGCCCCTACAACAAACTTCATGTTTGTTTCTTTGAATTCCTCCTGAATTCCGAGTCCTACGGGCTCTATGGTCTCTACAAGACCCCGACCTCCGCCAGAGTTAAACACGCATCGCGCACCCACGGACTACTTGAGTTGCCTCAAGAGACACCGATTTCTACAGGGCTACGACTATGTAATAACTACTGGTATGGTCCCCGACCAGCCGAACTAAGATTCACCACTATCACTCGACTTAATTTCTACTCTGTTTCATCAACAAGACTTTTACTACTTGATTCAACCAGAGCCATGTAATCAAACTTTAATTAATCATAGCAAAAAAAATATCAACCAGAGCCATGTACCATCGTTATCCACATTACAACAATCTTTTTCACTAAGAGCCTTAGACACCTGGAAACCCACAGAAGAGTAAACCACTCTAACGCCACGGCGCTCCGGCCGACCAGCAAAAGCATTGCTCTCACCCATCCAGCGCATGGATCCATGTGCATCACCCTGTGACTACACACTTTTTACTACGGCCGATAGAGAACCCCTACTCGCGTGGTTCCCACTACTTAGGCTTGCTCATAGCTCATCACCACTATGATTACCATCTATTTCGACTGGTACATGACCTACTGGCATCATTCATAACCTATCGTGAGCGTATTTAAAAATTGCATCGTTAACTAGATATGGGCTATACCTAACAATGTAAGAGTTTTTTTTTTTTTTTTGCACTTGTTTAGCAGGGTAGCATTCGGTACCAGAGTCAAAACATAATGAAAACGACTCACCAAATTCGGTAGACAATAGATCTGTAGTTGGCTTAATGGCTGTAGTGGTTGCAATCCACTGTTTCCTTGGCAGAAGTCGTGAAACTCCTCGCTCGAAAAGCACCGTCCTTGATCAGCGATTATTCGTACAGGAGATCCAAAGAGGGCAGCGCTGTCCACCACTTTCATTCTGCTTGCACACGTCCTTGTGTGTAAACCTGTAACCAAAAAAAATCAACAGCAGTGCATGTTCCACTCGGCCAATTCTGACCACATTTAATAAAAACAATAACAATCCTTGATAATAAAAGATTCGGTCGGTGGTTCGTCTTAGGGGCGGTTCCTCTAAGCCTTGGTAATAGATCACATACAACGCTCATGACCCGGCTGCCGCAGCATCTAGTGACACTCATGCCACCCATGTAGTCATCACCTCAAGTGATACGACCAACACACATCACATCCCATATAGTCTACGACTCCCAGTTCATTAGAAAACCAACACCACAATAGTCTCCTTTGAGAGCCCATCGCTCCCTGAACAACTCACAAGCAAGTTGCAATTACGACTACAGACAAGTACGTACAGTGCGACCTAGCCATGGTATGTGCTCTACTACTCGGTGAAGGAACTATCCTCACCGCCTTCTACGTTTAACACGTTAGGAACACTACTTAGAGGCATCTTTCGTATGCGATCGTGAGCATACTAGTAAGTTCGGTTAGAATCTAAAGCTTATGACGTATAGCGATCACTTGTCAAAACTTCCACAACCTTAAATGGACCTCTGAACTTCCGATCTAGATTAGTCTGATAATCTGATTTCACTCTTCGTTTTATAATAACACAAAATAGCCTACCCAAAATAATACTTAGCAAGTAAATGTCGTGTAGTAATGAAATAAAATCTCAAGTTGTGGCTCGCTATTCGCAACGCTTCTTATGATTTGTTTTGTGCTGAAAACACGCGTTTAACCAATACCAGTCAACGCAATAACATTATTAACTCGTTTGGCACTTAATTTGGCTGCACAACTCGCTTTTACTAACGAGCATTCGGCACCAGAATCGTAACAAAACAATGATACAGCTCACCTTTGTTCTAACGTGCCTGAGCGTAGTTGTACGACGCAAACATCCACTCGCCGTTGCTGCTTGCAGCGCGTGCTCCACCTCCATCATCTGCTTGGCTGCCACTTCTCGTGCACCGGGTCACGACATGTCCAGGATTCCCTCACTTGCAGCACACGAAGGGCTTCACCGAAGGCTGCGGGCTGCTTGGCTCGATTCTTGAAGTCACCCACGTCACTGGTAGCTCCACATTACGTCCTTCGTACTATTTACGATAGCCACGTTGATACCGCTTCCTTTGTGCGCCTTAATGATGGCCACAACACGACCTCCTTGCAGTGAATTTTCAGCAAATCACAAATCAGCTGTAGTATTGTGTGCGGTTAAGTTTGCACACGCGTCCTATCGCGTTTTCTAATTACGGGAACACTTTTTTTCCTAACATGGCGGTAGGGCGCAAATGGCGCGTCACTGGGCAAAGGTATTTCGGCATACAGCCTATGCCCAAAACTATATTCACTATGATCGCGCATCCGTATCTGGCTTGTCTGGGTTCAACTCTAACAGGTCCACACGATTATTTAATAAGCGTTCGCAGTTTGCACTTTGTTTTTTAAAATGTCAACGGTCACTTTCACTTTTAGCGTTTTCATTTTGCGCATGAACCAACACGAATCCCACTTCTGATATAGGAAAAGGTAAAGTGTGTGTCATTATTATCAGGCATATCTTAATTACTGTGGGCGTACTAAGTGGGTAGTGTTGGTTAATGCGCAATAGAAACACGGTTTGCACTTCACATCAGATTATAATTTCATGAACAATTTAATCACATTAGCAAATCAAGCACTATAGGTACACGATACAACCAGATACGAACGCGATATAGTTTCTGAGCACATGATGTCCGTACGATGTCCAATGGTCAAGTCCCTGCCGCTTCGTTGCTCGCTGTTTTATACTGGTGTCAAAACAAGTCGAGCAGTGGGGCGGTGGGAGAAGTCGAGTGACGTACTTGTCGGTGGCGTGATCGGTGCACGTGGTGTTTACGACAACGCCGCCGACATACACTTATAAACGTAAAAAATAAAAACAAAAGTATTTATTTATGTTTTAATAAAATTACTGCCGTTACTTGCAAGAAATCCCTCGACGAGTCATTTGTTCGACTCTTCCAAGGATTTCTTGGTAAAAATATAAACGCAGAGATTTTGCTTCAAAATTGTAGATGGTATCTTTTAACATTGAAGATAACGATATTACCTAGTCACCAAGTACTAATTTAGGCTCATTCTAAAACAGATACCTACTAAAACGACAACTACCTAAGTACCCACTTCACTTAACAAAAGGGACATTTTAACAAAATTAGCTCAAAGGGAGATTACTTCGTAACATAAGCTAGAGATACGTCCTAACGACTCCGCTGACATAATGGAGGCGCCTAAAGTGCTCCTGAGACGCATTTAACTAAATAATTTCTTCTACTTTAATAATATCCTAGCTTTAGTGGCGTTTTACGAGGATTAGCGGATGTACTTTATGGAGAATATGATTGGTTGTGTCTGAGGTATTCTTGGGAATATAAAACCGAAGTCTTTAAGTTTTTATACCTAGTTGAAACATCCATTACGCTGGAATCTTCCCATCTCTTAATTTCATAGCCTTCCCATTTTTCATTCTAATTTTTTTATATCGTATATGTTATTCAACTAAAGGCTACTACAAACAGGCGCAACGCGCGACGCGAATCGCGCGCGACACAAAGGCACCGCTCGTTGCGCGACTTGCGGTGCCTTTGTGTTGCGTGTCGTGTCGCGCCTGTTTGAAGGATCCTTAACGATATCTTGTCCGTAGGTACTATTAAGTTCTCTGCCAGTGCTGTGCGCTTCTCTGTATGTGACGAATTCACATTTCATGACCTCTAATGAGACACAATTGATATTCTAATGTATCGTGGCACATTTAGTACGCCCGGGGCTTGACCGGTTAAAACTGTAGATATGTGATTTTTGTTTGTGTAGAGAAAGTCGTCGCCTTATCAATAAATAAGTATCCTAACCACATCAGTATTTTTTAAAGGAATGACCAAGTGATGAGGCCTGCTACACTTTATGTTTACTATAAACCCCATGACACTTGATATTATCGAAGACAATCTTAAGGAATTTCTTAAATAATACGAGTAAGTAATTAGCAGCAGCAGGTGATGTTGTGTTGATTCTGCCTATCCCCATAGGAAGAAGCCGGGAGTTTATGTATGTGTATATGTGTTATTAATATAATTACTTTACCTCTCACAGGTTTGCCCGCTATTATTATCAAAACAACGACTTCATTGCGTTCATTCAACGGTACACCACGTGTACACAACTATTGTGAACAATTAGTTGTGTACACTTGGTGTACCGTTGATGTTTCGAGCACTTTCTCTTATGCAAACTTGATTTACAGTCAACGCTTGAGGAGTTAAGAAACTAACATAAGTGCGTTTTTATGCGCAGGCGAGATTGAATTATTCTTAAACGTTTGAATGCCGTAATCACAGAAACAATTAAAACACCATTGAAGTAAATCTATAGAATTTAAATAGAAAGAATGTTTCGACTTTTAATAAATAAATCTCTTAGCTAACGCCTTCCTACGAGTGAATCGTGCAATCTGTGAGTATGGTGCTCCGTTAACCTACTCACACAGTCCATCAACTACTTAAAACAATTAAATATGAACATGGTTTACTGTAGCTCTGTTTGCGAGATGCTTACGAGCACTCATCGCAGCCGCTGACCTGCATCAGTCATTAGTATGTGGAGCAAATCCATTAGACACATTCCCAACACATTTCATCTTTAGTCTTGCAAAAGGCATACCGTATTGAGGGTTTAAGGTAGAGTTTAGTGGGTTGCGTCTGTCGCAATGCATGCCGCCTTGAATTATCATGGGTGTTGCATCCAAATATCTACTCACACGACTGTCTATATTGTAGTCATATTTACGGGTTGTTAAGAACAGAAGGCCTATCTAACAACCGCCTTGCTCAAGGGTACCTAGATGTATGGATTTCGGTAACCATATTGCTATAGCTTTATCTATATCCATACTAATCCATACTAATATTATAAATTCGAAAGAGCTCTGTCTGTCTGTTTGTCTATCTGTATGTTACCTTATCACGCCTAAACCAATGAACGGATTTCGATAAAATTTTGCAGAGAGATAGTTTGCATCCCAAGGACATCGGATAGTTTTTATCTTAATTCCTCGCGGGCGAAGCCGCGGGCGGGAGCTAGTAATATATAAAACAAAGTCGGGTTAGTTACACCATTTATAACTCAAGAACGGCTGGACCGATTTCTAAGATCTGTGATTTGTTGGTTCTTTGGTTTGCTGTTGGTTTTCTCCGCCCAGAATAGCAGAATAACTATTAAAGCATGGGGGAAAATCACAATGAAAAAGAAATAATAAGATTTCTGATACATTTTGTATGGATCGGCTCTTTTGATTCTGATGCGGTACGAAGTTCGCCAAGTCAGCTAGTGAGCGAAAACGAAGTGTCAGCGCAGGCAGGTGATACTATGCGTCGGGGGTGGTTCCGGGGCAACAATAAATTTCACGCGGACGAAGTCGCTGGCAGAAGCTAAAAGAAAAGAAAGAAAGAAAGAAAATTAATTTATTCAGCACAAACAAAAACGCACATTGCAAATAAAAATTAAAAAATATAAAAACACGACATAAAATACACACACATAACGTAGTCAAAAGCCTCGTACTCAAGCTTAGAAAATGTTGACAATTTTGTCCATTACTGGATGTCAGGGCCAGGCACCAAAGACAACACACATTATTATTTGACATTGCTAGCTAAAATTACCGGTTATGTTTAGACTGAAACCCGACCCATACAAAGTTAGGAACATAGTGCGTATTTTCCAACTCTAGAGCATAATAATCCATAAAATAAACCCAATTTTAAACCATAAAACCAATACATAAATCAACTGAGACAAACAACGACACAACGGAACCACAAAACCAATGATTTGATTCAAAAGAAGCGATTGTGTGAGAATTAATAAAAACAAGCAAAGTCGCAGCGTTGGCAACTGTGACCTTCTCGTTAATCAATTTGCCGCTTGTTTCCACTCAAATTAACGCTCTCCTTCCTCTACCAAAGAGGCCTCGAAAAAAGCGATCTGTAATTTATGTATTTTCATTGTCAAGTATACCGGGATTCAGAAGAAATTGTGGAATAAAAATATTACCCATAAATAAATTTACGACTACCGTCATATTGCCGCTAAGCCTTTGGTCCTCCGCCTGATGTCTCTCTGGTCGTGTCGGATTGCGTGCCGTACTATCGGACTATGAGAGTGAGGGAAGAGGGAGTGCACCTGTATCTGCGGACACACTTGTGCACTATAATTTCTCCCGCGCCGAAGGCTAGTCTCCGTTGAAATTGGCCGCCATGGCTGGAATAACCAGAATGAGAAAGTTTATAGTGGATAAGACAGAGATTAAAACAGAAGACGAACAAGCAGGGGACCGAGAAGGGGGGGGGGTGCATGGGATCAGTCCGGAATAATTCATTTGGAGGATATCCCCACGGAATCGACACTCATGCGGGTGAAAACGCGGGCGCTGCTAATATCCCCATAAGTTTAAATACTCAAATGATTTTCAGATAACCAAGTGATCCAAAATATAATAACAGCGAAATTCCCGCGATTTTCTTTGCCCAACATGCACCAGTGTTCCGGATCACATAACCCTTCGACTGGTCAACCTTTCCTCTTTCGTTCCTCTTTTGTTTTAATCAACTGTTGATTGATTCGCCCTTTGAATTCGAAATTCTATTTTAAAAGTAAAGAATCACTTTGAAATTTATTGGTCGGCTTTTGTTACCTGATTTTCCTGGAAAATTCAAAATGAGTGTTATTGAGTTATTTGTTATTTTTAATTTTAACGTCTCTATAAGGTAAAAATCAAATAAACATGAACTAATTTCTTGGTTCCGGTCAGGAAATACTATCAAGACTTTGTGTTTTATATTGTCTGTGAATCTATACCACAATGTTGAAATTAACCTCATTATCCAAACACAATGATCACCAATTTCTCAGACAAAACAAATTAGATAAACACAAACAAACCACAGTTTAGTTAACAAACCAATCAATTACCCAATCAAAATAGTCCTCAACTTTCAATAAAGCGTTTAGTCCACAAAATAGTCCAAAAGCCGACCAACAAACCATTAAAGCTCCTTCAAACAGGAGCGACACGCGACAACGCAAGTCGCGCAACGAGCGGTGCCTTTGTGTCGCGCGCGATTATATCGCGTGTCGCGCCTGTTTGTAGGAGCCTTTACGTACAAATTAAAGGACTTACTCATTCGAAAATTGTTTTTATGCTTGCTCACATTAAATCGAACAGAGTCCATTGTCCGAATCAACGTTTGATAAGCTTATTACCACCGCAAATGTCAACGAAATTAATTAGTCTCGGGCCACGGCGACCCGCAGCGGCCCATTGACTGTTAATGTCGCGGAACAAGTCGGGAGCTGCCGCGATCTATCACGTGGCGAAGAAGGGGTGTATGTGTGGTGCTTGTCATGTGGAGCGTTTGATTTTAGAACGGTTCTGTTTGATTACAAGAGCACTATTTATAAACGCAGACTATTAAATAAATGGAAATAATTAGGAGTGCAATATTGTTCATTTGCTTTTGAGCTAATTATTAAAAAAAAACATTGTCAAAGCCTTAAACAACTAAAAACAGCACCTCGATTGTGTAACACACTAATCACAATCTGAATCATTTTATTGAAGTGAAAACTTCTTGAGGCGCGTTGAGCATTTTTGAGATAGGAAAATCTATTGAACTCGCGCACTGTTATGGTAACCGACACCGCTTCGGATGTGTTCGGCTGTCCTCGGGATGTACTCGGTTTGAATGTATATCCGTTATGTCAGTGAGTGATGGCAAAGTATTCTGTCTATATTTTGTTTTCACTTCTGTCGACACTCCTTGAGTGCCACTTTTTTATTTATTTATTAAGGGTTAATGAACAACTTCAACAATACATAAGGTTAACAAAACTTTAAGTAGTAATGTTGCAGTCCACTAAATTATCCACAGGTAAGACACTTTACAAGATCAATGGTTGCCACTAGACCAGCATTACTAAAATTAAAAAATATTTTGAAATAAATAAATAAGTAAAATATTTTGAAGTATATTTCTTATCCATCGCTTTGTATGTTCGAAAAAGTTGTCTGCTCAACGACGTACGTAACGCAATGAATGTTGTTGAACTGTCAAAACAAAAGCCATTGCTACTGTTAGACTGTTACGCAACTACCCCGCAGGCCTTTTTCTTACATTTTCCTAAACGTCAAAGGTACAGACGCCAGCACATCAAGCTACCCGAAACTGTCAAATTTTCCCAATCAACTTTGAACCTTATGCTTTAGCGATAAAGTTGAAAATCTATTAAAGAAAGGAGATTGACCGGTTTGGACCAAATGCTGCCCGGGCATGGAAATACTTTTATTTTATTCCTGACATGAAGAGATATTTTAAAAAAATAATAATAAAAAAATACTACCACGGGGTGGTTTAAATTCGAGCGCACTTAAAGAGCATACATACATCGTCAAAAGTGTATCATTGTTATATTTTAATTGACGAGAACAATCATGGGCTCGATTCCATTCAACATTATTGCTGCTCATGTTTTACTGGACGAAGAACGATCGGCAGTTGTACCCACGTTGTTTGCCTAGTTTGGTTTTTGGGGTGGGCTAGGCACCAAGACGTTGTGAGGCGCCCTGCTTTATTTTTAGACTCGATAAAACCTATATAACGATTAAATGATTTATTGATTGAATGACAATCCTTATCTAAGTTTTATTATAATAATATAAACCACTGTTTATAATATACCGTCTTTTATTTTTAAAATAAGCTGTTTTTTATGATTTTTCACCAATGTGAAACCTTTAAAAAAGATATATTTTTCTCAATACTCCTCGGATAGTTAGTGAAGCGCTTTTGGTCACAGACTAGTATTAGTCTAAGGAACATTATGCACTATGATTCAATGTTGGGCAGCACTTGGTCCAACGTCCATACAAAAATGATCAATCTCCTTTGACAGATTAGGGGGGGGGGGGGTAGTAGCTTGATGTGCAGGCGTCTGTACCAATCTCGGCACAAGAGTCGTCTTGTGCTAAATTATATTTTATTAAAAAAAAACACTCGCACTCCCTTATCACTTGCCACCCACCGATCAGATATAAGCCCACAATAACTACGGGTACCTACGTGAAATTTGTGCGGCGCAGTTATTTAGCTTTTAAATCAATGTGTTGTTGATAAAAAGCCGGTAGGTCCTCGCTAACGACCCATCGACACGACAACTTCGTAGGGGTTGTTCTAGGGAAGCCCACTAACTATTACGAAAGAAATTTTCAGTTGACTTTACAGTTTTTTCTCGTGGTTATGTACAGTAACTGGAAAGTGGCGTTTTTTATTAATTCTTTACGTGCAGGTTTGTGTCGAAGGAAACTATTAGCCGATTTTATAATGTTTGGTGTGAGTGCGATGGAGTTAAGTGTTATGAATTATTTTTATGAGCTCGTTAGTTAGTTGAAAACTACTGGTGGTTTTCGCTAAAAATCGTTTTGAAAAATTGTTAAGTATGCATTTAATGGTTACCTCGAAGCCAATTAAAACACTTTCGTTGAATAAACTTTTGTTTAATTTTATTTTATTTTCTAGTTGGTCTCGATAAGACTTTTTTTCTCACAAAATGAAGGAACAAGCATTGATAACACCCATGTGTTAGGACAATGAGGTACTTTCTAGGTTTTGGAATAGATACCTATGTGGATTTTATACTCGTATGTAAACTAGTGACCCGGCTGCTTCGCACAATTTTAACGACTTGACAAAACAACGTAATTTTTTTTTTACTTATAATATTTATATTTTGTATACATAAATCTTCCGGAATACATTCTCTAAATGATGTTGAACACCTCATCAAAATCCGTTGCGTGGTTTAGAAGAACAACGCGGTCACACAGAGACACGAAAAGCGACTTTAATTTGCATTATGTACAGAAACAGATATAAAGTGTTACCTAGTAACTGGATTGTGGAGGTCAGATAAACAATCGCTCAGCTGCATCATTGTAATACTGAAAACTGATCCCAATATGGGGCAAGGTTCGACAGTTTGATTGATAGAGAAATATAATGATTAAAATATCTAAAGAATATACACACACACAACACACATGTATTTCCTTTTCTAATTAAGCTCACGATCCTAACACCTTCGAGACTCGTTAAAACGTTAGATCATCTGCGCTTCCATTTTAACCGCAGTACTTAACCTGTCACCGACTACATTGTATGGCCCACTTTACATCCAGTATTAACCCTGCAATAATTTGGCTTGGCAACAATAATTGCGCGGGCAACACTTTATTATTCAACACTTTTTCATTAACCCCTGTTTGCGATGCGGCTACTGTATTTATTATTACGCATAATCTTGGTGTATTTCGTTTCAATTTAACGGTTAATAAAAATGTTGGGGTGAGAATTATTGTCGTGGTTTTTGGTGTGGTTCCTCTTCCTTTTTTTTAAGCAACTGAGAGATTACGTTAATAAACTAGAAGTAAGAGCATTTATTTGTACTGCAGATGTATTTGCAGATGTATATCTGTTTCAAAGGTATGCGTTACTTTACTATAATTACATTAAAAATTAAAATTAATTTTAAATTAATTATAGTAAAGTAACGCGTACCTTTGATTATTTTATTTAGATGTAAGTATCCATTTATTATAGATAAATATAGTATAGGTATCCATTATCCACAATTCTGATGTATCGTTTCCCACTGACAAATCAACACAACGATATGTATAATTTAAATAACCTGTTTATCTTTTCAGAAAAGGCGAAAGACATATAAAATAATTATTCACTGTCAATAATAATGAGTACCAACCTGAGTCAACTCCAACCCCATAAGTAAAAACGTTAACCCAACTCATTATTAAAATAAAATTCCACTTAATCCATTATCTGAATAAGGCAAATGATCATTAAAAAGGCCGTGACGACAAAACAACCACATTATACCACCGTAGCGACTATAACCTAGACACCGCATTTGTACCCCATTGGTTGAAAAGCACGCTATGTAAAAAACGGGTTAGGTATTAAGAGGGCGCGGGGCGGATTACACAGTCACTGTCATAGCATTGACTGGTATCAGCCGATCTGTTCTGTAAAAATCTTACCGTGAAAACTTAAGGGGCTTACAGGACCTGAACACAAAAAACGCAAGTATTAGACACAATAAAAGTATATGATCGACTACAGTTAACAAAATCAGAAAAATATTATATTCTTCAGGATATATGCTAGGTAGATGATAGTGTGTTGAAAACATAATATAACGAATTCGATACGATAGAAAAAAATCATGAAGATACCTCAAAAACTTTCTTTTTACAATAAAAACCATACTAATTATGTTTTTTTTTTAGTCGCCTTATGTGAATTTCTATAGAGTCAATCCTTACCAGGCGGAATGACATCTCACTTCACCTTAGTTTTGACGATTATCGAAATCCGTTCAGTGGTTTAGGCGTGAAAAGGTAACAGACAGAGAGACAGAGTTACTTTCGAATTTATAATATTAGTATGGATTTATTTTCCATAATTAACACCAAAGGCGACAGGGACAAATTGTAAAAGGAAAGCAAGAGATCGATGCTTATAGAGAATACTTGGAGAGGCCTATGCTGGAAAGCAAGACAATCAAGAAACCGGTGTCAATTAATGAAAAAATAAATATTATCATCACTAGAGTATAAAATACAGTTTTGTATTGAGATGCATGCTTTGGCATCGCTGGCTGAGTGTGAGTTGTTTAAAAACGTCTTCAATATTTTTATTTTTCACTTTTATTGAATTTTATCGATAAGAAATGTAACGTAATGTCGTTTCATGATTCTTCCTTCATTAGCAAAGAAATAGCTAGTAATTGTTATACCCTTTTAACGACTTTAAAAATAATTCGCCGTTCACTACACAACACTATTTTTCCATGACGGGCGGTAAAAAGAGGCAAACAGACGTAAACGGTATGTCGGCGTTATTTTTTGACGTTTACGTGACCGTAAAAGTAAGATGATGCATCTGGCCTTCAATGCATTGTAGACGGTACTGCTTATTGTTAAAGCAGGTCCAATTGAAAACCAGCGTCATGCACTAGTTGTCAGGCATTTTTGCTGAACTGGGCCTTTTTGGCGCAGCCGTGAGGCACATTTTGCTGCTAATTTCTTATATCGGTATTTCCACTTTTTTATTTGATTTTTATTTGTTTTTATCTGATGTATGTCTCTGGTGTACTGTGTGTCTTTTAGTCTGTGCTAAATAAGTGTATTTTCTTTCTTCTTCTTTTGTTTCGTTTAAAGCAATTACGTCGTTCATACTGGCCTAAAATAATACAGCGGCCATGACACTTACCACTCTCAACAAGGGTTACCATATCAAAATTTCAAAAGTTCGAATATTTTAGCTTTTAATCTTTCTTTTTTCAATACTCACTCATTAAACTACTTATTTATTTTTCATCCCTCAAATAGAAAGTTTCGGATAAATGACAAGACCGGACAAAGTCCGGACGGGAAAACAAAAATTCGGACGGATGGTAACCCTATTCCCAACTCGCTATCAACATAGCTTCCTAAAGGGCAAGTTTCCGTGACTCCCCACTATTAATTCAATTAATACAATGAATACTTTGAAGTCACCCACTCCGTGAGAGGCATTATAGGCATTATAATAATCGTATATTATGTGATATACAATATTTTTAAACGCGAAACAGTCGTAGCTCAGCGCAGCACAGCGCAGCTAAAGTGTGGGACGACACGCTTCTGAAATGTTTATGGTGTTTATGTACAATGGGGCGAGCTTGTTAAAATATGGTTATATTGATAAAATCTATCGTCGTATAAAAGTTCGTTATGAGCGTAATTTTCTATAATAAGTGAATAATATGGGACACTTTATTTTTTTATATGTTGGTTACAGTTGCAGTTTTGTATTGACATGCTTGCTTTCTGAGTTTATCTTGGACGTTACTGACTTCGCTGAAGGCAAACGTCATGAGCAAACCTGGACTTATCTATACTAATATTATAGAGCTGAAGAGTTTGTTTGTTTGGTTGAACGCGCTAATCTCAGGAACTGCTGAACTGGTTCGAATTGAAAAAATATTTTTGTGTTGGATAGTCCATTTGTCGAGACTATAATAGCTAACATCACGCAATGTTGCAAAACGAGAAAAATGTTCCTTTCTTTAAAATAAAGTGCTTCAATCTTAAAGGTTGACCAACTACAACTTTTTTTATGGTAATCAAATTTGTTCTAAAATAAAGCATTATTTTCGAATGTGTTTTTATAGACGAGTTATGAGAAAAAAAAGTTTTCTATAAAATTTCTCATATCTCGTCTTTATATCGTGTAGTGTTTTTTCAATATATATATTTGGTAACCTAGATTTCTGTAAACCAATTGGAATAAATACACACTACATTAAGAATATGTTTGATTGACAAATTATTTTGATATTACGTTTGTATGAACTACGCATGCTCCGCCGGCCCCTTAAGTAATGGAATATATTTTAGTAGGTTTTTTGGTGGTGGTAGTATTATTAACATGTTTAAAGGATGCTTCTTACAAAACAGACCGTGAATAACACGGAAAATACAGTCAAGAGAACATTGAAAAGCCATATAAAATATTAGCATTAAAATAAAAATAACACCCCCGAGAGACCTATAAAGACACAACAGAAATAATAAACATCACCCACCTTTGTTATACCAAACAAATACGTCGTAATACCAAGAACTCTTCAAGATACAATACAAAAAAATATAACAAGCATGATAAAAAAACGTTAAAGCTGTATTCTCATTACTTACATAGCGTTATTCGCCTCGATGTCGCTACGCGGCTACGAGATTACGAGGCTACGAAGCTAGGAAGCTACGACGCTACGAAGCTACGCCGACTGACCTGCTTTTGTGAAAAACTAAATAAAAAGTCTTCGGTCTGTAGACGCACAATGGAAGTTAAACCGTTTAAGTTTTGAATGAGCTGCTTGTTTTCTGCTTTTTGGTTTAGTAGGTTTTTGTTTGTTTTAATAAGAATACTGAAAAGGCTACGTTTATTTCGTAGCTGCGTTTTACTGACCGAAATAATAATTGCAAAATGAGTTTGATTTGGCGACAATTTTGAAATAAAGCTGCAGTTGTCACAAAAGGTATGTATGACTCAGAAAACAAACTTAGTAAAAATTATTTAAATTCCAAAACCGAACATTTAAAACTTTTACCTTCTCTGAATCACAGATCCCTGACTCAAGTTCATAAGGAAACCGCTAACTAAACTATCTGAACAAAACTTGGTTTCAAATACAGGAGTTTTCAATGATATGCGCATTATATTCTGAACATAACATTCAGCGTAAAACTGCGCTTACCCAGACCTTGTGTGGCAGGCTTGGAGGCTTTAGAACAGCGGCGTTTGTATTGAATTATGTACAAGCTTTCCTTTTCAAGGAATTTGTAGAGGCTTATTATTCGTGGAACTTTATTTAATTATGCAACTAAAATACCTAGGTATAAATGATAGATCAGTAAGTTCATGTGGCGTAATGTGTAAAATAGCAACCAGAAAGCGCATTTTTCATAATTAAGGGGCAACTTCGAAAATCTAAAATCCTCGAAAACCTACTAAATGAGCGAAAGTGATACAATTACTTTTGAAACGCAAAGAAGACTGAATGACTACAATGTGTGTGCGCTCGGAATAAAACGACGTATGTGCCAAAACGAATTTACTCCTTTTTTAACAAAATAAATGAATTAAATTTAAAACTACTTCTAGTAAACTTTTATATGATAATTCTCTATGTTTTAAAGTTAATTCCTTTAAATAACTCTTAAGCGTTACGCCGTGATGTTGAAAAAAGTAAAAAAATAGATATAACTTTGCAATTTTTTTGCAACTTTCCCGGGACTCAAACTATCTCTATCCCAAATTTCATCTAAATTGGTTCAGCGGTTTAAGCGTGAAGAGAGAACAGACAGAGAGACAGAAACTTTCGTATTAATAATATTAGTATGGATAAATAGTCATCTCAAATACGCAGTACATAAACACACACACATACGAACGTCCCATCACAAAGTCCCAAGCCGCGTCCCAGCCTACAAATACAAACCCAGCCCGCGGTTTCCGTGGCCCCACCCGCTCGGCGACACAGACGTAGGTCGGAGGCTGCTATCGATTGCTCAGACCCCACGTAATTGCCTGCCCTTTCTTATTATTGACAACCAGCCTCCCAGAATCATCCAGTGCACCCGTTTTAAAATGAACGAGGTTTTTTGTTTGTAGGGGTTTTAAGTAGGCTGTGGAGAGGCTGTGTTGTTATTAATGAAATCTAGTAGAGGTAGTTTTCTTTCTTTTAGAATTGATAGGGACATTGACATGCGTTTATATGTAGGTAACATTTACTTCGTTGAACATAACTTTTGTAACAAGAGCAGACATCTTGAATGTGAGCAGCGCGTCACTTTGCTTCACATTGTGTTAAACTTAATCCGCTTGTTTCTCACTTACGTAGTTTTATGTAAGACACTAGCGACTGCCTGTGACTTTGTTCGCGTGAATTTTCTTGTACCCCCGACCGACCCCGTCGCATTGCAACGCCCACTTGTTTTTTCAGACTTTTTGTTTTTGCTCGGCTTCTGTCTTAACGTGATGTTAAGTAGCCTATAGTCTTCCTCGAGAATTTTGCTATCAAATGCAAGTAGAATATTTCAAATCCGACTGGTAGTTCCAGAGATTAGCGCGTTAAAACAAACAAACAACTCTTCAGCTATATTATTAGTAGTATAGATTCTGAACTGAAAAATACACCGTACAGGTAGGTGCATATTCGTCATTCTACACGCCGAACTAACATCCATTAGCAAATTCCGTACGAACAAAAAAAAATAACCTACAAACACATTTCAACACGAAAAACGCCACACAGAAACAAAAGAATAGTTGCGCGAAATTCCAATATTTCGCCACCCCATCATAAATAAACGGGAAACAATGACAGTACGAGAAAACAACAACAAAACCGTTTACACCACGTGCCGCGAAAAGTGCACACAAAAGAAAACAAAATCACCCCGTACGAGTTGCGAGTTGCACATTATTAGTTTCGCAGAAGTGTGAACTCCGACCGCACGCCAGTACACTCCAGGGAACGGAATAACCGGGGTTTATTAAAGTGTGCAACAATAAATTTAAATAAAGGATAGTTATGCGGTTCCCGTGTCCGCCACTGTAATGTAACTAATAGCCTTGTGACATCGTACGTAATGCTATTTTAAAATTCGCTAACCAAGTTTTTAAGAAGATTAAAAAGTCCCTGTAAATAAATTTCGCGTTTATGAGGGAAATTACTTTGACGTCGTCTTTCACTTTGCCATAATTATTCATTAGAGACTGCAACATTTGCTTAGGTAAAAATTTTGTCTTATTATTTAATGAGAAGACATGTGACATATACCAACCTGCACTGAGCCCGCCGCGTGGTGGATTACGGCCCACTCCCTCTCACCGAGAGGAGGCTTGTGTCCAATCCATGGGAACATAATAGTCTTATTATGCTAATCTCCCGAAATCTTGTAATTACTGCCTTATTCTCACATCTCTACTTATGAACGTGAATATCTCTCAATAATCGAGAAAATAAGTGAGGGTTCAGTGACACTTTATTGTCACACCAAATAAAACAAAAAGCACAAGCACATTAAAAGGAGTGTACTATTGCCGATATTTTACAGTCCTTTCAAAGGACAGAATGATAAAAAATATTATGTCACTGTCTTCTAATAACTGGATTAATTTGCTTTATTCGATTCAGATTAGCGAAATACCACTTTATATTCTGACCACGGATGATACGTTTTCAACTATTGCCAATCCCCCCTGGACAAGTGCCCTTTTCTTAACACTGTCATTAGACAATCCCTTCACTTCCAAGAATTTTCTCAAATAAATTATCCTAGATGAATCCACTGATGAACATAGTTTAAGTATTGGAAAACTTATCACTACGCATACACACAAGACACTTCTTGCCAATCCTTTAGATAATGCAATTAGTAATTATTTGATTAATTTGCTTCACTCGATACGGGTCAGTAAAATACGTCTTTATATTCCGACCACGTATGATACATTTTCAGCCAATGTCCTTTGGATACGTGTCCTTTTCTCAACACTGTCATTAGACAATCCCTTCCCGGAATTTTCTCATATAAATTATCCTAAATGAAGGTCCACTGTCTCCACTGATGAACATAGTTTAACATTGTAAAAACTTATCACGTTAGTAAGAAGTTGTGCAGTATCTTGTGCCATAACTCGTGGTGGACTACGCCGGTTGGTCAAGCTATCGTTAATATCATGAACAACGCTGGTAAACGGCCGTCCCTTCGCATAAACCACTGCACTACTGTAATTCCGTGGGTTTGTACAGTTGGTGGCAAATATGTTGAAGAATTTTGGTTGCATTCGACGTTTATTGAAATGTTTCTATTTATTTTGAATTATTTAATTGTGACAGCAGTAAGTCATACTGGTATCATATGTTTTCTTTCTTTAATACTATATGTTGTGTATTGTTTTCGTAGGTGTAATTAATTAATACACTCGTTATAACTTTGTGAACACACGTTTATTACTGATCCACAAAAACAACCACGATGGCGATTCACCACCGAACACTTCCCGGCAGACAGTGTTGCTCTCTCGGTAAATATAATATATATTTGTTTGCAGCCAACTGGTTTTAGCCGTTTAGTTAACCGCCTAGCCGTATAACTAAACGGCGGGGGTTTAACTAACGGCCTGAATGATATTAAATATTATAGTTTAGGTTGGAACTGTAACCAATCACGCGAAAGCCAAATTGGTCGCAATAACTAAGCCAGGGCACCCCGACCAAATGGGTTAGGTTAGGTTAGAACTGTGATCAACCGCGTGCGAGCAAAGAGAGCGAAGTGAGGCGAGCACTACTTCCAAAGGCCAGGTGGTTAACTAAAAGGCTAATTTAACCAGTTGGCTGCGACATATACAACACTATATTTTGTTTACTATCTAGGTATGCTTTGTGCGCTATCTTTTCAAATAGTATGATATAAAAATTGTGTATAGCTTGTGTAATAGCTACCTGTATTAGAACGAAGGCTTCCCTTTCCTTTTTTCTACTTATCTTTCCCGTCTGCGGTTATTACTTTATTTACTAGTTCAGTTCATCCTGTCATCCCAGTTTGTGACCATTGCGTGATTGTTTTTGCCCACAATATACTGTCTTTTCAGTTTAAGCTATGCATTTCATGCACCAGAACATTTGATCAGTAACAATATCCTAATGCTAAAAACTATTTAACCTTTTTGCCAAAAATTGGTATAAATAACATTATTCGAAAGACCAGAAATCCACACACAGTAACTGTCAAAAAAACCCCCTGGAATCAAAATATTTATGGCCCCGTCTGATCCATACACAGTGCGTAACACCTCTGTGCCCGCCAGTCCTCATGTGCCATCACAAGTTACGCGTCTCGTTACGGGGCGTCAGCGCAGAATAGTTGCGGCGACATATTGTCGAACTCAACTACTTTTTACTGATGCTATAAATTTAGTACATGTGTCGAGTTTGGGACCACAAGTGTTGGTCGTATGTGGGTGTTTTGTTTGTTATTGTTCCATAATAAAGCTTTATTTGAGATTTGCTGTATGGAACAGCTGATAACAGCTAAAGAATACTCTTACTATAAGATAAGATAATATTTATTTTATAAATTCTGAGTACAGTATGAAGGTCTTATATCTAATATGAGGTGGCTACATGTTTTGCCATATCGCATACAAAATTAGTTGCACTAGACAAACAATACAAAAACAAAAAGAGAAAAAAAAATTAAATGTCAAAATTAAAATTAAATTGAAATTACAACGTCAGTTACGAGTTTATCAATTTAATAATAATAATTCATTAACTTTTCAGACATAGTCTCACTACATTAAATGAAAACATGAAATTGATATAAAATTCACACAAACAACCCATAAAAAACAATACTCGGTAGGTACAATCTTCCTTTAAAAAGTCAAGACTCGGCTAGTAAGTCTTATGCACAGTTTTCAGTAAAGTATCTACTGTATCATGTTATTTATACGACACTTCCTAACATCCGTGCCATATGTCGGTACATAATTATGTTACGCTACTTTTATCACCCTTCCCTTCACTACTAAGTTTAATTGTGTAACTCTCTTGCTAGCCCGTAACACACTCCTTTATATGGGTTTTTCCCGTAGATATTTGAACAATCCGGAAGACTATTAAACTAGGAATAAAGTTATGTAGGCTAATTTAAATTCATTAATCGATCGTGGTCATACCTACTCCATTTAAAGATAAATACCTATTCACTATACTTACACGTAAAAAAAAACATTTATTAGCTTCAATGTGGGTACATGAGGATGTTTAGAATTTGTAATGTAAAACAGTTATCTAATCTCTACACCTCAATCAAACCAAGGTCTTAAAAAAAAACTGGCACTCCGGTAGTGCCGACAGAAGTGAAAACTTGAACAATTACGAGTGTATTTTGTGAATCGTCTTATAAACAAAACACGCGTGTTAAGGTGTGTTCCTTATTTTATAGGGTTTTTTGCAAATCAGGTATGATGACCAAAGTGACTGGTTTATTCTTCTCGTGAAAGGAATTTATTCAGATTTACAAATAAGCACACAGGATAGACTTCAGTTCGTGGTGTTGGTCGCGGCAGTGGTAAGAGAAGCAAGCCCATGGAGCTCGTCGTCAGTTATATATCCGTGGTTCAGCGCCATCTCGTCGTTGTTGGATGAACTACGTAGTTAGTACGCGAGGCCCTCGTAGTTCTTCCCGATGTGCATAGATGGCGCTGTCCTCAACAACGCGCGTCTTTCGTTTTACGTCTTACGAATCTTACGATCAGGGTCACGTGACCTGACGCGAATTTAGAAGTTTTTACCCATTCCAAAAAAAGTACACAGCGCCGCTAAAGAAGTTTTCACTTCAAAAACAAACAGTCAATAAATCAAATGTAATTTTACACAAATAATCAAATTATACAATAATAGAGACAAGACATCAATCTATAGGGCGCATGTGTTCCGAGTTACCACAAGAAAATGCATGTTCGTAACCGCAACCACACTGCCCTGCTGACTTCGTTAGACAACATCAGCCACAACAATGACCTCGCCAGAAACGCGAGAAAACAAAACACAATCACTTGACAAATCAGGCGCCGAGCACTCGACTCCACTAGAACAAACAGTCAACTAATAATTAACTTTGAACCGTGAGTTCAAAATTGTGAACTTGTTTAATTTGTGGCGCTGAAGAAGTGTCCCCCGCTATAGCTTAGTCACGTAATCGCTCTCTGAACTCAGTTGGAGGGGAACTGTATGAGAATTCTTTAGTTACCTTTCGGTTTGTATTTATGTGTTTCCGCATGATTTGCAAGTTAGGTAAATAATAACGCACATGAACGTTTCGAAATGGTGTCTATCAAGAGCTTTTACGCCGTGCGGCACTTCATACAAACTTTCAAGCCCTTGTTTTTCGAAATGAATGAACCGATTTTAACGAAACTTCATACGCATAAGCAAGATACAAAGGTCTAAAAAGTTACTTAAGAACATTTCCGAGAAATAGTGTTACAGCCAAATAGACTGATTTTTAATTTTCCATAGAAACAGAGATTTCCAGTTATCTTTTTTTAAATAAGATATTTCGAAAATGTTCTTAAGTAACTTTTTAGACCTTTGTATCCTGCTTATGCGTATGAAGTTTCATTAAATTTGGTTCAGTTGTTTCGAAAAACTAGGGCTTGAAAGTTTGTATGAAATGCCGTACGGCGTAAACGCTCTTAACATCTCGCTTCATTGGTATGAAAAAGACTAGAGCGCGTTGTTGTAAATAAATAACAAAACGCTTTCTTCGCTTTTTTCGCATTGAAACATTTGTCATTGTCTAGGCTGTAGATGGGTAGATGGGTAGTTTTTTTTAATAATTTGGCAAAGGTACTCTCAATATAGTGGCGACCGCGTACCGGAAGACGTAGCGTTGGAAGGCCCCCCCACAAGGTGGTCCGACGACCTTGTGAAGGTCACAGGAACCCGTTGGATGCGAGAAGCAGAGAACCGGTCGAAGTGGAAGTGCTTGGGGGAGGCCTATGTCCAGCAGTGGACGTCTTTTGGCTGAAAAATGATAACTCTCAATATAATTGAAGCAATATTAGAAGACTCTTCTTCTTATCGAAAAGGTCTAGCAGAGGATTATTTACAAGACCATGATCAGTAGCTTTGTAATTGAGCGCTAATAGCAATTAAACTACATCGACTGCCAGTTCATTTGCCAAGTGATAATGATACCATTGGCGATCGAGACCGTTTTATTTTAGTTTGAGTTCGAGAAAAGCGAAAATATTGTGCGAATAGTCTCAGTTACCTTTTACAACAACAAGAACTTTAGATAACATAATGGTGTTAGATAGATACAGAATACTTTCTATGTACACAATATGTAAAATACAGATTTAGATATTTTACATAGGGTTTTTTTTATTTTTTTTTTTCAGGATGGGAAATCATCAAATGACTCCTCCCGCTCTGGGTGGAGCGGAAGGGAGTGTCAGACTCTTACTGACTAAAACCCACCGACCGACCGACCACCGACCTCCCATGCGCCAGGACTAGCGTGTCGTCAGCGTAGCAAACCACGCTGACGCCATCAGGGAGGTCGGCCCGCAGCACCCAGTCGTAACCGATGTCCCACAGGAGCGGCCCCAGAACCGATCCCTGTGGGACACCGCACGACATCTCTCGCCGGTTCCACTCCCCATCGCGACCGGGGTAGATGACGGCTCTGTCCGTCAGATACGCCCCGACTACTCGACGGAGGTAGGTCGGCACCCGGTGATACCGGAGTGCCTCCCCAATGCAGCCCCAGGGCAGGGTGTTAAACGCGTTGGCGATGTCGAGTGACACCGCCACGACGACCCCACCCCGGGACACTGCGTCCCCCGTCGTGAGGGCTCTCACGCGCATGATGGCATCCACCGTCGAGCGCCCCTTGCGGAAGCCAAATTGGCTTTCCGCAAGATCCGGCCCCGTCCTCACCAGGTGCCCGACGAGGCGGCCCGCAATTACTCTCTCAAAGAGCTTGCCCACCTCGTCGAGCAGCACAATGGGCCGGTATGCGGACGGAGAGTCCGCAGGGCGCCCTGGCTTCTGAATGAGGACCAGCTTCCCCGTCTTCCAACGGAGTGGAAACTGGCCTCTCTCCATACATGCGCTTAAGAGCGCCTCCAGTCGACGCCCGAGAGCCCTCGAGGCCAGGACCCAGGCTTTACCTGGCAAGCCGTCGGGTCCTGGGGCGGTATTTTTGGCCTTCAGCCTTCCTACCGCCGCTCTCAGATCTACCCCGGTCACTTCGGGGATGTCGTCGTCGTCCATGTGGTCCGCTTCGGGCACCGCAAGTGACGGAGCCATAGGCGGGGGAATGTGCTCCCCCCGTGAAGGGAACAGAGCGCTCACCACCTCTTCCACAAGCTGGGGGCGGAGACTCTGCGTCAGCGGGGGGGCCCAGGTGCGGAGTTTATTCCGCACCATTTTGTAAGGGCGCCCCCATGGATCTCTGTTCAGAGTCTCCACCATCTCCTCGCGGGCCGCATGCTTGGCCCGCTGGACAGCCTCTTGGACGGCGGTCTTTGCCGCTCTGTACCCCTCGTACAGCTCCGCTTCCGTGGCTTCCGCACCCGGAGGGCGGATGCGGAGCCTGCGGTGCCTGGTGTACAGGTGCCGCGCGTCGACGCACGCCTTGCGTAACGCCTCCACCTCCTGCGACCACCAGTACACCTGACGTCGGGCGCGTCCTGGCCGGACTCGGGGCATTGCCACGTCACATATCTCGGACATGGCCTCCCGGAACCACTCCGCCTCATCATCAATATCGGCAGGCCTGTTCGGTGATGTCACCCAGGCCTGCAAAAAATGTGTAAAATACAGATTTAGATATTTTACATAGGGTGACACAATGAATGGTGTAGAATCCTGTTGATTCCGTATTTTTACGCGTGAAATTTCACCCTCCCCCCATTCACCTTCTTAGGGGTGGAATTTCGAAAAACCCTTTCGTAGTCGATATCTACTCTTCACAAAGAACACAGCCTCCAAATTTCATGTCTCTAGGACCAGCGGTTTAGGCTGTGCGTTGATATATCAGTCAATCAGGACTTTGAATTCTCACTTCACTGGTTCACTACCACACCAAACGCTATCGTACATACCCTGCTTCACGTTCCCTGTTTTCCGCCATTCCTCGTGACTGACAGATGACATTAGTGACAGCAGCTTCCCCGCTTGTGTTAATGAGAGTGTTTACATATCTATTAAATAAATACACTACAGGTAGTCTTGTCGCTTCAACAACCTTCGAATGGATTAAAGGAAGGAGATAAAAAAACTGCAGTGTTCTTCAAAGCAAGTGAATTGTAGCTGTAATTTCACATCAAAATATTTAAATCATGAATGAAGACATGGCAATCCTACAAACCTTTAATTACAAAGCCCCTATGGACGTTAAAAACATGGGCGAATCTGTAAAAAGTAGCGATATACACGCAACACAAGTCCCAGGTGGGTGTAACGTTCTGTTAAGTACGAACATTTCTTTAACGAGGCGTCGTCCGTCGGTAGCTACGTGCAACGATTGTCTACCCACCTGTTCGTGATTCTCAAACTTTTGCCGAACGCCCCTCAAGCACTTTTGACGCGTAATGAGCACTTTACGCCCCTTCTACTTTAAAATGTTTGCACTTTTCCAAATTTTTAATTCCGTTTTGAATGTGTTCGTCTGTTTTATTTTTTTCTTTTTTAATGCCAGTCTGCGCCTGCAATGTTTTCTTTGACTGGTTCCAATTTTAAAATCATTTTATTTGAACCTTGAATTTCTTGGCTCGACACTCCCTTAGCTTCTTGAGGTGAAAGATTTCAAATACTAGTATGGTACAGTTTTTTAAATATGAATAAGGTTAACCTATAAAATTCTGACAAAATATTTATATTTAACCGATCACCATACATAGACTCAAATCTATTACACTCAATAATTACCTATATATCTACTAATTCGTCAATAACACAGATAGAGGGATCCGTGGCTAAATAATAACAGCCGAACAGGTCGATCGATCAGGTTAATCTACGCTCGCCGCGGTTGATCTGTGGATGGGTGACCATCTTACATACCGGGACCCCTCCGTGCCTCGGAAAGCACGTAAAGCCGTTGGTCCCGGCTGTCATTCGTGGATCTTTGACAGTCGTTACGGGTAGTCAGAAGCCCGAAAATCTGACAACCAGTCTTACAAAGGGGTATCGTATTACCCAGTAAATTGTGGAGGTTAGATAGGCAGTCGCTTCATGTAAAATACTGGTATTCAGCAGCATCCGGTTAGACTGGAAGCTGACTCCAACATAGTTGGGAAAATGCTAGGCATATGAGCTACGTCAATAACACCTTTATTTACCTATTCTAACATTAATAACACACGAATGAACTTTAAAAACTCTACTCCGTAACTTAAAACGAGTTTTCCTCCATATCAACACACGACTACGTGTGAAAACATTTTCTTAAATCTCCTTCTATTTACACTAAAAGCAAATTCTCACAGAACTTGATTTTTGAAAGTTTCGCAGTTTGATTAACTGAATTGGATGCGAAGGATGCATCTCGCTTGCCAAGTCATAACTTTATCCCCACCGAATGACCTAAATAAAGTTAAGAGAGATAAGGGTGAATATCCCAGCAGCAAATTTTACGCGTCCACGTTGAGAATCGAGGTGTTAAATGATAGGATGTTTCTTATTTTTTTTTATAGTAAGCTACGTAACTTGTTTCAATTAGGGCCACATTTTTTTTATTTTTTTTTATAGTAAGCTACGTAACTTGTTTCAATTAGGGCCACATTTTTTTTTATAACTGTGTATTTAAATAAATAGGGAAAAAATAAATCGCCTTAAAATTCAAGTTAGGTGGCTTGTCCCAGCTCCATTTTTTGATATAATTGCATTCACCAAAGCAACAATTTGCTGTACAATAAAAAATAAATAAATTCGTTAGTATATGCTTAAGACACATTATCTAAAAACAATTAAACCATATTAGAAAATCTAATTTAAAAGCACAGGGTAGTCGATCAAAGTTTGTCCAAGTAAAAATCAAAATTTTGGTGGCACTTTTTCAAAATACTATAAAATGAAGCTTCGTGTTCGTGCGTGTGCGATCAATCACATTTTATTATTTCACATCTCTCAGTTGTGCACTTGCGCGTAACAGGTGTGTGATTAGTGCTATGATTTTCCGCCAAAAACGTAAGTATCATCTTGGGTGGCACGGGGGACAAAAATTGTTCAATTTTTGGTGGATCGATTTGCTGTTAATTTTAAAGTGTTTTAATAGTAAGCTACACATTATAGATAGTGATTTGGGTTACGCATAAATCAGTGATATTAATTTAATTGTAACTAAAAACCCCTATTTTTAGAGATTTTTTTTATATCTGGTTTCAATTTTGGTGGCTCAATTTTGGTGGTTTTGGTGGCGTTTTCACGCCACCCGTCCTTATTTTTCACGTAAACTGAAGAAAAAATTTCGCGACCGAAATTGAAAAAATATTCAGTTTGTTGATATTGACCCTTAACATTGTGTAAGACATCTGAAATCATTAAATGTTCAATACAAATATTGTTTGTTATTTTTGTATTAAGATACAAATTTCGCCACCAAAATTGAAAAAATATTCAGTTTGTTGATATTGACCCATAAGTTTATTTTAGTAAAATTATGTTTACAAACTATTTCTGAACCACATACCATACAATTGCTCCGATCACCCAGTGCAACAATTTGCCTAAGTTACAGTGCAGCAAATTCAGCGCGTCAAACTAGCCAATACGGCCACAGTGTACAACGCTGCAGTAATCCAATTTGCAGTAAGTTTCAGTAAAGTTGGCCCAACTTGGTAGACTTAGTGATTTAAATTTATAACTTTGTCCATCCTAGCACACTTGCAATTTTAACGATCAGCCGACTAAGTTTAAATCAGATTTTGCTTTTAAGATGTAAGTGATAGTGTGTAGTTTGCCTTAGTGACGTCTTTTGAAAGTGGGAGTCTAGAATAGGGCTGTCTTTTAATGTTATAGACTCGGTCGGGTTGGAACTGTTACAGTAATGTTAGGTAATCTAGGTTGTGTAATGTTATTCGTGAAGTTTCGGCAAGATTATTGTACTTACCTAATGTTGTGCCGTTATGTAAACTATAGATAAAGACTTTGCTACGTAAAACGGTCTGAAAATGGTTGTATATTTGGTGTTGGTAGTTTTGACAGTAAATTTGTGAATTCATTATTTGCTTAATAAATCTGTCCTTCTAGCAATCAAAGTTAAAACCATTAATATTAGGCAAAGAGTCTCCACAACAAAATTAATCCTTTTCAAAATGTATGCCACTTAACAGTCATAAAAATAAAAAGCTTCTTCGTAGAATTAAAGAATGCTCACACTTAAACCATAAAACACGCTATTACATCAGAAACTCCAAATAAAAATTACAAAGTTTATTGGCCGTAAAAACTGTGGGAATTAACGAACGGCGAAAGGCCGTCTTTAAAAGAACATCTCCATGTTCAAGTGTCCCCATATAATTTAGCGAGCCGACGCTTTTTATTCGAACTCAGTTTATGAGGCCGTTTGTGGCCAAAACTCCCTTTAAATTTACTAGCCGGGTGCCGACTACCCGACATTCGACGACGTATATCTCTTTGATTCACAACAATTACTCCTAAGACTATTTAAAGTCAGCATTCTTGGGAAAATGTTAATTAAGTTCGCGAGTTCAATGGGAAAATCCGGGTAAAATTTTTTGGTTTGTATTTTATTGTTGCCGAAAGGAGGGTCCAATCCTTGCGTAATTCCAATTCCGAAATCAGCATGCCATTCCAATAAAAATATTTTTGTTTCAAATGAACTGTTTTTACTTCGAGAATTGTCGTGAAACTTTCTTCGACGCGGGTTATAAACAGTTTTTTATAAACTGACACAAAAAGTACACTGTACACCATGAAAAAGGAACAAATTCATCACGAAAGAATTAAAACATGTTAGTACCTTGTCTACTGAAAGCTACATACAAATCCAAAGATATATAGAAGTAGTATACCACACATACATAAGTCCCCACTTATCTCCAAAAAAGGCAAAACAGACTACAAATTCAAGCCGCCACATGAAACCGTGGAACATTTCTCTCCCAAAAATATTACCATCGAGTGTAATAAGAAAACACCAATTCTGCAAGTACAATCGCGAACATAAAACCATTGTGAACATTGTGCTTAGAACATTGTGCAGATGGGGTAACCGATGTTTGGTTTAAATCTGGGCCCCTCTTCTGATAATTTTCACCTGCAGCCGAACAGCGGGCGTCCTGGGGCGTCGCGGCGCCCTTTGCCAATTTATGTGCGAGATATTATCATTCCTGTAAGAACGGCGAACTGTTTAAAGTAAAGAGCTAAGTTTAATGGAAGGTGCTATCTTTGAGTTTTTTCGTGTGGAAAGTTAAGTTAGTTATCATTTTCAGAATAAAAGTTAACTAAAACATAGAGTTAAATAAGGGTACCTTTTTTTTTCAGGATGGGAAATCATTAAATGACCCCTCCCGCTCTGGGTGGAACGGAAGGGAGTGTCAGACTCTTACTGGCTAAAACCCACCCGTGTTCCTTCCTTAGCCCTTGCGAGATCTAAAAAAAATACCTGTTATCTTAACCATCACCCTCTTCTTTACTTTAGACATATTTGTTTTTGTTAGACTATACTGTCTCTCTGCTGGACAAAGACGTCCCCTCAAATCCTCCCTCAAACCAGCCCTCGCGGTACGCGTCCACGTCATCTCGCCATCTCTTTCTGGGCCGGCCTTGGCGGGCGCCGTCCATCCTCAGGCACCCATTATGTGGAGACTTCTGCGCAGCGGTCATCGTGCATGCGGTTAATGTGACCTGCTCAACCCCATTTCAGCCTACCAGCCTTTAAATCAATCGCATCATTAGCACACGCAGTATTCAAATCTTGGCAGCTAGACTCTCAATTTTGTCGAGAGGTTCACAATTTCATAACCTCTTTTCATTTCAACAAAGTGTATTCATACCACATCCAGCCACCTACACCCTCACAAGAGGGTGAAGAGTGTCGCTTACAATATTACGATGTTAACCACAGCGGCCGATTTACATAATTCATTCAGCCGTGATCCGCGACCCCGAAGACGCCAGCCATAGGTAGATAGGTAGGGAAAGATGGAAGGATGTTAATTGCCTTTGTAAGCTTATGGGTGTTATGAATATGGATATATACATTGAAATTATCGAAGAGGTTTTGGCTATGGGGTAATTAAAGAAGACACCATACACAGTAGCCCATGATGGTCATACTTTGGTGTATGGGTGATTGATAGCTAAGATAGAATGCTTTTGCAATGAAAGGAACTATAGCGTACCTATATCGTTGATCCTGTAAATTGTACTGTATTTAGTACTGTGTACTGTAAATAGGAGTATAACTATACAAGTACTTAACTAGAAACTACCTTTTGGAAGGGGGGACTATAGGCCGACCGCTTAACTGAGACGTTGCCTGAGGTAGCAGCGCAGTGCGGGAGGTGGGGTGTGGTGCGAGAGTTCAGTGATTCATCAACTTGTGACAACTATCACCCCTCCCGCACCGCGCAGCTACCTCAGGCAACGTCTCAGTTAAGCGGTCGGTCAATTCAATTTTTTGTTGACGTTCAAAAGTGCCTTTATATGCCTATTTTAAATAAATGATTTGATTTTGTCTTTGAAAAGTCTGCTCAAGCCTTCGGGGAAGACAGGCGTGATGTTATGTGTACCTAACATTTATCTTGATTTACGAGAATTCACATGACATCAATTTATTGCTTATTTGGCTTTTTAACTTGATTTTCACATAGAAGGACAATGGAAACGTCCAATAAGAAGCTTTGACTTAGATACTCTACCTATGTAACAAACAACACTTATTTTCTCACTTAAAAGGACATCGTATGTAGATAGAATGTAACTTAATTTACCTAAAAACTCGTACCAAACTAACCTCTCAAAACAGACTTCCCACAGCTTCTTATACACCTTAACACTTCGCAAACAAGCCTAACTATCTTCACTCAAAACTCACTTAGAGACTGCTTGACACATACGAGCATACATTATTCATGCTTCGCACAGGTTTTAATCTTCAGCGGCTTCCCATGGTGCTGTCATACGGCGTATAAAAATGGAACGAAGTATAACAAGCAAGTGTATACCGGTGGGAATGTGGGTAAGTATGGGGTTTTTGTGTGGGATGATTTGTCTTTTTTGGTTATGGTTAAGACAGTGATTAATTAGTGTATGTTTGTTTGTGTTACATTATAAAAATTCAAGATGGGAACAGTTTTTGGTCTAGGTTTTAATGAAATTTTTCAACCACACTTTTTGAACTACAATCGTTTTGAAATTTTTCAACCCCACTTTTTCAACCACAATCGTTTTGGTCTAGGTTTTAATAAATTTTTTCAACCACACTTTTTCAACCACAATCGTTTTTAAGGATATTACTAATCCATTGATTTATATGTTCGAAAAATGTGTCTGCTCAACAAGGTAAATCATCATCTGCCTAGCCTTTTCCCAACTATGTAGTTATTGGGTAATACGAAACCCCTTGGTAAGACTGGTTGTCAGACTTTCGGGCTTCTGACGACCCACGAATGACAGCCGGAACCAACGGCCTAACGTGCTTTCCGAGGCACGGAGGGGTCTTGGTATGTAAAGATGGTCATCCATCCACGGAACAACCGCGGCAAGCGTAGCTTAACCTGATCGAACGACCCGTGCGACTGTTATTACTTAGCCACATAAGCCACCTGCTCAACAAGGTAAATAACGCAATGAATGTTATTAAACTGTCAAAATAAAAGCCATTGCTACTGTTAGTACAGTGCGTGCCACGTAAGAAGAGACTTGACACACCACGTGGTCTGACATGCGCAGTACACGATTTTAGGTATCTTTAGCGGTATGAGGTCTGAGTGCGGGACGGGACCGGACGTCATAGGGGCGGCGGAAAGAGCGGGGGAGACGGGGTCAAGTCTCTTCTTACGTGGCACGCACTGTACCCCGCAGGCTGAAACTTAGTGTTAATTTTCAACAACCGATCTCTTCTTAACCTGTGCGATATACGTACCAACATTAGCCAAAGTAGGCATTTGTTTCCGCGCCTTTCACACCGCATACTTCAAAGAAACAGACATAATCCGAAACCAAAACATCGTAATACATAATTTACGGTGGTACACAATAATATTTGCGCAGGTGACACCGCTGATATTTTTCAAAAACATAAAACGGTTTTATGTTAGTCTGGGGATATTTCATCGCGGATTTACGAGCCAACATCGGTGCAAGCTGTCGATCGCTGCGTTGTGTCGATAAAGTGTCATTTTGACGACAAATTCCTCAGTGTTGTGCTGACGAGTCCCGTGTTTTCCGGGATGTTTCCATGTTGTTTTGGTGTTGGAGGTTCGTTAAATTAAAGCGTTTGTTTGCGTAGTAAAGTGATAGCTTGTATGTAAAGGATTTATCGGTTTACGACTTTCTAAAATGATTATAATCAAAATGGAGTTGAATAGTTTTAACTAAAATAACATATCAAAAGCATAACGTAGTTATTCTTTAAAATAAAAATGTGCATTTTAAGACTAAAGATGAAAAAAACGATGACATTCTAACTTTCCGATAATTATTCATAGTTTCTAGTCATCCGCATTTCCTTTAACAACGTGAAATAGCTAATCACTATCGGCACGAGATGTTCTCGTACCGTGTGAAACTACTAAAGGCAATTATTGGATTTTAAACTCAATAATTGCACCGCACTAGTGCGTAACTCGTAAGTAATGACAGTTTGCATTCACTTCCGCGTTCATCATGGATTTAACTAACAAGACGCGAATCGCTGCGCTTGTATGAGAAATTATGAGGAAGGTATAAACATGTGTATAATGTATGGGTATAAACATACTACAGTTTTGAGCCTAGAATAGGTCATTCGATGATTGGGCACCAATTTTAAATAATTTTAGATAATTTTAGTTTTAGATTTAGATTTTGCTGTGTAATGACTATTGAACATATTTCTAAACTAAGATAAGCTTGGCTGTTATTTATTATGTAAGCTTATCCAATACTGAAATTATTCGTTGTCCTTTCAAGATTAGAGATATTTTAGCCACCCTAGGCTTAGATAAATAAAAAACAGAAATAACCCTGGAGCTCAGCTACTATACTTGCTGAGTGGTCAATCTATTTACCACGACATGAGCTATCACCACATAACTCGCGCCAACATAAAAAAAAGAAGAACAATCCTATAATTTTATATTCCCGGGATCACGTGCCAATTTAGTCGAAGGCCCATCACTAGTGATATTTGCGGCATATTTTACGGTGGCGGCGTCGCGCCGCGCTGATTGATTGGACGCCTCGTAAACGTGCCTGTCCATGATTTATCTGCGGCTGCCCACGACCTCGTTACACGTTATGATTTGGCAAAAAATTTGAGGTGTTCAATCCGATAGAATCGTGTCAGAGTACCTTGATGTTGTAGCAAGCATTTGCCGCGATGTAGTATTAGTGATACAAGCAAAACTTTAAAGTGGCTGACATGACATGCCCTGCGATAAATGGCTGGTTCTAAGTAATAACTGAGAATCCCCACACAAGTTATACGACGATATCGTCTGTAACTCTAAAGCACTAACACCAACGCTGAAATACTCCTTAAGATATTCAGTAAACGCTTAATTTTACTTAAGTAGATGTTTGACATTTCGATTTGTCCAACTTGACAGTCTTCCAGATTCTTCGTTTCTACGACATAGGTACTTTTAATTTACACGCGGCTTGTAAGACTAACATCCCCATTTTTAAAAAGTCATCCCCGAAAAGGAAAGTTATGGCGCGAATTTCTCAGCTTAACACATCGGAGGCGCGGAAATGCTCAACGCCTCATTATCCAAGTTTAATTTTATGCATGGACGCCCGCGCATCTGCATCGTCACGATCGACGCCCCCGCCTCCGCGCACATTCGAAATTTAAATTCTCCACGAATATTGTCGAAAATATACGACCGGTGTTGCTAGTTAGAGGTGTCTAAGATTTACGTATTCCCCATAGGACACGACCAATTGGAACCGTGCACCTACCTTTTGACGATGCATAAGTGCCCATGTATGTTTATCTGACATAGAATATTTTGATATTACGCAGTTATGCTGTTCAAAATGTAATACCAATTTTTTACGCTTTTTACGATTTGCTTAAAGTACATTATAATTATAAAGCTATTATGGAATTCAAATAGACATGACATGGATGGGCAGAACACCTGGCAAGGCGCCATGATGACAGGTGGAGTAAGGCTGTGACAGAGTGGCGTCCATGGACTGGAAGACCAGATGTCGGTCGTCCGGCGGTGACATGGGCAGACGACATTATTGCCATCGCGGGCAAAACCTGGATGATGCTGGCACAGGAGCCCACGCTCCTGTGCCAGTGGATTGGCACAAAAAGCAGTGTGTGAAGTCAGATAATAAAACATCATAATTATGCTTAAATTAAAATAAATATGGTATGGAACCTTTTACGGAATATTCAAGGCAGTGCTCACCCTTTAGTTTTCACATAGGTCGCGTCCTCAGAGAGAAATGTCTTCTTATAGTGTTTGAGAACAACAGTTGTTAAGTTGCAAGCTCATTTGCAACTTAACACTATTAGGAAGGTAAGCCTGCTATAAACACTACAATGTTGCAAAACTTGTACAAGGGTTACAAAGTTACATTAAAAAGAACAGCCACATTAAATAACTAATTTCTAAAACAGATAATATGTCTAAGTTTTGTTTGTTTCCGCCTTTAAATTCGCTGAAATATTAATGAAAATCATCTGTCTTAAATATTGATTTATATTTCTCCAAAACTATGTTGCACAATGGGCCTTATTAGAAGACTGGAAGTCACCCAAAGAGCAATGGAGAGGGCTATGTTTCGAGTTTCCCTGCGTGATCGAATCAGAAATGAAGAGATCCGCAGAAGAACCAAGGTAACCGATATAGTCCGAAGAATTGCCAAACTTAAGTGGCAGTGGGCAGGGCACATTGCTCGCAGAACAGATGGCCGATGGGGCCGAATGGTTCTGGAGTGGAGACCACGTACCGGAAGACGCAGTCTTGGAAGACCTCCCACAAGGTGGACCGACGACCTTGTGAAGGCCACAAGAACTCGTTGGATGCGAGAAACATAATACCTGTCGAAGTGGAGATGCTTGGGGAGGCCTATGTCCAGCAGTGGACGTCTTTCAGCTGAAATAATTATGATGAAAACTATGTTTTCTTATTATTTTAATAAAAATTAAATAACCCAATATGGATCAACTTAAAACTAAACTATTTAAACTACCAGCCTACCAATTTTCGGTGGCAATTTCTTACGATTTACTGGCAACACCGCATAGGGTGAACCGAAGTCACATCGCTTGAGGCCAAACCGCAAATATATGGAACAGGGGAAAACTTTATTTCCCCTATCTCAGGGAATCTTGGGATGCAATATTGTGGAAGATATGAAGTTATATTATTGTCAAGTAGCATATATTATCTAAGTTTCACATAAATTACCTGAAATGGCGTTGGTACGTACTCGGAACTTTTGGGGTCGTTAGAATATCTTGAGATTGTTATTGCTTCTACATATTATATATAGTAATCAGATATGTTTACTAGAACCTTACTGAGAGTAATGGTGGCCCAGTGGTAACGGTCGCGACTTACGAGTTATGGGTCTTAGGTTCGAACCAAGACAGGCGCTTTACTTTGTGTAAATTATTTCATAACTACTGCTCTCAAAACGGAGAAGTAAAACATCGTGGGGAAACCGGCATGTCCTAGAACTAAAAATTCGAAGACATGTGTTAAAAACTGCGTAAAGAAAAAAATTATTAAGCTCGTGAGCCTTAGTACTGACGCTCATAATAACAATATTAGGTACTAAAGCAGTTTCAGCTGAACTTTATAAAAGAAAAAAAAAACACATTGCAAAGTCAGATGCGTAATTTAGTCCTTTTCTCACACCATCACGCAACAACAGCATCAAAAACAAAAAAAAAGAAAAATCGTAATTACAAACGTATACAAACAAAGAATTTGCATAAATTATCCCGGCTTAATTGAAATCCTTATCATAAGCAAATGAGTTTCCCGTTTACACCGGCTGTAAGACAAAATAGGCGGCCAAGTGAGTCGGCCTCGCTTATGGAGGGTACCGTACCAACGTACAATACAAAACGCCAAAAAAAAACACGTTTATTGTATGAGGACCCCTCAATTTTAACTTTAATTTATACTGGCTAACCCGACGAACTTCATCCGCTTCAGAATCAAATAAGTCGTTCCATACAAATGTATGAGAAAATTAATTATCCTCGTTATTATTTTTTTCGTGAATTTTTCCTATGTTTTAATAGTAACAGTTATTCTGCTATTCGGGCCCCACAAATCCAATAAATCAAAGATCATAAACATTGGTCCAGCCATTCTGAAGTTGTAAATGGTGTAACTAACCCAACTTTGTTTTATTTATATAGAATTATTGATTAATTATTATAACGGCCATAGCTCACCATTCATACTCTATGAAAATTTCAAGTGTCTACCTACTACGATTCAAAAGTGTGACAGCCTTGTGATAGACTGACGGACGGATAAGGCCCCCTTGGTACCCTTTACGTACGGAACTCTAAAAAAAAATTATATCTCATCCTGCCAACGCCTATTTGCAGACAAGATTTGTTTTTGTCTCAGTCTGTGGCAGTTTCTCATTTCATCCCGTTGAATAATATCTCATCTACATGTTATTATTGTGAGGGATTTGGTCTGCTCTTTAAGAGATCATGAATATCTCTTTAGTTTTCCTTATGCATGATTTGATGTTACTGTTTTGATGGTGCAGTATGTTTTCGATTAAGTTAAAGGGGTAGAGATTATCATAATGATTGAATAAAAGCGAGCTCTTATGTACATGCGAATGGGCCTTTTCTGAGCAAAATAATTTATGTACTTTGTGGACGCTTAGACCTAAGCATCCACAGAGTATGTCATCTGTATTTATTATTTAATCAGAGCTTCAAGTTATTTACATTAATTACCATCTCACTCTTTTTAAGCATTATTTCAAGAATGTAACCTTTTGTTCATCAGAAAATATAATATTATCCAAATCCTGCCATGCAAATTTACAATGGTATTGCCTGTCATTTTGAAAATTAAAACATATTCATTACGTTGTATATAAGTTGTTGAACAGACGATTTTTTTCAAACATATGAAGCAATAGATTAAGAATTTCCTTCAAAATCCTTCGGTTTGTGATAGAAAGTGTGTTGTAAATGTAATGAAAGTGTGTGTGAAAGTACGCAATTGGAGCGCAGAATTCCGATTGTAAGTACATATGAATTGCAAACATTGCTCTTTAAACTGCGTCAATAGAGAACCTTAACAAGTCACACAACACAATAATATCATAAAGCTAAGTGCAGACGCAGCGACGCGCGACGTGCACCCGCGCGATATCTCTCGCACAGGGACGCGCGTCACTCAGGATTTTAGGATTTACCCGTCAACGATGCCACCCGCCCGATCTGATGCGATTAGCTCGATCAAATGCTACACGTCTAAATATACAAGTGTAAACAATATTCCTTTACTTTAAGTTTCTTTAGAATGTCAGACATGAAAATGTCACATTTTAATCGTTGTGCTAAACCTATTCTATCCATTTTCGCTAATACCTACAACATGCGTCGTAATAATCAAGCACTAATCCAAAATTAACAACAAATTATGCCTAATTTAGATATAAGACGAAACGGTGAAACAGTCACAAATAACAATTAATATTTAATAACGACAATTTACATAACAGTCCCTTCGACATCAATATTAATTTGCATCAGTGTGTAAGGATGGGCGCACACTCGCGACAACGCGGTATCGCACGCGCGGTCCGTCAGGCAGTCAGCTTAGAGGGATTTAGCCGGTCTGCTGCAGGCTCGAATCAAACGCTCCATTGACTCCAAATCCTTACTCTAATTGAAATTTAAAAGCGTTTTTGACAGTTCTCGGTGTTGCCATTTGCAAATAATAAAGGGGATCTAGCGATTGCGCATGTGGATTTAGAAGCGCGAACTTTTAAAAAAGAAATGCCACATTTTAATTTTGTTTGATTTTCCTCTGCTACGGTAGATTTATTTAGCAGTCTGGCAATATTTGTAAAGAAAATGTTCAACCAATCATTTTAGTTATGTTCAAGTTGCTTCGAGCTAAAGCCATTAGACTTTTCAACATAAAATTCGGAAACATATTTTACTTTTTGGGTTACAACGTGGTAAATTTTAAGAAGTACTGAATAAAAAAATTTCTCTATATTAAGCCACTCATGTTTCTCCGGGTACTTGTTCTTTATAAATAAAACCATATTAAAAGAACATTGCACTATGGCTTTTCGACCTCGTCTTGAGCAAACAGAATTTCAAATCAAAGTTACGCAATCTGTTCATTGTGGTATTAATAACATTAGGTTTGTAGGGTATGGTATATCTATTCCAAATGAAATCTCTGATTTTAAAATAATACAATGTTTTAAGCGGTGTCTTTAAGATATCAGTAAAATTATATTTTATGTTTTTTTTTTCAAGTTTGGCGATTGTGGCACCCCTATTTTTCTTCTCTTTTTTTCAAGCTGCAAATAAACCAAGCATCTATATTGCTATCTAGATTACTTTATGGTGTATGTGTACCTATACAATAGAATACTCTATACTTTTTATTATGTACACCATACTCGTATTAATTACAGATACAAATGAAGAAATGTTACAGGTGACATAATGGGTAGTCGAAGATCTTAAGATCTTTGATTGGATTGATTAAAGGAAGGAGAGACAATACTGTAGATAGATAGTCTCTGGTGTAGGTACCATTACCATATTATACCAATAAACAATATAGATAGATAACTAAGTAATTACGCAAATTCCTAACTTAATCTTAGATACTAATTAGCTATTGAAGCCTACTTAGCTGTAAACTACAATCAGAGAGCTAATTCACAGCAAGTTGCTGTTAATAATTCAGGCAATGGACCAGGCCGCGAATTAGTGGGACAATTCACAAGAATTAGTGGCCAGGGCTGCGTAATAAGGGATTAGTTTATCAAAGAGCAGGGACGGACAGCCTTTGGTAGTCTGAAATATAAAAGTGAAGAGAAAAAATACAAACCTACGACGGTTTGGTTTATGTCGCATAGTAAAATGGGCCTCTAGGACCTGACCTTACATGGCAGGAAAAATTAGTTAGGTATCACAAAAAGCAGCAGAAAAATACATAGCATAATGGTAAGCATATAAGTCTCCAGGACTGTTGATCATCTTGATTTAATAACCTTTCGTCTTTAATGGCACTCACGTGTAGAAATAGGGACGTCAGTCTTTTATAGGAACCAAGTCACTTTTGCACTTTTAGTTCATACAGAATTTATCGAGTTATCTCAGTCTTATCAAGATCAAAATCAAAATCAAAAGCCATTTATCCAATCAGCACTTTTCGAACGTTAAAATTACATAAAACAGCCCCGCAAAAAACCCACTTCCTAGTGCTTTCAAGTAACATTAAAACAGGATCTTTGACTGACGATTCCTCATTAAGACGAGCCTATTTTGTGCAATCAGCCTCTCTATTGACGTTATTGACTTGCATATCTCTTGAACACGGTATAATTATGTTATTCTAGTACTCTACTGCTCATCTCGACTCCAGTTTTTCCAATCTATGAATCAGACGGCACGGTGAGCGCAGTGGTTAAGCGATTGACTGCTGCGCTGCGTGTCGCGGGTTCAATTCCTGCACGGAACAAATATTTGTATGACCTACAAGTAGTTGTTCCGGGTCTGGCTGTTTGTGTATGTGAGTTTAAATGTTTTAAAAGCACCCACAATACAGGAGACACTCCTATAGTGGGGCAACGTTTTTTTTTTTTAATAAAAAAAATCATAATCATCAAAATCCATATTTCAAAGAGGCAAAAGTATTAATATTCCACGTCTGCCTGTAGCCAATAGCTAGCAACCCTGTCACATACGCACTCAACTAATTACGTAATGGAATCCCTGGCTCATTAATTAAGGACACCTCGCACGTATCCGTTGTTACAATGAGTTGCGTAGTGTTAAGAGTAAGCGATCGACTGTCGGCTGTTCATATGTGTAATTTTTGGAACTTAAGAAATGTGAACCTGGTGGGCGATGATGCTGAAAAGAACAATTCAAGTATTTAAAAAAAAAAAGACGCCAAGTTTGAAAAAAATAGGTGGTATATTTAAATAAGTGTTTCCAATTGATGTTAAACTAAACAAACAAAAACAAATATCAATGTAATATACAACTAAGTTGGTTACAGAAGATCTAGTACCCACTATTGAAACAGTTATAAAAACAAATTAAGTTGTAGCGTAAAATGAACTTTATTGTGTAGGAATTAAAGTTATTTTTCGAAAAATCTCATATTTGTTTACATGTTTAGAAACTAAATCGTGAGCGCAGATAAGGTAGTCATATTTCTATATTTGGTATGCCATTTTCTCGTCCATGTCTTTGAATTCTTATTGCACAGAATATCCTAGCGTACCATCGGGCATCAAAAATGCCATAAAGAAATTCATTGTAATCCGTTTAGAAATATTGTTTTCCATTTAGAGGTAGATACGATTATCATCCCTTCATTGCCCCTGATAGAGATCACATAAATTTCTAAACCCACATAAAATCACTATAATTATAGGTACTTTGCAAATTACTACAATACGATACGAGATACTTGAATGACCTCTGTGACCCCTGAATTCGTTTTGGCCTTTCTTCTCAGAGTAGTCAGATAGGAAACGCCGACCTCGTCTAGTTTAAAAAATGATTGTCGTGTAAAAACGTTTATACAAACCTACTAACAAAAACAAAATAATTTATCATTTACCTCGTCCCACAGCTTCACCTTAAAATATATCACCGAAATTACCATACAAGTTAAAATAAACAAGAAACAAGGATCGTTTACGCCATCCTCCAAATCAGCGAATCCGTGATGTTAGACATCACAGGTGTAATTAATTCCTAACTAATTACAACTCATGATACGCGAGACGAACTCCGAGTTACGCAACTAATCGTAAGTATAACTATCCGTAACTAGTTTGCGTAGTAGGGAGATATGGTGGAGGAAGAAATGGAGTATCACTCACGAATAACACGATCAGCCTATAATGTTTCCACGGCTGGGACACCAGCCACTGAGAGGGTGTGGGCCGTAACCCACCACGTGGATCCAGTGAGGGTTGGTAGATATCACATGCCAGTTTCCTCACGATGTTTTCCTTCATCGTTTTGAGAGCAGTGTTGATGAAATAACTCACATAAAGTAAAGTGCTTGTATGGGTTCGAACCTACGACCTACAATTCGTAAGTTCTGGTCGTTACCACTGGGCCACCATAGCTCTCACTCATGAATCTGTCTCAAAAATTTGTATTGAATTAGAAATATCTATAAATTAACGAATAGAGTAGCGTTTTACTGTTCGTAAGGGCAGCACTGACTCTACTATCGCTACGGTTTCTAAACTCTTAACTCCTCTGAGTTAGAGTTCCGGTTCAAAAATGTAATGTTAATTTTATTGTTTGTTGTTCATTTTACTCTATAAATGAACGGAAAACGGTGGTGAACCAGCTACCCATAGATGATGACGCACAAACTACAAACTACTAAACAATTTTAACAACATACCAGACATCGCGATGTCCGCATAAGTACTCCATTTCTTCCTACTCCATGTCACACACACACTATAAAACGCAAGCGGTGTTCTTCAAGTCGGGATTAGTTAAAGTTCTATATTGACATTAAAATGAAGTTTTCTTATTGAATTATATGTGAGAATATTAGATACTACATGTTATTCGAGCAGTGATCGCGCTGCACATTATGATGACAGAGTTTAAAAACATATTTTGTAGTATTTACGTATATAAATAAGGTATCTTTTCAAACATGAGAAATATCTAAGAGAAACCTCCAAAGTGGTAAAGAAACGATTTTTTTTAAGCTATTGTTTTTTTTTTATTCCGTAATTATAACAATTTGAAAATTGCTTTTATTTAACATTTTGCACAAAACCTTTATTCTGCTTCAATGACAATAAATACTACGTAGGAACTGGCGAAATGGATGTGCAAAAATAAAAAGGAGTCATTATATATTGTGTGTCAAGTATTTTTTTTTTTAATAATATACTTACAATTTTTTTTTCGTTTCTCTCGCTTCTTCACCACCTATTATAGGTGTATATCTTAAAATATTTTGTGTATAAATAGATAGACCTTATAATATAGTATATATATTCACGAATGGTATGTCCTTATCCACGAATGGACAAACTTATTTCATCTACAATTATCAGATTGTTTTTCGCAAAATTCGGATCTATCATCGTTTATTTTCAGGTGCTACCGGTTCGCACTCCGTAAATTACTTAGATAGAACATTCTAAACAGATGTATCACATACACCATAGACACATCCTGCACTACCATTTAGTGTTGACGACTATCCCACGTTGCTCGTCATCCATTGCGCGCTCACTCGGCTTTGACTCAAAGCCGTTGTCTGGCCTCGGTTCGTTAGGCCGAGATTTACTGGATGCTCACGCCCATGCGAGTCGCGGTTAGTTTGTGAAAAGTTAACATCTAACAGAATGGACTTTTGATGGAATATTCGGATATTGCAAAAAGAGGAGCTTAGACAAAGGGTATCAGATTTGGTTGGAATCCATTTTTTTTTCGTCCATTATTGTTTTTATTTATTTTGTGACTGCAGAATTCCACAAAGGATTTTGCTTCCGTGATTAAAAATGTTGATGTCTCTTTTTTTGGCTGAAAGTTGGATTCTCTAATCTGGTTCTATGATCTGGATTCTCTAATCTGGTTCTATGATCTGGATTCTCTAATCTGGTTCTATGATCTCATTGAGTATTTACCAAAAACCTTGAAATGAGTCAACTTGCTGTTTATGTATGTTTAATACATCAAGTTGGCTAAAAAAATAATGTCTCATCCATTTCATACTGATATCAGTTCACTTGAAGCTAAAAGAAACTATTTCAAAATTAGTTGTTTCTACCACTTTGCTGACTGGCTTACATTTCTACCACAACATTAATAGAAAAAACTCAAAAAAATTGTGACGATACGAGGCAAGATCTCCAAAAATCTACAAAAGTTAAACTTACCCGTATCTAACTGTAATCTTCTTTTCAGGTGAAAGTAATGCTCCGAGTGGGCGCATCAGGCGAGGGCCCCTTCACCAGCGGCACCCAGACCTTCTCGATGGACAAGCGCAAGAAGCAGGTCAGCCTGTGCGAGGCGGCGCCAGCAGCCACCGCTCCGGAAGATAGGAAGGTTGGCGTGGCTGCACCAAAGATGTTCGCCTTCGACGCTATCTTCTCACAGGATGATGCACAGGTAATTTGCTGAAAAGCTCTTTTAGTTTTATGTTATCCTGGTATTGGAACCCATACTCTTTACATATTGTGTCGCGCCCAAGCTGTTCCCATTTAATGCTATATTCTCGCAAGATGAGTCACAGGTGAGTTGTTAAGTTGAAGCTCTTGTAGTTTCATAGTACCCTATTACAGAGAGATGACTTTACATTATTGTGTCGCGTCCTAAATGTGCCTTTGATGCTTTCTCCTCACCAGATGAAGCACAGGTGAGTTAAGATGAAGCTTTTGTAGTTTTATGGCACCCTAGTCTGGGATCACGAATTATGTGGCTTTATACATTGTGTCGAATTTAATCAATTCATTCGTCGTTGAGATCCTCAAGCAGAATGCATCAATATCATTAGTGCACTCGCCGCAATGGTTTAACTGTAAGCTTATTAAGCATTTAGTGCTTGTTGACTGGTACAGCAGTTCTACGTTAGCGTTAAGTACCTACGTTACAAAAGTCAATAAAGAGATCGTCAAAGTTAAGCACTCTTCTTACTCAATCTCACCACACTATAATGATTGTAGGTACCAGGAAGAATGGTAGTTACGTAACAAAAAAAAGGTTATTCGAAAATGGGAACTTCGAATTACCTTTGTATTTGATTACAACTCATATTGATCCTGGCGGTCCTGATTGGTCCTGGCGTGATGATAAGTAGCCCAATTATTAAGGTAGACCCTTAATAATTGGACTATCAAATGCAAATATCAAGTACACTATGTAAACAAGGATATTACAAATCAGAGGATTACATCCAAGATAAGAATGTTTGGAAACATGGAGGTCCTGCTCCATAGGGCAATCTAGTGTCTAGACAAAATCAAACTGGTTCCTAATTTAATTTATATTTTTTAAATTTTTATGTCATTGATTTTTACAATTTGTGACTACATTAACTCACACACTTGTTAAAATTCTAGAAAAACCATATACTTTTCCAATATTTGTAAATAATTTGTAAATATGTGAGCACCATGTATCTATCACATTATTGATTTACCTGTAATTGCTTCATTTTTTATTCTTTTATTTTTTGGGTTAGATTTCTTTTATTCTAGGTGCATATAATTATCATTATATCTTCACATATAATTATAGTATGTATACAAAACCTTGTAAAACATTTTAAAAGAGTAACGGTGGAGTTTCTTGCCCATTCTTCTCCATACGAGAACTACCTTTTGGAAGGGGCGACTAGAATCAATTCAATTTTACTGTAAGTTTTGACGTTCAAAAGTGCCTTTAATGTTCCTATTTGAAATAAATGATTTGACTTTGACTTTTCAAAAAGATTATTCGAAATGCGGCTGGTAGTTCCAGATATTAACGCGTTCAAACCAAAAAACAAACAAACTCTTCAGATGTAGGTATTATTAGTATTGATGTTACGATACTTATTTAGGGATGCCGCGATACGCCTTTTTGCCGATACGATACCGATACCGATACTCTTATAAAAATATCGGCGATACCGATACCGATACGCTTACTGAATTCAAAAAGGAAGGTAGCTTAAATGAAACACAATTAATCAATAGTTTTAGTAATCAAAATTAACATTTATAAGATTTTTATGGAATTATCAATTGTCGAAATTTCAAAGTAATTTCCATATACCTAGCACTTTTGTATTTGGAAGTTGATATGACTACTATTTATTTTATTTGACTCAAACGACTAGTTATAAATGACATACAATACACAAACAATTACGATATGTAATTCTTAATCTTATTTGCATGGAAAAATACTACGCGCAACAACATTCAACGTAACGAAATGGGATAGATGTGCGAGTGCGAGGCCAAAGCGGGCGAAACAAAACACTGAATAAAGCGCGGGGTTTCCCCGAGCAAACTTAGTTCGTGCCTCGTTTGCAACGAAATAGACGGGACAACACGCGCGTTTACATTACATTTTTAAAGCGCGAAATTTGAAAAGTATCGTTGAATCGGCCATAAAAATATCGCCGATACCGATATATCGGCAAACCTGAAGTATCGCCGATATATCGGTATCGGTATCGGATGCATCCCTACTTATTACCAACTGATCAACCTTCAAACAATGCTTAGGGTTTTAACAAAAAACAATATTTCCTTGCCCAAATATTGCATTATACATTCAAGAACAAAAACGTTCATGTAATATTATCTACTGAAAAAGTTCAGACATGTTTGCTTCAAATCAAACATATGCTTTGCGAGTTACAATATTTTTAATACATAATATATTATTATGTAAGTATGTTACTAGATAGACGAGGGGCCCGTGGCTAAAAAATAACAGCCGCACAGGTCGATCGATCAGGTTAAGCTACCCTTGCCACGGTTGGTCTGTGGATGGGTGACCATCTTTACATACCGAGACCTCTCCGTGCCTCAGAAAGCACGTTAAGCTGTAGGTCCCGGCTGTCATTTGCGGATCTTTGACAGTCGTTACGGGTAGTCACAAGCCCGAAAGTCTGACAACCAGTCTTACCAAGGGATATCGTATATCGAAGGAAAACATCGTGAGGAAATCGGCATGTCCTAGAAACAAAAATTCGAACATCATGCGCCAACCTGCACTGGGCCTCCGTGGTGGCTCTCACAGAGACGAGGCCTCTATCTCCGCAGTGGGAACGTTATAGGCCGGTCATGCTATGTCACTAGAGAAAATAGACTCAAAATCAACTAACACCTCTCTTACCGAAGGTAATTCCTTCACAATTCAAACAGTTCAACACAGTGAGGATCTCAGACAATACTACTCATTCAATTCTAAAACAATTGAAAGCAAAAATGTTAAATCTGTAGTCAAAATTGTCTCCTCGAATTACCCCATGAAATATTTAAAGGTATTATGCAACATAATAATATGAACATTATAAGGCAGCATATTCTTAGTACTAACGTCTCATGTCACATCTGCCGTCCTGAGGCAGTCCCGAGGTAAAAATAAGAGAACGCTTACCTACTACATGAAACTTTCCTTCTAAGCGAACGGGTTATGTTGCAAGCGGTAAGCGGGTCATTCAAATGACTGTACTATTTTATTTTAAAACTTTAAATACGTATAACCAAATGAGGAAACTTCTACTGAAAATAGAACAGAATAGAATAAAATGAAATGAACTTTAACCGCAGTACGCGTTATGTACGATTCGCAAACGTTCTTTCATGTAAAGTTGCGGACCCCAGCCCAATGAAATACAATGTACAATGAAATGCATGTAACAATTTTATCATTGTAAGTGTTCTCCTTTGAATGCAAAATCCCACTTTTGTTTATTGCATTCTCTCATTCCTTCATTACATATTCTTTTATAAGAATAACCTACCTCTCCGTAAAATAACAAACCCTCACTGAACTATTTCTAACATTACTTAAAATAATTTCATCAAAGTAAGCATTTTTCCTCTACAAACTTTAAACGAGCAAGACGCTTCTTCAAGAAGATTCTTTCGGTAAGAATGCATTGCATTACAAAACTCAGCGTCATCACCCCCGCTTGCTCCCCTCCCTTGCACATAATACCCACACGGCGTTCTCGCGTAGTTCTATACCCCTCTGAATTTCATGCACCAAAAATGTCGCCGGCGGAGCGAGCCGCGACTTCTCCTGTATAAATTGTTAAACGGCGTGCACTGTGCGACTAACGCTAACTTTCTCGTTCCCCTTTACCGAAAATTTCACATTTTTGCTGTTGAGCAGGATAGAAAATAGTTAGCGGTTTTAACGAGATTTTAGAGCTTATGAGAAGTCTCTTTAGTGTTATGTGCCCCTGGTATAAGTGTAAGAGGGTTAGTAGCTGTAGTTATTTTCTCCCGAGGGGTTCTCGTTCACCTTGTTGTCCGCGATTTAATCTGGTGTTAGCAAAACGTCTGCGTAAGAATATGCAAATTGCCACATTTAGTTACATTTAGGAACAGGCAATTTGCTGCTGGATACGTTGTTATCAATTCCTGAGTCACGTTTTTATAAGGTAGCATTTTTATCGTAAGGTATGAAAGTTTTCGATTGAAGATAAAGTTGCAAAATTACTTCGCTCGAATAAGTGGGGATGTCGAACGAACTTACAGAATGTCGAAGTTGAAGATCACAGTTTACTGTCAACTATCTCGATCGTTTCAACAACTTCATATTATGTAAGTTAAGCTGAACGTGGGATCCCAGGTTCGACTCCCAGGTCAGGCAGTGTTATTGGGTTTTTCCATTAGGAATTTCTTAGTAGGAGCTTGGAAGTTGGCGGTGTGATACCCCCGTGCCTCGAGAAGCACGGTAAGTCGTTGGTCCTGTGCCTGCTCTCTCTCCGGGCGAGTCAGATTGCCTTCCGATCAGTCTATAAGAGTGAGGGAAGAGGAAGTGCAGCTGTGTCTGTGCACACACTTGTGCACTATAATATTTCACGCATCGAAGGCTAGTCTCAGTTGAGATTGGCCGCCATCGCCGAAATACGGTCTGGAAGACTATATACGTTCTTCTTAAATTTCATAGCCATTTTCAGTGCAATACCTTTCGTAACATTGCATCACTAGGCAATCTGGCAAATTCCACCCAGATCCACAGAAGTTTCCGATATTGTCTCACTCCTGCAACGTAAACTCAAAACTCACTAAACCGGGAGAAACACGACCAAACGTGAACAATTCACACAACAAGTCCATCGGTGCATACGAATCCCATTAGCATGGTGTAATCGCCATGTCCATGGTTGCACGGCTTAAATTGTAGGAACACATGTTGTCATGTTAGAATATGTGTGTCATAAGAGGAAAGGATTTAGAAGACTGAATGCTTTAATAAGAACTAAGCAAAATTAAGCTATTTGCCTGTGAACGTAAAACCGCGTTTATAAGGACAAATCTGGTCATTTACTGGCAATTCCAACATGAAAAAGCTTGGTTTCTAAAGTAATAAAATAAGTAAATTGTCAATACGAAACGTCAGTACGAAATGAGCTTGCAAGCATATAAAAATACTCACATGAATGCAACTTGGGCTATATTGAATACCTAAACTAAATAATATCAGCCGCAAGGGTCGATCGATCAAGTTAAGCTACGCTTGCCGCGGTTGGACTGTGGATGGGTGACCATCTTCACATACTAAGACCCTTCCGTTCAGAAGAAGCCCGAAAGAATGACAACCAATCTTACCAAGGGGATCGTATTACCCAATAACTGGGTTGTGGATATGCTGTTGCTCCATGTAAAATACTGGTATTCAGCTGCATGCGGTTAGACTAGAAACCGACCCCAACATAGTTGGCAAAAGGCTAGGCATATAATGATGATTAAGAATCAAACATAACCTCTGCCGAGAGGTTTCCTAGGTTTTTTCTAAACTCGAGTAAAAACTATCTAAAAAAAAGTTTTAATATTTTCGACAAAAATACAGGCTACGGTCCTACAAACATTTGCAAAAATATGACGCCAACCAAACCATAAAATGCACACTGATCTTAAATCCAACTATAACCTTACCCATCTTCGCTCCCACAGCTGTAACCGCGCATACCACACCCTAATACCCCACACATCATACCACTTAAGACCAGAAATCCCGATCAGGACTCACAGCTCCATAAACGTGGTAATAAATCACTTAACCGCGTAATGCGCGTTCAGATGTAATTACTAAACGCACAAGACTAAGCCTGCAGTGTCTAATGCACCACTGTATACTGGAGATTAAGAGACGAGGAACTGAGCTCTAGATGGAGTGAGAGCTGTAAATAGGAGTGTTTTGTGGCTATACAGGGTGGTCGACGCACAAACGGTTATGAAAAAAAAATGCTGTTTCATAGAAAACACTCAAAATCTAATGAACAGCATTTTTTTTTCTATAACCGAAGAAAAATTTCTACTGTTTGTGTGTGTTTCTAATGCAGTTTACAGAAGATTACAAAACGAGGAACTGCACTCTTGATTTTGTATGAGCTCAAAATGCTAACTCTAAACTTCTAATGCCTCATGAAAGCATCAGGACCATACCATACCATTGTTGAAAAAAAGGGTGAGAAACCGTGGCCGACTTTTTGTAGAAACAATAAAGGCAATTTCAAATTTGTTGCATTGTCATTAATCATTTTCGTTTCATCTTTGGTCTTTCTTTCGAATCAATCAATCAAATCAGCCAACTTTCCACTTGGTTTGTTTGAAGATGTAGGCAGTCCATTAGAACCCATTAACAAATCATTTACTAAAATAATAATATTTATTATGAGCTTTGAACTTTATTTAAAGATCACATAATATTTTCCTATTGATACCGATGCGGACGAATTTTTGATGCCCAATGAAAAAAAAAGGGAACAGCTGTTCCCTTTTTTTACTTTAAATACTATACTTACTAGATATACTATTTTAAAGTTAGATTGTATTTCTCTGAATCGTCTCTTTCAGATTCAGAGATATTCATCCCGTTCTATTCGTCATATTTTTTACTCTTGAATAATAAATATTAAAATATTATTTGTAAGATTTAGATTATTAGGAAATTTGGATACTTGTCTGGATCATTCAAACTCTCCAAATGTAGCGAAGACGGTGGCAAACAACTGTCAAGTCAAAGAAAATTTTAAAGTCAATAAACCACTCATCTGCGCGATTAAAATAATTAAGAGAGCTATTACGATACAATATGGGCCTTAAACGGATGTAGTTATACAAGCGTTGATGTAACTTATCCGCGCAATAACTCACCGGACGGCGCCGGACAGCGGCCGGACAGCGGCCGGACGGCGGCTTACGCGGGCTTAGCGTCCGACGCCGGGACCCACCGGGATCCACCGTAATTATGTTAGTAATCTACCTTTATGACTTGTTTACTTTACTATCAAAACAGATATTAATAAACTGTAATTTTAAAATTGGGTGCAAGATAAAGTAGCCCCTCTGTTGTTTTGGTAAATGAAATGCCGGACGATGAGGACTGAGACAGAAGTAATGTCGCGTTATTCACTTGTTCGCATTCGTATCTTTTGTGACTTGTGACTTACAAACATTTACAGCGGTATCTACAACGCCACATGCGAACAACGCGTCATATTGGCGTTACGCAAAATCCTGCATCTCGCAAGCAGAGTTTACCGCGCAACTAGCATAGATACAACGGCCCAACATGAATCATCGGGCAGTTCCCCGCCAGACACAACACCGGTCTGGTCGGAGGAAAAGGGAGGACCCTTTTCTATAGAGTATGAGTGAGCTTTGCACCTCCTCCTCCTCATACTTATACATTTAACAGTGACATGAATAACACAATTAATTAATGACCTTACCTCATTGGTCTACTGGCCGCAAGGGCTACTGCTGCGCATGAGGACCCGGGTTCGATTCCCAAGTTTCTCTATCTGCAATTTCTCAGTAGCAGCCCCCGGTCTGGATTTGTGCCCAGTTGAAGGCAATAGGCTTGCCCCCTTACATGGGATTTAAACATTACTGTCGAAATATGGATGTGCTATGAATACACTTCTGCCTAACAATTCCAGGACTACAGGCGTGAATGTTATATTATGAAAAAAAACAGTGGCACTCCGGGAGTGCCGACAGAAATGAAAACTTGAACAATTACGTGTGTATTTTGTGAATCGTCTTATAAAAAAAACACGCGCGGTACCGGCTACGGCCATCCGTCTTACGAATTTTCGATCAGGTCACGTGTCCTGACGCGAGTTTAACATTTTTACCCATTACAAAAAAAGTGTACAACGCCGCTAAAGAAGTTTTCACTTCAAAAAATTATGTAGAATAGTAATTCCACAAGCGAAAGTTCACACGCAAAATTCGTTCGATCAAACTGGAAGATGCAAAACCATCCTAGTTTAGGCTCCATCAGCATCATACAAGCATGCAAGTATTTTTTTTATCATCTGCCTAACCTTTTCCCAACTCTCTTGGGGTCGGCTTCCAGTCTAACCGGATGCAGTTGAATACCAGTATTTTACATGAAGCGACTGCCTATCTGATGTCCACAACCCAGTTACTGGGTAATACGATACCCTGGGCAACAAGGTTTTATGTCTGCATAAAAATTCAAAATCAACATCATCTTCCTTTTCCTTACTATGCTGGGGTGTTCATAAAATTCAAAATACATATAATAAAAGATTTATTATGTTCAATACGTTGATTACAATCTTGTGCAGTAGTAAATCAGTGGAAACCGGGAGACAGTAGTTCAATATGTCGACTTCGATTAACATGCATCTTGCAATGTCAGTAGACTCGCCAAAATCCAGTGTAATTATGAAATATAATCCCGCTGTTATTAACTGATGCTTTATGGTTATTATTTTCATTCATAAAATACTGATTTTCGTCACATGTTTTTTTTTATAACACTAGCTGCGCCTTGCGGTTTCACCCGCATAATACCCGATCCCGTGGTAATATCGGGATATAAAATTTTATCAAAATTGGTCCAGCCGTTTGTGCGTGAAGAAGTAACAAACATACAAACATACTCACAAACTTTCGCCTCTATAATACGAGTATTAGTGTGATTGAGCTGGACTCCTTTAACAAAGATTGATCCTTGTCAGCTCTGGACAGAGAGAGGTGCAAGAAGTGCAGGGAGACCTTCGCCTAGCATAATCAGCCTACAATGTTCTCACATGCCACCTCTCGGTGAGAGGGAGTGGGCCGCAATCCACCATGCAGGCCCAGCGCGGGTGGTCGATGTCATATGTCTTCGAATTTTTGGTTCTAGGACATGCCGGTTTCCTCACGATGTTTTCCTTTACAGCAGTAGAGATGAAATAATTTACACAAACGTCTGTCTGTCGTCTGTCTTAAAGCGTCTGTCTGGCTTCGTACCTACGACCTACAGCTCGTAGATCGTGGCCATTAGCACTGAGCTACCACTTATCGCCTAGCAGTGGGACAAATATGGCTAGTAAAAAAGGGTTCTGGTTAAGGTGAGAGTTACATCACGTAGCTCCCAAACTGGCGGAATAAGGAACACCTCTCCTAGCCTTTCAAGGTTTCTGGGATCTCCATCATAAATGATGAATGATTTTATTTTTGTAAGTAGGTTTGCACAAACACTTTTACACGTCAATCATACAGTATGTTAACTAACAGAGGGCGTTCCCGTTAACCCGCAATAGTATAGCATCCATACATGCTAAAAAAAATATTACCATTCGAAAATAAAATGTTTTTATTTTTTTTTTATATTAAAATATTCACTAAAAATCGTAAATTGATACGTTAAAGAAACACTCTGTACACGCGTACTTGAAGGACAGCAATGTCGGAATTTATTTAATTAAATAAATTAGAATTAATTAAATAAATAGAGTATCAATTTACGATTTTTAGTGAATATTTTAATATAAAAAAAAAAATAAAAACATTTTATTTTCGAATGGTAATATTTTTTTTAGCATGTATGGATGCTATACTATTGCGGGTTAACGGGAACGCCCTCTGTTAGTTAACATACTGTATATTTTTTAAACTAGATGAGGTCGGCGTTTCCTATCTGACTACTCTGAGAAGAAAGGCCGAAACAAACTCAGAGGTCATACTCTTTTAAAGTCTTAATCTTGATCAGGTTATATGAAGACCATGTAGGTCGATATCTGAGATGGTCTTTTGAGGAAAGAACCACACAGATTGAGAGGACCTGTCCTGTCCAGTCAGTGCACGCTACTTGTCTATGCTTGAAAACGAAACGCATTTTTAGGGATTCTACTGGGACTTATAACTGCTGCTCATGAATCAATAAAGAAATCAGATGTTATCTAACTAGGCTGAAGGCGGGTGATTATAAAATATAGACTTCTGATTCTAAACGATACTTTAATTAATCTCAGGATAACCTCTCACAATCAATATCAAGCCGTTAATCCCGCCCGCGGCCCGAGCCTGCCGCTCGCGGCAGTTACTCGTGATCCCTCCAAAAAATGTTGACACCGTCGTCCGGTAGAGCGTGCTGTCTCGCTCCCACCGGTCGTTGTGTTGCCAACACGGCCATGCTGCATCGTGCCTGCCCCTGGCACGCCAGCTCACGCCTGGTAAACCAATTCTATGGTACACAGGCAGGTGACCGCTCCTGTGATAATGTACTGGAAACATATATAATTTATATGATTAGTATTTTGTTACATTGTCTCTCCAAACCGACTCGGTCATCATGACGTCCAACAGTACAGAACACTTAGTTATTTAACTTAACCCTAATGCGAAGAACTCCCTTTAGACTTAGGTCGATCAACACATGAAGGACTAGTTAACTATTTTATCTACCGTTTATCATGATTTCACATAACCATCTCATATAAACCACAATATACTTTAGAAAATAATGCATTGTTTATATACTTTCTACATAAATTACAAGACTAGCAATAGTTAAACCATAGATTTAACCTCTCAAACGTCGCCGTTACACCATTGGATAATAATAACAATAAAATTCTATTGTGTCTGCTAATTGGACGCGCGAAGGAACACATTCGAACAAAATAACGGTCACAGTTATAACATAGTATGATATTTAAAGAATAGGTACTTATTAAATCAGACTGACTTACAGTAGCTCCTTTCACTTGACTCTAAAACTTGTTCTCTTGGTGGTCCGGGCTCGAATGATCCCCAGCCCCAATGTCCTCAACCTCTTTTTTTTTTTTTAACGTTGAATCCATATACACGAATTACAAGCGATCATTGTCAATTGATAGGCAAAGGAAATGTATTCAGTCAGCCAAGTCCACAGACAAAAATTAAAAATGTAGTAAACTAAATGTACTTGTGAAAATGTGTTTTAATACAACCTTAATTCCCTAATACGCGAAATAAAAGAATTAACACGTGGTTGTTTACTTAAAAAACACGTACGAAATTATAATGTAATCGAGTAGAAACACGTGGCGAATCACATTAAAATGCACAGAAACTAATCACGGACAAACTCAACAACACGTGGTGAAACAATTTTAAACAGTCTCAAAAACACTATTTTCGGTTAAAAAGATGGCGAACGATCTAAATCGCGTGTAATTTAAACTAATACCACTTCTGATGTTATCTAACTAGGCTGAAGGCGGGTGATTATAAAATATAGACTTCTGATTCTAAACGATACTTTAATTAATCTCAGGATAACCTCTCACAATCAATATCAAGCCGTTAATCCCGCCCGCGGCCCGAGCCTGCCGCTCGCGGCAGTTACTCGTGATCCCTCCAAAAAATGTTGACACCGTCGTCCGGTAGAGCGTGCTGTCTCGCTCCCACCGGTCGTTGTGTTGCCAACACAGAACACATTGAAAAATGCATGTACCAATGTTTACGTAAGCATTGGTAAGAGCTTTGCTTACTGTTGCTGACGGGGGGGAGGGGGGGGATCTATAATTTCATGAAATCTGCTTACGTAATGCTTGAACGGCCTCTATGAATAGATTTGTGCTAATAAGTGATGGTTATAAGTATTGGATTTGTAACTAATTGGAAACCACTTTCATCAAAATTAATTTCAAACTTATCCACGAGTTTGGCTCAAACTAATCGATATTAATATCCCACAAAAGTTTTAAGCCCCAATCAATGAGACTATGGAAAATATTTGTGAGTTTTAATTTAATTAATGTAGAGTTTCGGGGATTTACCCTCCTGAAAGAGGCTGTTTCCAAAGCTCCAACTATACGATTTAAAAATCAAAGCAAATTAGATTTTACCTATTGAGTTTCTAATTTGCTTTGATTTCTTTTGTACTCCAATAAATATTTATTTGCAAATAGTGCAAAAAAATGTTATTAAAAATGTAAAGTGTTATATATGTGGCCTCTTTGTCTGAGCTTCATTCCTCATATATTTCTTTATTACATTGTCATGGATGGGTTGTCATGGCGACATATAATAAAAGTATGGATTGCATTGATGTAATATTTAATGTAATTCCTTAATTAGAAAATACATAACATAAAGCTTATTTTTTTTTCAATTCAATCTTTGTTTCATCCATAATGTATACTTACAGATGGTAATTGTAAATCCAAAGTCTTTTAAAGCATATAGCTTCTCCATTATTTCCATCGATTTTACAGGTTTTTCCGATTATCTTATTTTACTATGCTTTCCATGAAATTACATTATTTGTACGAACATTTCTAATTTTATTAGTTATCATCCATAATATGACATAAAAAACTTTGATAACAGTTTTATTGCTTAATTTTTCCTACAGAAAAACCCGATCAATGTCGGTGCTTAATTAATTGAGTAATAGCTAAAGTAATAACAAAAATTGATTAACTGGCGTCCCTCCTTTGCGAACTAAGCGCTCTCAATTAGCGAACGGAGTCCTGATCATTAAAATTTTCATTCAAAACAATTTCAGTATTTCCGTGTTGAGTGTATATCCCCTGCGATGGTGGCGCCATGAGTTCGATGGTGGGCGGGAAAGTCTTGAATTTATTATGTAGGTACCTAATCGCCGATTTCATCTCTCGTGGAATGTTATCATAATATTTTCGTATTTATTTATTTAAACTTTTCGCACGGTGGCAGGTGCTTTGATTGAAAGGAACAATGATAAAAAAATCTTACGAAACTTCATACGCATAAGTAAGCAGAATACAAAGGTCTAAAAGTTACTTATGAACATTTTCGAAATGTCTTTTTAAAAAAAAAGATAACTGGAAATCTCTGTTTCTACGGAAAATTTAAAATCGGTCTAATTTGGCAGTAATACTATTTTTCGAAAATGTTAACCATAACCATCAACCATGTTATCCATTAACCATCTGGATCATCCTACTACTGATAACATCATAAAACTCTAAGTCCGTGGTAACTGTTGATAATTAAGGTTGGTATAGTACCTAATTGTATTGAAATAAAAATGTATCGAATTGAAATGTATTGAAAATACCAACCCGCACTGGGACCGCGTGGTGGATTATGGCCCACTCCATCTCACAGAGAGGAGGCCTGTGTCCCAGCAGTGGTAGCATTATCGGTTGATTATACTATTATTATGCTTGAAAATACGTTGGAGATCGTTTTCAAAAGTTGTCTATTACGCAAGTTTGTTGTACAGTTGGAAACTACTAAAATGTATGGCATGATATAAAAGAACTTGTTTTTTGATATGATATGAAATTATTTGGTTGGTTTAAAGGTGAACTATTTTACCAAACTCTCTCGAACACACGAGGCGAACGATTTTAATCATCGCTCGAATAGTAAAAGCCACAAAAGCAACTAGCGACATCATTAGAACCCCCATATTCTGTAAGCCTCTCGCCTCAGCCCCCTAATCTGCGTGCTACCTTAAGTCCGCGTAATTACCTGAGATCCGAGGCGAAAGAAAACACCCTGGTTCGAATGATGGAAGGTACTGAAACACCCTAAGTGCCAGATTTTAGTAAATTATTCACGGCATTATAGATACTTTTGTCTCCAGTTAGGGGTGAAGTGGTAATGAATAGAGATTTAATTGTGTTTATTGACAGGGATGCAGTACTTTTAACCTTAAAATTACATAAGACAGTCCCGCAAAACGCCCGCCCTTCGCCACTACCTAGTGCTTTAACTGGTAAATAGCGCAATCAAACGTCACATGCCTTATATGTCAAATGTGTGGTGTTTTGATTTCCAGGAGATGGGACAGGGAAAGAACAACTTATTTATAGTTTTATTTAGTTTACAACTGAGGAGTGAGGAGTAACGGAACAAAAGCCGTTATTAACCAGGATATGATTTTTTTTTCGCTTCTAAAGTTGCAATACACATCCCAATATTAGTATAGTAAACCGCTTCAAAAACCAATAATTCATACTGAAAAAAAAAAAAACTGGCACTCCGGTAGTGCCGACAGAAGTGAAAACTTGAACAATTACGAGTGTATTTTGTGAATCGTCTTATAAACAAAACACGCGTGTTAAGGTGTGCTCCTTATTTTATAGGGTTTTTTGCAAATCAGGTATGATGACCAAAGTGACTGGTTTATTCTTCTCGTGAAAGGAATTTATTCAGATTTACAAATAAGCACACAGGATAGACTCAGTTCGTGGTGTTGGTCTCGCATGGAGCTCGTCGTCAGTTATATATCCGTGGTTCAGCGCCATCTCGTCGTTGTTGGATGAACTACGTAGTTAGTACGCGAGGCCCTCGTAGTTCTTCCCGATGTGCATAGATGGCGCTGTCCTCAACAACGCGCGTCTTACGTTTTACGTCTTACGTCTTACGAATTTTCGATCAGGGTCACGTGACCTGACGCGAATTTAGAAGTTTTTACCCATTCCAAAAAAAGTACACAGCGCCGCTAAAGAAGTTTTCACTTCAAAAATTTTAAAAGTCGATGGTTTGATCAAAATCCAACAATTACATCACGTTAAAACACTATGCTATAAGGTTTTTATCATTTACTGAAAAAAAAAATACAAACTGGATTTAACTATTTGATTAGTTACTCCTCAACTGTATTGCATCTATAGCAGTAATTAATAAAAATGATAAAACATATCACCACACACAAAAATCCACCATAACCAAGACACCAAACCAACCAAATCACTTCTGCCTAGCCCTCGGGTATATATGGGCGTGATGTGTGTTATAAGACAAGTATACAGGAAAAAACATAAACGTATAAACCAGAATAACTTGTAGTGTAACTTTCGTGAGACACATAACCACGTGAATAATATTAAACTGTGTATTGTTGGCATACTAGCGCTAATGTGTGTTCCACCTCATGAATAGTATTTCCGTTTGAATCCAAAACTTGCAGTAGGGCCATGAGTACCTAAAACCATCCACAGTCCTAAAACTAACGTACTCCTACTACTTAATTCTTTTATCTGACTTAGTGAATGAACAACTATATTAATGCATGGCGAATGATGGACGTTGACAAACAATGATTTTAATGTTAAGTAAATATGGGATCAGCATTAAGTATTGTACACCTTATAGGCATTTTTTTTCCAGGATGGGAAATCATCAAATGACCCCTCCCGCTCTGGGTGAAGCGGAAGGGAGTGTCAGACTCTTACTGACTAAAACCCACCCGTGTTCGTTGTTACAGCGATCCTTTTATAATAATCATAAAAACTGACATTTCACCTGTGACAAACAATAAATGAATTTGAATTTGAACTTTGTAGGTAATGTAGAATGTATAAGTTCCTTGGAAACGGAAACTTCAGGGAAAAGCGGTCTAAGTAGAAATGGGTATCTCAATTATCTGCCTATATAATTGTCATTAATAACTGCTCATCAATATGTCAAGAGCCTATCCATAAATTTTAACGTTGTAGTTTTGCCTCGGTCCGACGACCTTTTGAAGGCCGCAGGAATCCATTGGATACGAGAAGCACAGAACTGGTCGAAGTGGAGGTGCTTGGGGAGGCCTATGTCCAGCAGTGGACATCTTACGGCTGAAATGATGATAATGATGAGTTTTGCCTCAAGCTTAATGTAATATATTTTCTTGTCACAGACGGAGATATGCTCGAGTGCGCTGACCGACGTCATCCACGCCGTCATCAACGGGACTGACGGCTGCCTCTTCTGCTTCGGACACGCAGGACTTGGTAAGATAAACCTATGCTACGTTAACCTTAAAAAGAAGAATTTTATTATGATTGCCGGTTTGTCTTTTGGTCGACCAATTAAAGTAGCGTAATAGTACATTATGATAAAAGTGCGGTAAGTTGAAAATTACAGCCGAGGCGATATTGCTTGCCCGAGCCGTAGGCGAGGGCTAAAAGAAAGCAGAGGCTGTAATTTTCAAAGCGCACGTATGTCATACGACGTTTTATAACATATTTGCGAGGAAATAAATAAAACTCGGACTGAACTTGCATATTTGCTTGTTTTTCATATGATGAAATTTTGATACGCTTGTAAGTATCTATCGGTCGATTTTTCGGGCGAGCCTTAGAGTAGCCTTTTTCGCTGCCTCTGAGACTTCTGGCGGTGTGGAATTAATAAATTCATCATTACTTGACGACATTTTCAAATAAAAAAAAGTACAGCGAAAAGAAAAAGCGCGCGGAATGATTTTTACTTCTTAACAGATAAGCGATGCGCGCGCGTTAGCGCTTTTTTTTTCAGGCATAGGCACAAAACAGCCAGTATTATTAATAAAGTAATTTCATATTTTTGTTGTAATTTATTGTCAAAATTAATTAAATTAAAGAATTAAATGTTTATTTATTATATTTTATCTCCCAAAGTTAATTTTATTCATAAAATGTTGACATCTTTTCTGAAATAAAAACTCTTTGCTAAGATTTAAAAAAGTACCGTTCGTTTTGACGGAGCATCTTGATAAACCGTGCGATTTACTTTACATTACCGCACAAGTGCGTAATGAGATACATTACGATATTGAAATTGGTGAAATAAGAGACCCTTTACAAGCAAATATGTTATAAACTACAATACTATTGTGCTTCATTGGGGTAATTGCGTAACATACTTAATGGCAATGTCAATTTTGACAGTTCACAACATTCATTGCGTTATTTCGCTTAAAATATTTCGGACTGCGAAAGTGAGTAACGGAATAAGGGTGTTGATTAGCGATTCAGTTCCTAATTTAATTAGGGTCCCCGGAATCAAGGAAATAAAATGGTCTTGTTTTGTTTCTAGAAATGAAATGAATACGCTAACCTTTCTTAGGTTCTGTAAGTGACTACGTAATAGGAAAATTAGTCTTGTAGGTTTTTATTCTATAGTTAAGCAAGCAGATTGTGTGTTTTATAGTGGACATTCTTGTTTATACTCTAGCTTCTGCCCGCGACTTCGTCCGCGTGAAATTTCACCCTCCCCCTATTCACCCTCTTAGGGGTAGAATTTCGAAAAACCCTTTATTAGAGAATACCTGCTCTTCACAAAGAACACGTAATCCAAATTTTATTTCTCTAGGACCAGCTGTTTAGGCTGTGCGTTGATATCTCAGTCAGTCAGGACTTTGAAATTTATATATAAAAATGATTTTTATAAACACTTAAAAACTCCAATCAACAGTCAATTAATCAACTATATAAGCACATAAGTCTAGGATAACTTACTATTGCATGTTTATACGAGTACAGTGTATCTCTTTGAGATAATAATCAAGTTCTAACGTTGAATCCAGAAGCGTTGATTAAAAAGTGCGAAACTGTACCGCATAGGGTTGGCAGGCTTCCATAATAAAATATTATGGTCATAATAGAGAAAACTATTGAAGGAGTATGTATGGATATAAGTTACAGCAAATACATTTTTATGTCCTTTTGATAAAACTAGAATATTAGGTATTCTTATTAAAAACATGTTTTGAAGGAAATAAGAAATAATAACTTTATTTTGGACCCTCCATCACAGACATTCAACCATATTTGTGTTAGCACATAATTACATATATGAACTATGTTATTCAACCCCAAAAAAAAAAACAAAATCAAATTGACACGTGGACTGCGATCCAGTGTCTAAGAAATGGATGGTCCTGTGGCACGGTAGAAAACATAATTTTAGCATTAATGTATTAAAATAAGTCCTCAAATAGAAGAAAATTAAGTTTTAAAAATATTCATAGACAGAAACTTCAACTGTAGCACTTTCTACGTTTGCAATGCGGAACCACAACTTATTCGAAAGGTGGGTAGCCCTAATTATACACTATAAAGTATGAAACTTCTCACTCGGCTCGGGCGGTGGGATTTGCATCTAAATGGCAAAGAGTCGGGAGAGCTCTTAATTGAAAGTTTGATAAATACGACCTGTCTCCGTCTCGCTCGCACGCTCGTGATGGCAAAACTTTGATATTAAAACTGGGATTTCAAGTTAACACTATGAATGTTAGGTTGAAGGTAGTTTGAAGTCTGGTTTAAATAAATTATGGATAGCATTCATCTTTGTTCTAAGGAAATCCTTTTTCTTTTAATTTCCTGGACCTTTGAGAGCGTCAATGTTCCAAAGAATTGTCTTTTTTTCACTCGAAGACGCTTGCCTACTGCAAGCGTCTTCGAGTGAAAAAAGACAAATCAAATTTTGTTTTAGTTATTCGATTTACTGTCATCATCTGCCTGGCCTTTTCCCAACTATGTTGGAGTCGGCTTCTAGACAAACCGGTTAATTCACCGTAAAGGTAAAGATAGTTAGGTAACTTAATCAGTGGTCCTGATGAAGAAGGTAAAGAAACGCAGAGAATGAAACCCTCGATTAAAACCTATCCAATTATAACGTAATCATTAATCTCAATGTTCTGAAACAATAGAACACGACATTATAACTTGAAAACAAGACAAAAGCCAACAACGCTAACAGTATTACCGACCTATTAATAAGTTCCAGACACGAAATCAATTTAGCAAGTTGCGCGGGATTATCCGAACGATGCGATCAAGATAATACCACAAACAAACAATCGCGAAATGGGCTTATACTTTCATTAACACAAAACAACGAACGACTAAAAAGGAAAGAGGTAATTTACCCCAAACTCCCCTCATAGATTAAGGTTTCAGATGCAAATTGAATGCCTCGCGAGATGAAAGTTTTGGGGAAACGCGGCGATGTTGGCACTAAACCGAAGCTTACTCCCACATCCCGGTTATTCGGGATCGTAGATCCAACTGAGTGAATAATTTGAACCTCGTTTTAATTATTGAAGGATTTCGGAAGCCACGTGAAGCTAAGTGAACTTACCTGGCATTAAAAGTGATTTCTTGTGTTCATTATGCAGCTGTCGTGAATTTATTCCGCGGTTTTTGGTGTTTGAGTTGAGCTGCTTGTGCTAACTTATCATTTATTTATGTATGTGGTTTTATGCAAACGTAACTTTTATCAGTGAGCTTGAGTTAATACGAAATATGGTTTACTTGGCGATCTTCGCAACAAGCTTGTTTACTGGAGTCAAAGTTTACGTGAACGGCATTTGAAGTTTCAAAATACTATTGAGGTGGGTCCTCAATAGTAATTTAACCTAACCTAACCTTATAATATTCCAGGACAAATTGTTCTAAATTACCCTGATTATACTCAATAAAAGTTAATTAAGTATATGCCCAAAGACACTCCTTTTCTCTATCTTCTATAATGATAATGAACTTTATTTCAAATCTCAATTTCTTCATCAGGTAAATCCTACACTATGTTGGGGCGGCCGGACTCTCCAGCAGCACTGGGCGCGATACCCTGCGCCATTACGTGGCTGTTCCGGGGTATAGCGGAGCAGAGACACAAGTGTGGCACCCGCTTCTCCGTCAGGGTGTCGGCAGTGGAGCTCTGCACGAATACCAACCAGATCCGGGACCTGTTGGCGCCTTATCAAAATGGTAAGATGTGCCTTTATTGATTTGCAAGTAAAAAGACCCAGGAAGCACAAGTGACTCCCGCCTTTTTTAAGCATCTTTTTACATCCGTTATGTGTTTGGTGTTCAATAACTATTCCCGTGAAAAATAAATAATAAATACCTCATTAATAGATAATAATCAGATTGACAACGACGGCAAACAATTAACGCACGCTATGCCTGCACAACTTTGTATGTAGGTATCAAACTGTACATGTAAACATGAAAGTGTATAAAAGAAAACTGTAGCTATCCTGTAGCTCTACCATGAGTTTGCACAGCCAAAACTCGTTAGCGTCTCCGTAAATAATATGTATGAAATATTGTACAGCGCCCCTAGTGATCACATAAAGAATTGACATAAAAACACGTACTTAGTACCTACTAACTACACAATTTTTCTTTAAACATTGGACACTAGGATTTCCCCTGTATCGTGGGTGCATTTACAAACACAAATCTCACATGTACAAACACCCAGACCCGGAGCAATTAGGTATCTTTCTTTGGAAGATTCGATCACACAACTTTTTGCTCCATGCGACAAATGAACCGGCATTCTTAGCGCAGAAGCGACGGATTGGTGCAGTTTCTAAAAATTGTGCCACACTGGTCCTCATTGTATTATTGTCTTTTTGTAAACTTATTGCACTAAATTTTACTAAAAAACGCCGTGAACCACACAATTTCAACTTCAACTCTTGATTAATGGCTTCTGTGGAACAAACACCACAATGTTGCCAATTTCACGTACTAAAATCCACTAAATGAATAAATTAAATCTCTCTGACACGTGAGACAGCCCAGTCAGTGAGCAGCTAATGTGTCTCCAAAAATATGATGATGTGATGATGATGTGATGATGAAAAAATCTTTTGGTTTGGTTGCAACATTTGACAGAAAGATGAAAAAACCACACAATGTCAACAAAATTACACTTCTTCTTCTTCTTCTCTTCGTTTAATGGCTTTTGCGGAAAAACCACCACAATTTAGCCAATGTCAAGTGTAAAAATGTAAAAATAGTATACTCGGCAACGTTGTACGGTTCAATCAATAAAAATCTTCCAAAAACAACAAAATTACAAATTGAAAGCGACAATCGATGACACAAGAGTGACATATAAGGAATAAAAATTCAACAACCACTCAATACCTTAAGAATTTCACTAACCGCCAGCCATTCAATTTAGTCGGATTATTGCCTATCATAACATTTTAAGTATAGGCGATAGCACTACATTTTGAGCATATATTTCTCTCTCTTTATTACTGAAAAAGAAAGAATCAAAACTTAATGAAGTGATGTTAGATACGACACGATCTATCGAGTTTACCTTAACGCCTGCATAAGACTACGTAAAACTCATGGTGCAAGCATTATCGAAATCTATTCGATCCACGTTAAATAACAACTCATGGTAGGGGTAACTTTAAAATCGGAATGACGTGATTGCTTGCGCATAGTCATCAATACCTACATATGTATGTTATACATAGAAGAAAGAAAGAAAACGTGTTTATTTGAAACATGTCATAAGTACACATAATGACAATTCCTCAATGTTCATGATTGCACCTACCACTGTTTGTCTCTGCATCACCCAAAGGTTGACTGGTAGAAAATGCCTATGGCATTAAGTCCGCCTCTGTACATTTATGTGCTTGAAGTATTAAATAAATAAATAAATGACACAAAATAATGGCGTGTAAGAAGCTTGCATCCCGTAGTGGATTACAATGACTGACTCGATAGAACTTTGACTCACAACACAATCTCTTATCCATATCATTTTCTCTCCACTCAGACACGGAGCAATCTCCAGGCGTTTATCTCCGAGACGACCCTCTCTTCGGAACCCATCTGCAGAACCAATCAGAACTCCGAGTGCATAGTGCTGAGAAGGCAGCCTTCTACCTGGATGCTGCACTGGCTACCAGAGGGGGCAGAGAGGAGGGGAAAGACAGCCATCTTTTGTATACACTACATGTGTACCAGTACAGTATTGGAGGGAAGGGAGCAGGTAAGAAAAATTATGACTCTGTCTTAAACTCAAATATAATATATAAGTTACTCTACAACTAGTTTTTATTATTATTTATTTATTTCTAAAATAGTTAGCAGATTTTATATTTAAATTTTATCCACACAACGAAAATCTCAGGGTTTATCTGTGTGCAGGTACATGCAAACCAAACAGTTTCTTATCTGTCTGGGTGTCGACGCCGTATTGTCCTTCATCCTTCCATCCTTTAAATATATACCAATAAGTATTTTCATTAAAACATCACCATATAAAACAAAAGGGGCCTCTCGTAATAATTAGCACTTCTAAGAAACAGTCAAGAATTTATTAAAAGAAAATTAATTACGACGAATTTATACACAAAGCACAGTTATTTCAGGAATGTTCATTGAAGATGGTTTTATATTAAAGAGAAGCTTTAAATGAAAGTTTCACTATCCGGCTCCATACTAAACGGGTCACAAAACAACAAAGTTCCTGAATTAAAAACATTTCTCTCTTTGTTCACAGTTGCCGGAGGACGCAGCCGCCTGCATTTAATCGACCTAGGAAACTCAGAGAGAGGGAAAACAAACGGCGGAATACCACTATCTGGTTTAGGAAATATATTACTTGCAATATTCAACGGACAAAGGCATCTACCGTATAGAGACCATAATCTTACACATGTTTTAAAAGAGTGTCTCGGTTCTCTAACATGTCACACAGCTATGATTGTACATGTTTCACCAAATGCCCAAAATTATTCAGATACGTTAACAACATTACAGTTAGCGTCTCGAATACATAGGCTTCGGAGAAGAAAAGTCAAATATTCGTCGAATAATAATGCAGGGTCTGGCGGAAGCTCTGGTGAAGACGCTTCAAAGCCGAGTAGTAGTGAGCCGGACCCATCAAGTAGTGATCTCTCAGCTGACACGGTCATATACGTGGGTCCTATGGACGACGCAACTGACGGTGAACATCCACCAGTTTACATACCTCATATAAATTCAGGTGACAACCGATGTGTACTTAGTAAAGCTTTACGAGGTTCAGCAGCAGAACAAAAACATAAGTCATCGTTATCTAGAGTTGTTGAAGAAAAAAGTCCAGTGCATAGATTACATGGGTCGCCCAAAGCATCACCGTTAAAAACTTTACAGCCCAGTCATACCCCAAAAGCGTCTCCAGTGCATTCAGTAACATCCAAATCGACACCACTTAAAAAAGCGGGTCCAAAACATCCAGAAGAAGGGAAAAGCACCAGTGACGAACAATGGATCGATGGACCTAGAATATCTAAGTCAAAATTAGTTGAAGCAAGGCATATTATCAAGGAAACGCAAAGCAAGAAACGCGAAACTTGGATCGACGGTCCAATGCAAGAACCAAAAGTACCAATACAATTTGAATCTGTACCAATGCAACCTACCAATAATGCTTTACCACTCCAACTCGGTATACTTGGTGCCCTTGGTAGCGAGAACCTGGGATATGGGTATATGGACAATCACAAGAAAAATATGATAAGGAAATGGGTCGAAAATCAAACATCTCAAATTCATAAATCCAGACATAGCTCACCAAGTCACAAAGCGCAGGTTGTACACAAAGAACCTGGAGTGAGAGTTCCAGACGAACCTGAAAATGCTCACAAAATGGAGCCAGTAACGAAAGACTCAGTAAGGCGAATACATGTAGAAGAATCAGTAATAAGGACCGGATTAAAAGCTGGTTCCAAGGGAATGGCAATAGAAGAAGAAAATGTAGGCCCAGGTGATCAGAATACAATGGGTAAAAAATGTTCTAAACCAAGCAAACACGATATAGATGACGATGACGACAGTGAAGAATTAGCTGAAATACCTCCCGCATTGCCTATAATGCAACCCAGCAGTCTTAGCAGTAGAGAAGTTTCAATGGAAAGCTTAGATAGTAAATATAAAGAACGGTTCAGAATGGAAGATGAGTTAGCTTCAAATCATAGTAGAGACATTGATCCTCATGGCATGAGTAGAGGTCTTAATGATGATGAAGATGAAATTTTAGAAATAATCGAAGTAGAAGAGCCCCTAGAACCTGTTCCAATGATGGACTCTTGTCTACAAGTAACCGAAGAGGATATTGCGTTCTGTATGGGTTACTCTGAAAATCCTTTACCAGAAGTAGATCAAGAAGATTTAGACGATCATCCACTCAGGATTCTTAGTCAAGAAAATTTAACAGTAGCATCGACTTTTACAGATACTCTCTCCTTGTATAGTGAAGTCGAACGCCAAATTAGAAATGAAGCTTATCTAAGGCAAACAATAGGATTTTATGCGGACAAATATAATGGTGATCGTGCACTTGGCTTAAATCCACATGAAAGCTTACCTTCATCACGGTCAAGAATTGATGACATTATGAGTCTAACTGAACTGTACGGCTCACGACGTAATATCTTAGACAACATAGATGATTACAACAATATGCCGATTACGAGGATAGCTCCACAATTTCAGTCCCTATCTCTGTCGAATGTTCGCGATACAGAAGAATTTGGCGGTGACGGTTCTGTTTATAGTGAACCAGCTTACAGGCCAAGTGACAAAATATGTAATAGTTGCAAGCGAACCATGTCTAGGCCCGGAAGTGCAGTTGGAGAGTGTGATGCATATCAAGATTTGGAAGCACATAACGATTGCTACGGCCCCTTCGAAAGATACCGAGGAAATGATATTACAGACGCACGTATAGCATCTCTAAGGCATCCTGATGGGGCATCAGATCCTAATCTAAGAGAAGAAAGACGTATACCAGGTAGCGGAGCTCCTTCATTTAAAGAACTAAAGTCAAACTTACACCTGGAAGTTACGCCTCCGGTGGTAACAACTGAACCACGAACGGAAAAAAGTGACAAAGGCATAGCGAGGGTAGTTGCCAGTTCTAAACCTGACGGCTATGACAGCGGTCATGAGTCTACCCCGCGGACAGGTAAACACAGTCCCGCGACTACCTCAAGACGTGCTGAATCAGGCTATGATTCAGTGCCAAGAGATTCAGATGCATCGTCACTAGATTCGTACCCAACGCGGCGCGCAGCTGTCGCTCGAGCGCACGCGAAAAAACACACCACGGCAAAATACAAACAGCATAGCGACCGTTCCTTCTGTTCATGGCTGCGAAACCCCTTCACTTGCAAATACGCTGATACAGATCCAGAAATCAGTGATTTTTAGAGCAAACAACAAAATGTATTAAATTGTAAAATTCTAAATAGATATTGTTAAGCTACGTTACCGAATTTAATCTGGAGACTGCTTTTGTACTCTAGTACTCGTATTTATAAAATAAATGCTTCGACACTGTCAGGTTACCATTGTATTTTTCTAGACTTACGAAAGCTTCTAGCTCTGCGCTCTAAATATGATAATTTAGATAATATATAACACTATTGTAAATACAGATGTTATGAGGATTGCTATGACTTGTTAGCGTTTATCTTCTGATCATTTTTGTACTTTTATACTGTCATCATGAGAAAACTTCTATTCCCAATGTATTGTGAAATAATTTTCAAAGGTTGGAGTAGCTTTTGTACTGAACCCACTTGTAAATTGTTCGAAGCAAGATGTCTTCCTCTGTCTTCCCCTGTCTGTGACAATTTCATATCGAGGAAATTATTTTCTATATCTGCACTGGCACTGACCTCATTGTCGTAATGTTATCTCTCGCGTTTATTCCAATCACTTCTGGAAAACCAATTTCCTATTTCTCCATTTTGTATTTTAAATCCAAATAAAGTTTGTTGGGCTGTTATAACTTTTATAGAACTAGCAATATTTAATAAAACTAGTATAAAACAATTTTGTACGATAAATTAAACCAGAGTGATTGGAATAGATTGCGTATAATTTATATCAATGTAACTAAAAATCTCGTTTCTAGGATTTAAGACTGTTGTCATTTCATTGGCCATGTTTTATATAGCTTTAACATTTTGATATATTGTAATAATGTAACGAGAGGTTGACGGATCCGTGTGTATGAGATGAGACTCACCGCACTCGTCGGCTTTATCGAATGTTGGTGAAACTAAGTTAACGCTTTATGTCAATGTTTTGTTATTGTACTATTAATATTACAAATATTATATATCCTAAATTCTACTCTGCGTTCGTATTAGTTTACAATAAATTGTTCGATTTCGATTAATATTGGTTTTATTTTAAAGAAACACTAAACAGCAAAAGATCCCTTGCAATAGTGTCGTTGTCTTTGTTTACAAAGTCTTCGAAAACATGCCGTGATACTTTTGAAAGGCTAGTAGAGTCACTATAATCTGCTTAAGCCACAACTAGGTAACTTTAATCGGTCAAGCTCCGCGCGTATCCTATGTAATACGATACAATAGAAAATCAATTGTGTCTCATTAGCGGTGCTTGGAGTCATACGCTAAATGATGAGACTAAACTCAGAGTCGACATCGGGGATCAAGACCGTCCTTTTAATCAAAACAAGTACACTCGATTTGAAGATTATTCTCTCCCTTAATCTCCTATGCTGTAGTAAAGAGATCATCCAAATAGAAGCCACTATGCCCGAGCACTTAAAACAAAAAAAAAACCATGAATAAATAATGTGATACCGAGTACTCTTGCGCCCTAGGGATGGGAATTTCAAAATCTTTTGGGAATACAAACTTTTTTCCCTCCTCGAAAGTGAAGCAACTTTCCCCTGTTAAGATGCAGCGCTATTATCTTTCATTTCGCCAGTAATTTAACATTCTCGGTGCGCCCCGCGAAAATCAAGCTATCAAATAAGACGTCGCCTACCCTTCGTGGGGTGACAACTTTTTTCTTGAAAATCTCCCAATAATTTGTTAAAGTGGCAGCTGGTTAGCCCATAACGCTTATCGTGTTCTAAAAAGATTTTAGCGTTTTTATATTGCATGGGGAAAGTTATATTTTCATCGGTAAAGGTAATAAATTCTACTTTTTTATCATAGATTTTGCGAATTCATTCGAAATTGCCAGGAGTGGAAGCCATACTTTTTAACGCCAGCAAGTGTGATCGACTGAAATTGGGGAAGATGAAACTATTGAGTTGGAAGCGAACAAAGAGGGTGACAGCCACTCTAAAGTAAATTGCATTTTGTTCACAATGTAATCTTGGAAAATCCGAGACATTGGCATAGTATAATATCAGGAGAAGGAGCCTCATTCTAGTGTTAATTCAAACATTTCCTCATGACAGTCAATACGATGTCAGGTATAATAAACCTGATACTCTATAATGGACATGGCTTCACATACACAAGACTAATCCTGAAAACATAATAGTAGCCACTGATATTTTAGTCTTAAGGATAATCAAAAGCCCAGTCTCAACTGTTTTTTCTTAATATTTTGATGATGGTACTCGTAGATGCATACCAATTCTAAAGGCAGTCGTTTGGCAGCTCTACAGCTGAACTCAGCGCCAGATGTTATATCTTCGATCTGATTCAGGCTTTAAGTAGCACTAGATCCTTTATTCTAGAGCTCTTAACCAAAGCACCAGTGTGTCTTACGACCTTCTGGCACTTATCTGGATGCTCATAAAGCTTTGCTCTTTGCCTGAATGAAATCTTTCCTAATGTAATAGGTATTAGCTTATACATATGGCTATATGATTCACCCTTCTTTTCCCGCCAACCTCCTTAACTAAACGAACAGCCGATTATTTAATAACGCGCACGCTGTCACATAATACGACACCAATAAGTACAAAATGCGGATAAAAATAATAGCCTCGACCGAAGAAGGCACACGCGTCGACCGGCGAGTCGAATCGCACGTGACGAGAACACGAATCGCGTAAACATACCCACGTTAGTCCACACAATTATACACACTACACTACAAGAAATAGAGCCTATTATTCTATAAGGATATTTCGTATATGGCCTCTGAAACATTGGAACGTGATACATACTGAAATAATAACAAAACGGATAGGTATCAGGGGTAGGTATAATGGTGTATCAATCCTGACTCATAGGAGGAAACACCGAAGGTATCACATTTGTCATGGAACGTCTGTTGGGTACGGACTTGTGTCCAGAATACAAAGTAGAGACATAACTGCTTAGGCCCAGTAGGGAGAAGGCGAAAAAGTTGCTTGAAAATATTTTTGCAAAATAATTTGAAAAGATAGAAGCTCAAAAATAAACAACAATTATTATCTACCTAAGCATGCCACTATACTCTGATTTTTAATTTGATAGACTAATGACAGCTGCGATCGACCTTTTTTGTCAACATGACATTAGTTAGTATGTATAGCTGTCATTTTGGTCTACTAAATTATAAAACAAGCTCTCTCTTTAAAATCTAAGCTTATAAACGCCTGCAATTCAGGTCCTGAAAATTCACGCTGCATTTGAAAACTTTCCTAAAAGTTGAGAAAAACCTACTTGCGAAATAAGCTATTTTCAGGCTGAAAGTTTTGCTGAATTTTTCATAGAGTTTATTCAGGTTACATACAAGATCGTGCCATTAGGCGCACGCCCAGTTTGTATGTATTCGAATTTCTAGTTTCATTTAAAGCAATTGCCGTCCAACCTCCGGAACCATCCAAAAATAACAGATTTAACGATAACTATAATCCCGTATAAGTTGCCTGTGACTACGTCAAAAGAAAATATCGGAAAATATTTTCTTAGTTCAAAAGCAAACGGGTAAAATCCAGATACCATACGGATTAAACAATCCTACATTCAATACAAAAATAAATTGAATTCTAAACAGACTCGAATTTCGACTTTTCCATTGGTGACGAACAAAAACCCAACTTCTATCGAATGTAAATGGGCGTTTTGACCAGCTGCGTTGGAATGGCACTGCGCTAGGTACAATGTGGGACAAATTGTATTGTATTGTATTGAACAGTGAGTTTTGTTTCTTCAAAAAACCCATCCGGGGAACATTTCGGCGACGGCATACGTGTCCGGAATACGAAGTCCCCGTTTACTGAACAACACACACTGTACGCCTTTCGCGAGGCTAGTATAAATTCTGCGCGATCCATTGAATAGATATTCTTTGTTTATCTACCATAATTTAGCACTTAGGTCTTGAAGAAATTATGTTAGGGACCGGTTTTGGGACTAGAGTCTGTAAAGTACGATCGTACGTGGAAAGCTTGGCAAGTTTTCCGAAGCACTTCCAAAACATTTTATTAGTAAACATAAAGTTAGGCTCCAGGTTCTGAATACTAATGTATCATTATTATTTCAGTAATGTTCAAGCTTTTCATATTCACGCCTACTTAATAATTGATGACGCCTAGTTTAATTTTTTTTTTCAATGTGGGTCCGGACGGGAAATAAATTGGACAAGTACAGTAAAAAATCATATATGTAAAAGGATGACAAGACATTCAATAAATTATACCAAATTAAGAAGATACATCACCACTGCTCTCAAAAGAGTGAATAAAAACATGAGGAAACCATGTCCTAGAAGCAAAATCATGTCCACCGAAGTGAACCGAAGTCATGTGACATCTACCAACACGCACTGGACCCGCGCGATCGAAAAAATATTGATTTGTGGTGTCAAAAATATGAATAATTCATTTTAAATTATTATTACTAATATAAAATATTCTATTTATTTTATTTCATTTATATTTTTATTGATAATGAGAATAGTATTTTTTTATATATATATTTTATTGTAAATAATAATTATGGTTATTTTATCACGCGGGCCCAGTAGGCTATAATCTATTACAGCTCAAACCCTGTCGAAAAGCTTGTTTCCTAGTAGTGGGAACATCATAGGCCAATTATGATAAGAAGATACATACCAACCTAATGCTCTACCAACCCAAAGCACAGATACAACTAAAATAAAGCATTCCTTAAAATGAATGAGCCAACAAATTCTTTTAGAGTGCAACACTGGCTCTGTGGAGTGCAAAGGTTCGAACAATCTGATCAAAGCTGCCAATATCTACCCAGCAGAGTAGAAAAATAGCACCGATCCAAGCAGCTGCAATCTCTACGTGAATCTGGTTCCTATATTTTTCAAGGCGTCAAATCTGTGCGTTACACCGCACTGTCGCAAATCGAATTTGTCTCCTCCGAGTTGAGCCGAATCAATCTGCATTATCCCTCTGACATTCCGTTGTAAGCGATGAGGGTTAGCGGAAGAATGATGAATGAATGAATCTATGTTACTCGATATGATTAATTATGAAATTAGCTGAAATATGCATTCGAAAATAACAAGTACAATTGATAACACCACTGTATCTCTTTGTAGTTATTTCACATAAGATTTTTTTGGAACTCTGAAACTAGACCTGGCATCGAAGTTCAACATTTGTTAACAAGATATTAAAATTGAAACAGGGCCACTGTCATAATTACATTACTAACTCGCACCTCAATTTAAAACATACTTTCTGATCGACGCAAAATACCTCCTAAGGAAGATGCTATAATTGCACATTGTTGAGAATGTAAGTATTGTCAACCGAAGTGTAGGAGTTTGACAACAATATTAGTACGGAATTAAATCAGAACATTAAACGCCAAAAAACTAGCAGCAATTGGTTTTAAAAACATAACTTTAAAATACCCGCATGAAATTAAGCATGACGTTGCTAACTTAAATTGATCAGGCGCTCCTAGCAACTAAAATCCAACATCGCACCCGCCAATTCTTGCATTTTATACCATCTCCGAAGACGTGTCGAGAGACGGCCGAAGCCGCAGCGATTTCTCAGGATTTGAGAGTGCACTCCAACTTAAAGCGCACGCACTTTAACCATGTTTACACTTCGCCGGCAGCCATCGCAGAGAAGATGGTAGGTAAATAACTACAGCATATGGCAGGCAGAGATATTACATAAAATGGGTGTCAAATATATTATAGCAATATAAATTAAGGAAAGATTTCGATCAGTTTAAGCATCTCTAGGCTCAATGCCTTCTTGAATAGAAAAAAAAAATAACAACTTTTTATCCGCATTTTCTTCTTGGAAATTGCAGTTTATAAAGGCCAACGTGGCATAAATCTATCTCTCCAGGACCAGGGGTCTTTGTTCAATCTGTAGAAATATAGTTTTCTTTAGCAATAGAGATGAACACAGTCAGCATATTGGATGTAAGTATGTACCTATGCATATGCTTCCCGTCACTAGTAAGTAGTCATCAATTTCATCATAAAAGTCACCCAGTCTGATTAGATTTCACAGCCGTATTCAATACTTCTCCAAAGACAGTAAATAATGCCATCGACGTATAATATTACCAGCTTACATACATTCTACTGTTCATCCTTGAAATAACGCGTTTCTACAATCATTAGGTACGCTTCAGTAATGTGATTATTTCTATAAAATATTCATAATCCTGATAAAGTAGAGATTGTAATAAAAAGCAGAAATTCTAACGAAGTCTTTTGCGCTGATAACCCTACTTGTGAAAGTCATGTTATTGTCACTTTTATTTACCTTTTAGATACTTTTGACAATGGAGGAATAACTCCTTATAGGTAAAAAATACACTACCGGTGACACACAAATAACATAATGCGTCTAGCAAACCCGAAAAAGAACTTCGTCTTTATGACTTTTATCTTCGTAAAAGTGATAATTCTGTGAGAATCAGTACTGAGTTACTGACAGTTCGCTCTATGGTAAATTCTAAATGAAGAAACATGACGCAGAATCTCAGGTAATTCTTATCGACGAGCACACGTTCTCGACTAATTTACCACAAGACTCTTGATCCGAACAAATTGGCTCCTGAGCACAAACTCCTACTGCGACGCGCTGATGCGACTTTGCTACAATTATTTATGTAGGCGTTTCAATTTTTCACGCGACACGCTCTTGATTGTGGTCGCTTTTATACATCTTGTACATAAGTCATAATCGTTCTGAAGTATTTGGTAAAAAGGAAGCCAACCTTTAAGGAACTTCATTGATGTTTAAATGGGCTTTCTAAGTCGCAAGCAAGATTTTTTTGGCTTTTTGGGTCATTCCGATCCTATGCTACTAAATTTAAATTTTGCATACCTAATCTTTATAATATAATTTTATGAGAAACGCTATTCAAAACCTACATATCTATATTTCGCAACCAAATAACCTAGTAAGCGCCAACCGAAAATCACTTCAGGTAATTACGAAACTTACGTAAATCTACAAACTATCTCAGAACGTCAAAGCTCAATCCCGTACCTTTGAGCTAGGACTCAACCGAGCCGGGACGTAGCACAGGAACATTTCGGGCCATTAACCGTGTCTGAACCGGGACATATCGATTGGCGGCGCATAAAATATGTCCCGGCGACCACGTAAATAAGCCGATGCAGGCTGCGATGTAAAGCACTGTTCGGTTAGAGAATGCATTGCTTGGTTATGTGAGCATTTGAGTTTTTGTATTGTTTATTACAGTATGTAGATTTAATCGAGTGACGTGCTTTTCACATCAAACAATGTATTGATAGCTTAGTATATTCAGTAAAGCAAAGTAAAAACATGCTCAAGACAAACAAATCCTCAATCATCAGTTATCTCAATTAACTATGTCACTGTTCTTAAAACTTATGTCAAATATTGTTATTGTTAAGAATGTACTAATAGTAGGTAATTGTAAGAACTCATGCCGTCTGTAATACAGGTTTATCCTAGTACAGGCTATACAGGGGATACTTTGAAAAACCAATATTATTTCTAGGATTTATAGTAGAGAATATGCCGTCTTTGCGATTTATACTGTATTTTACCAGTTTTTATTTTGGAATATTTTTTTTTGTCTCGTAACAAGCTACTACCATCTTCCAAACGACCAAATAAACAAAGTTATGTTCGTAATATTTTTATCATGGCAGCTTAAAAGCTGCCTTTTCCAGCAGCCTCTGCCGGGTTTGCACTTTCATGCTGCAGGCAAGTCCATATTTTTATTTTACCTCAGCCAAGTCGGACGATCTTGGAAAATTTCAGTCTCGAATCTTTCATTTTCCCAAATGGTGGGGAGGTTCATATTCACAAGACATTTACGAGCTAATATAACTGCATTATAAAATAGCTGTAAAGAAGCTCTTATTACACAGATGCTACCCTCATCATTCTCATTTTATTAAGCCCTTATTGTCTTCAATAAAAAATCTCAAAGATATCCTATAAAATGAGGTAGGTATAAGTCAGTGAAAAAATGATAAAGCCAGTAAATCAGGAGACTGCACGGTTGGAGGAAGTGTTTATAAGAATTTATGCGTATTTAAACGACTCCTTTCATCGTCTGCTTGTATTAAGTACGCCATTATGCGTTGTATTTTACGTAAAAGACGTGATTTTGTGTGATGCCTGATTTTTTTTTAACATAAGGCTATGCTACACTGCTCGAATGTGGACTCGCATTGATAAATCTTTCTACTGCAATCCTCTAAACAAGTCATCGAGAAGAGTTATAAGTAGAAACTGGGTAGACATGGAAGGGAGAAACACCAGCCCGTGACTGTTGCAAAGAATTGCTTAGAAACATGTTTATTTATCAAATTCCATTAGCTATAACATGCTTATATTATGTAATAGTTCTAATACAAACCGTATTACGGCTATGAAGACCAATCTCAACGGAGACTTGTCTTCGGCGCGTGAGATAATATACAATAGTGCACAGGTGTATGCGCAGACTCAGGGCACTCTCTCTTCTCTCACTCTCATAGTCCGACACGACAATCCGACACGACTGGAGAGAGATCAGACGCAAGACCAATGGCTGAACGACAATATGCTTTCCGAGGCACGGGAGTGTCACACCGCCAACATCCAAACTCCGAGCTGTTACTAAGAAATTCCTATTGGGAAGACCCAATAACACTTTGTCCGAGCTGAGAATCGACCCCACGACCCCAGGCTCAGCTGTCGCGCTTTTAGCCACGAAACCTACGGAGCAGTATATTATGTATAGTCACAGGAAACGTGTTTTAGGTAGGTATAACCATAAAGTCATAAACAAAAAAAGTCATACAAAATCCTATTTTGATGCAAATTTTGCCACAGGTGTATCATCGCTCCATCATGCATACAACATAAACTATACGATACTTTCATGCTTACGACGCGTGTGTCTCTATAAAAAGTGACAGTTTGCAATTTAAATAATATATACCGTTCCGTTTATGTTTCAAATCCGAGCTTACGGTTTTGTAGTGCTGAGAATACGCACAGAGCGGCGATAAAATTTATTGTCACCCGTACGACATCTGGTGCCTTCCCCCTGATTGTGGCGCAAGACGAGAAGGACAAGCGTTTCGATACAGCTGGTCGATTCTGTAAAAATCTCACCGTGAAAACTTGGTGAAGTGAGCGTGGAGTGAGCTGTCAAGAGTGTCAATTCCTAGCAAAAACACCTAAGTTTCCCACTTCACCTAAGTTTTTACGGTGAGATTTTTACAGAATCGACCGGCAGCTTCTTCTTCTCCCCGAGTATCGGCAAGAACGACATGTGAAAAATCATAATCAGCCTATAATTTTCCCACTGCTGGGACACAGGCCTTTTCACTGTGAGAAAAAGTGGACCGTAATCTACCAAGCGGGCCCAGTGCGGGTTGGTATAGATGTCACGTCTTCGAATTTTTGGTTCTACAACATTCCGGTTTCCTCACGACGTTTTCCTTCGCCGTTTTGAGAGCATCATCATCTGCTTAGCCTTTTCCCAACTATGTTGGGGTCGGATTCCAGTCAAACCGGATGCAACTGAATACCTTATCTGACCTCCACAACTTCAAGGCGAGGCTTTTGGCTACCTTGTATGTACCTATTTTATGTCCTGTTTTTTTTTAATATGCTTTTTATTTTTGCACAATACACATTTTTTCTTTCTTTCTTTCTTTCTTTCTAGTCGTTTTATTATGTGATCACAAACTACAGTTTCAAAAAAATTGTAAATCTTGTCTTACAATTGCACCATATGGGCGAATCTTATATGCAACAGTGACCCATGCACTTTGCAAACTCACTACCGCTTATGCCTTACACGTTATGAGGGGAAGACGAACGCAAACTGTTTCCTGAACGTACTCAACATTCAGAAGAATAAAACCTTCACAATCTCGGCGTGTACACGTAAATTCAGTTAAAAAGTTACCCTCAATGATACTTAGGAATAGGCTCCTTGTTGAGGTTCTAAATAGGTTTTTTTCGAGAACTTCGTAAGCTAGTACGTTTTATGTATTCTTAAAAGCGGTGTTGGTTACACAGTTGTTAAACTCTATAATATATTAGGAACAACTGTACAACATTGAACTTTTGGCGGGTGTCAAAATTCGGTACTAACAAAACAATATGGCGGCCCATATTGTTTTTCATTATATTTATGAAACTACTTCACAACCGTTTACCAGCAGAAAATATTACATAGTTTACAATTTGTCATGCTTGGTTCCAACTTTTCATTCTTCTATCTTATTCTATTGTAAGTTTTCCAGGATTTTTATTGCGTGACTGTGTCTCTTTTAAATAATTTACGTGGCATTGTATCATAGTGGAATGTGACCTGCATTAACAATATCCTATAATAATAATAAATTTCCTACCACTAAATCACTCTTAATGTTATGAACTAAATCATGGAGTGCAGTGAATGACTTTGTGGCAAATAAATATGATATGAAAAGGAATAGTTTATTCTGTAAAAATGATATCAAAATCACGTTTACACGTATTTTAAAATTAAGCTATGTGAGGTCGGAGTTTCCTTTCTGACTACTCTGAGACGAAAGCACGAAACTAACTCAACGGTCAGTCTCTTAGACATAATCTTGGTCAGATCATGTGAAGACCATGTAGATTGTTATCTGAAATGGTCTGAGAGGTATGGTATTTCACAAGAGCATTCAATATTAGTCCCTGATAACTTATCAAATGGTCACATCAAATACGCCTGAAAGACGTTTACGTCTGTGCGTCTTAAAAAGTTAGGAAAACAAAGCTTCCTTTCAAGATGGTGGAATTTAAATTTTTATGCCTGAATGCCGTAAGTCCTGTTGTAAGGAGATAAGGAAAAATATAATTTATTTCAATACGCTTTGCATATTAATTGAATTTCTTTCTTAGTGACGCAAAAAGGGGCAAATATTCAAACGTTGAAATGAAAATATGGATAGGTACTTATATAAACGTTGAATAATTTAAAAAATGTTTTTAATGACAGCCATTGCTAACGTTGCTAACGTTGGCGAAATGTTGTTATTTTTATTAAGTTAAGGGGGACAGTAAAAAATAATAAGTATTCTTTGTTATTTTGTCTTGACACTAAGTACTTAATTCTTATATATTTATTTATTGAGTTAATCGTGTTTTTATTAAAAATGATTTGATGACCTACAAATTTTTCTGAAAAAATTACATTGATATTAACATTCAGAATATCATTAAGATTAATTAAGAAACAATTCATATCTAGTTATTCCTGTCGATGCAAATGTTTCAGTAACAGATTATATCCTAAATAAATAACTACAGTAGAATTAATAAATACACTCCAACCAAACAACAATTAAACCAAATTGTCGCAACGAATTGAACTCCACTACTCCCCTGCATTCATCTCGTACTCAAAATTCATTTGTCCCAAAAATGCAACTGTGGCCCCCGCAGTTAAAATTAAAGCTAATTAACTTTTTAACTCTGGCCACCCCGCGGCCGCTGGCGTATAATTAAAACGAAACAAAGTCAACTTTATACCACCCCAAGGAGTTGCCTACTGCATACGATAGAAGTACCTACCTACCTACGTACGTTCTCGGCTTTTTTACGCCTGAAACTTTACGAGGACTGCGCCGCGTAATTAATTAGAGAAATTAACGTTTACGTCATTTTATAATGGAAGAAACAATGGTAGGGAATGTTTGAATGACCCTGGTAATCGTGTACATAGATTAAGATTTATTATATACTCCATCTTCTCATTCCTGTCCTGGAGTGGTGACCGCATGTCAGCAAGCGTAGTGTGGAACGTCCGCAGCTAGATAGACCGACGACCTCTAAAAGGTGGCTGGGACAGACTGGATGCGTAAGACGGAAGACAGGGTATTGCGGCGAAGCCTGGGAGCCACTACGCGCCATTATCCACACTTTCGTACTTTTATCATAACATTATGCATGAGGTAGTGCAAATGTTACACCCAACCTAACATTTTGGTCAGCGGGATTGTCCGAAAGGGTTACCGCTGGCCCGGAACATAAAGGGCTAAGGAAGGAACACGGGTGGGTTTTAGTCAGTAAGAGTCTGACACCCGCTCCACCCAGAGCGGGAGGAGTCATTTGATGATTTCCCATCCTGAAAAAAGGCCTATGTCCAGCAGTGGACTGAGGGTTTAAGGGACATGGACGCGAAAACTGTTACCATAAGTTCAGTACATGATTCTTCAGTAACAGTTTGTGCGTCAGTGTCACTTCAGTTAAATTCACTATTTATAAAAACAAATGCATGCAACATGCAACCTAACATGCAACCCTTTGGATAGATATAAACTGTTATCATAGGATATTAAGACCCCTTGTCAAACTCAAACACTTCCCACAAACACTATCAATAGTTCCTAATTGTATAGAATTGGACCGTGGTCTCCGTGGCACAGACCACACGCAGACATTCTCCATAAACATAATAAACACCAATTGGCCACAAATCCTAGTACGGCTAACAGCTTTTACGCAATCCTCTTGATCTACTCAATAGCACATTAGCCATGAGCCCCTCGGCATGCATTATTTTCAACCCTACAAACACATGATCGAGGGCCATAAAAATTAAAACTCATTCACCCAAAGGGTTATTGTCGTACCAATGGCGATAGGGTGGATCCTGTCACTACATAATTACTACTTTATTATGCACAACAATTTTAGTATTTTAGGTTTTAGCTCCAACCGGATTGAATTGGAGTGCTTTTTTAATTCTCGGTAGCAGTAAAAAGTGATTTTTTTTTAACTAGGCTCGATTGTAAATATGTATAGGTAGTATTACGAATTAAAGTTGTTTCAGTAATCGTAGTGAAATAATATAATAATAAACTTGTACGTTTTTATTTAAATATACGAATCTAAATATACCTTGGCACCAAAGAGAGCATCCTGAATTTCATAAATACGAAACAATCTATTTCGTCTCATCTTTTGAAGAGTTCTGAAAATCTTTTCAACAGTATTTTCGACTAGTTATCAAATATATTCATTAATTAGTACAAAATTAAATAAAACTGAAAATATATTATTTAAATACAAACAAAAAGCCTTAGTTATCAAATTATACCTATTCTAAAACATAAATCAAAACATTCCACTACAAGTATCTCTAATTTTATCTAACGATCTCACAAACAAAACAAAACCAAATCCGAACAGGAAAACAAAAACAAAACGCACTATAATCCTTAAATAAAGTGAAGTAGCATCTGCTACTGAACTGAAATCCATAACAACGCTTATATCCAAGGGCCACCTTCAGATTCCCTTTAAAATTGGCCTCGGCACGTGACGGGAAAGCGAATCCTTGTGTCCATTATTTTAATAGTTTCCCTTGCTTTTGTCTTACCCTCGCCATAAAATTAAGGAGCGGAAAAGTTAAGAAGTATATGGTCGTAATTCTTGATTCGATTTACGTGCCTGCAAGATGCTTCTGCCTTAGACCCGTAAGAGAACGTCTGTGGTTTCCCGTGCGTGACGTAATAGGCTAATCTGGGGTGGAAGCAGGGTGCATTCTAAAACCTATAATGGTAGGTAATGCCGTCATTATCAACCTGGTGCAGTACCACTGACAAGCCTCTTTGAATTCCGTCCCAGATGCATATTTGCCGAGTCGTAAATATGACTTCGCTACGTTCCTATCGTCATATTTTTTGTTTTTCTTGTGGTTGCTGTGTGCGAGTTTTAAGATATTTTTTTCTATCCGCAGCAAAATGGATATATAGAAAACTCAAAATCTTTTCAGAGGTAGTAGTAAAAAGTTTAATCAAATTTTGTGAGAAAAATGTCTTCATAAATTCAGTCGTCAAAAATATACGTGCACGTTGTATTTACATAAAAATATTATAAAACCGTGTGTTGTATCTACATAACTTTTGTCGGGACTTATATAATTTACTGGCTTAAACGCAACATTTATTTATTTATAATTAAGTTTTCAAACCGTATTAATTGTGTTATACGGTGGTACGATACTGTGGTTGTGATATTAACCTAGTTGCGTAGATACCCTAAAGTTGATAATATAAAATGTCGAAAATTTGAAAAATCTACTCTTAAAATAGTCATTTCGTAGAACTATGTTAATAACTGCCATGCCTTCACGAGCTAAATATTAGCAGCCGTTACCACAGCACATAACTTGAGAAACCAAAATGGCCGCCATCCTTCCACCACAAACGTCACATTCACTGGTCCAATATTTACCCGAACTAGTACAGCATAGCCTGGTACACTCACTACCAGCAATAATCGAACGCACGCAGTTTAGATAAGAGCGCGACTGAAGCACTTGAGCACTTCATTGTACATACTGCATTAGCTTTGAGCGTATTAGCATACAAGATAAGCTCTGCTAGATTGTTCTTAAGGGTTGTAGACTATTATTGGCTTTGGTGGGACGCTGTGTCAGTGGTGCTGTTACTGCGTGATAAACCTTTAATGAAGTTGGTTTCAGTAGATTGCCAACAGATTACAGCCGTTTTACAGCAAGTATAGGACTCTAAGAACAATTAGCTTTCATAATATATACGGTCTTACCTAGGGATTTTTGATTGGCAATTTAGGTAGGTAAATACATAAATTACCAAAAGTATTTATCTTCTATATTATTGTGAAGTAAATAAATAGAACCCTTCATTATAACGTTTCACGGACCAGGTGCCTTATCCAAAAAAACATTTATTTTCCTTATTACGAAAACCAATTTATCAGAGCATTACCGTTTCAAATGACTCGTTTAATATTTTTCTCCAAATAATCCTTTCAGGTCCGGGGAGAGAAAAAAAAAAAGATAAATCCACGTCGCAGGGAAACGGGGCAAAATCGATATACGCAAATCAGTGATAACAGGGCCCTCTAAACTTTTACCGTTTATTTCCCGAGCCCGGTCTCCCCTAGCGTCTTATCGCCTTCGATCTACAAATCCAATTTCCTAAAATAGGGATCGATCCGACAAATCATCTGGCCAACTCTATTATCCCCTATTCAGGAGGATATCGCGATGACTTGCTTAGTCGATACCGTTAGTGGACACTAACGCGGAAAAAATATCGAGTTACAATCCGATTAGCTATCGTAACGTACCTAATCTTAGTGACCGTTTCTTTCAAACTTTTCACGTAATTATTGTGTCACAAACAGGGCATTTTTTTCGGGGTACAATTTTATGATAAACTAGCCTTCTGCGCTATTACTTCATTTTCACTTAGCATTTTTTCTTACTTTCTTCTTTTTGTTCGGCGCCTCAGGGTCCCAGCGAGATGGTATTTATAAAAACCTCCTCAAGAATCGAGCTATCAAATGCAAAAATAATTTTTCAGAGGTAGTTCCAGAAATTAGTGCGTTCAAATAAACAAAAATCTCTTCATCTTTAGTATTCATACTAATATTATAAATTCGAAACTAACTCTGTTTGTCTGTCTGTCTGTATGTTACCTTTTCACGCCTAAACCACTGAACGGATTTCGATAAAATTTGGCAGAGGGATAGTTGTATCCCAGGGAAGGACATAGGATAGTTTTTATCGTCATACCTCGCGGGCAAAGCCGCAGGCGGAAGCTAGTTAGATAGAGATTAGTTACTATATAAATAGTCAAGAATCTTTAAATTTACACCTAGAACACATCCTACCAACTCACAATAGTCAATAGGTAAATGAGAGTAATTAGTATTTTTTTTTTATTTGAAATGGGTTTGCTCTTTACTCTAGTCTAGGTCAGAGATGACAGAGACATAGTCTACGATGGAGTGAGCTCACCCAGAAGAAGCCTGTTCACTCTTACTTTGAAGAGATTCGGGATGTATACACTCGGAAACACAAACACAGGTAGAGTTCCACTCCACACCACTAGTTAAAACCCCCATTTCTCGTTGTGAAGACAAACAACCACATATCTTATTAATTTTTATTAATACTTTCTCATATACGTGCCATCAGCCTACATGGCGCTGACAATTTATATTCATAAGAGTGCCCCTGCAATCCTTGGTAATTATAAACATCATTACAGTTAGAACATCGAGTGACGACTGGAAGTGGCGGAGGTCATAAAGTGCCTCGGAGAGTGTCCCACCGCTGGGAATCTACAGAGATGGGCCAAGGTATGAGGGAAAGGCGGAAAATTCTCTATTCTGGGCAGAGAGTTTTCAAAAACATACCAACGCTGGCTGGTAAGAAATTGTCTGGAACTCCCTCCAGATAATTGGGTAGTAGCCATATGTTAAGAAAGGAATAGACATCTATTACCTACCCACTGTAATGAATGAAATGATATGAATAATCCAATTTGCAAACATAGCTAGCTTTGATCAAATAGAGGTTTTAAATAAGCTGAATTAGTAGAACAGGTAAGTAAGACCTCGGTATCTTTTGGCTATAAAACTAATTTGTATTCGCGATTTAATTGCCAAAAAAGTAAACAAATATGAGTTTATGGAAAAATAACTTTAAATCCTGCACAATAAAGTTCAGTTTACGCTACAACTTCAAACATTTTTGTAACTTTTTCAATAGTGCTAGTCACTCTGAAATTAACTTAATTACCATTAAAATAAAGTTGATATTTGTTTAACTTGAAATAATAAATTTATTCAATTTTTAACATACGTTTGAATAAACTGTATGTATATAGCTCATGTCGTGAGAAAGAGAGGAGCCTGGCAGAATGTTGGTAGTGCGACTAACTACCAAAAGTGCGTCAGAGGCCAAATTAAACGCAGCAAATCTAACCTAGGCATGTTTTTGACTGTAGTTTTGTCTCAGTCTAATAATCCCACAATAGTAAGCTAAATCGCTTCTACATTCCACTCATACCACACAACAATATTTGCATGTCGTACCTACAATACTACCCAACCCTTCTGAACCGGTTGAACCTTAGCCAAATGGCACCGTACCTGGATTTGGTACAAACCAGTTTCCCCAGACCCCTACCCATGCTCCCCTTCAAACTAAAACCTATGAAATGACTGAAGTTGTGTGTATAGTGAGGGGTCAAGTAAGGTTGGTTAGTGAAACGTAAATCATAATCTCCGTATTCGGGTCGAAATGCTGATGTTGGGGTCGTACTAGAAAGTGTAAGCGATTTTTGGTGTCGTTTAGTTACAGTTTTAATGGTGTAGTGTCCTATTGGGGTATGGAGTAAGGATGGTGTATTTATCTACATGAAGAGACCGTTTGGAAAGGTTTGTTTGCAGTTCTGATCCGTTTTAAAAGTTTTATTGACAAATAGAAGAAAAGAAAGAAAGAAGAAAGACAAGACAATACGTTTATTTGCGGTAAACATGACGCTCAAAAATAAAAAAAAAACACAAACAAAAAAAAACCACATAACAATTTTAAAAAAATTAAAAAATTAAAATAAATAAATAGATTGACACACACAAAAAAGTTACTGAAATCGTTTCTAAATCGTCTGTTTTAACCCGATAAGGCTGAAAATCTGTATTTTACATGGAGCTACACCCATCTGACCCAAGATTACGCGGGTTATCAGACACGCATCTCGTTTACTTACTGAAATTAGGTTTAAATATGTTTTTAAAGGCGCGAAGGACCCAAGTGATGTGTAGAGAATGGTCACCCATCTATCGACTTCTCTTCTTTTAACGTGTCGATGGCAATCTAAATGGAATCAGCCCAGAACATCACAGGACATGATATTAAGTGTTCCATCGTTTGTGGAACAGCATCACATTTACACTCCAAGGCGGAGACGTCTATGAATCTCCAGCTGAAAAGGTTGGAGTCTGTTTCAAGATTTCCAGGTTACCTAAGGTGACTCGTGTCCAGGTGGGAGATCACCTCATCATCCAACGACCATACATCCTGATCGTCCATGGACAGACTGCAGCAAACGCAGTATTACAGACCAATCAATTCACGCGGTAGTTGCCAAATAAATACTACAGTTAAATTGGAAAATACCAGTCATAGCTCAACAAATAAAACGCCAAACGCAACATAAAATAAACTAATAGTAACTGCAGAAAATCTCATCTCGAACTGAAAAATGTTACAATTCCAGTGTATGAAACTAAAAATAACGCAAAATATCGCTTCTATTTGTAACTGCTGAACCAAATGATAAATATGGAGCAGGAGCATCACTATTGATCCGGAGGATTCCAGGAGTAATAATAGAGAGCATTATGCCGTATCCTTATGCTATACCGATGGACCACGAATAGAATTTTATAGTGTTTGAGTGAATGCAAGTTTAGTCGAAGTATGAAATGTTATATAGAGCTTAGATTTGAAAGCTATCGTACTATCGACCAGTATAAAGTAATGCATTCTATTAACGACATAGTCAACAGAACAAATCAGAGCAATTAGGCAAACTGAGTGAATGTTAGGAAGTTGATGAACACAACATCACGCCTTTTATCCCCAAAGGGTTGGGCAAAAGTCTACCTAACTGATCAGTTCAGTAGCAACTGATATTATAATATATTTCAACACATATCTTCTGTACTGTATGTCACTGAACTCGTCCAAAATGGCTGTTTTGATTTAATGATGTTTTTGTGTTTTTTTGGGTACATGGCTGGTTAAAATTCACCGTTGGACAATTATTTTCATGAAATTCACCCCTGCCGAAGCCGGGCACGAACAGTTTTATAAAATGCTTACAGGAAAACAATACTTCTCCGACGCCCACAAACACAAAGATAAACATATGCTGGAAGGATGAACTTATGCCACAATCAGTCACGAAACTGATTAATTCCTCATTTACACTAGATAAAGGTCCGCCGTCACCAGAATACAGCTGCACTGAACGCCGCGGCAGTTATCCGAATGTCAATTAACAACACTTAGCGCAACGTCGGTGTTAATGCTCCTATATACATAGGTAACACGGATTCTGTGTTATTGTTCGTGTAAAGGCTCCTTCAAACAGGCGCGACACGCGATAAAATCGCGCGCGACACAAAGGCACTGCAAGTCGCACAACGAGCGGTGCCTTTGTGTCGCGCGCGATTCACGTCAGGCGTCGCGCCTGTTTGCAGGAGCCTTAAGATTGATAGCACACATTATGATCCTTTGATTTGGGTATTGGCTGGTATTATTTATTTATACATAAGGTGTTTCAAAATTAACCCAACAAACTTTAAGAGGTGCTTTAGACCATCGAACTGAACAACTTTCACTATGGGACCACACCTGAAATCACGAAAAAAGAATCAGCTGTTTAAGGGGCTTACAGGACCTAAACACAAAAACACAAGTTTTCGAAACAATAAAAGTATATGATCGACTTCAATAAACAAAATCAGAAAAATATATGATATTCTTCAGGATATATTCTAGATAGATAGTGTGTTGAAAACATAATACAACTAATTTGATACGATAGAAAAAAATCATGAAGATACCTCTAAAAATTTTCTTTTTACAATAAAAACTATACTAATATACAAACAATCATTCTGACTTTTTGTCAGATTATTCTACAAGCAACATACTAAAATACTAGTGTTTTAATTTTTTAGTCTAAACAATAGATTTCTTGTAATTATTGTTTAATATTTTATTAAATAATTGTTTCATATTTTGCAATAAATTACCAGCTTTGTGTCATCGCGCTTCTTTTTTATGCAGTCCGACAGTGACCGCGCTTTAGGTCATGTAAGCCCCTTAATACAAAAGTTCAATAGCTACTTGACCGAAATGAAACAAAGGATTCAGGAGGAGGAGTCAGCATATAATGTTCCCACTGCTGGGACACAGGCCTCTTCTCGGTGAGAGAGGGAGAGGGCCGTAATCAATCACGCGGATTCAGTGCGGGTTGGTAGATGTCACGTCTTCGAATTTTTGGCTTTAGGACATGCCGATTTTCTCACGACGTTTTCTTTTACCATTTTGAGAGCAGTGATGATGAAATAAATTACACAAAGTAAAGCGTCATTTCGAACCCAGACAGATACGAACCGACGACCTACACCGCGTAACTCGCGGCCGTTACCACTGGTCCACCACTGCTCTTCTTTATTTAGACGAATAATAAAAACAACCTGCAAATACACCAACTAAAAACACTAGTCCATTCATTGGACATGAAAAAGCACGCAGCTTGTGACATTCACCCTTTGTCCGCCCCGGGCCGTACGAATAGTGCGAGTATCGATTGAGTGCGAGTGAATAATGCACGCGCCGTCCGCCGCCGTCCTTCGTTCGTCCACCGGTCAATTAGTCGCCTCACACTGCACTGACTGTTGCCGTATTGTTCTTAATGCAGGTTTTATCTGGCGGAGAAGTGGGTTGTTGACTGGGTTGCTTTTTTGTGCTATCTGTGGTTTATGTAATGATTAGTTGTTGATGCGGATTTGTGCGTTTTCCTCGGTGTGAGGCTATTAGATTAGAATAGGATTGAAGGGTTATAAGGGTGAGGCTGAACCGATTTAAAATATTATCATATAATTATTGTGGAGACTAAGGGTCGAATCATACGCGCGCGCACCAATCAGTGCTGGTCGCCAGTGGAATGCGCACGAATTCACGCGTATTTTTATCTCGATAGAAAAAATAATATGTGCATTACCTCGGAGACATAAGGGTGAATTTGCTGTATTATCTTTTAGATTGACGCTTCGCTGCGCTTCTACTCCGCGCTAATATGAACCGACCCTAACGAACTCCTTTCGCTCTTCAGTACTATAAGTTGCAGATTCAATAACTTTGCATTGGCAGATAATGCGACCCCTAAATTTCAATTTTAATGTATACTGCAGGTATGCTGATACGGAACCTATCAAATTGATCCAACAGGTTAGAGCTTCACATATTGCATACGAAGCCGCCCGTCACCACGTGTCAAGTGCATTGATTGCTGCATGACATCAGTTATTAAAGCGTGTTATACACTGCCTGCCAGCTACTGTCAGACAAAGCAATATTACCATCAATTTACGCAACAGCTAAACCATACTAATTATATATAATTAATGCGATAAGTAAGTAACAGTTCAGTTTGCCTGTCTGGTCCCTTGTCACGCCATAACGTCTGAACGGATTACGATAAAATTTGGCATACACACAGGACACTTTTTATCCTGGTAGTATGTTCCTATGGGATTATTTCCGACCTCCACACGGGCGAAGCCGTGGGCTAAACCTAGTATGTAATCTAAGTACTTGCAGAAGCAGTACCCTTCCCATAAACCACAATGTCTCAAAAACATAAATTAAACGGAAAAATTAAAGAATGAAAATGGTTAATAATAGAACAACGAATTGTTACTAAGATAATTATAAACTTTAAGTTCATCACGGTTTCACAAAACTTCCACTCAAGCACGCAACTACAGGATGCTCTCATAATGCATCGCACACGTCATTGCTCACGACGCGTCGTGACGTCATTGCACACGACTTGTCGCATGCATTGAATGCGAACAGGCAGTGTGACACGATATTAACATGAAGCCACAATTTACCCGCCATTTTTATTAGACTTTTGTTAGTGAATCGTAGTCATATCATTATGATTATGACCATTTGTTAATGACCACAACCAATGACATGATGTGTTGGGTTACCCTTTCGAATTTTGAAGGTACTGGCAAAATGGACACATTACCTTTTCTCTTTTATTTCTGAAATAAATAAATTATTCTATTTTCGAAAAACGTGTCATGGCGTTCTTGCGAAAAGTCCGGACGAATGACAAGGCCGCATAAAGTCCGAATGGGCCCAAAAATAAGGACATATCCTGACGGATCCGGATGGATGGTATCCCTATGTGCTGGTGCACAATCATATATTACAGCAGTTGAGCCGATGAGCCTTTCCTTACACAAATCGACATTAAAAAAAACCTGGTAAATACGTTATAGAGCAATAAGTGTATAAAATCGCAATTACACATACCTTCCCGCTACATTCTTGCTTCAATTTGAAAATTAAAAGGGCTTTGATGGTGCGTGGCATTCCTTCCTGTCCATTTTGTTTTTTTTTTCAAAATGGCGGCCACGCATGATATCTGTATACGTCGATAGCTGACATCAATGCAATGATTAAACATACTAAGACTAAACCCCGTAAAGTATCATGTTTTCAAGATATTAACGTTCAAATTTGATCACGTGGCATCCATATTTCATGAACATGCTACATCAAAAAAAATAAAAACTTTTTTACAAAACAAAAAAAAACAACCGACTTCCAAAAAACACTACAAAGTGAAAAATAGTCGGTTGTTTTTTTTTTTTGTTTTGTAAAAAAGTTTTTATTTTTCACTTTTTAGTGGGTCAGTTTGTCATTACAAAAGCTTAATGTTAACTGCTCATCACCTTTTACAAAATATTGCTTTTCCCTATGCAGGGACGTTAATTGTTGAGGAGTTCTACTAGTAAGAACCAGGAGAACTGGAGCTGATTGAGAAGTCTACATCAGCTCCACTTCACCATACGCATTGTAACTAGCATAAATTGCTTAGCACGAATCGCAACCCGTGAAATACTTATTATTAAGTAGTTCCGATGGCCATCTGTGGTCTTCATCACCAGTTCCACTTCACCAAAGGGTGCTTTCCGAGAGCAAATGCACGAATTTCTATAAAAAATACTCAAATCGCTATAGGTGTGCCAATAAAATTTGATGATTTCCCTCGATTTCCATGTGATTCCCTCATCAGGTTCCGACTTGGTGACAATGGGACCACCTCAAGACCTCCCTTTCAAGCAAAAAAAGAATTTTAAATAGGTCCACAATTGGCGGAGAAATCGGTGATCATATATAAAAAAAAACATACATAAAGTCGAACATTTATAACCTCCTCCTTTTTGGAAGTCGGTTAAAAAATGGCGGACGGATAGGTATGCCAAGTTTCATATAAAAACGTTTCAATCCCCTTTTACACGAGTAGCAAAAACATAAGTAGATACTGCTATCACCAATGTACCTATTTTCTAAGCGTGGTGATTACAGCAATTATCCTCTCAACCTTTACTTGATAGCAAACCCATGTTCAGCAAAGGATCTTCCCCATTTCACATGAATATTCTATCCTAACTGAGCCATCACCAATTTACATCAACCTACCTCTAATGATATCCCTGTTCATCCTAAACTCGAATATCTGCTTGTGAATTTATAAACAGGTTACAACGATACAGGAATATTGAATAAACGAGCCTTCCACGAAAGGTGAACTAATTAATTTTTCAACGCGGCCGTGTGATATTGTCCCTAAGCCTCTATTTAGTAATTCTGTGTGTACAAAATTGTGCGTGGCAGTTGGCGGGTTGACGAAACTCGAGCGGACCGTCTAAACCGTCTCGCGTCAATATAAATGTTTTCATAACTCATATTTAGAGGTTTTTGTATTAAAATGTGTACATGAAGGGCTCGTAATACCAGCCGGAGCCGCACGGCTACACGGTCCGTGGATGAGTGATCATCTATTACATAGTCATAGTTCTCAAGTTTTGAGTTGAGCTATACGATAACTAACAAATGCTTACACTGACTGGACTGGTCGGACTGGTCCACTCAAATCTGTGTGGTACTTTCCTCAAAAGACCATTTCAAACATCAATCTACCTACATGGTCTTCACGTGATTATGTCTGGATATGTGTCTCTTTACTAATAATTTTTCTAAAATAAAAATTATTCCTTATAATATCATCTATCTGCCAGTGAAAGTCCCGTCAAAATCGGTCCAATCTTTTCGGAGATTAGCCGAAACAAACAGACAGACAACAATGTTAAAAATTGATTTTTTGTTCTAAGTACCGTTATAAATGAATTTAGTAAGAAGCTGTTATTTTGACTTTACAAAGTTACGCTTCTATTATATTTATTTGTAAGTATGTATAGATTATTTAAATAATAAAAAAACGACGTATTGTCAAGTCATAAAAACCATGCGAAGCAAGTTCGGGTCGCCAGTTAAAAATAATTGATAAACGCTCCGAAATACGTGACTACATGATGCCAAGCGCAAAAAAAAATTCAAAAAGATTCGCAGAATCCTGGCTGGTCGATAATCAAGCAAGAGTACATGAAAAACGCGAAGTGTACCAGCAAACGGAAGGTTTGACTGTGTGGGGGTGCTCCAAAAATCCTCTATCAAAAAGTTGGACGTGTCAATCGACGTGCAAATTAGATTTGTTAGTGGACGCTCCAACTGTTACGTGTCACGTCACCGACGAAAAATCGAGAGGGTTAGCTAAACGTGGTTTAAGCATTCACAGCCTCACAGGTCGGACGCGCATGTGGAGGGTTGAAACTTACGTAGACTCTATAGTATGCAAGGTGAGGACCGAGGATTGTCACTGTATACTGCACACCTTCCAGTAAGTTGGGTTCATTGTTAATGAGGAAAGGTATAAGAGCAGACGTAAATACAGAATAAATTGTTAACCAGTGCGCAAACCATGAATTCAGTAGGTACATGATTCTGAATCCCCCTGCGTTGAAATTTTTTTCGGCTATTAAAAAAAAATTTGCTCTGTAATTGTTTATCAAATTTACACACTACGCCAATTTGCCGTGTTAAAGCCATTTCACAACTGTCCACTAAAATCTGTGGTTCTTTCTGCAAAAGACCATTTCAGGCACTCATCTACATTGTTTTCACATGATCTGTCCAAGAGTACATATGTCTCCACTTAAATGAACTGGAAGAGACTTTTACCATTGAGTTTGTTTCGCCATTTCATATCAGGGATAGTCAGATAGGAATAGTCGACTCCATCTTGCTTATTTTTATAATACGAAGTGTAAAAGTGCAGTTTTACTACACTACGCTATAGAATAAACAATTGCATTTCAATTCATGTCAAAGACTGACAATTGCCATTTGATTATACGGAAAATTGAAATTGTATTTGTACGCAAAATACGCGCATTGACGTGGAGTTGCGGACACCAGCCCGTATTACATATTACCTAAGTTGAAATTGGTAATCAATAGACTATACCATGAATGCTGTAACTTAAATACTATTTGCAGAATATAGACTTTATTTATTTTATTTGAGCTGAATTATTTAATGTGTTTGTATAGTTAGAACACAAGTTACAGATGCATCGCAGTACAGACTCATTGATTCAATAATGAAAAACTCGCCGTTTGGCTGCTCGCCTAATTACCAGGCTTATCGCTAAATACCTCGCACCCGTCCACTCAACAACACACAGAATACTATGTAATAGCACATAGTTACTATGCGCTGCTGTTTCAGCATAACATGTTCTAATTAATACATAATGTTGGAACTAATATTCAGCGGCTAGTGCGGAAATGATTTCTTCAAAATTAAAAAAGAAAACTGGCCAAGTGCGAGTCAGACTCGCACACGAACGGTTCCGTACCACAAGGTAAAAACACCAAAAAAAAACACGTTTGTTGTATGGGAACCCCTTAAATATTTATTTTATTCTGTGTTTAGTATTTGTTGTTATAGCGGCAACAGAAATACATCATCTGTGAAAATTTCAACTGTCTTGCTATCACGGTTTATGAGATACAGCCTGGCGACAGACGGATAGTGAAGTCTTAATAATAGTCCCGTTTTATCCAAATCTGTTTAGCAGTTTTTGCGTGAAAGAGTAACAAACATCTATCCATCCTCACAAATGGATAACGGAAATGAAACACAAATGAAAAACGGAAGCGATGCGCTTCCATGATGACGCGCTTGCGCTCCTCCTCCAATGGCATCCTGAATGTGTTTTCAGACCGGTGGGACTCTCCTCTCCTACAAAGGTGGATAAGTGTTCAGACGCACTTATCCAAAACTTAATTATTGTATACTAACATTAGGCTAAGTTATACTACTACTAACATTATATGGATGCTAAATCTGAAATAAAATATTTGAATTTGAATTTGAATTTAACCCTTTAGGTACGGAAACCTAAAAAGCAGTGGACTATCCTACTTCCTATCCTACTATATTATATATCACACTAATATTATAAAGGCGTTTGTGAGGATGGATAGATGTTTGTTACTCTTTCACGCAAAAACTGCTAAACAGATTTGGATAAAATTCGGTACACAGATAGTTTATAACCTGGATTAATACGTAGGATACTTTTTATCGCGCGGTAGTACGACCCCGTGTGATAATTTCCGACATCCACGCGGGCGGAGCCACTAGCAAAATCTAGTAACTTCATATTCTGTATACGTTTTCCTTAATCAAATGTACTTTTTAATCATGTCTTTTGATCTCGTTTGATTAAGCAGCTCAAGCAACATCGTCTGATGTTTTCATCAGCAAAACTTTATATTTAAAAAAGTTTTTAATCAACCTGAACGGACCTAGTCTATATAACTCAGCTTGATTAAATCTAGTCCTTCCGTATCCGTAGCCTGCATCGTAAAAATTGTAATAAGTTTTTAATAAATTATATTAAAGCAAGCAACGTCAGAATATTTAATAAGATTCTCAGTCAAAGTTTATAGTCTTTAGCTTGACGGCAGTAGAAAAAGGTTCCAGTATCCTATAATAATACATACGTTATGTATATCGTAGGATCTCCCAGTATCGAGTAATAATTAAACGCAATTGCTAATTTAAGAGCGTTTACGCCGTACGGCATTTCATACAAATTTTCAAGCCCTTGTTTTTCGAAATGAATGAAGCAATTTTAATGAAACTTCATACGCATAAGCAGGATACAAAGGTCTAAAAAGTTACTTAAGAACATTTTCAAGTGTTACAGCCAAATTAGACCGATTTTAAATTTTCCATAGAAACAAAGATTTCCAGTTATCTTTTTTAAATAAGACATTTCGAAAATGTTCTTAACTAACGTTTTAGATCTTTGTATCCTGCTTATGAAGTTTCATTAAAATCGGTTCGTTAATTTCGAAAAACAAGCGCTTGAAAGTTTGTATGAAATGCTGTACGACGTAAACGCTCTTAAAGAATAGAAGAAGAAAAGAGTATTTTATCTTTATTAATATGTACAGTCAACAAAAGAGGTAAGTATGCAGGATCGTCGGATATAATTGAAATTTAGTAAGAAACCGATGGATGTTATCAACTGAAATTTAATTTGATAAATGCGCTGTTTGTTTTCTATTAATAAAATTAAGTTTTATTCGAGAGCATCTATCGGTTTCTTACTAAACTTCAACTATATCCGACGATCCTGCATACTTATCACTTTTGTTGACTGTAAAGACGCCAGCACATCAACCTACCCGAAACTGTCAATTGTTGAAAATTTATTAAAGAAATCTGACAGATTGTAGTAGGTTGATGTGCCGGCGTCTGTACATTATCAGCACAAGATGTTCCCACTGCTGGGACACAGGCCTCCTCTCGGTGAGAGGGAGTGAGCCGTAATCCACCACGCGGGCTCAATGCGGGTTGGTGGATGTTATATTTCTTCGAATTTTTGGTTTTAGGACATGCCGGTTTCCTCACGAAGTTTTTCTTCACCGTTTTTAGAGCAGTGGTGATACACAAAGTAAAGCGCCTGTCTGTGTCGAGGACATTACCACTTGGCCACCACTCTATAGTGGTACGACAACAAAGCTATCTTTGCTATCAAAGACAGCTTTGTTGTTTGACTCATGACATGTGTATGTACAGACGCCAGGACATCAAGCTACTACAATCTGTCAAATTTCTTTAATAGAGTATCAACTTTATCCCTAAAGCATAAGGTTCAAAGTTGATTGGGAAAATTTGACAGTTTTGATTAACTCAAATCAATCATCTGCTTAGCCTTTTCCCAACTATGTTGGGGTCGACCTCCAGTTTAACCGGATGCGGTTGAATACCTGCATTTTACATGGAGCGACTGCCTATCTAACCTCTACAACCCAGTAACTCGGTAACACAATGCCCCTTGGTAAGACTGGTTGTCAGACTCTCGGGCTTCTGACGACCTGTAACGACTGTCAAAGATCTACGAATGACAGCCGGGAGACCAATAAATCAACGGCTTAACGTGCTTATCACGCTTTTTATACATAGGTACCTATTCGATACTGTTTTATGTGACACTAATTTATTGTTATTTATTTATTCAATTATGCATACACATTACACACATCACGATGCAGTATAAAACTGATTTACATCCGTCACCTCACACACCAGGTCCAGTTGAAAACCAGCGTCAGGCAGCAGTTGTCTGGCATTTTTGCTGAACTGGGCCTTTTTGGCGCAGCCGTGAGGCACACTTTCCTGCTAATTTCTTACATCGGATCTTGCACTTTTTATTTTTATCTTAGTTTTTATCTGATGTACGACTATTATCTAACTATCTGGTGTATTGTGTGTCTCTTAGTCTGTGCTAAATAAATGTATTTTCTTTCTTTCTTTCTTTCTTTCCGAGGCACGGAGGCTCTTGGTATGTAAAGATGGTCACCCATCCACGGAACAACCGCGGCAAGCGTAGCTTAACCTGATCGATCGACCCGTGCGGCTGTTATTACTTAGCTACATGCTCCTCTACTCATGAGTCTACTCAAAGACACTAATTATGAAACACAATTTCACTACTGATCACTCTTAGTCGCACTTGAATATCGCTTCAATGTTCTCGCTTGTATCGCTTATTCAAAACTATATGTCTCGCGGCTGACACCGGCCTTATATAGTGCCACAAAGCTACTATATAAACATCTAGAACGTTCGAATACATAATGGTCCCGACTGACCCGATGTCGATAGTTCTCGGAATTTCAAGGACCTTGACCCTACTAGTTCTGCTACCCGATACTAGACGGTGCTAGTGGTATCTAATGTCACCATGCACCAGGCATCAATTGTGGCGCGCAACAATACATTCAAATCACGCCTGTAATCGCCAAAGGATTAAGCAGAGGTGTACCTACAATACACCCACATTCCGCCAGTTTTGTTCAAGTCCTACGTAATAGGGGGCGAAACTATTGCCATCAGCAGGCCGCAAATCCAGTTTCCAGATTGATACTGAGAAATTGCTGTTGGAAGAACCCAATACCACTGTGCATGTCCTGAGAATCGAGCTGAGGACTTCATAGTAAGCATTAGCGTTTGCGACTAACAGATCAACGAGGCAGTCAAATAAAATAAAATACAATAAAATAAAATATTTTTAAATAAAAAAAAAAACAGAAAATCTATGTTGGTAGGTAAGACTCCTTCCTTAAAATACAACCTCAAGGAAACACCTACATATGTGTGCATAAAAAAGCGGGTCCACAAGAGAGCCACTCAGTCTGACTGACGTTTTAATGGAGCCCATGTATTTATTCAGAGCCCTGTCGCTTCGGACCGCGGCAGACGAATGACGGAATTCACGCGGACCACTGTATCTAATACTGAGTGACGTTATTCCGTTTTTAAATTCGACCTTTTTTCTTTAGAAAAGAAAGGTTTTTGAGGTTGGGTGAAAATATTTTAAGGAAATTGAAAGTGGAACTCAGTAGCAATGTTGTTTTATGATACGACAATTACAGTTTCAAAACATATGGCCATCTCAGAGATAAGATGGAGTCATAAGTACCTCCAACCTCATTGAAGAAAAAAAATTGTTTTAATTTTTCACTAGATAACAACTTTTACACTCTTTTCGTTCTGATTCTTTGTCGCATCGATGTTTCCTTGTATTTGTTTTAAATAAGTTTCGACTAGATTTCATCCACATCCACAACGTCATCATTGGCCTCACAAAGCCTCTTCTATAGCGCAGGTTTTAGTGCACAGAAAGCACGACAAGAGGATGGGCATATTTGCGATGTGGCTCCACAGTCGCACTGCGGTTCATCGGAGTACAGTACCCGGTTACTTGGTCAGATGGGGTACAGTACCCGGCGATAAATATTGCACATCGACTTTTGGAAAGAGACAATCGGCTAATTTCGGCTTCGTAGAGCATTATCTCTGTCGCACGAAATACAAACAGTCCGGTATCTATTAGGAGCTGTTAAAACAATTATGATTTGCTTCTTTTGATAATTATTTATATTCTTTGTATAAAATGGTTTTGTGTAAAAAGGTCGATGTGCAATATTTATCGCCGGGTACTGTACCCCATCTGACCAAGTTGTACCTGCAGTGACCCATCGAACTTCTACTAGTCCTACACCGTTATAAATAGCACAGAAAACAATCAATAAATAACCTGAAAATATCTTAAATTGGGAAAGAAAAAAGTTCCACTAATAAGCGGCTCCATAGTTTCCCTATCCTAGCACAGAGATAGTTACTGATTCACATAACACGAACTGTTCGGAGTAGGGTCCAGCGATTGAGCGGCTGTTAGTGTTGCCTCGTAAACAAGGCGTTTATCATATCTCTGTAAAGGCTTGTTAGGCAGCTCTATGCCGCTTGCTCGACTGGGGAAAATAACTAATGATACGGATATAAATAGGTGATATTTCGTCCTGCGGCGCTATTCTGTAAAAAAATCACCATGATAACTTAGGTGAACTGAGCTGTCATTTCACCTGATGCTAGGGATTAACACTATTAACAGCTCACTTTAAGGTCACTTTCCCTAAGTTTTCACGGTGAGATTTTTACAGAATAGCATTTCTGAAGTGAATCAATGAAGTATTTCCGGATATAATGCTGAAACGTTATTCAGAGTCGGGTTTTTCATCATCTGCTTAGCCCTTTCCACCGCGGTTGATCTGTGGATGGATGACCATCTTTACATACTGAGGGTCCGTGCCTCGGAAAACACGCTGTTGGTCCCGGCTGTCATTCGTGGATCTTTGACAGTCGTTAAGGGTCGTCAGGAGCCCGAAAGTCTGACCACCGAGGGGTACCGTATTACCCAGTAACTGGGTTGTGGAGGGCGCGATAGGCAGTCGCTCCATGTAAAATACTGGTACTCAGCTGCATCCGGTGAGACTGGAAGCTGATCCCAACATATTTGGGATAAGGCTAGGCAGATGATGATACTATCCTATCCCCCACACACAAGACGTCCAAATTTTACAGCTGTTTATAAGTACATACTTAGTTTAAGAAAAAAGTTCAGTTTTCATTTCAAAGAACGCTAACTTTATTGTTATACCACAAAGGTTAGAGATTCAATCTCCACATTGACCGTATTCAAATGAAACTCTTTTAAAACATTTTAGTTCTATACTAGCAGCGTTTGTCTGCAAGTTTTCCCTCAAAGGGTTCGATCTTACTATGAGAGGGCCTTAGAGGGCCCGTTATCTAAATCAAATGCCCTCTCCGGCGCGACAGAGCTTGTTCGAGAGAGATTTTTAAAAGGATTTGTGTTAACTGGGTAAAAAAGGGTGGACCTATATTGTAGCTACAGATATAGAGAAATATCTATCCTTTCTGTATATAATAGACGTTTCTTCGTTGTGTTGTGGGGATTTTGTTGTTTTAATATTCCATTGTAATTGAAAAAAAAATGTTTGCGGTCGAGGGACGCGTCGTCAGGAATGAAGTTCGATACTCCCGAACCACCAACCATGATGAAAATTTTAAAAATGTTGGCAGCCGCCATCTTTGATTTTCATTTTGACCTCACTATCGGCTTTAGCACTCGAAAACCATGAAAACTATCCCTCTATCTTAGAAAGTTGGAGTTTCATAATGCTATTTCGTCACGTGATGATTTCTACTAGTGTAGTCCTTGCGTAAGCCGAGTCGAAGAACGTCGTTCCAAAAAAAATTTCTGTATACAATTTTTTTGCTCTTCATTAGCGGTTCCATTTCATGTCACTTGAAGTTACTAGTAATGTTTGTTTACCCAGTATTTCTTAGGAGAGTAATTTCTTCAGTTCTAACTCTCTCCGATTTATTACAAAAAGAAATCTAACTTATTTCTTGCAAAAACCTTTGAGCCAGTATTTGTATTTCGAACTTTATTTCGTTTTTTTTTTTCTTTTTGCGCTTCGATTTTAGCAATGTTCAAAATGACAACTTAGGACGGAAATAAGCTGCCATTTTTGTATAAAGAACTGCAATTCTATAACAGTTAGGTTCTTAATTCAATAACTGGCTCAGTGGTTTAAAACTGAGGTCCATTCTCGTAATTTTAAGAACGTTCACAGCCTGCCGATCGATTCTGTAAAAATTTCACCGTGAAAACTTAGGTGAAGTGAGTTTGTTTTTGCTAGGAATTGACTCTATTGACAGCTCACTCCACGCTCACTTCACCTAAGTTTTCACGGTGAGATTTTTACAGAATAGCACCGCAGGTCTCACATTCAAACTGTCAAAAATACCTGTAATTTTCCCACATTTTATGACAAGTACAAGGACTAACACACAAGTAGTACAAATTTTTGACATTGTTTATCGCTGAGACGAGATCGCGACTAGATTTTGAATGTTTTAATTACGGGGATTGGTCTTCTGTTCTAAAGAAAACCCTTGCTTTTTAATAAAGGAGTTTAAGACCCACAAAACGCAATCTTCAAACTAATGTCTAAAGTAAACAACAAAAAAACTTCAAGTCATTCTCAGGTACTTAGAATAAAAGGATTCCACAGGCTCTAAAGCGGAACTTTTAAAGGCTTTGCCCAAATCTCTTATTGAATTGTCAGGATCTTAAGTAGCATTCAGTAGTTGCACCTAAGTTTCTGTCGGCTGGAGTTTTTCTATCCCCTTCCCCCACTTGTTTTATTATGTAAATAGAACCGCATTGAGTGTGTGGTGCGATTCGATCTTGAGGACCTATTACGGGATATATCGATATAGGTTTGAAGTTTAATTCGTAACCACAGATGAAATTATATCTTGAGAAGAAAAAGGTTAATATAAAACTAGCTGTGCCCGCGACTTCGCGTGTATGTCGGATGGCTTTTACTTTTTTTTTGCGCGGAACCCTAATTCCTTTTCTAAAATAAAAGTCACTCCTTAGCCTACGTTACGCCTTATAACATAGGAAGGAACTCAGTTGCTCCTTATGTTGTTTCTTTTTCTTATCTGCCACTAAAGTTCCGTGAAAATCGGTCCAGCCGTTTCGGAGATTAGCCGGAACAGACAGACAGACAAAATGTTTAAAAATTGTTATTTTATTATAAGTAATGTAAATACTTTCTTAAGCATTTGTATAGATGAACGCAGCCACAGTTGAATATCTTAATTTTTTTTTAATTACAATTTTGTACACATACATGTATATCTACAACTCACGCCATTTTGTCCATAGGAGTAAGCATAAACACTTATACTTACATACTCCTTTTGCTTCGTTTTTGGTACAATTATTGTTAATTTAATGTAACGATAGTGTTAACAATCGTAACACGTGTGTTTCTACTAACATCTACATATTCATGAAGCGCTGAAACAGCAGCATTAGTTTTAATTGCAAAATGTATATATCAAAGGTTGGTTCTTTTATAACACTTGGGAATAATCACGTTACAATCCGATAACATGATTAACACACAATGACATAAAATCCTATTCGTCAAACCAAAAACAAAATCCATCGCCAACGGAAGACGGCGAAACAAATCTACCAATACAATCACACTAGAATCGACATTCAAAATCAGAATAGGTCCGCCGGCTCCATAGACAAGTGCTTCGCAAGAGATTTCCTCGACCACATAATGCACTTAGGTCAGGATAAACGTGGTAATGTGAACGTAGCTGCGACAATCGCTCGTATCTCGCGACTGTCGCCGGAACACTAACAAATACGACTAAATGTGGAATGGAGAGTAGTTTTGGGGTTTGGCTGTGACTGGGAAATAACTAGGTACTTCTGTTGACTTTACGGCACGTGGAATATTCTTGCGTCGGGTTTAATGTTGGTAAAATAATACGTAATATATTATTTTTGGGCAATAAGTATATAATTTGGTTTGGTGTAGGTAATAAAGTGTCCCTTAAAAGCCTTTGCCATAGACACTATAATATAAAGAAATTTATTTATTGGACACTTTATTATACTTTATTATAGTGAAGGTTCCTTTGGGTACTTACGTTGCTGCAACATTTAACATTGACAAGACTTACAAAACATTTTAACAGTACCTTATCAATTAAATAAACATACCGACCGATCTGTCAGAAGTAAAAATATGTTAATGTTACCCTCCTCGCGCATGAAACTACATTCCAATAGCCCCTACGTAATGTCCATAAAAATATTTAATAAGCTACCAGATGCAATAAAGGATGAAACAAGCGATACGACATTTAACACACATACAACCTACGAACAGTAACTCGATCGGAAACAAAGAACTTTATCGCCTCCAATAACGGCTCGAAACATTTTAGCAATAACTCCGTTCCGGAATATTTTATTCAAGAACAGAAACAAGAATAGAATGCGTTTTTAGGATTTCACTCCACTCCTCCCAAATAGGGAACAGTGAAACAAGCTCTAAATCTCCAGCGCGTGCGCTCAACCGAGTTAGGTCGTTTACGTAATAAATGGATTTCTATAAATGACTGCGACATGCTGTCGAGTAGGGTTGTCGATTTTATTCAAGGTATCGAGATGTGTCGTTTGTGACGAGTGTCGCAGATTGTAAATACTGTCTGCGTTCGAATGCATGCAGTTAATGTATTTTAAATTGTAATTCAAAGTTTTAAATTAATTCTATTTTTCATGAACGAAGATATGTTAATTCTGCACAAGTAAGACGCACATAAATACATATCGTATACGTTATTCAAGGTAAACAAATATCAACTTTATTCTAATGTTAATTAAGTTGATTTCAGAGTGACTAACGCTATTGAAAAAGTTATAAAAATGTTTGTAGTTCTAGCGTAAACTGAACGTTATTGTGTAGGAATTAAAGTTATTTATCCATACACTCATATCGGTTTACATTTTTGGCAAATAAATCGCGAATTCAAATTACATACACACAAACTCCAAAGAAACTCGCGCTTTCTTCCCGTGGGGGTAGACAAAAACTACAGATACCTGCTACGATCCTCACATAATCATAAAATACACATACTAAAAAAAGTAGTAGAAGTAGTAAGAAGCCAAGTAGGTTTTCGTCATTTAAGACAGAGATTAAAACAGAAGACGAACAAGCAGGGGATCGAAGAGGGGGGGTGGAGGGGGCGTTCAGGGGATCAGACCGGAATAAAGGCTCCTTCAAACAGGCGCGACACGCGTAGAAATCGCGCGTGACACAAAGGCACCGCAAGTCGCGCAACGAGCGGTACCTTTGTGTCGCGCGCGATTATATCGCGTGTCGCGCCTTAACTCGACGATCTTATTGGTTGTTTGTAACTTTGTGTGAAACCGGTTTCGTAAAAAAGTTGTATCGGATTACTGCTTATTGCATCAATAGTCGCAATTGTCTCGATTTCAAAGATTCTATAGCATTTACGTTTTTGGTCAATAAAATAGTACAGTCTTTTTTTAATAATTACCCAGTCCATTCCCAATACATTTCCGAATCCTCTTACACACAACATAAGCTAAGAAACCTCAGTCCATTAATCACTCGCACCCAATAACTTCAAACTACGGGACATCAATAACTGCCGACGTACCCGACCAACGTCTCAAACTTTGGCAGTTCTGATATTAGAACATCGGCCATACGTTACGTAGGGAGCAGTGGTGGCTCCAGCTTACGTAATTGTAGAACGTAGATCCGAACCCAGACAGGCCTGCACTTTATGATACCAGAGCCAAGCCAATAGAGATACGAGGAACAGGATGTAAAGTTAACTCATCCTCCATAGAACAGAGAGGATCTTCCTCCCAGACGGGTGTTGCGTCTGGCGGGCAACTGCCCGATGATTCATGTCGGGCTGTTGTACATATGCTAGTTGCGCGGTAAACTCTGCTTGCGAGATGCAGGATTTTGCGTGACGTCAGTAGGACGCGTTGTTTGCATGGGGCGTTGTAAATACCGCTACAAACCTATTATTGTCACTGCAGGACAAATCAGATATAGAGAAGGTACGAGCATTGATCACCACTTTTACGCAAGACGGGTTGACGAAGTTTTCCTACACCGATTTCAGATATCCAATATAGAGTCAGAAAGTAATATATGAATTGAAAAAGTCATATTGGTACTTGCCCGGATTAGAACCCACGACATCGTGAATGAGAAGCGAGTCCTTAATGCATGCACATTTCTTTGTGCAATTTATTTCATCACCACTGCTCGCAAAACGATGAAGGATAACCTGAGATACAGGTTTATCCTAGTTCAGGTCGATCTTATTTTTATATACCTACCACTTTAGTGTAAGAATTAATATTGTAACTACGCATTATTTAATTAAATAAAGAATCAAAGGGTATCAAAAAATTCGTTCGCATCGCTATCAACAGGAAACGTGCCTAAAAGGCTGGCAAATAAATAAGAAATAAATTGTGAGTAGCATTTCGAAGACTTGTGACATCTACCAACCCGCACTGGTCCCAGAAGTGGAAACATTAAAGGCCGCTTATGCCATTTGGCTTAGTTCGGCAACCCTAACATGTATCGTATCTTAGTGGCAGTTCGCGCCAATGTCACGTGTGTTACAATCGCCCCCCGACGGTATCGGATTTCGGCAGCCATTACGTGCCCAAAGTGGCTATACGCGAGATAGTTGAAATCGTTTAGGTTTTATACATGTCTGCTAAGTTAAACCGTCATATGATGCGTTTTGAGGAACGTGACGTGGTTGGCAAATTATGTTGTTTTTTATTTTTGTAATATAAATGCATAAGTTGCAGCGTTTGTATATGTGGTAGGGGTACGCTTGTAGAATTGTTATTTCTTGTATTATTGTTGCTATTTTGTATTCCTCAATAAGCATGGCTTCTATTAAGTACACGTAGTTTAACTTACATATCCAACCCTGTATACCTTATTAGGTAGTCATATTTATGGCTAGCAGCGCGTGTCGATCCCGTAGGAATATCGGGATAAAAACTATCCTATGTCCTTTCCCGGGACTCAAAACATCTCTATACCAAATTCATCTAAATCGGTTCAGCGATTTAAGCGTGAAGAGGTAACAGACAGACACACTTTCGCATTTATAATATTAGCATGGATGGATTTGAAAAGTACGCCTGTTATTTTGACTTTTAATTAGCTGCAGTAAAATGACACTTCTCGGACTGAGTTTCGAGACATGCATGTCATTTGTATTTGAAAAAAAATATGTTTTGTTTGTACACTATTCTGTACTAGAAAAACAAGATACCTATAGTTGACGGCCGCGAAAAAACAAAAAGACGCCAATAACAGCCATTTAAGTAACATATACGCTGTCATTTTACTGCAGCTAATTAAAAGTCTAACTATAGGTTTAAATTAATTATAGTTCGTGAGTTCCAGATTCTTCTATAAATAGATATGAATGGTTCCCGTAGCTCTATACTTCCGTTAGTTTGTTCTATGTGACTCACCAGCTGTGAGCCCTCAGGCCCTGTCTCGTTTGATACTCCTTGCCTATACTGTTAGGCATCATCTTATTTTTAGAACTGCCGGCTAAAATAGCCCCCCCCACCACGGTTCACGGTTCAAGGAGCAGTAGGATTTATAAAGGATATCTTTGAGGACTCGCAGTTTCTTTTGTTTTTACAAATCACGCCTATTTCATTTGTGTGTAGGCAGAAACTACTGAATGCCACCTGCTACGTACTCTTACATACTCCGTTCACTTCGTGTGCGTCGTAGGTTCGTTCTTTTGTTTTTGTTAGTCTTATTAAAAGGAAATGCGGATGGTGTTTTCTCCATAGAAACGCTCTCGTCTGTTTTCATTCTCGTCAATGACCATAAAGCAATGACTTTTCACAGAATAATAAATATTAACTACTTGTATGTCCAGTACAGTATACAGTATATCCTTCTTATTCAGTTTATGAAATAGCTATTAAATTGGTCCAATATTGGAGAGGAGAGCCAAACCTCGGATTTTGAAATTTTTCTTAGGCTTTTTTAAGTCTCTCCGACCGCATATAGTATTTAAATGAAGAAATGAAATATTATGATTCAGAAGAGCATAAAGAGACTTCTGAAAACTTAAAATCATATCCTTTAACTGTCTACTTTAGTATGTGGATTGAGCATTTGGTACTTACACATGTAGTAAAATGTCTATAACTTTTTAAACGTGTTAATAAAACAGCTTTCATTGCCTTGCTGATTCTATGCACAAAAACGCAACATAAAACGCCCACAAACCAAGTAAATTAAAACCTTAACAATAAGCATAAATACTCAAAGAATACTTCGTCGGCTTATTATTTCTGCGCATTAGGAGCGAAGAATATTGCCTCGGGCAATTTACGAGCAACATTCCGGGGCGCCTTATCTTCGATATTAAAGATTTCATTAAATCATGGCGGGCAATAAAACAGTTTGATACCGCATTCATGCGGCCGCCGCTTCGGGTGACCAACTTAATGACGTGTACAGTTTGACCCTTAGTGAGTGGGGTAAGAGAAGAGATGATGGCAACAACGGAGCTGTTGGAGCAAGCTTGTGTGCCAGGGTTCAAAAAGTGATAAACCCCCTGCCTGACTGCCGGCCTGCTGTGTTTCGTCGATGCGTGGGAGTTCCAGTGCCTTAGGCATCTTCTGGACACGCTCGTTCCATCATAGACCTCATCCATCAGGCTTGATCAAGGCCAAGAGCGGGCCCATTCAGCAATTAAAAAAAAGAAAAAAAAGTGTTAAGTGGAGTTTAAAAGTCACCCAAAGGGCAATGGAGAGGGCTATACTTGGAGTTTCCCTGTGTGATCGAATCAGGAATGAAGAGATCCGCAGGAGAACCAAGGTAACCGACATAGCCCGAAGTATTGCCAAACTTAAGTGGAAGGGGCAGGGCACATTGCGTGCAGAACAGATGGCTGATGGGGCCAAAAGGTTCTGGAGTGGCGACCGCGTACCGGAAGACGTAGCGTTGGAAGTCCTCCCACAAGGTGGTCCGACGACCTTGTGAAGGCCGCAGGAACCCGTTGGATGCGATAAGCACAGAACCGGTCGAAGTGGAGGTGCTTGGGGAAGGCCTATGTCCAGCAGTGGACGTCTTTCGGCTGAAATGATGAATGATGAAGTGGAGCCCACAATTACCATATTTGGACACCTATACGCAGTTCACTGAAGTTTTTACCAAAGACAAAAACAACAAATTCCATTATTTGGTAGGCAGTAGCAAACCACCAACCCACCGGTAACCGTCGATGGTTGTCTGGTTGGTGGTGGTTATTTGGTGGGTAGTTATGTAATGACAATGGATCAGTGGTCGGTTTATCAGTTTAGGACAATAGTGGAGAAATGAATCGGGAAACATCTTTACATAGTCGTTCAGAGTAAAACTGATTGATGTGCATGCTACTCAAGATGAACCACGAAGTCACCTATATAAGTATTAATAGTTTGCACCAATCCTTTTACGCAGTTGAAGACATGTGACATCTACCAACCTACACTGGGCCCGCTTGGTCGATTACGGCCCACTCCCTCTCACCGAGAGGACGCCAGTGTCCCAGCAGTGGGAATATTATAATATTATGTTGTCGCTATTAAACTCGCTCAACGCTTGCAACTTTTACCCGCCAATAAAATAGTTACAACTTGAGATATTCAAGTAGGATTTGCGATTTGTGCGTGACCCCCTACGACCTTGGACATAAGGCTCAAAATACATTATAATTTTAGTTTTCGGAGGATCATATTTAATATATTGCAGAAATAGTTGGCTAGTACTAAAATCATGATCACATTTCAAGTGGCTGTTACTTAGATAGTGGATACGTAGTTTTGGTTTGACTATAAATTGTAGTATGTGAAGGGAATGGGAAGCTTTAGGATTCCTACATAGAATGATAATGTTCAACTTCTAGTGAGAGTAAATTTTGAGATGGATGGAGTCAGGCCTCTCTTTTCCATTGGGTACTTTGGGCAAGTGCCCCGGGCCCCGTAATCGACGGGGGCCCCGGCCTGCCCTCAAAAATAATTCTTTGCAGCCGCCGTACTTTGTAAAGTCTTATTTTACTTAAATTATTGTGAATGTAAGGACTATGTGGGTCATTCTTTCTTTTTTTTTCTCTTTCTCTGTTAGTTTTAATGTTGGTCTGGCAGTTTTGAGTACTTTATGTGGCCTACCCAAACATCCTTTCTTTAGTACCTACTGTTCGTCGAGTCGTTGAGCTCTTCAAGTTTCGAGTTGAGCTACACGATTACTGACAAATGCTTGCACTGACTGGACTGGTCCACTCAAATCTGTATGGTACTTTCTTCAAAAGACCTTTTCAGACATCAATCTACTGGTCTTCACATGATCTGACCAAGATTATGTCTGAACTTCAAAAGTGACTGCGAGGACTAAACTGAAAGAGGTCGAAACAAATTCATAGGGAGTTTGTTTCAGCCTGTTTCAGCCTTTCTTCTCAGAGTAGTCGAATAAAAAACGCCGTCCTCATCTAGCTTATTTTTTTTTCTATAGTATGACGTGTAAAAGTGATTCCTATATTTACGAATAAACAATTTCATTTCAGTTCCATTCTACGCATTTACCTACCCGATTCAATGACAAATTTGAAAACTGAACGCGTCCGACCCAAGTAAACATGAATAATAGGAATAATAAAAATAGTGGAAGTGCCATCTTATCTACACAAGGGCACCGTGATCCTTATGTGCCCAGGGCCTCCAAAGGTTAAAGACGGCCCTGGATGGAGTAGGTAGGTGTTTATATGCAACATACATAAAGAGGAAAAAGAATCGTAGTTGTTAAATAAAATAATAATGATCATGACCCATAAAACATTACCTACCACCATTGTATATTTTGATTTATCTACTCTTTTTTTTTATAACAGATTGAACATATAATTTATACAGAACTAGCAGCGCCCCACGGGTTTACCTGCATAAGTGTCGATCCCGTGGGAATATCGGGATAAAAACTATCCTATGTCCTTCCCCGGGATGCAATCTATCTCTCTGCCAAATATTATCGAAATTCGTTCAGTGGTTTAGGCGTGAAAAAGCAGACAGACAGACACACACAATTATTATCGAATTTGTAATATTAGTATGGATGGCACGGACATAGCCGCGCAAGCTGATGAAGTCAGCACATGAATCGGATTGATTCTAGACCGCGTAGGTTGCACTTTTAAATTTATGAAAATGTTCTAAAAAAACGGTCAAGTGCGAGTCGGACTCGCGCACCGAGGCTTGGGCTCGGTACAAATTTGTAGGTAAGTATGTGAATAGTTTATCACGGGATTTTTTTTTTCTACAAATTTACGGTTTTCGGATTTTTTCCTTTACTTGTGCTACTTGACATATTATTGCTTCTTGGCAAATTTCATGATTCTAGGTCAACGGGGGATTGCAGCCCTGAGTATTTGATATTAATTTCAACTTGATAACTCCACGCGTTTCAGAGAAAAAGGGTCTTGACTGAATGACGGACAGACAGACGGACAACGAAGTGATCTCATAAGGGTTCCGTTTTTCCTTTTGAGTTACGGAACCCTAAAAAAATCTGTTTAATAGAAACGTGTACTAAACATTTTTACACAGGGGTTTAGAATCATGTACTGAATCCATTTCCATAGTAACAAGCTGCGCGTCGATATCTCTACCACCCTGTAGGTGTAGGTAAAGACGCCATCTTGCACATCAAGCTACCCAAAACTGTCAAATTTTCCCAATCAACTTTGAACCTAATGCTTTAGGGATAAAGTTGAAAATCTGTCAAAGAAATTTGACAGATTGTAGTAGATTGATGTGCTGGCGTCTGTGCATAATGTTTCTTTAGTTTTGTTCTAGTTTTAATCGAAAACTCAGCGAAAATGCACAATTGCTTCGAATGCAAAATGCAAATATTTGGCCAGCTCGTGCTCAGATCTTGTTAGAGACACCACGTACTCAAAACCATTACCATTTTACCAATAAGTTAGTTATAGTTGATTATTTTAACCATTTCTTGTCACTAAAGGCTAATTTTTCCAACGCCAGATAATTTTATCCGAGGAATAATTTTGAATTTTAGACAGTTCTTCCATACAAAAACTGTCTGACGTCAATTTTATTCTACGAATATAAATTATCTGTCGACTGAAAAATCAGGCCTAAGTGAAGTGAATCAATATAGCTATTTCCCTTATGATTCGAAATTTTAACTTTTACTAACACCATATCCTATCAATACGAGAAGGTACACCCCTTCTCAGGTCACCATAGCGCCGAGCACTACTTTCCACAAGTTTATTTATTCACAGAACCTTTTAATAACTTTTACGTTATTGAGCATTATTCTCACAACCAATGATCTCGCTATTAATATAATCTATGTTATTTTAATATGAATCTGAATTAAATAATTTATATTTTTTAATGTTAGCTATTGTATAAGTAAAACCGTAAATAGTGCATGTTGTGTTAGCTTATAAGTAATTGTTGAACTTATAAAATGTGTTATTTAGGAAAATATTTGTAAAATGTATTGTGTATACAATTGTTGGCTAACCCCAAATAAATAAATAAATACTTCTTAGATCAGCCCTAAGTCACCAAAGTCTTTTATTGACGTCTGACAGTTTTAGTATGGATAAAATGTCAAAAATTCTAAATTTATTCTCAGGGTAAGACTTAATCTAGGAATGAATGCTTGGTGGAATGCGCCCTTAGAAAATTAAGGAAATTCTTGCCATCCGAAAGTGGTGGGAATGTAATATGATGAGGGAAGACATGTTTATTTTGAAAAGATAAAATTTGGGTCACCGTGCTTACCCTCTGTTAAAACGGATAAGTAATGAAATTTCACCTCGGCACGGGGCGGCCGCAAAATTGTTATTTATTTATTTCCCTATAAATATTGTGATGTCACGGAAAATTGTTACCTATTATGTGTTATTTCGAAGATGTTATGGAGAAATATCGCCGGTACTTTTCTTGCTTAAAATAAGTATGAACTATTTTCCCATTTACTTTCAGGATATTTATTGCATCGAATAGATTACGCATGTTTTTCTAATTTGGGTAGCCTCTTTTTCTCGTAAATTATATATGAAGAGCCAAAACCTACCAGAATACTGCGATCGGCAGCCGTTTTAAAGCTTCTTCAAACAGGCGCGACACGCGATAAAATCGCGCGCGACACAAAGGCCCTGCAAGTCGCGCATCGAGCGGTGCCTTTGTGTCGCGCGCGATTCGCGTCGCGCGTCGCGCCTGTTTTTAGAAGCCTTTACCATCCTCCTATCATATGTATTTTAGAAAAGAATAGAATAGAATACTCTCACTCTACTCTCTCTCTCTCTATACTCTCTCTTACTCTCTTTCTCTACTCTCTCTCTCTCTCTTCTCTACTCTCTAGTATTGTACTTACTTATTTCTAAGGAATACAAACAAGATAACATAATCTGCCTATAGTGTTCCCACTGCTGGGACACAGACCTCCTCTATTTAAGAGGGAGCGAGTCATAAATTCACCACGCGGCGGGCCCAGTGTCAGAGTAATTTTTTTTTTTTTTTTATGTCAATGCGTTTGGCAGATCAAACAAGATAACTACAGAAGATCGAGGGGAAGACCCGCGGGGCAATTGCGTAACACATTATCAATCGGAATCGGTTTTATTTTGACAGTTCAACAGCATTCACTGCGTTATTTACGCAACAGAGCGGACAAATTTTACGAACTTATGAAGCAATGGATTAGCAATTTGCTTCAAAATGATTCAGATACCGGTTGATAGTGTGTCACGCAATTAGGGTGCAGCAGTGCGATTCTGTAACAATCTCACCGTGAAAACTTAGGTGAAGTGAGCGTGGAGTGAGCTGTCAATAGTGTCAATTCCTAGCAAAAAAAAACTCACTTCACCTAAGTTTTCACGGTGAGATTTTTACAGAATCGACCGGCTGGACTCCGCAGTGTGGGTAGAACAACACTGCCAATGATGATGAAAAACTAGATAAGAATAAAAGGACATGACAACAAGTCAAATAAAAAACCGTTCAGTGCGAGTCGAATTCGCGCACCGAGGGTTCCGTACAAATTTGTAGGTATGTAACTACCAATTTACGGTTATTGGATTTTCCCCTTTACTTGTCCTACACGACATTGCTTCGTGCCAAATTTCATGATTCTAAGACAATGGGAACTACCTTAATAAATTTTAATTCCCTTGAAAGTGTCGAAATATAATATATGTTTCTTGCGGCATAAACGGCCGTATCTTTTTTTTTTTTTACGTTAACTTGGAAGTTTGATTTTTTAACAGTTTTAAGGGACTGTAGACCTGAGTATATAGTTTGAATTTCAACTCGATAAATTTACGCGTTCCCGAGATAAAAGGTCTTGACAGACGGACAACAAACTGATCCTATAAGGGTTCTGTTTTTTCCTTTTGAGTTACGGAACCCTAAAAAGTTCATGTTTAACACCACAATAACCAGTAAAAGGAGTATAAAAACATGACTGTGCAGTACTAATTGCAGTAACAATAAGAGTGCTTAACAAACACGTGATTATGTGCAGAGTACCCTTTATAATGTGCGCAATGCCCAATATAATGACCCACCTTTATTCCCACCAAATTAAATCGCAAACTCTATAGAGTCCGGCTAAGTTGTAAAATGCAAATAGAATACCTTTTTAGTACACGTTAGGGAAGGGTTACCCTTGTGGACGTGGACTACGTAGGGGGAGAGAGTGTTAATGTTTTAATATTTTGTGATGTTATAAGAGATACTAGCTTGTGCCCGCGACTTCGTCCGCGTGAAATTTCTTGTTTCCCCAACCTACCCTGTCGCATCGCATCGCCTGCCTGCATCATTACCTCGTTTTTGCTTAGCGTTCTTTCTTATTTTCTTTTTCCTAGCGTGATGTTAATATAGCGTATAACCTTCCTCAAAAAATTGGGCTTTCACATTCAAAAATATTTTTTTCTTATCCGGCCGGTAGTTCCAGAGATTAGCGCGTTCAAACAAACTCTTCAGCTTTATAAGAAGGTACATTAAAAAAAAAACATTAAACATCCGAATTGAGAACCTCCTTTTTAGAAGTCGGTTAAAAATAGTGTGCCTTCGACTATGCTTATGGAAATATTTTTGTGTTTTCAAAAAACAAACCTTTTCAGCTTCAGAATTTATATACATTCTACCGCTTTTTGCAGGATACCTAGGTACTGTGAAATTGTAATAGAGGTAACTAAATCTATTATTGTATCGATATACATACCAAGCGAAGGGAAATGTAGAAAAAACTTACATCGATAACTGATACTTTGGTCAGACTTTCCCTAACATAGCACTCATCTCAATAATAACAGAAAGAACCACTTTCATGTCATCATTGACAGTTTTCTATCTCCCAAAATGGACACAACATTCGTGCGTACCCAACCCTACGAAGGGTAGGCAGCGAGGGCAGTACCCCGAGGGTACATTGATAATTATTACACGGTAGACGTTCAGCCTCCTTCGTCTAACGGTCCCGCGGGGAGGCGCGGATTATGACCGTATTAATTAATGCACAAGTAGCTAGTTGTGACTCTCAAACTTATTTGTTTTGATGTTCACTAGTTATGGTAGACGAAACATTGAGTTTTGAGGAGGTTACTTTTCTTCGTAGGAAATTGAGCGGTTGGGAGCGGTGAATGCCTATTGCGAGTCCCGCACCCCCCGGCCATGGGCAGAGGTGGAACACCGCGGTGGTTTTAGCCGGTAAGAGTCCAACACGCCCCTCTGCCTCTCAACGATGGAGGAAGGAAGTCTATGAAGAAATCCACAGCGCATCAAAAAAAAAAGAAGAAAATTGACCGGATCTTTCCCGTCTGCGCTGTCCTGCGGGGTGATTGCGTAAAGGCTCCTACAAACAGGCGCGACACGCGATATAATCGCGCGCGACACTAAGGCGCCGCTCGTTGCGCGACTTGCGGTGCCTTTGTGTCGCGTGTCGTGTCGCGTGTCGTGTCGCGCTTGTTTGAAGGAGTCTTAACACACTAACAGTAGCAATAGCTTTCATTTTCATTTCAACAACATTCATTGCGTTATTTACGTTGTTGAGCAGACAAATTTTTCGAACATACGGAGCAATGTATTAGCAATATTCTTCAAAATGATTCAAATTGTGATTGAAAATGTGTTACGCAATTAGAGTGCTGTACTCAGACCAAATAAAAAGTCAAGACAGCACTGCGAACAATACAGTGACGCATGCAAAAAATACACCTCCGCTCTGTGCATACACTCTCACACGCACACATTTACGACCATTTACAATCAAACTACACCTAACTATGTGACTATGTGCACACATGTTTAAGAAACCGGCTTCACTTTACTGTTGACAGCCCTTGGTCTTGGTTTTTTATTTGGTCTGTGGTGCTGTACGACACTTTAATACAGTAAAAAGTTCGGATCACACGTCAACATCTCACCATTCATAACCGTAAGTATGAACGGTGGGATAAGAATGAAAATAAATGTAAGTAGTATGTAACGGCCATCATCTACTTACTTCATCTGCCTAGCCTCTTCCCAACTATGTTGGGGTCGGCTTCGACCCGTAACGACTGTCAAAGATCCACGAATGACAGCCGGGACAAACGGCTTACCGTGCTTTCCGAGGCACGGAAGGGTCTTGGTATGTGAAGATGGTCGCCCATCCACGGATCAACCCCAGCAAGCGTAGCTTAACCTGATCGATCGACCCGTGCGGCTGTTATTACTTAGCGACAAGCCCACACTGACTGATCATCGCCCTCTGAACGGAATCTGAAGGGAGAACCCTTAAAACCCTTAAGGGTCCTTCAAACAGGCGCGACACGCGATAAAATCGCGCGCGACACAAAGGCACCGCAAGTCGCGCAACGAGCGGTGCCTTTGTGTCGCACGCGATTCGCGTCGCGCGTCGCGCCTGTTTGCAGGAGCTTTTAAACGGTCGTAATAGTATAAAAACTGTACAGTTTTGCTATTTTTTATAGTAGTAGCACAATCTGCTTACAAACCCCATACGGCCATTTAAGCATTCTTGCTTAAATGGGGTAATATGGGGTTTTAAGTAATTCTTTGGAAAACTGAACGTCAAAGAAACGTCACAAGATTAGTCATGTCAACACCAAAACAAATTGTAGGTACCTATTTGTTTTTGTGGTGACATGACTGTCTTGTGTATTGAATTATTGATTCTACCAAACTAGAGAGCAGCAACTCACAAAGCCACTCATCAAAATCATGGAAATTCAGCCAAAATCGACTTACTTAAAAAAGAAAACTTCTCAAACCAATTTCTCAATCTTCACTTATGTCAGGGATAAAATGTAGAACTAATAAACAGTTACATAATTACTAGTCTATTTTATGTACTGGTGTGGTGGTTGCATCAACAACAGTTGAAACAACAAAATTCCTTCCCGTGGTCGCATGGCGTTGTACTAACATACTTATATTTTATTTATTTATTTAATTCTGAGTATATGGTACATTAAGATCTTAATATTAAACAGTTTCACATACACTACCGTCGCCGGTGTAGAAATATTACAAAGTGAAAGTGGCCAAGTTCTATGCCGCAACAATATTATATCTGGTCAAAATGGGTTTCGTAAACATCGATCAACCACCCTAGCTGTCTATAAATATATGCAGGAAGTTATTGATATTATAAATGATAAAAAATATGCAGTTGGCATACTCCTAGATATGACCAAGGCATATGACAAAGTACAGTTTAAAATTTTGTTAGACAAACTATACGGAATAGGAATTCGTGGAACTACACATAAATGGTTTGCGTCCTACTTAAAAAATAGAGAGCAATATGTAGAAATAGAACATTTTAACTACGATCAAAACCAAATAAACCAAATAAGGTCCGATAAGAAGATAATAAATGCATCAATCCCCCAAGGCAGCGTTATTGGATGTCTCCTATTCATCATCTACATCAATGACCTTCCCAAAATCATGAAAGAACCATGTGTACTATTCGCAGACGATATATCTCTGCTAACTACATGCCACACTAATATTAACATTGACGAACAACTAAACATGATATTCAATAAAACAAAGAAATGGATGGATGAGCACAACCTTGAGATCAATTATAAAAAAACTAAACTAATGACTTTCTACCCTCAGCAAAAATCCCCATTACCAGTGAATTTCGCAACAAACGGCACAAAAATTGAAGTAGTTAACGACTTTACGCTATTAGGACTAACAATAGACACACACATTTCGTGGAAGCCCCATATAAATAAAATACGATCAAAACTCGCAAAATTCACCTACGCACTTCGAGAAGTCAAAAAAACTACCGATTCGCGAACTGCACTTGCTACATACTACGCCTACGCTCATGCATGGCTCAGCTATGGCATTATAATGTGGGGAAATAGCACAGATGCTCCTACGCTTTTCATTCTCCAGAAAAAGTTAACTCGGATCATAGTCAACATAGAACAAACTGACAGCTGTAAACCCTTTTTTATAAAACATAAAATACTCACTTTACCATCTATCTATATCCTAGAAATATGCAAATTTGTCAGAAAATACATGAACTTTTTCACAACCCGTGGCGATAAACATACCGACCGATCTGTCAGATATAAAAATATGTTAATGTTACCCTCCTCGCGCATGAAACTACATTCCAATAGCCCCTACGTAATGTCCATAAAAATATTTAATAAGCTACCAGATGAAATAAAGAATGAAACAAGCGATACGACATTTATAAATAAGCTCAAGCAAATATTAATTACAAAAGCATACTACAACAAGCATACTACAACATAAACGAATATATGCAGGACAAAAAAATCTGTTCAACACAAGCAGACACCACACACAGTTAGTCGTATAGATACATTCATGCATGCATAGATTAATATATAGTTAAATGTTTAATTACCAAATAATTATTATGTAACTCAAATTTTAATAGGCTAACCAATAAAATAAAATATATATTACTTATTTAATTTTACTAGCATAATTTTAAAATTGTTTATTGTTAATTTGTGTCCTAAATTTATTATAAGATTAAATTTTATACCTTTTGCTGTGCCCTACAGGGTCCATAATTGTACCTTAGCTTTAAGCCATTGTAACACCTCTACAACATTATGGAATGCAAATAAATATATGAATATGAATATGAATCTATATAGTTTGTCATCGAAACTCTAAGCAGAAGTGATATCCCATTCAGTTAATTATAAATGAGTTCAGAAGGTAATTTTTATACAATTTCAAGTTTTATGATAATTATAAGCTAAGATAGCATGCGACCACGGGAAGGTATGTACTTTCTTGTTTCATCCTTTTCAGTAGTCGGGTTTTAGTTTATAAACTTATTTTGTATTTAATTATTTTGGGGCTTATTTCAGTAATATTTATATTTCTGATATGCGCTAATTAAGCCCTTTCATTTGATACCCAACAAGGCACCATCCCACAATATTTATTTTTAAATTCATTATTTTATGTCCTGTACAGGGCGCTATATTAAATTTAGTGTGATGTCGCATAGCCTATAATCAGCGGATGTTCAAGACGCTTATAACGGTGCCTCATTTTTTGAAATTATTATGTAAGTAAGTACTTCTGAAGTTATGCGGGAACAGATGAACATAAATATAAAAAAATTACTTGTAAACACAATTTACCTTCGATTATTACAAGTCTACCACATAAAAGAACCAAAATGTTCACCTAACTCACTAAAGAAAGAAGCCGTGAATACTAAACAATGTAAAGAAAAACTAACCCATACATAATATATACGTAGGTACAATATACTTTACTTGTTCAAGACACCACAATCTTCCTGAGCCTCTCGCTTTCCCTTACATTTTTACGAAGTGAATATTTCACGAGGCAAGATTTCTTTTTTTTAGGGCAACTGTATTTCAAACTTGTGTGTAATGTACAGGGTGTAGGTATAGTTGACCCTTGTTTCGCTGTCTGTACCCAAACAATAGAAAAGGGTACCTGATACTTGACGGAAAAGCTATTTTGGAATACTGTTGTATTGTGAGGTAGAGATCAGTCGTCGAAATGTTAAAGAAATGCCCGAAACGTAACATCGCGCCTGTAATTCTCCGAAGGGTTGGGCACAGGTGTCTAGAACACCCCGATATCGCCAGTTATGTAGTAGGGGGCGAGCCTTTTGCTATCAGCCGGCTGCTCTGAGAAATTCCTGAAAGAAAACTCCAATAACACTAGGCCTGACCCGAGAGTCAAAGAAGAGAAAAGGCCAACACACATACAGCACACAGTGCACACAACACACACATAGCATACAGAGCACACAACACAGCACACAATGCAGCAAATTCCGGAATCCTTAAATAAAAACAAACAATATCTTGTGGGGACTGTGTCTCACGTACCCATCCCTTGCATAGTTTTAAGAATGTAATATTTTTGTAGAGGAACTTATTGTAATTATTTTTAGAAAGTTTCATTTTTGTGTTTTTCCCACGTTGAACATCTGCAAGCGATTTAAGTAATAGGTACTATTGTCTTTCATGATTCTTTACTTTTAAGGTTCATTGTTCTATTATGTTTAGTTATCTTGTATTGTACCTATTTGCTATTTATAGTTAAGGTTCATTGTTGAAGCATCACCGTCGCAGCAGAGCCGCAATGCGCGCATACAGACGAAACCAGTCGCAGCCGGGAAACGCCAGCGGGAGTCACTAGCCGCGGATAACGCGCATTCCCAGCCAGCCAGCTCCCACGGCTTCAACGGGTATCCTGACCACCAGCATGCAGCGACCGCGCATACCTGGTCATCACCCTCAGCCTCATCAGCAACCTCGGCACAGCACACTGCACTTTCGGCCGGTCAACAAGCAGAGCTCAATTCCTCTCCTGGTCGACGCAGCAGCCAGCCTCAACCCGGCGCTATACCACATCCGACGCACCGGAGCATAATGCAGCGCCCGCGCCACCCCGACTCACTGGGGACATCTTCGCAGACAGTTCCGACTCACCGTGAACTATGCGGCAACCGGTTCCGACTCACTGGAACCATAACGCAGCGCCCGCGCCACCCCGACTCACTGGGGACATCTTCGCAGACAGTTCCGACTCACCGTGAACTATGCGGCAACCGGTTCCGACTCACTGGAACCATAACGCAGCGCCCGCGCCACCCCGACTCACTGGGGACATCTTCGCAGACTGTTCCGACTGACCGTGAACTATGCGGCAACCGGTTCCGACTCACTGGAACCTAAGTTGGCCTGGCAAGCATATTCCTCGCCGTTCTGGTAGGCGGGTTAAATTTCCTGATTACTATCAGGCAGGTGTTTCGTGATCTTTATCACTGGTAGGGGGGTACTGTGGGGACTGTGTCTCACGTACCCATCCCTTGCATAGTTTTAAGAATGTAATATTTTTGTAGAGGAACTTATTGTAATTATTTTTAGAAAGTTTCATTTTTGTGTTTTTCCCACGTTGAACATCTGCAAGCGATTTAAGTAATAGGTACTATTGTCTTTCATGATTCTTTACTTTTAAGGTTCATTGTTCTATTATGTTTAGTTATCTTGTATTGTACCTATTTGCTATTTATAGTTAAGGTTCATTGTTCTGTTATTTTCAGTTGTCTTGTATTGTACCCATCTGCATTTCTCGTGTTTTATTATACTTTTAAAAGGCAGATGTGGATTTGCCGCGTCCTTTGTTTAGTGAACGGCAGATTTGGGGGAGTTTTGGTTCTGAGCTTCAGTCTGTGCTGAACTACGATCGTGCGAGGTCCTCTCTGACCCCCGATCATATTTTACTCGCCGAAGCTCGCCGTAATAGTTTACGGCGAGCTTCGTGTTTCTAGTAGTTTTACCATTCATGTAACCTTATTTAATTTTACTTTTTCGTGTCAAGTGTAACTGCTAGCTTTAGTTACTTGATATCTTAAATAAACTAATCGCTCCTTATTTACAACTTACTTCTGTGTATTACTCGCCCACGCGGTCACGAATCCGCACAATCTAAATGATACGAAGTTGTACCAGAATTCGCAGTTGTAATAAAGCAATGGTAAATCGAATGTTTTCGCATTCAAGCTTTGTATTTTGTTGAATACATTACATACAATCCCTACGTGATTTCAACACACACTACAATTTGTATGCATACGACAGATGTACAATGCGTGCCACGAAAGATGAGACTTGACACACCACGTGGTTTGACTTGCGCAGAACACGATTTTAGGTATCTTTAGCGGTATGAGGTCTGAGTGCGGGACGGGACCGGACGTCATAGGGGCAGCGGAAAGAGCAGGGGAGGCGGGGTCAAGTCTCATCTTTCGTGGCACGCATTGTACTCGTATGTTTGATTGCTTCATTTTTATACCCTGTAGCGGTATCTACAAACGGTTCCGTACAAATTTACGATTTTCGGATTTTTTCCTTTACTTGTGCTACATGACATTGCTTCTTGCCAAACTTCATGATTCTAGGTCAACGGGAAGTACCCTATAGGTTTTGATTCCCTTGCGAGTGTCAAAATACGCGGCATAAAAGGAACATAAACGCCCGAATCTTTTCATTGCGTTGACTTAGAAGTTTGATTTTCTCACTGCTTCAAGGGATTGCAGCCCTGAGTGTTTGATATTAATTTCAACTTGATAACTCCACGCGTTCCTGAGAAAAAGGGTCTTGACAGACGGACAACGAAGTGATTTTATAAGGGTTTCGTTTTTTCTTTTGAGGTGTGGAACCCTAAAAATGAGAAAAAGAAAGAAAAACAATAAAAAAAGAAAAAGAAACGGTATTCTATTCTAGGCCGGACTTGCCAAAATGGTAAAATAAACAAAGCTATAAGGATGTGTGCCCGACTGCCCGTTTGAGTGGAAAAGGCACCCCCTACCCTATTACATGGGGCTTAAACATAAATGACAAAATGTGGGTGTAGGTAAGTACTACTGGTACAACTGCGCCTGACCCTTCAGGGCCAACAAGCGTCATGTTATGTGATGCGATATGGATACAGTACCCGGCGATAAATATTGCACATCGACCTTTACCTTTTTTTTTCATTTTATACAAAGAATAAAAACAATTATCAAAAGAAGCAAATCATAATTGTTTTAACAGCTGATACCGGACTGTTTGTATTTCGTGCGACAGAGATAACGCTCTACGAAATTAGCCGATTGTCTCTTTCCAAAGGTCGATGTGCAATATTTATCGCCGGGTACTGTACTTAATTTTGATAATTTTGTACTGCAGCGACACCTGGAAAAGTCATCATCTACCTGCTTCCAGTCTAACCAGATGCAGCTGAATACCAGTATTTTACATGGAACGACTGCCTATCTGACCTCCAACACCCAGTTACTGGGTAATACGATAACCCTTGGTAAGATTGGTTGTCACATTTTCGGGCTTCTGACTACCCGTAACGACTGTCAAAGATCCACGAGTGACAGCCGGGACCAACGGCTTAACGTGCTTCCCGAGGCACGGAGAGGTCTTGGTATGTAAAGATGGTCACCCATCCACGGGGCAACCGCGGCAAGCGTAGCTTAACCTGATCGAACGACCCGTACGACAGTTATATTACTTTACCACAATCCCTTCACCTAAAAGTATTGTAAAGAAACCAAAGAATCGCACATCCTGTAGTATCCTGTAAGTCATATGTACTACCGGTAAGGCTTACCGTGTTACTGGTCCCAAAGGTGTTAGCACAATATACGTTAGTAGGTACCTACAGATTGTGCCACTTACATAGCGAATCTTCCGACAACAAAGGTCGTAAACATCAAAATAGCATTTTTGATAATTAACAAAAAATAAAATCGTTTTTTGGTTTAAGTACTTCTTTTAAGGGGTTTACAGGACCTAAACGCAAAAAGAAACAATAAAAGTATAGGTACGATCGACTACAATAAACAAAATCAGAAAATTATATGATATTTTTCAGGATATATGCTAGATAGATAATTTGTTAAAAACATATAACACAATTAATTTGATACAATAAAAAAAAATATGAAGATACCTCTAAAAACTTTCGTTTTACAATAAAAACCATACATACAATCATTCTGATTTTTTGTCAGATTATTCTACAAGCAACATACTAAAGCACTACTGAAACAATAGATATTTTGTAAATAGATAATTGCTTCATATTTTGCAATAAATTACCAGCGTTGTGTCATCGCGCTTCTCTTTCTTTTCTATGTAGTCTGAACTCTAGTCGCCCATTCCAAAAGGTAAATGATTTTATTTCTGTAAGTAGGTTTGTAGGTACTGTAAACACTTTTAAACGTCTATCATATTTTTAGGAACAAGATGAGTTCGGCGTTTCCTATCTGACTACTCTGAGAAGAAATGCCGAAACAAACTCAGAGGTCACAGTCTCTTTTAAAGTCCAAACATAATCTTGGTCAGATCATGTGAAGACCATGTAGATTGGTGTAGGTAGTTTAGTACGGAGAATAATGGACAAGAAAGTCCACCGTTACTCTTTTAAAAATGTTTTACAATATTTTGTATACATTAATTATACAACGTTTAACGTTATATGCGCAAATCCTCTTAAGAGGTCACTGTACTCATCATTATGAACAACTTTTACTATAAGACCAAAATGAAATAGCAAAAAAAAATCTGCTGTTTAGTACATTTTGACGAGTTATGCAAGCATAAATGGTACAACTGATCGACGACGACTGGACGAGCCACGGCGACGGCTGGTCCAGACCAGCCACCAGTCCACCAGTGGACGAGCTCATCCAGAAAAAAAAGGCAGACGGGGTAAATGTCGAAGGAAACCAAACCGAATCATTCTCATCCTTTGTCGAATCATACCGTATGCCTTAAAACTGTTTTATTCTAACCACATAGCGATCGTAACTTACGAAAATAATAACCATTGTTATATGAAAAACACATACAAAAAGGTTAAGTGGAAATTCGAATTTTTCTATCAATAAGGAATCGCCGCCGGGTTGCTTTCTTTGGCGTGTATATGCCTAAGAAGTTCAATACGAACCAACTTCTGCCCTCCTATTCCCCGAGAATACTTATTATTTAACTTATGAAAGACAGCACACTGTTAAAACTCAATAATTTGTACCTATTATAAACCTGAAATTTTTCAATACAAATTCCAATTAACCGCACAATACAAGAGCTGAGGGAATCTGATTAAATTCATTCAAAAGGCAAGTTAAATACACAACGATCTGTATCGTGAAACCTCGGGCGCGCCACTCAATGCGAAGGTATTTCCAATTACTCTCGAATCCTTCCATTTTCCAGTCGCAAGGAATTTTATTAACGCTGTCCCTTTCTATTTTCCCTTTTATAATGAGGTGGGAGAGGGATGGGAGACTGAGGATTTGAGCCATCTCATGAGGCTGGGTTAATTTCCATTCGCCCGGAGCGACGTCTCGCGTTCACCTTTCATACGTAAATTGAAAAGATAAGCCCAACTATTTGCTTACTATATTTGACTGCAGTTGACTGTGCACGCGTAATTGTAGTTTCCGGTTGCGTGGCGTGGCTGCAGCTGCTGCTCCTTAAATAAATATCTTGGCAAATTGCTGCGGAATACTCGTACTTTTGTAGTAACAACGAGTATGGCAGGCGGAGTAGTAGAAATCATTAGCCAATGTATATGTACTATTAGTTATTCTGTGGCTACGTTAGACTTACTATACAGATAACTATTGAATAAATATCTTGAATATCTATTAACTAAATATTGAATAATAGTCATTATTAATTTAATATTGAATGAATATCTGTGGCTATGTTAGACTTATTATACAGATGACTAATGAACACCCTACATTCTTCCTAGTCGTGATTTCATGTACAATTACTTCCTCCAAAGTTGGGATAATTTTATGTAAAGTCAACAAAAGAGATAAGTATGCAGGATCGTCGGATAAATTGTATTTTATTAATAGAAAACAAACAGCTCATTTATCAAATTAAATTTCAGTCGACAACATCCATCGGTTTCTTACTAAACTTCAACTATATCCGACGATCCTGCATACTTATCTCTTTTGTTGACTGTACAAAAAGACCACTTTTTGCTAACACGTACACACATTACATGACTACATAACTGTATCTATAGTCATAATGGTCATCCAATATTCCAATCTATCATCCGGCCTCGAATGGTCCACCTGCTTAAAATACAAAATACGATTTTCAATCAAAATTCTAGATCATACAATAAAAATTACCATCGTAAATACATAAATATTTACATGTAAACACACATTTTCAATTAACACACCCTGATCCCAAAATAATCTCCCGAGCTAGCTGTAAATTAGTGACGCGCAAGTTCCCGAAAATGTAAAATAAGATAAAGCTAGCTAATAAGTGGACAGCACTAATGCATACCCACGTCAAGCCTTCGTCAGACGCTCGGTAATGCTCGGCACATGGTCGCAAGATCAGCTGTTAATTATCCCTAGGGAGGTTGGCTGGGCGTACATTGTCCATGTGAATATTGAATCGAATCGAGTATTTTATTACCAGTAGAATTAAATATACCACCCCCTTTTAACTGGAGTGTGTTTAGTAATTAACGACTAAGAGATTTTGTTAAGAGTACCTGCTTATGTGCAGCAATTTCTCCTTTCAAGAGCAGCAACATTTCTTTTTAGGATTCCGTACCAAAATGGTAAAACGGAACCCTTATGGTGAAACTAAGTCTGTCTGTCTGTCACAGCTGGATATCTCAAGAACCACTAATGCTATCAACTTGAAATTTGGAATAGTTTTAGATGACGTTTGCCCAGCTATTTTGCAAATAAGAAAGAAATAAAAATATATGTATATTTTTTTGCAACAGGGACTGAAAGAGGGTCTGAAAAATTCGAAGTGGGGCTACTAGGGCATGTAGGGTATCATATGAAAGAGCGTAGTTTACACATTCACAAACATTTTTTTTTGTTTTATTTAGGCCGCATAGTTTTCGACTTTTGATGATAATGTAAAAAAATACAGACCCCCTTATCTCCGAAGTTTGCAAAGAGAAAAATCTGAAATTATTCTATGTAATAGAAATTTATGTAAAGATTACAGGAAAAATAAAACAAAGTCACTAAATAGCAAACTTTTTCAGAATTCATCAACAAAAGTTACATTAGTTCCACTATCGGTCAAGAGATGGCGCTGACATAAAACTGCAATATTCTACACCGCAGTGCACAGTGTTAAAATCGCTCGCTCTTGACCGGTTTTTTTTTATACTTTTTTCTCAATCAATGTGTCTAGCCTTTTCCCAATCATGTTGTGGTCGATTTCCTGTCTAACCGGATAGATATTAAGCTGCCTTAATATCAGTATTTTACATGGAGCGACTGTCTATCTAACCTCTACAATCCAGTTACTGGGTAATACGATACCCCTTGGTAAGACTGGTTGTTAGACTTCGGGCTTTTGACGACCCTTAACAACTGTCAAAGATCTTCAAATGACAGCTGGGGCAAACAGCTTAACGTGCTTTCCGAGACACGGAGAGGTCTTGCTATGTAATGGATGGTCACTCAACCTCAAATCGGCCGTGGCAAGCTCAGCTTTACCTTCAGTAGACGCGTGCAGCTGTTATAATTTAGCCACGAGCCCCTTAAATCATGAAATGTATTTTATTCCATTTTACTTATTTCTAATCATGTGCAGCATTTATTTACAGTAGCGGGAGTTAGTTAAGAGGATTCTACGTGTGACAGCAGATTAAAAGCTGTGCCAACAAAAAAAGCGAATTAATTGAACAACGCAAACATCAAACAAACTAGACGATGAATTATCTCAAAACAACTGCCCAAAGTTGCAAAGCTGGTGCAAGAAAAAAATGTATTTTCCAAAATAGAAAATATTAAAACACCCATGTAAAAGATCGTCAAGGAAATGATATAGGTAAGTACACATTGAAGAAGCGAGATAAAGGAAGGTCCTATCACGACCAAACCAGCGATTACTTCAGTTAATTATCTTGAAAGAGTTATTAATTAATTAATTAGGTCCTGCGCAAATATTGTGCCGGTCGCTATCTCATAGGTAAAAGGAAATATATATGGGGGAAAGATCAAAGAGAAAATTCTGGCGGCATGTATCTATGTATATCTAGAAAGAAAGAAAGAAAAGAATTTTGTGGGAAAATAATGTTTGGTTTAAGTAAGTACCACAATAGATCGCATCAGAGGTAACCAAACCAGTACAGTTTGGCCTCTTATTCTATTGAAACATGAATACCCCACCAATTAAAACACCATTCTCCTTCCATTATATTCTGTTTCATCATAATATCAGCCTCCTGAAATAATGTAAGTAAGAAGTTAAGATGTTTCTAGCCGGCGATAAGTAACACACGATGTACTGAAGAGTCCTCCTGAAGCCTGAAGTGTCAGAACCTCTCGACGTCACACGTACTTCATAGTATGTCTTCAACATTAACACTCGAGGATCTCTACATTGACGGGAGTCATGTTATGGTAACTCGCTACTCAGACGGTAGGTACTTTTGACGAATTAACTTAATCTTCATTCGCGATTTATTTTCCAAAAATGTAAACAAATATAAGTTTATGGAAAAATAACTTTAAATCCTACACAATAAAGTTCAGTTTACGCTACAACTTCAAACATTTATATAACTTTTTCAATAGTGCTAGTTACTCTTAAATCAAGGTAACTACCATTGAAATAAAGTTGATATTTGTTGAACTTGAAATAATATTAATTTAAAACAAGTTTGAATAGACATTACATGTATTGGTATCTATAAATAATACCAGCCTATTAGTCCCACTGCTGGGAAAAGGCCTCTTCACATACTGTGAAGGCACGAGCATTGATCACCACGCTTGTTCAAGACGGGTTGGCGATTTTAGACTTATACAACGTGTAACATAATCAACGCAAGACCTCATACACGCCAATTAGAGTATTGAGTTAAAAGCATAATACAAAGACCAAAACTTTTTTTTAAGCTAACTATTATTAATAAGAAAATCGTATTGACTCTAGCATTACTGAACGCATTTAAAATTGGGTCTTATTTCCTTGGAATAAGATTTCATTTTCTTTGGCCCAATCGGCGGTCAGTATAGCAAAATACATAATTTTGGAAAAAATACCTATATATAAAGTTATTGAAATCTATTCGGTAGTCAACTATGAACAAACTACTTCCAGGACTTTCGTTTAATCTGTTACACCTTGTATTAATTATAGGTTCGGCCGGTTGATTCTGTAAAAATCTCACCGTGAAAATTTAGGTGCAGTGAGTTTGTTTTTGTTAGGAATTGACACTATTGACAGCTCACTCCACGCTCACTTCACCTAAGTTTTCACGGTGAGATGGTTACAGAATCGCACTGCAGGTTTCCTCACGATGCTTTCACTTACCGATGTCCGTAATGTCCAAAATGAACTCAGAAACTAATTTAAAATTAAAAGGTCACATGGCTACTCAGTGGTAACGGCCGCGACTTACGAGTTGTAGGTCGTAGGTTTGTACCCAGACAGACGCATTACTTTGTCTAAATTAATTCACCACTGCTCTCAAAACGGTGAAGGAAAACATCGTGAGGAAACCGGCATGTCCTAGAACCAAAAATTCGAAGACATGTGACATCTACCAACCCGCACTGGGCTCGCGAGGTAATAGGTTACGGTGTGCTCCCTCGCAACGAGGGGAGGCCTGTGTCCCAGCAGTGGGAACATTCTATGCTGATTAGGCTTATGCATGGGTACTCGCCCGGATTTAAACCATAACCTCGTGCATAAAACGCGAGGCTCCATCCATAACTTAATAACAATAAAGAAAAAGGTGAGGAAATTCATTCGGGATACCTAAGTAGCAGGACAGGGCTAAACCAGGTATCTACATAGGTATTTCGAGATAAATTTTCTAAACGTGTATGAAAAAAACCATTAACACTCGTGGTTTGAACGTCATTCACTATAATTATCAAACTATAACAGAACGCACACGTACCTACCCATAAATGATAAGTTAAGTGATGTTCAAGTTCGTCAAAAAGTATGGTTAAACAGTCGCTTATCACTACAGACTTAACTTTAAGCAACATCTAAGAATAAAGGGGAATATCAGTAAGAAAACTCAGCAAAAACAAACATTTTTATACCCCTTTATACCTATAATTACCCCAGCTCCAGCTAAACGAGAAAAGAATTCAAAAACCGAACAGAGAACAATTTGAAACAAAACAAACAGTTCAGGCAGTCAGTAGCAGAGGTCATCGACATTATCATTACGCTGAAGGCGCACGGTCCCTCGGCAGAAGTAAAGACTGACCGCTAATAAAACTTAATGTTACTGCAACAGACGAAACCTTTTCAATTAAAGTGTCTTACGATTTTAATCCGCGTCTGAATTGAACATCTTCGGGATGGAAATGAGGGTCGTAAGTATACTTTAAGACCTGGTAGATCATTAGTTCTTCTTCTGTCTGATAATCCCAGTTTAAAGCAGGGTCCGCACGCACACTTACGAGTACTTAGCCTGTACAGTGCTGGCGATTGCACTTTATTAGGCTATATATCGTCACTTACCTGTCCTAAGAATTATATATAAGGCTTTAGAACGTCAAGTTATTCGAGAACTTAGAATGCCTAGAGATTATGCTCATAAGCATTATGATGTTTTTAGTCAAACTAGACTGCCGATATATCCATACTGATATTATAAATTCGAAAGTAACTAACTCTGTCTCTCTGTCTGTCTGTCTGTTTGTTACCTTTTCACGCCTAAACCACTGGAACGGATTTCGATAAAATTTGGCAGAGAGATAGATTGCATCCCGGGGAAGGACATAGGATAGTTTTTATCGACATACCTCGCGAGCGAAGCCGTGGGCGGAAGCTAGTAAGATATAAAATGTTACGGGGTGGCATCAGATCGACGCGCAAATTGAAGCCTTGGATTCAGTACATGATTCTGGCCTCCCCCCCCCCGCGGTGAAATTGATGGAAAAATTGCTGTTCCGTACATTTTGGTATTGCAATTTTCTGTGAAACAGCTGATTTTCTTTTGATAACCGACGATTCATTTTTAATTAACAGGTTGTTCGTCGATGTGTCTTTACCCTGTATAAAGGGAAACATAAAATACACATATAGCAAAGTCATTCTTTAGAAATAAAAAATAAATGCACAGAAAAATTGAGTTTTTAGAGGTACCTACCAGCTATCATTACCATCATCTGCCTAGCCTTTTTCCAGCTATGTTACGGTCGGCTTCCAGTGTAACCGGATGAAGCTGAATACCAGTATTTTACATGGAGCGACTGCCTATCTAGCCTCCACAACCCATGCATTCTACCCATGGGTATTACCCAGTAACTGCAGTTACTGGGTAATACGATACCTCTTGGTAAGACTGGTTGTTAGACTTTCGGGCTTCTGACTGCCCGTAACGACTGTCAAAGATCCACGAATGACAGCCGGGACCAACGGCTTATCGTGCTTTCCGATGTACGGAGGGGTCACGATAATATGTAAAGATAGTCACCTATCCACAGAACAACCGCGGCAAGCGTAGCTTAACCTGATCGATCGACCTGTAAGGCTATTATTATTTATCCAAGGGACCAGATACCAGCCATCCTATTCTAAATCACCAGATTATAACACAGTAACAACTAGGTACTAACCTCTTACTCCGTGAGAACTAAACCGGCTGATGATATTAAATATATAGTACACAACCCCCATCCCAAGATGAGCGCACGTTGTCAATTTAATTCACAACCACTTCGGTTCACTATATTATATCGGGTTCGCAATATTTGCCCGGGAAACGCCCATCGTCCTGATGAACTTTAGTCCTAAACAAATATAAACAAAAATCCTGCCAAGTGTCGGCTACGTAGAAAGCTGGGTTCCGTTGACATTACTGGTAGAATTCTAAGAGAATTCATGAAAAGATTGATCGATTTTCATAAAATTACGTAACAACGCACTATTGCTGAATTTCAGAGGGGCAACTCTCGTAATTTTTAGAAAATTCTCAGTCTCAATCTGTCGAAAATAGTGTATCACTTTGTTTCTGAAAGTTTCATGAAGACCCCAGAGTTTAATATAACTGCTGAAAATACTTGCCGGTGGAAATTAGAGAGGCCAACCAAATCACTTGAGAAAGAATATGACATTTTAATAACAGAAATACGTTTATTTTCAGAAATCGATGGTACGGTTTCTTTTTCTACGATTATATAACCCTAAAAAAAACTCCCCGTGATTCAAAGCTGAGAACAAAAGTTTACCTGACCCTGTATTAAGCCTTCGTACGTGTATTTGCCAACATAAAGTTTTTCCCGAATGTTTTCGTTTCAAACACGGGCTAAATTAAATTCTTCGCTTGTATACCATTCGACGTAATTAACATTCGAAATCATGAAACGATTTTAATTATTGGCATAATTGAAATATCGCTGCGAGCGCTTTTACGTACGTAAATTAAAATACTGGCCGAAATTATTTGAAATAGGCGACATCTGTTTACGTATAGAATGTTTTAATGCTGGGATTTAATGATAGATGGGGCTGCCGAAGATGCTTACGATCGCGGTCGCTATCTCGATATCGAATCTCGCTACTTCGACATGGATAAAAGTGCGAACACGTCGGCTCAAGGTGCACACGTATCAATCCGGAAAGGGATCGGCACCGCATAAACTCGAGCCGTTCAGTATTATTTGTATGAAACTCCCTACTGCAACGCACACTAATCGGAATCGTAACGTAATCGCCTCGCCTCTGGACAAGCTCACGAACCGCGGTGCGGTGCGTTACGGTTCGTCGTCCCCGCGCTTACGTCTCTCCGTACCCGAGGTTACGTCTCTTCGTCCACCCTTGCCCCTCTCACCCCTCCGGCCTGCCTGCTGCACCATCAACCAGCGGTCGGTGAGCCGGAAGCGCGGCGTCGCCTAGCCGTAGCCGAGTCGACGTATCAGAGCTTCTGATCCGCTTTGGTTACGAGCTTACGTTAGGTTGACGCCTGTTTGACGGCGAGGAGAAAGGCGATACGGTGCCAATCCCTTTTCGATTTACGTCACACCTGAAAGCTCAGTTGCCAGTCCTGTGTTTGAGCTGCATTCTACCTACTCCAGAAGAACAAGTTGAACCGATTTGACCAACGACGAGCCAGATCACATCGATGCTTGCCATAGATGCTTGTCATCGACCGCGATTAAAAACAAGATAATATTTTGTTTTCACGTAGGCATCGAGGTAAATCCCCAAGCAGCCCGCGATGTACCGCAGTGAAGCGTCTTCGGCATGTAATTACTCTAAGAAAGTGAGACTAAAAGCACAAATTGAAAATGTTTTGTATTTTTTTTTTTAATAGTCTTTAAGGCGAGATAGGTTGTAGTAAATTGCTAAAATCCTTATAATTCTAAAAAGATAAAGTAATATATTTTTAATCACAATGTATGGTTGCAAGTTAACGCAAATACCATCCTTTTTTTCTCATGCTTTTCAGTCATATTCCTGAAAGTTTTCGCAAAGAGACCAGACCGAGGTAGGTATTAAGATATTTCAAGAAAGTAATCATAGACTTCCACGATTTCTTTGCGAACTGCAAATAGCATTTTATTTATTTTTTTCTTTCTCAAGGAAGAACATACTCTTTTATTTATTGTAAGATCCAGTTTTGATTTAGGTGACCACCTTATTCTTAATGGCACAACTCATAAATTATTATAAGAAAATGCCTGGCGAAAACTTACTTACCTACTGCAACTTTCCAAACAAAGCGTAATTTCTTCATATTAGTTATTTTCAGGCTACAATGGCCCAGAAATATATATGGGATCGAATTAAATTAGCTAGCGAAACTCCGCACACGTCATGGGTCTCGAAATCTAAACTCGATAAAACAAAAAACAATTACGAGTGTATTTTGTGAATCGTCTTATAAACAAAACACGCGTGTTAAGGTGTGTTCCTTATTTTATAGGGCTTTTTGCAAATCAGGTATGATGACCAAAGTGACTGGTTTATTCTTCTCGTGAAAGGAATTTATTCAGATTTACAAATAAGCACACAGGATAGACTTCAGTTCGTGGTGTTGGTCGCGGCAGTGGTAAGAGAAGCAAGCCGCTCGCATGGAGCTCGTCGTCAGTTATATATCCGTGGTTCAGCGCCATCTCGTCGTTGTTGGATGAACTACGTAGTTAGTACGCGAGGCCCTCGTAGTTCTTCCCGATGTGCATAGATGGCGCTGTCCTCAACAACGCGCGTCTTACGTTTTACGTCTTACGAATTTTCGATCAGGGTCACGTGACCTGACGCGAGTTTAGAAGTTTTTACCCATTCCAAAAAAAGTACACAGCGCCGCTAAAGAAGTTTTCACTTCAAAAAACTACAGTACCGGTAGTCATTGACTAGCTTGTCTTGCCTATATATTTTCTCATCATCATCATCTGCCTAGCCTTTTCCCAACTATTATGGGGTCGGCTTTCAGTCTAACCGGATGCAGCTGAATACCAGTATTTTACATGGAGCCACTGCCTATCTGACCTCCACAACCCAGTTACTAGGCAATACGATACCCCTTGGTAAGACTGGTTGTCATACTTTCAGGCTTCTGACTACCCGTAACGACTGTCAAAGATCCACGAATGACAGCCGGGACCAACGGCTTACCTATATATTTTCTACAGTGAGTAAATTACGTTGAACAAGCAAGTGACTCGCAGTATCTCAAACTAAATCTCATCATCACACTAACCCTCCAGAAACCAGTCATAACATTTCATCGTGGCAAAAATCTCGGCCACCATAACGTGCCGTGCCGTAACCGTACTGTCGCACCGGAGAGGCGACTATAAACCGTTTTACGACCCCGTAGGCACGCCGACACTGCACAGATTACGGGGCCCATCAAAGGTCCCCCTAAATTATTATCTCAACACATTTTCGACCACGTTCACTAAGTTTATGTATGATTTAAGGAACTATTCTGTCATGTTGTGGTTGTAAATCTGTTGGGTTGTTTTAGTGTGTTCATCATAATTATATATGCTATGTTATTGATAAGAATCGTGATCAACGTCTCTCGAGATTAACCTCTCGCCATATTGAGTTCGCCCGTTTACACATTATGCTGTAGTATTAGTTACCCTTGGATTTGTATGAACCCTTACACATAGAACCGTGGCGGCTGCGGCGAGTATGATAAGTCTTGATACCGCGGCGGCGAAAAACGCTGCCGTTGCGGCGCCATGTGTAAACGCTCAGACGGTTTAGCTGTTCAAAAGTAACTTCAATTGAGTTTGGTCTGTGTAAAAGTGTAGACACGGGGTCAATATCAACAAACTGAATATTTTTTCAATTTTGGTGGCGAAATTTGTATCTTAATACAAAAATAACAAACAATATTTGTATTGAACATTTAATGATTTCAGATGTCTTACACAATGTTCGCTCATCAATCAAGTTAAGCTAATTAATGTACCAGGGCCCTTAACTGATCTGATCTGAAAATGAGATTATTTTCAGTTCACTCCTCACTTTTAACAGTCCACTAAACGTCCACTGCAGAGCTTGCTATATCATCTAGGTTGAATACCAGTTGCTTTCTTTTAATCAGATATTATAAACTTGATCATGAATTGGTAAACATAACGTCGAATTCCCTTCCAATTTCCGTGGCAACATTCAACAAATCAGAAACATGACATACTGCACCAACGTCATACATCTAACAAAATATGCTCCCGCTATCACAAGTAACTCTGACCTTGTATATTATTGTAATGGTATCGCCACAATTTCGCGGGTTCGACACCCGACCTTACCCTTATCGGCGATTTGTTCGCTCATGAACCCAAATAGTAGATATTTTTCGTTCAATTCTAGACTTGGTTTGGGTAAACACGTAGAATAAAAGTTAAGTACTCGCTTTCCAAAGCTTATCGTGCTATTAATACATAGGTATTATGGTCGTACGGAAGAAATTTCTGTTTATTTGGTTTGGAGTCAGGTGCAAACTGACGTTGAAATTATGCGGGACCTAATAGTTTTAACCGATATTGATGTAGCTTGTTTGTGTGTCTGACATGTATAGAAACCAATTTCTAGCTTTTTTGAGTAGGTGTTAGTACTACAGGTAATCTGACAGTCCATAAGCCCCTTAGAATATTTTTGTAAAGACAGCTAAAGCAGACTTTTGTTAAAGAAACTATTCCAAGGCATATTTAATCTACACTATAATGTCCTCATCCAATTGCTGCATTCAGCAGTCGAAAGATGGAACCACGAGACTACAAAGTTTACGTTTTCACTATAAACTGTAACTTATTAGGCACTAGGTAACAAGTTCCACATTTAGAACGAATTCACAGAACCAATTCTAATTACAGACAATGTAGAATTAATTAAACGAAAACAATAGTTTATTTAACTAAATTAAAATGTTTTTTGGTAGGTAACTAATTCCTACCATGCTCTGCTTTGTATTAGGTACAATCATCAACATCAAATGAGTATGAAGAGGGTAGTTCTAGTGAATTCAATAGGTGAGTCTGTCTAGCGGACTATCTAATCTACTATTAAGGGGCTTACAGGACCTAAACACAAAAAACGCAAGTTTTAGAAACAATAAAAGTATATGATCGACTACAGTAAAAAAAATCAGAAAATTATATGATATTCTTCAGGATATATGCTAGGTAGATAGATAGTGTGTTGAAAACATAATACAAATAATTTGGTACAATAGAAAAAAAATCATGAAGATACCTCTAAAAACTTTCTTTTTACAATAAAAACCATATACAATCATTCTAATTTTTTGTCAAATTATTCTACAAGCAACATACTAAAATACTAGTATTTTAACTTTTTCGTCCAAACAATAGATTTTTTGTAATTAAATAATTGCTTCATATTTTGCAATAAAATACCAGCGTTGTGTCATCGCGCTTCTCTTTCTTTCATAAATGCAGTCCGACAGCGATCGCGCTTTAGGTCATGTAAGCCCCTTAAGTACCTATTGGTTTCTAAGGGCCGATTTTTCTATCTGCAAATAACTTTTATCTGAGGAATACAAATATTGCGGTTTGCGCTTTTGTATAGGCAATATGTCAAACTGCCTTTTTAATCTTCAGTAAAAGTTAACTGATGATTAAAAAATCAGCGCTTAGTTAATTTATTAGTATTTTTATTAGCATTGAGTCAAAATCAACCATCACCAAAAAGACCTACCAATAGCATTAGGCTATAATGCTATAATGTGTTGTTGCAGTCTATAATGTTCCCACTGCTGGGACACAGGCCTCCCCTCTGTGAGATAGTGCGCCGTGACCTATTACCACGCGGGCCCAGTGCGGGTTGGTAGATGTCACATGTCTTCGAATTTTTGGTTCTGGGACATGCCGTTTTCCACACGATTTCTTCACCGTTTTGAGAGCAGTGAGATGAATTAATTTACAAAAAGTAAATCACCTGTCTGGGTTCGAACCTACGACCAGCAACTCATAAGTCGCGGCCGTTACAACTGGGCCACCATTGCTGCACTATAAAAAAAAAAAACATTTTTCACTAAGACTTATTCAGTTTATACAATAAGAAGAAATGTTTGTAAAACAGTAAAAGACAAAACAGTAACTTTTAATGATTGAACATACTATTTACTGAAACAAACAACAAAAAAAAAAGGAAAACCACCATTACTGTAATGTAAGTAAATTTCAATGGTTTGACCGATATCACCAAATTAATAAAACAGTTAATTTTGTGACCTTTTAGCTACTTAAAACGTTAAAGTTTACTGTCATGACGGTAACATTTTGCCTCAATCTTTAACTGTTTTCGGTTCAGTAAAAAATACTGTTTTGAACGTTAGGCTCATATGGAATTCATGGAACTGTTTAAAAAGCAGTTCAGATTAATGTTTTTTCATTTTTATTTACTGTTTATTTCTTTCAGTGTGTCCAGACCTACCAATGCAACAATGTAAACATTTATCAACAAAAACTCAAATGAGTATTCCTAATGACAAAAAGTACTTAAAACATTTATCTTTTAATATGAACGAGCGCAGGACTGTAAAAATGTCATAGTGGCGAGATTGCTCCAAATTTTTTAGAGCTAGCTTTGTATACAGAGGCTGGGCGTTGTGGAATAATGACGAATAAAATAAATGCATGATTTTAATCTCCGCCGCTGGCACACTGTCGTAAACTGTTTACGAGCGACCACTTAGGGTAGGCGTAAAGAATAGAAGTAAGCGGAAAAGGAGGCTGAAAAGGAAATCGCCAGGCGCTGAAACATTTCAGAAATCCTGAAGGGTTTTTAGAATCATTAATGTTTGCTCAGCGAATAATACAGCAAACGAGAGCGATCAGAAACCATTCAATAATCATTACTAAGATACCGCTTCATGTATGTTCAATCCATTTTCAATTTGCTTTTTTCTTCTAAGAAAGTGCAAATTTCAGAATTGTTGGCCTTGAAAGCCTCCTAAAGAGCCAGAGAGTGTCGTAAGATACGTTTACTATGCATCATGAAAGGGGTCTTGCGACTACCAAGAGTACCAAGAGGAAGAACCCTACCTATAGCTAGCTAGTATCCTGTAATGCTGTTCTGTAAAAATCTCACCGTGAAAACTAAGGTGAAGTGAGCTTAAAGTGAGCTGTCAATAGTGTCAATCCCTAGCATCAGGTGAAATGACAGCTCACTTTAAACTCACTTCACCTATATTATCACGGTAATCTTTTTACAGAATAGCACCGCTGTACCTAATTGAGTATCTACCGCTATCTCGCTACTCTCTTGTCCCTTGTCCTCCACAGCGCGATACCGCAACAACGTTCGCGTCAAACGGCCTGCCGCGTCCAACCCTTTGCTAATGCGATTCCTGTTTTATGAGTTACGTAACGCGTCGAGCTCGTCGCTCAATGTGGCCCGTTGATTAGAGCATCTTGTGAAACTGGCACAAAAGTTCACTATTCCAAGCATTTTCATGTCACTCTGGTATTATGTTTTGTTAGTCCAGTCAGTTACGATTTGGTGAGACGAAGACTCACACAAACTGGGCCGCGGTTTACTATTCGTCTTTGCCGCATCGACATCTATTTCCAAACTCAAACTCAAAGCATTTATTTCAAATAAACTAATTATAGTCACTTTTGAGTTGTCAAGAGGTCGATCAGTCAGAAAGATGAAGCTAGTTGCCCATTCAAAAACGTAGTAGGTACCTATGGAGAAGAACGGGAAAGAAACTCCACGGACCCTCTTTTAAATCAAAATAATGTAAGGCAGTTTGCATAGGATAACTTCTTTCAGTGCGGAACATCACTGAGTATACTCGTATTTAGCCTCATTCTTCCGACCTCTTTTACGTTCCCCGAGAACAGATTTGTAGTCAGCATTTTCAAGGTCATAGAAATGATGATGTTGAACGCATTTCTGGTGGCCGTGGCATTGTTGTGTGAATAGTTTTACTCAGGTTTTTATCAAAATCTAATTTAATCAATCATAATTATTATTTCGGATAACTAAAAGATACATAGTTTGTTAGTAAAAGGTTTGCACTTATAATAGTCCATAATAACCTGAATAAAATCCATTCAAGTATCAACAAGCTGAGAAACTGACCCTAACGTAGTAGGTACCTATGGAGAAGAACGGGAAAGAAACTCCACGGACCCTCTTTTAAATCAAAATAATGTAAGGCAGTTTGCATAGGATAACTTCTTTCAGTGCGGAACATCACTGAGTATACTCGTATTTAGCCTCATTCTTCCGACCTCTTTTACGTTCCCCGAGAACAGATTTGTAGTCAGCATTTTCAAGGTCATAGAAATGATGATGTTGAACGCATTTCTGGTGGCCGTGGCATTGTTGTGTGAATATTTTTACTCAGGTTTTTATCAAAATCTAATTTAATCAATCATAATTATTATTTCGGATAACTAAAAGATACATAGTTTGTTAGTAAAAGGTTTGCACTTATAATAGTCCATAATAACCTGAATAAAATCCATTCAAGTATCAACAAGCTGAGAAACTGACCCTCATCACGCAACAAAACATCGTCATGGAGAGGCAGACAGACAAAACGGTCAGTTGTTTGATCTAAGAGTATCTCCGTGCCGTCATTCACATAGGAACAGTATTTCTGAGAAAATTGCAGAACGTGTTTCGGGTTATTTGGTGACAGAATGATTCGTTCCCGGAACGACGAACAGTTTCGATATCCGATGAATTAAATGGAACATGTAACAGAATATTGACACCCTGGCTGCTGCTATACCTACATGACTAACCGCCCTGTATGGCCTAAAACTGTGTCCTAAGATACAGCGGTGCGATTCTGTAACCATCTCACCGTGAAAACTTAGGTGAAGTGAGCGTGGAGTGAGCTGTCAATAGTGTCAATTCCTAGCAAAACAAACTCACTTCACCTAAATTTTCACGGTGATATTTTTACAGAATCGACCGGCAGGACTACCTAGTTTAGGAGACAGGGTTACATGATCTGTGTAGATTTATGTAGATATACCATGTTATTTTGTACATCTGCTTGTGTATCATGAATCTTGTGTGTATCATAATAAAGATTATTATTATTGATACCTACTTAAGTTTTACTGAACCAGTACCTACTGATGCACCTACAAAGTATGTGCATGTAGGTTGATATTGATATCTAACACAGGATGGAGATAATGCTTACTATTGCTTAATACGTTGTTATCAATAGTTTATTCAACAAACTAAACAGCATACCTACTAATTGTGTAACACTATCAATCACAATATGAATCATTTTGAAGGATATTACTAAACCATTGCTTTACATGTTCGAAAAATTTGTCTGTCCAACAACGTAAATCACGCAATGTATGTTGAAAAAAATAAAGCCTACTACTGATAGTGTGTTACGTAATTTCCCCGCAGATAGAACCAAGCGGGCCAAAGGTTTTTTATTGGAATGTATCGCCTAAAATTGTTTCACAGATTATGTATTAAAATACATAATCTGTGAAACAATTTTAGACGATACATTCGCCAAAAACACTGTTTTTTCAACTAACCACAAACATTATCTATGAAGAATAATACTATGAGAAAAGGAACAAGGAGACAGCTGAGCACTTTCACAAACGAGCCCCAAATACAAAATTAAAGAAATAACTCATCATGACCAAAACAGTAGGTTAGCAACTTCAAAACTGACAAATGTATACATACATCCATATAAATGAAGGCGCGACTCATACCTATCTGCATACATATGTATGAACATCTACATAATGTAAAACCACCGGACATTTGATGACCGCATGCCAAAAACTGGGAATTCAATTATGATATCAACGAATGTGCTTTATTTTTCATATGTCCTTTGTTTAATTAAATTATATTATGCACATCGTTATCATGTGTTCCTTTACTGAAAAGGAATTTAGTTGCATGGTGCGTCTGGATAACAAATGCAACCCACATGGCCAAGATACCCGAGATAATGGTGAAAAATGTAAATTATAAAAAACATTGAAAATCCAACTAACTGTCCTGAACCTTGGTTGCGTACCTAACACACTTTCGATCACAATCTAAATCATTTTGAAGGATATTGTTAATCCATTGCATCATATAATATTATTATGTTCGAAAAAATGATCTGTTAAACACGGCAAATAACGCAACGAATGTTATATTGTTACTGTTAGTGTATTACGCAATTACCCCGCTGAACCTAGTAACTTTAGCATCTCTAAAACTTTGAAAACTCCGGAGCATATTTCAGGACATTCCTATTCCCTGAGAGTCCCGTAGGTGCAACATCTCGCAATCTGTTCAGCGCACTATATGTATCTTGAAGAACAATGCTTCGTAGATATTTTAGTAAAGCTGCGACATACATAGGCGCCTACATATACTACGTAATAATTTACCGGTAACGCAGGGCTGTCCCGAGAGTTTATATTAATTAAGTGACGCCGAGACGCGGTCACGTGCCGCACAAAGTAGATTATTTTCGGACACCCCTGGAACTCTTCATTATCGTCGACTTTTCCTTATTGTTTCGTACATTTTGAGGGAATAAAGAATGTACGAGCATGGCCTGTTTATGATCCTAGCAGGGGGTTTGTCACCAGTTCGCGACCTATGTCGCAGGTGCACGATTGAGCAGTACATCAGTAGCCAATATACTGAGTCAAATTAAATCCGACCTCTGGTCATCAACCACTGGTAGATTTAGCCACTGGTAGTTACTTGAAGTATGAGTTGAGACACGGTGGAGCATACGGTGGAGGTCTGCCCCGCTTGGGCGGAGCACCGCCGTGTCCTCGTTGAGGCGATCGGCAGCGGCGGCGACCTCTCGCGTCCGGGCCTGGTTCGAGCCATGGTCCGGGGCGAGAGGGAGTGGGAGGCAGTCGCCTCCTTCTGCGAAGCAGTCATGCTAGCGAAGGAGGCGGCGGGATGGCTGAGGGAGAGAGCCTCCCGTCCCAGCCGCCGCGGGAGACGCTCCGGGCGTCGGGAGCCGCGCGACGACTCCCGGCCACCGTAGGCGCGGGCCTGCGGGCGGAGAGTAATGGGTAGCTCACCGTCCGATCAGGACCAGGCCCGTGCCGGACGGCGCGTACGTGTTCCACGCGCGCCTCAAAGAGATGTCAGCATCAACCGAAGGGGCCCGTTAGGGCCGAAGCCTGCCGGGTCAGCGGGATTGTCCGAAAGGGTTACCGCTGGCCCGGAAAATAAAGGGCGAAGGAAGGAACACGGGTGGGTTTTAGTCAGTAAGAGTCTGACACTCCCTTCCGCTCCACCCAGAGCGGGAGGAGTCATTTGATGATTTCCCATCCTGAAAAAAAAAAAAGTATGAGTTGAGAAAATATGTTTTATCATGTTTAGATATCCTTTCACTTCTGCGGCGTTTCGCTAGCTAATTTAATTTGACTCTGTATTTCTTCGTATACAATGGAAAAGCAGACGAATGACACCCATTATGTTCCTGTAAGATTCTTCCATCGATAGTCCATAGTCTTCGCGAATATTGACGAAGAATAATATTCTTGCTAAGTTCTTTACAGCTGAATGTGACCCGCCTCATTGCTACAGTCCATTCTCAGTTATTTTACCTCTGCTTTTGCATCACTGTCAAAATCAAAAGAAAATAAACAAAGAAAAATTGTTTATTCTGCACAAACAAAACGCACATTGCAAATAAAAATTAAAAACACATAAAATATACACACACAACGTAATCAAAAGCCTCGTACTCAGGCTTAGAAAATGTTAACAATTTTGTCCATTGCTTGATGTCAGGGCCAGGCACCAAAGACAACACACATTATTAATTGTCTATTAGGGTTGCTGTCAACACACTATAGATGCTTGTTTCTCGTGCCGTGACAGCCCTGTCCTAGGCATTCGGTCACTCAGGGCTATTTATTACTCTGTCTGCATTTCCCAGCGTCTAGACTTTCTTAAAATGTTACCTTACGGCCGACACTTATGCAGTTTAAACTCATCATGGAGGCAACGACTCATTAAATAAAAAAAAAACAGTGGCACTCCGAGAGTGCCGACAGAAGTGAAAACAAAACACAAACAGAATACTTTGCCATCACTCACTTACATATCGGATATACATAAAAAACCGAGTACATCCCGAGGACAGCCGAACACATCCGAGCGGGTATTTTTTTAATCGACCTATAAACAAAACACGCGCGGTGTCACTTACGGCATATTATACATAATATCTGTGATTACGGTAACAGTGGTTTCTTCACATCTCAAAAAATGCCCAACGCGCCTAAAGAAGTTTCCATTTCGAAAAATAAGACAGTTTTCGTAACCATGTTAGAGCCTGCTCTCAACTAAATTATAGATTACTGTAAAGCATCCAAAAAAAAATCAACAGGAAACCTACCAAAACAATCTTAAATATTTTCCAACAAAACAGAAAGAAAATTGCCATTATCGAAAAAAAGCAACGGTAACTTCATCATTTTCTTATAGACACCATAAATAAGGGTGCGACCACAAAGGTGGGTAGCACAAAGCGTATCGTTAGCAATACCACGTCCACGGCTACGGGACGGAAACGGCCCGGAAGCGGGAAATCATTCGCCGACCGGATCCGCCGAGACGCCGAGCCGAAACTACCCGCAACCCTCCACCATTCAATTAATCTCGACAAAAAGCGATAAATACATTTTCGAGCGGTCTTTGTTTTTAAGAAAAATGCAGTCTTTGAGAATTGAGATAATTTTCGGGAGTCGCCCCAAGCGTTTGAGTCATTACCTTTAGTCTGAGGAAAATGACAGGAATATACTTTGAAGATAATAGTGGTTCTATGGACCGGCGACGCTTTTTAACTAACAAACGAAACTGTTCAAACTTTGGAAGGAAATTAAAAAGCACTGTGAAACGTTTTTTTATGATCATGACAAAGTCGTGTAGGTACAGTACCCGGCGATAAATATTGCACATCGACCTTTGGAAAGAGACAATCGGCTAATTTCGGCTTCGTAGAGCGTTATCTCTGTCGCACGAAATACAAACAGTCCGGTATCTATTAGGAATTGTTAAAACGATAATTATGATTTGCTTCTTTTGATAATTAGTTTTATTCTTTGTATAAAATACAAAAAAAAAAGTAATGGTCGATGTGCAATATTTATCGCCGAGTACTGTATGTGTTCTTGCATTTTGTCGATCATTGCTGACACCACAGCAAGGTGCACGTTTTAAGGCTAGGTTCCTCTCCTATATCTTCATATGAGATAGACAAGTAAATACAAAAAAAAGGTCTTTAACGCCACTAATGTCTGTCCAGATTACATACACTCCGAGGTCCAGACATCGTCGGTACAGAACAGAGCTATAAACACGCTAATGCGTCTTCTAGGTGGCTTTTAAAAGAACCACATAGTGCAGGGCTCCGTCCGTCGTCCGGCGTTGTCCGGAGTAGTTCGTCCGCTCGAGCTCCCGTCAGATTTAGATCTCGTCCGGCCGGACGCTGAGCCGAGTCATGGCAGCATTAATTTCTTCGCAAACACCACTACTATTTACTCGATCATATTTTTCACTCTGGCGTTCTCTTAAGGAAATAGAATCACACAAGTTGCTGAAATATAATAATTAATTATGGCATGTGATTTCGATACATTTCAGTGCCTTTCAGCATTCTAGACATAGTTTGACAAAAACCGCAATTATGATGTTTTCTCTAAAATCGTTTTGGAATTTGCTTTTATTATGCATATCTTCTTGTGAATCGTCTATAATAATATGAACAATTAGCGGTTTGATTATAATATTAGTTAGGATTGCAGTAGAGCAGTGGCGGCCCAGAGTTAACAGCCCCGACTTACGTGTCGTCGGTCGTGGGTTCGAATCCAGGCAGGCACATTACTTTGTGTAATTTATTTCATCACCGCTGCTCTCAAAACGGTGAAGGCATGTCCTAGAACCAAAAATTCGAAGACATGTGACATCTACCAACCCGCACCGGGCCCGCGTGGTGGATTACGGCCCACTTCATCTCACAGAGAAGAGGCCTGTGTCCCAGCAATGGGAATGTTATAGACTGATTATGCTGTGGTCCACAAACCTAATGTTTTCACGCTAAAACGGATTTGGATGAAATTTGGCACACAGGTAGACCATGACCTGTGCAAGGACAAGCTACTTTTCATCCTGGATCGCAGACGAAATCGCGGGCAACAGCTAGTCATTGATATAATTCACGAGTACAGATTTATAGCCCAACATTACAATGACGAATAATAATGACGAATTAATTTAATTAATGATGGTATTATAAGATTATGTAACTAATATTAGTTACATAATCTTACAATATTATCATCATGGATTTGCGGATGAATGATAGTGAGGTTATGCATATGCATAACTTCATTGTTATTTATCCGTAAATCCATGATCTTATAAGTATAATTTAATTTAATACAATTTAATTTAATATAACTGTGTATCTGCTATGCTATGGGTGAACTGTATGTGCAATGCCTGAAATAAAATGATTTATTATTATTATTTTATTATTACCTTTAATATTTCGTCATTGTACTTCCTCGGCGAGCCAAAATGAATACTTTCTTTATTTCTTTACTGAAAGTAAAAAATCAACTCAAAGCTGTGAAAGTGTTTATTTTCCTGAAACTAGAACCACCTAAGTAGGTCCAAATAGTAGTGGACTAGTGGTCCCCGGCTCGGAACTGAACATTTTTCATGATTTACTCGGCAATAAGCGGTTTAGTTTTTACCTCGTCTGCCTCGAACAATATATTTCTGTTAATAGTTTATTGCGCACTCAACTTATAGTGCCACGTAATAGATTTTTAGATGAAATTAAATTTTATCATGGTCTATTATGAGCGTGAGTTTCATTTAGTTTTCATAAAATGTCACTAAACATTCTACCTTTTAGGAACGGAAGTAGTTTTAGCGTAACACTAAGTATGCATGGGGTGCATGGACAGAGTCTCACCGAGTGCCGTACAGACGCCAGCACATCAAGCTACCCGAAACTGTCAAATTTTCCCAATCAACTTACTAAACTACTACTACTACTACTTTATACTTTAGCGATAAAGTTGAAAATCTATTAAATAAATTTGACAGATTGCTGTGCTGGCGTCTGTACCTTTCGATCTTTTGTTACGGCCGGCGCACCCCGGGCAATCGACTCTGTCGATTGGCTAATCCTTTCATCACGATGGTATCAACACGCAAGAAGAAGATTAGGTAAAGGCATTGCGAGAGGTTACCATTTTTTTGCCCTATATGGTGATTTTCCAAAACAACCTCACCTGCATTTATGTTGCTCCCTTTTTAACTTCAAAGAAACAAGGATGTTCTCAATTCAAACCGTATGGTTTTCTTTTTTATTTATTTACTACATGATAGCTGCCAGCAATACAGGAAATTTATTTTAAAAAGCAAGATCACTATAAGTAAATCATCGCATAACACCCAGCTCATACGTCTACAGACACATCAGAATGTCCGAGCATCAATGATAGAACTTTTGAGAGTTCCCTGCATTTAAGGCTACGCCGACCGCCTAGTGACGCCCTCATCGTTTGTTTGGTTATTAAAACTACCGTTTATAATAATATTAACGTATAATCTTGTGGAGCACAACTTAACGTGCTTAGGTATTTTCTGCATTTTCATTCTAAAATAAAAGAAATAAACAAACGATGAGGGCGCCACTGCGCGGTCGACGTTTGGTCGGCGCCCTCTTAACAAAACGAAAATAACTCTCTAAATGCAATCTCAAAATAATACGACACATGAATGTTATTTACGACAATTTTACGCTCCGGGCGAGAAAAAATAACAACACACGACATCGCCCCGTCCGTCCTGCATAGTGTATTCAATTGGCCGCAAAGTACGTAAAGTGTTTCTATCTTTTAGCAAGCAACTTAATTATAACCCAGTTTATCTGAGCATCAGAGGCAAGTTGCCAGGAGTTTCGTGCATTCTGCTGCGGGGTCGGCGACCTGTGAATTGTGAATTAAATTCTCGCCAGATATTTTGGTTTGCGAATTATCTAAAGTTGGGTCAATGCTCACAGATAATCGCGAGTAGGTACTGTACGCTTTGTGCAAAGAGCTACTGTGAGTACGTGAGTTTGTGACGAATGATGGGACGGATGGGACGGAGACTTACTATACCTATTGTTCTCGCAATAGCGATGTTTTGGTTGATGTTTTAGATATAGCACCTATGTATATGTATCCGGTCTATTCTGTAAAAATGTCACCGTAAAAACCTAGGTGAAGTTAGCTGTCAGTACTTGGCTACAATCCCTAGCATCAAGTGGAATGACAGCTAACTTCACCTACGTTTTCTGGGTTACATTTTTGATACCTAACCCAGCTGAGCAAATTGAGACCCAGTATTTGATTTCTGATCCGGACAAAAATATTAAGTTAGAATAAAAAAAAACTGACAGTAGAAGAGCTGGTGGTCATGGTGAGAGGCCTTTGCCCAGTGGTGGGATGATGCAACAACAACTAACAGTACCAAACTAACCAGCTTTACCTAGGGACCTGCCCTATTATCTACGGACACACATTCCTGGAGTCGGATTAGATTGACCCAGTTCAACGAAAAACAACTCTACCATGAATGAATGCATTCATAAAATAATTACGGTTGAAATTGGGTGTAGAAATTCCCGGAGCATTCGGAGTCTTCGGTCAGTCGTGCCAACATGAACATATTTAAAGAAAAAAGAGATCTTGTCACCTCAAATTCATTGGATTGCACTATTCATAGTTTGCCTTTTTCAATGTTTTGGTCGTTGACAAATTAACAACCTACATGTGTGTTTTGCCAAAAATGGTGAAAATTGCAATGTCGAATCTTACGGGACACGCAATTTTTATTTGTGGTAGAATGCTACGATATGTTACTCTGAGATGACTCAAGCAGACAAAACGGAACGAAATAATAAATACAGGCCGAACAAAAAAATTATAAATACCTACAGGGTGGCATCCCGACATCGACACGCAAATTAAAACCATGAATTCAGCATATAATTGTAGACGTAGCGTAGAAATTATTCGCCGGTTATCAAAAAAAAAACAGCTATTTCATAAAAAAGTGCAATACCTACGCGGTCAAAATATATGGAACAACTAATTGTTTTCTTAATAACCAGCGTAAAATTTCGACACTAGGTTCAGAATCATGTACTGAATCCATGTAATGGTTGCGCATCAATGCCACCCTGTATAACAGCTTTAGTGCTGTTCTGCCGGCTCTGAATACGGTGTGTATTGCAGTTCCAATCCATAGCATGATAAAGTTGACGTCTCGCGATCACGTGCAACTGTGAAACCCTTACCCAAACTATGAAATGAAATGATGTTGAAATTATGTTTATTTATGTAAATAGATCTTTTAAGATTTTAAGATACTATGTATAACACGTCAACTTTTCGGTCAATATTTTAAACCTTGTTTTTTTATACCTTTTTGAAGTGTGATGTTTGTTTTTACGCGTTCACGCTAAAACGACTAAACGGATTTGGACGAAATGTGGCACACAGATAAACCAAGACCTGGGTAAGGACATAGGCTACTTTTCACACTGGATCGCAGACGAAGTCATGGGCAACAGCTAGTAAATAATATAAATACATATATGTATTTGAAACTGCTAAGTAACTTTAAAATTAAGAAATCATTGAATAATGTCTTTCTTCTTCACTTTAAGTCGGGAAGACACTTGATTCACGTGTTCATTTTAAAACTAGATGGCGCGGGCGCAGGCATTTCCTAGCTAACTGAGAAGAAACCCAAAACAAACTCAGAGATCTTGGTCTCTCTTAAAGTCCAAATACTAGCTGTCCCGGCGAACTTCGTACCGCCACAGAATAACTAATATAGTACTTAGGTAGTACCTACCGCCAAAAAATCAATAAGAACGAATGTATGAGAAAATTAATTATCTTCATTATTTTTGTTTTCCTGAATTTTTTCCATGTTTTAGTTATTCTGCGATTCGTGGCAAAGACAAATCCAACCAATTAAAGTTAATAAAATAATAAAGATAATCGGTCCAGCCGTTCTTGAATTATAAATGGTGTAAATAACCCGACTTTGTTTTCTGAATTATAAACATGTGTGGGTATAACAATGCAGGGCTATGTCTGGAAGGGCCTTTGGAAGAAAGATCCATCGCAGCTTTGAGTTAGCCTGTCCCGACAGACGTAGTAGTAATGCTGCTTGGCGTTACCTTTGGTGAGAGGGATTAGTGGGCAAGGGTGGTACTCCCAAAACGACGTTTTTCAGGACATTCTGTACTAACAACTAGAATTGTCTGAAACACGTTTAGTCATCACACTTCAAATTCCAATAGGGTTAGGCAGAAATTCACCACCTAGGTAGGTAACCTATTCCCAAAAACGCATACACATCGCAAACCGTATCATCCCGTTTCTCAAATAAATTCTCAAAACATCATTAGTTAATATTAGCAGTACCTAAATGAATGGAATAGTAATCGCATGGTTTAAGAGATAATGCTCTTTAATGGGGACAAACAAACAAACATTTCTAACTTTGTGGAAGATAACGACATTCCCGACACTGTGTGCCTACTTAACTATTCTCTAATTCATTAAGTGTTTGTTGTTGTTTTAGAATTTATTGTGAGATCCAGTTAGGAACAGAGATAGCTTTCTTGATGACTTCGTAGAAGCGAATTATGGTTAGTGAATGGTCTGCAGAAACTTATAACATCGGGAAGCAAAGTTCAAGCATCGGGCAACCAATCCTGAAGGATTGTAAGGATACCATTACATCACATTGCTTGCTGTCGCACTGTTTAGATAAAATTAAAACCTAGGATAAAGGATTAAAAGCTATTTTGCCACTACAAGGTAATTACCAGTGCCATTGCGGACGATTCTCTGCCACATGATTGGCTGAGATTATTTTAGAAAGATGGAGACATGATTATCGGCAGTGATATCATCACGTCGAGTCCCAATCAATTGAAATGGAAGAAACAAACGAGGCAAATCCAATAAACTCTAGAACTCCACTAATCTGTAAAATTAACAAAAGGGGTCATTACTAAATGACAGGCGCATCTGTAGGAACCAATTATCTCCAGCAATTAACGTAAATATTCTCATCGACCCAAAAATCCATTGAGCGCCAGATCCCCTGCACCTTACGAAACAAAGCTTAGGTTTATTTCCGTATAGTCGTATATATGCAACATAATGTGCGTCCCATTAACAGGGCATTCCAGCGATTCCAGTGTTGTGTGAAGCGTGGAGAGATGTGGACGTGCGCGGGAGTCCTCGCGCTTGTAGCGTGCGCGTGCGCAGTAACGCGCGACCAGTTCTACCCGCACGGGCTGGGGTACGACCAGACCCTGCCCCGAGGGAGCGAAGTACCCTCCCCTGAAATACCGCTGAAAGTACCCATCAAGTTCTACGGGGAGTCTTACGATACCATTTTTGTGAGTAGTTTTATGTTCTATATCTTTTGGCGTAACTTGGTCCCTAATTTGTCCAGCTGTCTCTATAAGCTTTGCTTTTTACGATGCTGATGTTCAGTGAGCTCCGTTTTTCAGTAAAATTGTTAGGAAAACTGCGGCGATTTACTTTTTTGTAAAGATTAGCGACATTTCACGTTGGTTCACATTTGACTATACCTATTTTAAAAAATCCGTTGCCGTGCATTGTTGTTTTGTTTTCTTTACGTTGCATGCGTTTCCGACCTAATTTAATTCCATTTAACTGGCGGCCGTCGTCGACCAGTTTCGTCATTCATTAAAAGGGATTATCTTAGGTAGATAATCGCTGGCTTCTTTCCGCTCCGTCTAGTTCTCGTAACATTTCAGCGTCTATTGAAGGATACCTAGTAACTTAGCTCCCGCACAAATAAATATCTATGACTATAATTAAGCAAAGAATTCACCGTGTATGATAAGATAAGCGATGATTAAAAATAATGTTCCAAATCTGAGTTAAGATAATGTATGAAGAAAAGTACTTTTGGAACTTAAACATGACAGAAAACATAGGGATGTACTAAACACCACACCAGGGTCGTCTTTACCCGGGGGTGCAAGGGGTGCGCGGCACCCAGGCGCAAGGTCTTTGGGGGCGCAAGCCGATCAGGTCATTACTAATCACTCATTATAACCGAAAGGCTCCAGCGCTGTAACCGCACGTCACCGCCTCGAAAAAATCCCTTGGAAAAAGTTGGTGAAAATCATCTTAAAAATGAAACACAAAAATTAAGTTTAATTTCTTTTTGTTGGCAAGGGGGGCGCCAGCTGATTTTCGCACCCCGGCGACCAATATGGTTAAGACGGCCCTGCACCATCCTCTGCCTAATTGAGCAATATCTTCGGCATGGAAAGGTATTAACTTGAGGTGGCCAATACAACTTTTCAACGTATAGTGGCAGGCGCTTACAAATCCAAATACACACATCAAAAGTGTCTAGGGATCAACATATATTTTTGCAATAACTTTTCTCCTGATTGATATTAATTAAAATTTTCTTTAAGGATTCATCAAATAAAGTGTTTTCGTTTGTCACAGTAACGATAAACCAAGTCACCTTTGCATTAATAAAGAAATTTGCCATTTTCCTAATAAAGGGATTTTTGACATTTGAACCACTAACATTAAAGTTCGAAAAAAAGACTGAAATAACAGTTTTCTTTAAAATTTTATTGGGTAACTTAAACAATTAATAATCCGTGTTTCTACCGCGAACACTAACAACACAAGAACATCGGTTTGGTATACTCAAAATGAGTTCATCCAAATCACGCTGTGGAATGGCCGCCCATGTTCATTGCAACAACAAAAAAAGGTCTTCTTGCGACTGGATACCCTCCATATTCGGCAGAGCTCTTCTCTGTAGCATATCCCATGCATGCTCAATCGGGTTCAAGTCTGGCGACTGAGCAGGCCAGAGCAGGACATTGATGTTAGCTGCGGCGAGAGTCTGTCTTACAACTCTTGCGGTGTGCGGTCGTGCATTATCATGCATTAACTGAAATAAGGGACCGATTTGCACTTGTAGAGGAACGATGACGTCAGATACAATCGTCTCAGCATAAATTTGAGCGTTGAGGTTGCCTCTGATCCAAATCAACTCAGTTCTTCCGCCGATCCAAATACCCGCCCATACCATGATGGTTCCACCACTATAAGGATGGACTTCCTGGCAGGATTTTAATCGCTGTTGGCGTCCAGGGGTTCTCCAGTGTCGTATACGTCTTGTATCCGGTCTCATACCAAAACGAGACTCATCAGAAAAGCACACGAAACGCCATTGTTCTTCTGCCCAATTTCTGTGTTCAAGAGCCCATTGATATCGAATCCTACGATTGTGCATTGCTATAGGTGGTACCCGTAGCGGTCTTCGGGAATGAAGGTTCACTTCATGCAAGCGGTTTCTGACTGTTTGGTCGCTAATTAAGTTCCCTGAAGAGTGATGAAGCCTCACGGCTAACATCATGGCGGTTATTGTTGGAGCTCTTCGAGTTAAGATTTGAATGTATCGGTCTTGTCTCCGTGTGGTGCAGCGATACCGTCCTCCATGGCGCTCAGCCACGGTACCAGTGCTTCGGTAACGTGTCCAAAGTCGACTGATAACACTCTGACTTGTATTCAGAGCTAAAGCCACAGTACGTTGCCGGGAACCAGCTTCTATCATTCCCACGGCTCTGAGCATTTCTTCCCTGCTTAAATGACGTCGCCGCTCCATAATAACGTTGTTTTTAATCAGTAGTAGGGAAACAGTAGCACTAATAATGTCTTCAATGCGTTGTATGTTTTTATAGGGAAAATATTGATAGCTGATTTTCATCTTTTACTCGAATTTGATTAACAGTTCCTGTTTCAAATTATGAAATGCACCAAAAAGTATCCATATAAATTTATAAAATCATAAATTTATTACAAAGCCACATCTCAATCTCAAGAAATCCGCATAAAAATGCTTGATCCCTAGACACTTTTGATGTGTGTAGTATCAAAAATACTCCAAATTCAGGACATGCAAGAATACGAGAGCAGTGGTGGCCAAGTGGTAACGGCCGCGACTTACGAGTTGTAGGTCGTAGGTTCGAACCCAGACAGGCGCTTTACTTTGTGTAAATTATTTCATCACCACTGCTCACAAAACGGTGAAGGAAAACATCGTGAGGAAACCGGCATGTCCTAGAACCAAAAATTCGAAGACATGTGACATCTACCAACCCGCACTGGGCCCGCGTGGTGGATTACGGCCCACTCCCTCTCGCTGAGAGGAGGCCTGTGTCCCAGCAGTAGGAACATTATAGGCTGATGATGATGATGATGAAGAATACGAAGATTCATATACTGTAAGCTATCCACAATCTTGTCAGGGTCCTAATTACAAGCTATAGTCACAATTGGCATAGCTCACGCGATGTTAAGGAAGTAGTGGTGATGTTACTTTAAACTCTAATCTTCTAAAGGACAAATGCATTAAAAAATTTGACGGACGTTTGATGCCATGGATGATACTGTGATAAATTAGAGAAGTGACTTGGATGATTGGGTGAAGTGATTTTCTTTTTTTTAGTACACTTAGGTATCTCAGACTAAATAAAAAGTCAATACATAGCGCTGCGAACAATACAGTAAAGCATGCAAAAACTACACCTCTGCTCTGTGCAAACACGCTCACACGCACACATTTAAGACCATTTACAATCAAACTACACCTCACTACGTGCACACATGTTTACGAAACCGGCCTCACCTTACTGTTGGCGGAATGAAAGCCATCTGTCTTAGTTTTTAGTGTTCCGTACCAAAATGGAAAAAGGAACCGTTATGGTGAGACTCAGTCTGTCTGTCTGTCACAGCTGGATATCTCAAGAACTACTAATGCTATCAACTTGAAATTTAGAATAGTTTTAGATGACCTTTGCCAAACTATTTTGCAAATTAGAAAGAAATAAAAATATATGTATATTTTTTGCAACAGGGACTTTAAAGGGGGTCTGAAAAATTCGAAGTAGGGCTACTAGGGCATGTGGGGTATCATATGAAAGAGCACGGTTGCACATTCTCAAACATTTTTGTTTTTTTTAGGCCGCATAGTTTTCGACTTTTAATGAAAATTATAAAAAAAATATCGTTCCCCCTCCCCTTATCTCCGAAGTTTGCAAAGAGAAAAATCTGAAATAATTCTATGTGATAGAAGTTTATGTAAAGATTACAGGAAAAGAAAAACGAAGTCTCTAAATGGCACACTTGTTCAGAAATCATCATCAAAAGTTACATTAGTTCCACTATCGGTCAAGAGATGGCGCTGACATAAAACTGCAATATTCTACACCGCAGTGCACATTGTTAAAATTGTCTGACGAATATAGGCCTCGCCGATGAAAATTTAAAAACTTGATGGTACGGAACCCTCGGTGCGCGAGTCTGACTCGCTCTTGCCCGGTTTTTTATTTGGTCTAAATTAGATATATTATTCCTTCTATGCTATACCTATCTTAGTTTACTCGGAAACTAAGATAGTTTGCCAAACAAGAAGCCGAATTCTGGGCCGATCCATTTAGATTGCTATCGACACGCTAAGAAGGAGTTTGCTCGGATAATGATAATAATTCGAAATGTCTATAGTTGATCGCCAACCCGTCTTGAGCAAGCGTGGTGATCAGCGCTCGTGCCTTCTGTGTATTATTATTATTATCTACGTCTCCTGATATTTCTCGGGAACCTGGGGTCCCGGAAAAAGAAGGCGTACGGGGGGCCGAAGCCAACTCGCAGAGGCTCGTTAGACGTTTTTATGGATGGATGGAGAGGTGCTTGGAGTTTCCCTGCGTGATCGAATCAGAAGTGAAGAGATCCGCAGGAGAACCAAGGTAACCGACATAGCCCAAAGAATTGCCAAACTTAAGTGGCAGTGGGCAGGGCACATTGCTCGCAGAACAGATGGTTGATGGAGCCGAAAGGTTCTAGAGTGGCGACCGCGTACCGGAGGACGTAGACAAAGTCAGCGATAAACATGATAAGATAGTAAAAAATGTATTGGATGGACATAAGCTACCGAAAAAGCGTATGTTAATTCTGCTGTAAGTTATTGTAAATACATACAAAACGCTTTCTTCGCTTTGAAACTTTTGTCACTTTTCTAGGCTATAGATGGGATTTTTTTTTATAATTTGGCAAAAGTACTCTCAATATTATGGCGACCGCGTACTGGAGGACGTAGCGTTGGAAGACCTCCCACAAGGTGGACCGACGACCTTGTGAAGGCCACAGGAACTCGTTGGATGCGAGAAGCGCAAAACCGGTCGAAGTAGAGGTGCTTGGGGGAGACCTATGTCCAGCAGGTGACGTCTTTCGGCTGAAATGACGATACTTATTCCTGATGAAACAATAGTTAATGAGTTACCTACCTTCGCCCGTCACTCGTGTTAATGTTGTAAGTAGTTACTATTATGTGTACTAAGTATCTGTTAAAAATATAACTACAAATAAACTTTATATTATATAGGCTCTGTAGCAATGCAAATGACACGTCGGGTTTTCAGAATATTAGTTTCTATGTGCACTGTACAGCTCTTTCAAAATACTGTAATAGGTAATACATGTTTTTTTCTGCCTCCCAAGATACAGCATTTTCCTAGTTTGGGGGACAGGGTACTTAATTCTCATAGGACTTTTGACCCCCACTACCTTTTGTATCTCTATATCTATTTATGTTTGCATACCTCTCTGTTAACTTAAATTATTGTCAAGGTTTATGTTTCGTGAGCAAAAAAAAAAATTATTATTTATGAGGATTCCCATAACTAGGTACTACCCAATTCAGTGATCTGAAATATTACAATAGATAAGAACTTCATTCATGATAGCTGATACCGGTAGCACAAGCACCACGCATAGACACTCATTACCATCAATTCAAACTAAGTAATTCGAAATGGCACAACGACCTCAAGCTATAAAACCTACCTATAAGAATGACAATTAATGCCTACAAAATAATATTGAGTCACAATTAAGTACTTTTATTGTTAACTTACCTATTGAATTAATAGCAATAGTTCAAAATGTCACATTTCATTATGCACATATTTGATTTTATTTGCGTAATTTCGTGGGGGCCGCGGAAATCGGACGGGAAATATAGAATGAACCAATCAAATATCTAAGTCTGAAAGTTCCTACGGTACGGTACGACAGGATTCGACCTTTAACGAAACTAAATGCCAGGTCTTCTGACTAAAGTTTTCTGCTAAAGGGTTTTTGTAGGTATACATAATAAGCCAATAATGTTCTGTGTCACAGGCCTTCTGTCTTCCAGAGGGAGTGAGCTGTTACCATGCAGACCCAGTGCTGGTTGGTAGATGTCACATCAAAGGCTTTTATATACGACTCTCAAACTTCCGCCTGCAACAAAACGCTTAGGAGTTAAAAATTATACCTATCGAATACTTTTCTGGATTTTTTGGTGGTATCGGCAGGTCAGCCATTCATAAAAAACATATTACACACTTTGAACTCCGAACAAAAATTGCAATAAAAATTCAGTGAGATGTGGTCAATCGATAGTGCATTGCGTTTGCGCATTTGTGCAGGGGACCAGTCGTCGGGACGGAAGCGCACGTGGGCGGGAATCGATAGCGTCGGTCACTGAACGCAGCTTTTGTTTATTTTTAATCCCTATCTAATCTATGTGGCAAAAAGTTTGAAAACAACTTCTGGAGTCCCGAGTCTCGATCATTCGTGTTTCGATAATATAGCACTGAAATTAAACTGAGGGCAATTCTCGTATCTATTACTATATTATACAGAGTTGATATGACAGAGGGGCATTAAATTACACTACGTATACTATACGTGTATAGTATTAATTCGATACAGTACAAAAATAGAAAGCGCCAAAAATGAGATTTTTTTTTTTTCAAACAAACTAAATAGCTTAAAGTCAGAGTGAAACGCAACCACCCTTTATAAATAAATTTGACTGACCTTAGTTAGATGCCTAGGTAACAAAGTCGCGCAGGAGCGCGTGTGCGTGTGTGTTATCTCTCTTGGCGGGGGCGCGGGGGGCGGGCGGTTTAGACCGCTCGCGCCGTCCGCGCCCGGCTGGTTGTTAAGTACGCGCACACACAAAAACACAAAATTTTTAAATTCTCGATGTGTCCTCGATTCATATTAATGCACAAATTATACCGACGGAGAATATTGTTATTTATTAAATCACTGTCCGTCGCTAAGCACTTTAATTCCCGTAATCTTTGTACTGCCAATTGTATGGTGCCGGCGCGCGGCGTTCCTAGGGCTATTGCGCCGGTCACCATACCTTTCTCGGTATGTTCGCAGAGCTAAATCTGCGTTTCCACGGCATTCACCGTAAATTAAAATCATGTAAGTGTATTCTGACGCCGTGTAAGTTACACGAGGCATTGCTGAACACTTTAATGATTACACACACACACAACCAACGTTTAATTACGTATCCTATCACAATAAAAACAGTCAAACACAAAAAAACACTAACACTAAATAATAATATTCCCAAGTTAAACTTATTTAGTGTCTATCACAATAACAAAACAAAATCACAATTATTGTCAGCGAGTTCGACAAAACATAAAGGCGCGGCGGCGGGGGGCTCCCGTATTACGTAACGTACGTCCCGAGTGGATGACGCTTGCGCACTGTCCACTGAAAGAAAGTTTTTTAGCAAATTCCCAAGGATCTAGAATGCAATAGCAACATACTGACCTATTTCTATTCCTTTTACGCGCGGGAAAAAGGCGCGGGGGTTTTGCTATGATTGTCACTCTCATAGTGAAAGTGCAAGTGTGTGTGTATTTATTGCTTCGTGAAATATTTGGTTGTACTTGTGCGGCAACAATGTATCTTATACTCAGATTATCGTTTTAAGGTGCATGACCTATGCGTATGAGATAATCAGCTGTTAGGAAATATACATCGTGTTCAAACGTAGCAAAAACTTCAAAAATCATTTGTGACTAAACTACTGCTCCTATTTAATTGATTTTTGGTACAGAGCTTGAAAATGGTATCTAGTATAGGCAGTTTAAAGAAAAGCCCCTCTGTCGTATCAACTTTGTATACAAAGTTGATACGACAGAGGGGCTTTTCTTTAAACTGCCTATACTAGATACCATTTTCAAGCTCTGTACCAAAAATCAATTAAATAGGAGCAGTAGTTTAGTCACAAATGATTTTTGAAGTTTTTGCTACGTTTGAACACGATGTATATTTCCTAACAGCTGATTATCTCATACGCATAGGTCATGCACCTTAAAACGATAATCTGAGTATAAGATACATTGTTGCCGCACAAGTACAACCAAATATTTCACGAAGCAATAAATACACACACACTTGCACTTTCACTATGAGAGTGACAATCATAGCAAAACCCCCGCGCCTTTTTCCCGCGCGTAAAAGGAATAGAAATAGGTCAGTATGTTGCTATTGCATTCTAGATCCTTGGGAATTTGCTAAAAAACTTTCTTTCAGTGGACAGTGCGCAAGCGTCATCCACTCGGGACGTACGTTACGTAATACGGGAGCCCCCCGCCGCCGCGCCTTTATGTTTTGTCGAACTCGCTGACAATAATTGTGATTTTGTTTTGTTATTGTGATAGACACTAAATAAGTTTAACTTGGGAATATTATTATTTAGTGTTAGTGTTTTTTTGTGTTTGACTGTTTTTATTGTGATAGGATACGTAATTAAACGTTGGTTGTGTGTGTGTGTAATCATTAAAGTGTTCAGCAATGCCTCGTGTAACTTACACGGCGTCAGAATACACTTACATGATTTTAATTTACGGTGAATGCCGTGGAAACGCAGATTTAGCTCTGCGAACATACCGAGAAAGGTATGGTGACCGGCGCAATAGCCCTAGGAACGCCGCGCGCCGGCACCATACAATTGGCAGTACAAAGATTACGGGAATTAAAGTGCTTAGCGACGGACAGTGATTTAATAAATAACAATATTCTCCGTCGGTATAATTTGTGCATTAATATGAATCGAGGACACATCGAGAATTTAAAAATTTTGTGTTTTTGTGTGTGCGCGTACTTAACAACCAGCCGGGCGCGGACGGCGCGAGCGGTCTAAACCGCCCGCCCCCCGCGCCCCCGCCAAGAGAGATAACACACACGCACACGCGCTCCTGCGCGACTTTGTTACCTAGGCATCTAACTAAGGTCAGTCAAATTTATTTATAAAGGGTGGTTGCGTTTCACTCTGACTTTAAGCTATTTAGTTTGTTTGAAAAAAAAAAAATCTCATTTTTGGCGCTTTCTATTTTTGTACTGTATCGAATTAATACTATACACGTATAGTATACGTAGTGTAATTTAATGCCCCTCTGTCATATCAACTCTGTATATTACTATATTTATATATTATATATAATATTATTATATATAATATTATTATATATATTATATATATATATATAATATTATAAAGCTGAAAAGTTTGTTTGTTTGGTTGAACGCGCTAATCTCTGGAACTACCAGTCGGATTTGAAAAATTCTTTTTGCATTTGATAGCCCAATTCTCGAGGAAGGCTATAGGCTATTTAACATCACGCTATGTCATCACTTTAGGAGCCGAGCAAAAAGAAAAAAGTCAGAAAGAACGCTAAGCAAAAACGAAGTAATAGCGCGGGCAGGCGATGCGAAGCGACGGGGTGGGTCGGAGTAACAAGAAATTTCACGCGGACGAAGTCGCGGGCAGAAGCTAGTTTTTAAATACATTCACATTTTAAACTCATTCTCAATCTGTCAAAAAAACGCGTCTAATATTCCTATATTTTTGACATTCATTATCGCTGACGAGATTGCGACTTGAATTTTAACCCCCGACAAAACAGATGGGTGTTATAAGTTTGACGTGTGTATCTGTGTGTCTGTCTGTGCCATCGTAGCTCCCAAATGGCTGAACTGATTTTAATTATTTTTTTTTTTTTGTTTGAAAGCTGACTTGATCGAGAGCGTTCTTAGCAATTACGTTCGGCTGCAGGAGGATGTAAAAGGAAACCGATATAATTTGCTTAAAGCTATTTAATTAATAAAAATATTACAATTAAATCGCTTTAAGCAAATTATATCGGTTTCCTTTTACATCCTCCTGCAGCCGAACGTAATTGGCGCAGTCGGTAGGATAAGCGGTCACTAGAAATAATTAGCTATGATTCAAGAAAATCTGTTCAGCCGTTTTTAAGTACGAGAATTAGCCTACTGATTCTCCTGTTATCGTATATCTGCCGAGACGCCCCTGGTTCGCGCGTTTTTAAAAGACTTGACAAACATCGAGATTTCTTTAGTACCTATTATAATGTAGATAACTTTAATATATTATACACCTAAATCTTCCAGAATAAATTCTCTAAATAATAATGAAAACCACATCAAAGTCCGTTGTGCAGTTTCTGCTGAAGACCATCAACGCGGTCACATACAGACACAAAAAGCGACTTTTATACCTCGTCGTTAAAAATATGATTGACGTTTAAAAGTGTTTGTACAAATCTACTTACAAAAATAAACTCATTTATCATTTACTAGCTTCTGCCCGCGACTTCGTCCGCGTGAAATTTCTTGTTACCCCAACCCACCCCGTCGCGTCACATCGCCTGCCCGCGCTATTAGGCATATAACACATACTAAAACGCGCCACGCGGCGGTGCGCGGAAAACGTAGCAAAATTCCCCGCGTAGAAGCGCATTTTTATTGAATTTGTATGTAACAAATCACGCGCGGGGGGCACGTAGTCTGCGCCCCGTCGCGTGCCGCGTGGCAGTTTGTGATCCTTACTTCGTTTTCACTTAGCGTTCTTCTGTTTTTTTGCTTTTACTCGGCTCCTAAGGGTCTTAGCGTGATGTTAGGATCTTTAGGAGACGAACCAGTGGCGTGCCTAGGGGTCAAAATTAGGGAAAGCCCACAGATTTTCAACGTATAAAAAAACGGCCAACTCAGGGATTGGCTGATTTTCTTATTGTGTACGTGTGTGTTGCGAATGTTTGATTGGTATTTTTTTAAATATACATATTTTTTATTGATAGGTTTAAGTACGTTTGTTGTTGTGAATTATGATTTTATTAGGGCAAGCCGGGCTTTTATGAAGGTACCGCCACTGAGACGAACCCATAACCTTCCCCAAGAATTGGGCTATCAAATGCAAAAAGAGCTTTTTACTAAAAAATATTAAGTGTAAAAATTAATTAAACTGAACTTGTCATTTAGTTAGAATTTAAGAATCAACACTTATCGTAGTGAGTTAAGCAAGAGTCAAGACCTTTTCGTAGAATTTACCTAAATATATATGTACATACGTACAATACCTACCACACTATCGCCCAGCGGGTCACAGCCGTATTTATATTATATGCCTAATCTTGCTAGATAAACGCAAACAAGTATAAAAATAATGACAAGATGTAGGTACATTTAGGTATAGAAAATGTCGTTCCATAAAATAGTTCAAAAACGTATCCTTTGTATTCGCAGGTAAATAACTATGGAGTGCTGACCTTCAGAGCAGACATCCCATCGTTCCTGAACATCGAGTTTCCGTTGCCGTACCCGTCGATCGCAGCGTTCTATACGAACATTGACACGACTAACGCGGGAGCAGTCTACTATAGAGAGACCAACGAACCACACATTCTCTCCAAAGCAGAAGAGAGCGTGCAGAACAACTTTCACGACTACTACGACTTCAAGCCGACCAGCGTGTTCATCGCCACGTGGGAAGACGTCACCTACACATCTAACGGACGAACAAACGAGCGAAGGAACCGCTTCCAAGCAGCCATTATCAACAATGGCACGGAAAGTTTCGTCGAGTTCCTGTACCCCGAGAGGGATATTCAGTGGGTACAGAAAGATACGCAAGTATTGAGTTTGCCTGACGCAAAGGCTCAGGCTGGCTTTGTGTCCGAAGATGGACGCGTCTACACCCTCCGCGGATCCGGCAGCCATCAAATCAGAAATATCGTTTCGTAAGTGCTTATTTAAGAGAATGAAAAATTATTGCTCCTAAATTATATTTGGCTAACTGATGTTTGTATTTAATTCCAGATGGTCAAATGTTCACGAACCTGGAAGGTATGTTTTCCGTATCGGAGATGTACCTCTTGATAGTAACGTTGTTGTCCCCGACCTGTACAACCAGAATGAAGTGGAAATTGAAGAAGAGTCCAAAACATGCACGCAGAGCGGACCTAGCGTGTGCCACATACAAGCGAGGTGCGTCGACTATCAAGCTGGAATTTGTTGTCAGTGTAGTGAAGGCTTCTACGGAAATGGGAAATCGTGTATCAAAGATGATGTCCCACTTAGAGTTCACGGTAAAATAAACGGCGTTATAAACAACGTCAATCTGAATGATGTAGACATACAGGCGTATGTGGTGGTAGCAGACGGCCGCGCGTACACAGCGCTGTCCCTCGTGCCGAGCGGGCTCGGAAGCAGTTTGCAGTTGCTACATGTGCTCGGGGGTGTCGTCGGTTGGCTCTTTGCCAAACCATCAGGATCCGCCAAAAACGGCTACCAACTCACAGGCTCGTTGTTTAACCACACCGCAGATATATGGTTCCCAGTTACTGGCGATAGAGTTACAGTCAATCAAGAATATCTCGGACATGATGTTTTTGACCAAATCACTTTAGAGACAGATATCCGGGGCTCATTACCAGTAATACTTTCCGGAACAAAACTGGAGATTAGTGAATATGATGAACAATACACCCTCGTAGAACCAGGCCTCATTCGCTCCGAATCTACCAGAACCTTCACAAACAAAGTAACAGGTGAAAAATACGAGCAAAGAGTTTCACAAACCTTCTCATTCAATACTTGTCGTTTCGCTCCTCCATCAGTCGAAGACAACACGCCATCAACATTGAAAATAAGTAAAAATTATTTAGGGTATGAAGTCAAGGAAAACATAGTAAGATATGGAATGAGCAACAAGATATTCCCTCTGGGTGAAGAGGACCCTTGTATTATAGGGCGAAATTCTTGCGGCCCTCACAGCTCTTGTGTGGTCCAAGGAAGTTCCTTTGCTTGTGTCTGTGAAACCGGTTTCACAGACATTTACCAAGACAATGCTCTCGCCTGTGTGGATATAGACGAGTGTGCATCAGGAACGAATAACTGCGATAGCAACGCGGACTGTAACAACCACGACGGCGGCTACCAATGTCGGTGTCGTCAAGGATTTATCGGAAATGGCATAAATTGCAAACCCCTATCTACATGCCGAGACAAAAATTGTGATGTCAATGCTCGATGTACAATTAACCGAAATGGAGAACCCATTTGCTCGTGCAACCCTGGGTACAATGGTGACGGACAGTACTGTTTCCCGAATTACGAGACATCATGTCCCAGCTGCTCGCCGTATGCTGCTTGTGTCTTCACAGGCAATAATTACGAATGTAAATGCAATGCAGGGTACTCCGGTGACGGGCGTTATTGCATCGAAAACAATCGTGGGGATGAAACAACACGTGCATCACCACCTGTTGAGAGTAACGAGTCTGATTACAACGAGACTTTCGTCTTACCTAACTGCGATTCATACAGCTGCTTGTGCCCGCCAGGGTACTCTGACTACAGGGATGAACTTAACAACCAGCTGTGTCGTCTCGGATACGATGGTCCTAAACCATCAGAGAACACCTACCAGCAAGCTACAGACAGTCACTATCAGCTGCCTACAGAGCCATATTATCAAACACCTACTGATCCTCGCTATCCAACGTCAACAGATGTAGCGTATCAACCTCCTACCGACTCCGGCGATCGTTCCCCGAACCCTTGGGACCCTAGTTACCAACGACCGTCAGAAAATAGTTACCCACCGCCTTCAGTAAACAGCTACCCAGATCCTTCGGTGAACAAATACCCGCCATCTACAGATAACAGATACCCGCCATCTACAGATAACAGATACCCGCCATCTACAGATAACAGTCATTACCAACAACCGGACCACAACTATCAACAAACTTTAGACAACAACTACCCTTCACCCACACCGAATCAATATCAACCTCCAACGGATAACAGCTATTCACAAAATAACAATCAACAATCTTCAGGCAACAATTACAACTCGTCTCCTCAAACCAATTATCAACAGTCGCCAGATCCTCACTACCAGCAACCCGTTTACCCACCAACTGACAACAGCGACCCTCTAAGTAAGATGACTTAATTTATCTCTACAAAATATCTATAATCAGAGTAAACGTAGTTAATTGAAATAACACGAACTATTATTACCTTTTCAGTTAAATGTGAGGAGGACGCTGACTGTCCGCCGAACGCCGTCTGCTCCTACTTATCCGCGGATGCTTCAGGAGACTGGGAAGGAAAGCACTGTGTGTGCCCAGAAGGCTACGAAGGCGATGCTTTCGAATGCATCGAGAAAACCGGACCCAACTGTGCGTGCGGTCTGAACGCACATTGCATCAACACCCGCACAGACGAATTCATCTGCGTGTGTGACCTCGGATATCACGGCGACGGTTACTCCTGCCGACCAAACTTCAGTTGCAAGAACAACTCAGACTGTGAATACAACGCCGAATGTCGCCCAGACGCAAAGAGCAACGAGTACATCTGCCAGTGCGTCAAAGGATACATCAAAGATCAGAACGACGCATGCATCCCTGACGCACAACTCTGCAACGGAGCCTGGTGTGCTGAGCACTCCTCCTGTCTCTACGATGCCGATTTAGACCTGAACTATTGCCACTGTGACGACGGATACACTGGCGATGCTATTTCGCAGTGCGTGCCCGAAGGACGCACGTGTGACGTTGCCAACGATTGCAACGATAATGCGATGTGCATGCCTCTCGACAATACGTATCAATGCGTCTGTAGAGACGGATACAATGGTGACGGGTACAGCTGCATCCCTGAAGAAACGTGCAGGAACGACCCCAACATGTGCGACTTGCACGCGTCATGCTTGAAGAGGCACGATCAGTACATCTGCGAATGTAATGCAGGCTACAACGGAAACGGAAGCCACTGCAACTTGAACCCCAGAAAGGCTGGAAACTTCTTGGTTGCGAGTGACGGCGCCTCCGTGTACAAAGTACCTTTCCAAGTCACACCCAGAGATTTCGCGACGCCGTTTAACAGCGGAATATCACAAATCGCTGTTGGGATCGACGTGGACTGCAAAGTTGGCAAAATATATTGGGGCGACGTTGTTAGTTACGCCATCAAAACTGCTGCGTATGATGGTAGCGACCCCGGTCTGTTCTTATCAGAAGGTGAGTTATGGATTGAAACCTTCCTGCATACGCAATGCCACTCGCAACCAAGAATTGCTTGCTAACTAGCTTATACTGGAAATGTATAGCTTGATAGCCAATTGACTAACAAAATTAAGATATAAACTCAAATGTTATTATTACTCATTTCAGGCGTTAAGTCACCCGAAGGCATAGCAGTGGACTGGTCATCGAGAAACATATTCTGGACTGACTCTAGAAAGTTGACTATTGAAGTAGCAAACTTGGACACGAAAGCGCGGAAAGTATTGTTCGCAATAGACAGAATATCCAACCCGAGAGGCATCGCCGTGCATCCGCGAAGAGGGTAAATAAAATATAAAGAAAAGTATACTAGATCAAAAAAGTAATAAAGTTATATTAACAGACTTTTATATTAGCAATCATTTACCTCTGTAGTCGCACACAGCAAAATCTTGCTTTTCCAGAAGCAATCTACATTTATAAAATAAGACTTTAACTTAGTATTTACAACCTAACATCTTTTTCACAGAAAAATCTTCTGGTCTGACTGGAAACGGACCAATCCGAAGATTGAATGGGCGAGCATGGACGGGTCTCAACGAGGCATCTTCCTGGACAAGACTGACGTGGTTCTACCCAACTCTTTGGCTATCGACTGGGAGCGAGACCGCCTGTGCTACGCCGACGCTGGCCTGACCAGCATCAAGTGCGTCACCATAGAAACCCAGGAGAAGGAAACCATTGCCACCAACTGTTCGTATCCTTTCGGGCTTGCGATCCACGGCAATAAATTCTACTGGACCGACTGGAAAACGTAAGTGAAGACTCCGAAATGATTCAATAGATACGTCTAGAGATTCATAATTCACACCCATAATCATGCAAATTACATTGCATTTAACTCGGTAGGTAGTTCGATATAACGGAACATGACGCCCCATTAAGCTGTAGATCTCATTCCATTGTTTTGGATTATGGTCGATGGTTATAAAAAATATGGAAAAGGAATCCTGGATACGAAGAAGCGAAAGAAACATTTTTTGGTGTCTATCCAACCATCCCATACCTGCTTCTGCTATACGCACTTAAATACTCAATAATATTAACTTTCAGATTAAAAATCGAGTCCATCGATGTGGTAACGCAAGTCCGTGGCCAGGTCCCGATCGCTACAGCATCTAGAAGATTGTATGGAGTCGCAGTAGCACCGGACACATGCCCTCCAGCACAAAGCGTGTGTGCGTACAGGAACGGCGGCTGTGGCGCCGACCAGCTGTGTCTGCCCGACGGCAACAACGGCAGAACGTGCGCAGACGCTGATCAGACCCTTAGCAGGCGTTAAGGGTAAAAGCGAAAGCGCCAGGATAGCCCGCGAAATTGTTTTTTTTTTCTATTTACAGGTCAGTGTCAGATTTTGTGTTGACCAAAATATGATTCACACACGACCGTAACAAAAATGTATTTATGATGACACGAGAGTAGTATTGATATTTTTAATGATTAGAATTCCGTAAACGCATTTGTTACGGTCGGTTTGTCGGATCAACCTGACACTGCAAGTTGCAAAAAACGTAACAAAAACTGAATTTCGCGGGCTACCATAGCGCATCGCCTTAATAACGTTAGGTTAGCGACATCGATACGACGTGCAACTTCGAACGAAACACATGTGGTGGTGGCCCTACTCGCCTCCACAGCTCCGTTCAAACGAACTATCCATAAATTGTTCTGAAGCACCATGTGCACTAAACTTGAACTCAGAATCTTAGAAAGTAATTATAAAATTTTGCAATCACAAACTCAGTGTCATACAAGACAAAGCTCAAATTCCATTGCATTTAGTTCCTACAAAAGGTGACAGTTGATTAGGTAGTTAACTAAGATTTTTAATTCAAGTTTGGTTTTCAAAGCGTTTGTGTAAAACAACGCATCTAGATATGAATGTCGTTCAGTTAGGTTTAAGGTTTTGATTGTGGCCGAATTAAAGGTTCATGGTTTGAAGTAATTTAGCCATCTCTAGCGGAGTTGGACTGTGGCCTGAGATTGTGCAATATTTTGTTTAAAAAATCTACTAGAAAAAAAAAGAATAATGGACCGATTAATTATAAAATTGTATTTAAACGAAAATTATTGCATTTTATCGGCCAGCATACTTTCAAAACCTAGTTCACTACGAAATTATGAAACACGGAATATTATTTTGAACATAGTCGAACACATCGTATTATTACAAATCGTGTGAAAGAAATAGATAAACCGTGTTTGGTAATTTCGAAGTAAACTGTTTTTATATAGGCACTAGTTTAATGTTATCAAGTTTATACTAACCAGTTCTAACCGGAGTGTCTAACCACTTGACTAAACATACCTCCCGCCTAATTTTAACCTTAACTAATCAATAAAAAGTTAAAAGTCAGTTTTGCAGTATTTTGTAGATTTTTCTTACTTGCAACATTGCAACTCAAATTCATACTATTCTTACGACAGATACCAAATACTTGTAGAAAATGATTTGTACCCAAAGATTGTTCTTGCTATAACCGAAATGTTAGAATAAAATAATACATACTCTTAATAAGATCTTTAATGTACTTCAATCAATGTAATTTATTAATGCCAAATCAATAAAGTTATTTATTTATACAGACATTTTTGATTGGTTCATTCCCACATTAGTATAACATAATATTAAAAATAATTATTGGAATCTAAAATTCTTTCTTAACAGAGAATAATAATTATGTAAAATATACTAAAAAGTTTACTTATAATTTTAATGTAATTATAATTTATCCTAGATACAAATCCTTTCATTTTCATGGCTAGTTAAAGTTTTGTGAATAACGGAAAAATAACTAAGGCACTGAAAGAAATTCAGATAAAAATGATTCTTCAACTGAATTTCAAAACAATTGTGTAGTCCAGTAAGCATAATAACCAAGTTTATAAAGCCTGTTGTCATCTACAAGTCTATCGTCGGATACATCATTAGATTTTACAAATATTTGTAACAATCATTTAATTATCATTTGAGAGACTTTTTGGGGAGATAAGACACAGGACATCTAAGCCAACTGTCAATAATTAAAACACACTAAGGGCCAGTTTGTCAAACGAAACTTATCGCAAAACTTATGTGACAAATTGCCGTTGGCAGCTATTAATGAGTCATTCCACCAATTTTTTGTCACATTCATTTTGTGATAATTTTCGTTCGAGTAACTGGCACTAAGTATACACAATCATAACTAGACATGACAATCATAGAAAAGGTAAGAGATTACTGCTTTACCCCCACAGCTCCTCAGTGCGACCGAACTTAAACACTAGCGAGCCAGCGAAGATGAACGCGTTCTGCATGAACAGGCTCACTCCGGGCCAAGAAGACTTGTTTGCACCTGCAAAGAAAATTGGAATTTGTTACTTTAATAAATATAATAAATAAAATATTAGAAAACAATATTAAGTTTTTGTGTTAGGTTTTAATGCATAATCAGCCTATAATGTTCCCACTGCTGGGACACAGGCCTCCTCTCTGTGAGAGGGATGGGCTGCAGTCTACCACGCGGACCCGGTGCGGGTTAGTAATGTCACATGTCTTCGAGTTTTTGGTTCTAGGACATGCCGGTTTCCTCTCGATGTTTTCATTCACAGTTTTGAGAACAGTGGTGATGAAATTATTTACACAAAGTAAAGCGCCTGTCTGGGTTCGAACCCACGACCTACAACTTAAGTCAGGGCTGTTACCACTGGACCGCCACTGCTCCGTAGGTTTTATTGTGATTTTCAGTAATTCAAATATATCACAAACAAATTAGTAAATAATTATCTCTAATAATAGATTGATTCATTACTTAAAGTATGTTAATTTGTCAATTCCATTTGCATAAAAAGTTGTGCTTGACCCATACTTAACACTTTTATTTTTGATATATTTAATTATGGTTTTTTAAGTATTGTTGTTGGTGTACCAATAAAGTAGATTAATAACATTGGGCCACTCCCAATTTAAAAATGCACTACTTGCTATATATTATATGCATAACTACATAATCCTATTCAGGTTACAACATAACAATTAATATCATGGAGCTGTGACCCAAACTATGTCCCACCTCAGCCATAGCAACCTTTGCACTGCCACCAACAATGCTGTTGAAGTGGCAAAGTTTTGGCACAACACGACTTTACACTGTTGCTCCATTGACATGACAGAGAAGAATAAAAACTATAATTATAAAATATACATACCAGCATTAACATAGTTAGCAAAGAGGATCCAGCAGGCAGCAATGAGTGAAGCAAAGCCAACGACAAATCCTAGAAACAGCCAAAGACGGGCCCCACGGGGACCCATGCAACCCCCTGTATAAGTCTCACCTCGCACCTGTAATTAATAAAAAACAATGCAGATCTTGCAGTGATTGAAACTGGATGGTAGAAGAATATAGCAATTTATTTTCAATGAAATTAATTAAAATCAAAAAAATAATATTGATGTAATAACATAGCTTGTATTGCAAACCTAGCATAAGATAATATTCATCTTTGTTCTTTGTTTAGATGCTGATAACACTTGTTTGACATTAAACAACTGTTACATAGAACTAATATTATAACCAAATTCTCATCCATATAATGGGGAGCAGAATACTTTGATCTTGAAACTACTAATTTCATCTTTTGGTTAATGTTAAAATTATATCTTGGTTATTGGTATGTGGGCAAGTTAGAATGACCATCAATGGCCGCTATGGCTCATGTACAAACAACTGTCAATCACAATCCAAAGGATTTTGAAGGATATATCTAATACAATGCTTCATGTTTAAAAAATTCGTCTGTTTAACTATGTAAGGCAGTTGTCCACTTGAAGGACTAAGTCTAGTCAGCCCTTCCTCATTTAACTGTCTACCTTCAAAGCGAGAGTGCACAGGCATCTTCTGGGCATGCTTGTTCCATCATAGAAATCATCCATCGCTTTCCATCAGGTGTTTTCCACCAGGCATTCAGCAATAAAAATTAAAAAAACATGCAGAAACCAATCCCAATAACAAAGAATATCTTGATACAGTTTTTGTTTCAATAAATTTAATTTTGACCTACATAAATTCAAAAACAAAGCAAAAGCTGACAAACTGTTATCTGTGTACAAAGTGTTATTGACCTGTGCATTCGACACGGAGTTGACCATGATGAGGGACAGAGTGGCCATCACGCCACAGACATGGGAGGCGTTGGGCAGATTCCCAGGGTACACGGATGCCGCATCGATTATGAACCACCATCCTGTGAAGAACTGAGGAAAAAATAAATAATTTATAAGTAGGTAAGTACTTAGAAAGTTTCTTGTATTTTCAAATAAATCATTAATGACTTAGTTGTTCATAGGAGACTATTTTTGAATTTACGAATACAATAGAGTGATAGACTTTTGAAGTATAAATCGAAAATAATCAAGACTACTTTCATAATGTGATGTCGAAAATAATGTCTCCATAATTTCAATTTCACAAAGGTTCGACATCTAAGAATTGATATACTTAGTACGTTATTATCCTAATACAGCCTTAAACACCAATTAGGTTTTTCTTCAATAGGATAAGATTAGTACTCCAACATGAAATAAATTAGAAATACTGCATGATTCATCAAATACAAACCAAAAGTCCTGATGTTATAGATGCTAGAATGTTGCGTTTCTCTCCACTTTCGAACCACACACAACTGGGCATAGTCATATTCTCGAAACAACTCATGTTTGAAATTGATTTGAACAAGAATTAACGATGAATATTGCGAATTTTTCTAGTGAAAAACAATTCTTTGAGATGGTAAATAAAAAGTGACAGCCCAAATTATCGCCCCCAGTGTGACGTTTTGTTAGGTGCGTTCCATGTATTGTGCAATTACAAATTTGGGCATCGATTTATTATTATGACATCTGGCAATCCTGTTGGGCTTGAGCTGAGCAATCACACAAGTTTACAGATAAGATAAAAAGAAATCGCAATTTAGTAATAGAAAAGAAATGTCAAGATAATAAATATAAGGGAACCAGCAATGCACAACACAGCAATGCACGGCACGAGAACGCACGACATTGGAATGAACGTGTTTTGAATTCCAATGACGTACATTGTCATGTCGCGCATTCTCGGCCCGGACCAAGAGTGTCCGGCTTGATAATGTACAGCACGGGAATTGGAATCAAAACAAACAGTGACGTCACAATAAAAAAGTAAAAAGCCATGTGAAACTAGGGATGAGATTTTGATTGATTAAGGATTGATTTTGTTTCATTTGACGTGTGGTTGACGTTCAATCAATTATTATTGAAGTAAATCTGTGAACTATTCGTTAAGAGGAAATACGGGCGGAACGACTTTTGAAAATTAGGTATTTGAAGAAACTATCGCTGTCGCTCTGCGAGCCCCCGCCCTCTAATGCGTGCGATAAGGACAACTGCAGATCCGACTGAATAGCCTAAGTAAAAAGTCACATTTTCGAGGTTTGGCTCTCGCCTATTTTCTTCAGCAATATTGAACCAATTTAAAAGATATTTCATAAACTGGATAAGAAGGATATGTACTGTGCCGCTACATTATGGTTAACACCCCGACTCAGAGTACCCCGACTCGGATAGGTTAGGTTAGAAGGCTAAGGCGGGAGCGAAGCGTAGCGGAGCTCCCGCCTTAGCCTTCGTGGTTATTTTTTTTTAAACCACCCAGAAGTAGGAGCCCCGCGAAGCGGGGCTCCGTCGACCTATCTTACACTCTGAGTGCTTACCAAAATTTTATTAAACATGAGCAGCTGATTGCAGCTTATATAATTAATATGCTGTACAAAACTCTTTTTATAAAGACTTCTCTGCTTAAAAACTTATCAATCGCGCAATCAATCGTCTTTCGGAACAGCACTATCTAGCTCAATTACCTAGTATCCAAGTCCCAAAATTTCGAGTCACCTGATTGGCTAACCAATCGGCCAATCACGCGATGTCGCCAATTCATGTGTTGTACACTCTCGGGTCGGACCATCAAGGTACACCCCAGGAATTGGAGACATCGCGATGTCGCCAATTCTTGTGTTGTACATTCCTGTGTTGTACAATCCAGTGTCGTGCATTGCTGGTACGTGCATTACAGTGACGTGCATTATAGGGACTCCATAATATTATATTGGCAAAACATGTTTTGTTCTAAATTGTACTACTACTTTTATTTATCATCTTTTTATACCGTGTTTTTTATACAAATAAATCTATACTAAGTAATTATTATGATATTAGAGCTGAAGAGTTGATTTGTTTGAACGCGCTTATCTCTAGAACTACCGGTCTGATTTGAAAAACTATTTGGTATTTGCATTTGATAGCCCACCTTTTGAAGAAGGCTATAGGCTATTTAACATCACGCTGGGACCCATTAGGAGCCGAGCAAAAAGAAAAAACAGGAGTTCCGACAAAAGTGAAAACAAAACACAAACAGAATACTTTGCCGTCACTTATTGATATACATTAAAACCGAGTAGGTACATACATCCCGAGGACAGCCCAACTCATCCGAAGCGGTGTCGATTACGGTAACAGTGACGCGAGCTCAATAGTTTTTCCCTTCTCAAAAAATGCCCAACGCGACTAAAGAAGTCTTCACTTCAAAAGTTTTCATTTCAAAAGTTTTCACTTCAAAAAGTCAGATAGAACGCTAAATTGCAAATTGTTTTTTTTTATCTGCAGCGGTAATCACAAAGCCGATTAAATGACGTTACTTTTCTACAAGAGAGCGGTTTCCTTGATAGTTCTAGAAATAAGTTACTCTGCATGCCGTTTAAAGCGTTGAAAAATTCAAAGATGAGACTAGACTGGCTCTTTCTTGCCAGTCTACCTCAACCGCGAGTATCTCCCAGTTGTCACTTTATAGCACAGACTACAGATACTGTAAAGGGATCCGTTGGATACGTAGACAGAGTTTCTCTGTCTACGGTTGGATACGAGAAGTACTGACCCGACCGAAGTGGCAATGCTTGAGGGAGGCCTACTATGATCAGTATTCAGTAGTATAGTGGACGTCTTTCGGCTGAAATGATGATGATGATAACTTTAACGCGACACACGTAGGTACAGCCGGGACAATCCTGAGTGAGGATTATACTTCGTGTGTGAATGGCCCTTAATTTGCGCTCTCCGGAGACAAGAGAAACAGGCCTGATGAAGTTTTTGAACAATACAAGCAAACTAGCATCTATTTTATTAACCAAAGTAACCTGATGACCGAGTTAATTCAATACTGCTCCTCTTTTCTTGAAATTAAGTCTTTATGTGAAGTTTTTTTTCTTTAGTTATACGTTGCTCAGACAGGTGGCCGCTAAAGTCATAGATCTATTCAAACGACGCGACGCATTGTGGGTCTTATCGCTTGAAAAGGCAATAGGTTTATAGGTTTTGCAATTAATGATAATGTAATAAATTAATTTATTGTTCGTAACATACCTTATTGGGCAATTGATGTAACTGTTACACTTATTGATAAGCGCACTTGATATATAATACAAAGACGCCTTTTTTATTAAACATTATTATTTTTATTAGTAGTTTAATATAAGAGTGAAAAATGTTGCTGAAAGGAATATTCTGTTTGTGCATTCAAGCTGTGCTTTTTGAGGTAAGAGTTTTATTTAACAAATTAATGTATTACATATCTTGTGAGTATAAACAAGGTCTAATTTTAAATAGACAAATTAAAAAACAAAAAAAAATGTTGTTCTTTTTTTTGGGAGTCAACTACCGTTTCTAGTTACCTACTACCGTTACTACCGTTTCTAGTTATTTTATCGTTATAACATACCGATGTTCATCACGTCTGCGAATGACACAAAAAACTGATTTTTAAACTGATATTTCATTTCTATTATCTACTAAACACGATCAAAGGGTAAAAACGGGACCCTATTACTAAGACTCCACTGTCCGTCTGTCTGTCTGTCACCAGGCTGTATTCTCATGAACTGTGATAGCTAGACAATTGAAATTTTCAGAGATGATGTATTTCTGTTGCCGCTATAACAACAAATAATGAAAATACAATAAAGTTAAAATATAATAAAGGGGTAGGTATAAAAGAAACGTTTTTTTCGGCATTTTATGCCTTGTGGTACGGAACCCTTCGTGTGCGAGTCCGACTCGCACTTGGCTGGTTTTTTAATCCCAGATACTAATCTGACATTTAAGTCGTTTGTGTTTGCATTTTTTTAGTATAGAAGTTTGACATTACATCTGTCAAATTGGTATCTGGGTTTAAAAAATGAACTTTATGTAGTTCTTTTAGTTCGTCAGCTCCAAAGAGCATCTTTGGTCAGCTCCCAAGTCGAAACAGACATCTACAGAGACTCGTTAAATAATATAATTTGTCCCTGATGTGTTTCAGAGGGGTGTGACCAAACTTGGGGGTGTGCTACAGGCCATCAAACTGAACAAATTTTTCCCAGGGACCAACATCGTAATCGTGAAAAAAAAATCAGACATCCATATAATTATTTGGTGAAGTAGGTACCTATTGAAGTTTTGTATGGGGTGACTGATGTTTTTTACACGATTACGATGTTGGTCCCCGGGAAAAAGTTGTTCAGTTTGATGGCCTGTACCACACCCCGAAGTTTGGTCACACCTCTGAAACACATTGTATGTAACATACGTCATGTCATAATGGTACTAATTTCTGTTTACAGTCGGTCTTCACTCAATGTATCCCACCAACCCTATATCCTCGGGAGCAATTGTGTCCCGATAACTCGCCATTCGAAGGTAACAACATAGCTGACGTTGCCCCATTAGCACCGTTTTACGGCCGTGTGCTCGGAGGAAATATAGTAGTAGATACTTTAGCCCCTCATGCATACATCGGACCGGCTGGAGTGACGATATTCTCTGACAATCTGATCATTGAGGGTACTGTTACAGTATCAGGCAACCTACCCTTTGTTGGGACCGTGGGCTTGGAAGGCGTTGTCCCATCTGCCGGCAACAGTGCAGTGTCCTATGAATGTAGAAACAGTGATATCGGTATTGTCGATATTCAGGGTTCCGTTACCGAAGTTGTGTTGCCAGCCGATGATATAGGTACTATAGGATGCGGTGGTCTTCCATTATAAGTTATTTCTGTAAAATGTAGTTGTAAATATACGATTTTTTTATATATTTTGTTCTTTTTGTTGTTTCTACCTAATTTCCTTTGCGAGTCCTAAACCTTTTTTTTACATTTTCTTTAATTTCGACCTATTAAAAGTAAATGGGTTATTTCTGTTTTATTTTAACAAAAAAAAAACAGCTAGCGTGGTAGCAGTTCCCGAAGGACCTACCCCTTTTTTAGGGTTCCGTAGTCAACTAGGAACCCTTATAGTTTCGCCATGTCTGTCCGTCCGTCCGTCCGTCCTCGCTTAATCTCTGTAACCGTTAGCACTAGAAAGCTGAAATTTGGTACCAATATGTATATCAATCACGCCGACAAAGTGGTAAAATAAAAATTGGAAAAAAATGTTTTATTAGGGTAGCCCTCCTATATGTAAAGTGGGAAGTGATTTTTTTTTTAATTTCAACCCTTACGTGTGATATGAATGAATAGCTTAGCTAGAATTACTAAAATCATTTTTTAATAACGTCAATAATTTCGGAAATAATCGCTCCAAAAGTAAAAAACAATGTGTCCCCCCTCTCTAACTTTTGAACCATAAGTTTAGAAAATATGAAAAAAATCTGAAAAGTAGAACTTTATAAGGACTTTCTAGGAAAATTATTTTGAACTTGATGGAAACAAGTTTTTGTACAAAAAAGACAAAAAGTTGAACAAAATAATTTCTGGACTAAGTTTGTAGTATAATCGTATATGCAAGCATTTTTTACTTTTAAACTCATAAGTGGGAACACTTATTGTGACGGACGGGAAACTACGGAACCCTACACTGAGCGTGGCCCGACACGCTCTAGGCCGGTTTTTTTTTTAAATTATCAAATAACTTTTCCCGCTCTGGGCGGAGCGGGGAGGGTATGTCAGACTTTTACTGACTAAAACCCACCCATGTTCCCTCAGTTGCCTGTGCCAGGGGCCACGGTAACTCTTTCGAATAACCCGCGACCCTGGCAGATGAACCTGCCCCTAAGATGCGATCTATAGTGGGTACATTTCACATAACATCAGGCTTGTATTCCTCGAAGGGTTGGACAGCGGTGATAGTAGGTACAACCACATCACCATTTTTTCACTATTCGTTTTATTTTAATTTAGAAACAATACTTATTGAATTACTAGGTTTTGTTGTAGATGCTACTCCAATTTCATGATTAGGTACCTAACCAAAGGGCTGCAAGACCAGCCGGTCGATTCTGTAAAAATCTCACCGTGAAAACTTAGGTAAAGCGAGTTTGTTTTTGCTAGGAATCGACACTATTGACAGCTCACTCCACGCTCACTTCACCTAAGTTTTCACGGTGAGTTTTTTACAGAATAGCACCGTAGTTGTGTATTGTAAAATTGGTAAGGGGTCATACGCCCTAAGGTTTTTCCCAAACTTGGTCTTTATGCTACTGACTTATCTAATTATTATTTATTTTCGTCTGTTGGAACCTGATTGTTTTGTAGCCACGGACTTGCTCTTTTAGCTACGAGAATTGATCACCTCTCCACATACACCAAAAAAATACACTTATGTACGTTTTAAGTATTTATTACAAAAAACTGTAAAGTTACAATAATACTTTACTTAGTTATAATCATAAATTGACATAGTTAGCACATCCGCGTACAAAACATTACGAGATGTGTTACAATACAAAACCTAAGTGTAAATGATTCGATCACAGTGACTGTCATAAGTGACAAAAGAGATAAGTCACGTTTCACTTCACGATTTCATGTTTGACAATGTGGTCGCAAATGTTGGCCGAATGGATGTAAGTTATAGGTATCGAGAATGTTGGCCAGTATGTTCACCAGCCATCATCTGCTATATCAGGCGTATTGATAAGAGACACCGAGTAATACATTAATGGAGTGTTAGAATGTGATGCGCGTGTGGGTGTAATTTCATTAAAAAAATTACTGTAAGTAAAATAAAGGGACGTAATGGCACTCCACTTGTTATCTACTCTGTGTAAGTGACGAGTGTTGCCAACATGTATCGTGAAGTAAAAATGGTTACACGTCGATACGTGACCAGCGCTATTATTATGACGTGTACTGATAATATAGTGACAGCATGGCATCACACTTATCACAGTTGCTTATAATCTCATCGGTAGCAGTAGCCTTCGTTCTGGTAGCACCACTCCGGCTCTATGGACTCGGCTTGGGTACCCATGCGGACCAAACGCTCCCTGTGGGAAAATAAATCGGATTAGAAGTTATGTAGTTGGTCTAAAAGGGTACAAAAAGCATGAAGTCAAACTTCATGGTACAAACGCCATCACATCAAGCTACTACAATCTGTCAAATTTTTTAAATAGATTTTAAACTTTATCGCTACAGTATAAGGTTCAAGGTTGATTGGGATTTGATAGTTTCGGACAACTTGATGTGCTGGCGTTCCCCCAGTTTGATAGACCGACTACTTCAAAAAGGCAGTAGAGACTGCAACTTGGTAAAGGCCAATGTCTAGCAGTGGACTGCGATAGGCTCGCACCGGCTTCACACGTTGCAGCGTCGGACAAATGGCTTCGGGACCAATGTTGGGACCAACGTGTGGAGCCAGGTAAGTCGATGGACCGGTGAGAGTGTGCAGGCTACTGACCGGATGTGCAGCATCCTCTGCTCGGCGCGCTGCCAGGGCGCGGCGGGCTCGGCCCACAGGCGCTCGGCCAGCGCGGCGGCGCGCGGCCACAGCCTGTTGTCGAGCGTGGCCGAGTCCGACTGCTCCGACCACAGAGCTGCCTCGCCTCCTGTGCACGTACAAAACAAATTGCCATTTTAATATTGTTGATAGCACATGTCGCCCGCATTCCCCGAAGGGGTGCCGAAAATCAGTTTTTTAATAATATTTCGTAAAGTATTCGTTTTAAGGTGCGTCCTGGCATTACGAGGCGTGTACTTCAAATGGTAAGTCACGCATATAACGGCTGCCTCAGTCTGAGGCATTTGATATACAGAGCGCTCTGTCTGGATGCACCTTTACGTGAATTTATGCTAGGTACTACAACTTTGTAAGTTTTAAGGCTCAAAAAATTTCGAGAAAAGCACATATTCTTGTACTAAATCTGTCCGTATAAATTGACGTAAACTCAATACTTTTTGAGATTTTTCCAAAGATATACCTTGTTTTGTAGAAATATGTGCTAAGATCTCGGCATTGCCGGATTAAAACTATGTACTTCATGCCCTAAGCAATCGTGTCCACTAGTCATATCCATCGTATCGTATCCACTAGTCCACCACCATCAACGAGCGATTTGCAAAGATTAGTAGCTGGAAAATAAAGTGTAAAGAGCTCTTCGCACTTACCTAAGACCAAGTGTTTATGTTCCTTGGCGATGTCTGCAGGGCTGTTGTTGTACACTTTCTGCCAGCCGATGTACGGGGAGCACCAGTTGTTACCTGTAGAGTGACAGTTTATTAAAAATAAAAACTGTAAACATCGTTGACAATTTCGTTTCCAATTTTTGAGATTTAAAATAAATGTTTTTTTGCCTACACAGAGTTCAGCTTCCGCTAGATACTACTTAAATATTTTTGTAACATTTTCAATACTACATAGGTATAGGCTACTCGTCTTTCTGAAATCAATTTCATTGACACTGTCATAAAGTTGATATTTGTTTGAGTGGAAATACTTAACGTCAGTTGGAAACGAGGATTAAGATTAAGTTTATATTTGTAATTCATATGGTGTACAATTTTACAGTCACGAGCACTAATATGTCAACACTTGGCAACTTTCAATTGCGATTTTCTCGTGAAATAACGAATGCAACTTTGAAATACGACACTTTACATAAACCTATGGGTTCGAAAATACTTTGTTCATAATAACATAAAATTTCATTCAAAACTAAAGGAGAAAATCGTCTTTGAATAAAGCCAAGTGAATCGTCGTCTTTGAATAAAGGAAAAATCGTCTTTGAATAAAGCCAATACTTGTGACTGTACATATTATAAAACAATAATAAAGAGTATTCTATTATATTCTAAGGGCTGATTTTTCCAACGCCAGATAATTTTATCGGAGAAATAATTTTGAATTTTTGACAATTCTTCCATACAAAATCTGTCAGACGTTAATTTTATTCGTAGAATAAATTATAAAATTGACATCTGAGAGTTTTGACAGCAGCACTTACCTTCACCGACCCAGGCCCCGAATCCGCAGTCGAAGTATAACGCGTCGTAGTTGGACATGATCAGTCGATAGCCCTTCTCTAGGAGACCCTTGACCTGAGGATTGGTGCCGGTCGTCCAAACCTGAGACACAAGTAAAGACGTGAAAATCTATACATATTATAAAGTCGCTTTTCGTGCCTGCCTGTGTGACCGCATTGTTCTTTTAAAGTACACAATGGATCTTCATATGTGTTTGGAACAGTCTAAACATATGTTATTATTTTTAGTGTTAAAGTAATAAGTAATTAGTAATAATTTTAGCTAATAAGCTTGCAACATTTTTTTTATGATTTTTTTTTCTGTTGTGTTGTGGCAATACTTCTTATTTTTTTTTCTTCTTGGTCTAATTGCTACGTGAAACAGTGTGCCTCTTGACGTTATTTTTATACATATTTTCATTAAACTCCATAAGTTTTAAGTTCCCACGCATTTTAATTCGTACAATATGGATTTCATAATAATTTCAAGAGAATCGCTATGTTTTAACATGTCGCCACATTAGTAGATTGCACCCGTGCGAAGCAAAGGCGGGTCACTACTATAAGCATATAAGCACAATGAGCTTATAATGTTCCTGTACTGTAATGTGTACTGCTCGGACACAGGTCTCCTCCCGGTGAGAGAGAACGTGGGCCATAATCCAGTTCAGCCCAGTGGCAGTACCTACCTACGGTTTGGTAGATATCACATGTCTTCGAATTTTTTGTTCTAGGACATGCTGGTTCCTTCACGTTTTCCTTCACCGTTTTGGGAGTAGTGGTGATGAAATAATTACACAAAGTAAAATGTCTGCCTGGGGTCGAACCTACGACCTACAACTCGTAAGTCGCGACTGTTACATACACATAATAAATCTACATTGATGTCAGTTGGGAAGACTGCTTGTGAAAGGGTGATAAAACCACGAACCCTTAGAATAAGTATTATGCTAATTTTTGGTCGGACTGCGTAGCCCAAATGTTGAGACACAAATATCACTTAAATCAACGGTATAATCGCAGAGTATACTACACTAATATTATAAAGGCGAAAGTTTGTGAGTGTGTGTTTATATGTTTGTTACTTCTTCACGCTCAAGCGGCTGGACCAATTTTGATAAAAGTTTGTATGGAGGTAGCTGACACCCTGGATTAACCTATAGGCTACTTTTTATCCCGATATTCCCACGGGATCGACATTTATGCGGGTGAAATTGCGGGGCACAGCTAGTGTTGTATAAAGATTAAAAAGGCGTCATTTTAAAGAAATATTATTTTTGCCAAATGGCATATCAGAGGGGCAATTCTACTAATTTTAACAACGTTCACAGTCTGATCTCAGTCTCAATCTGTCAAAAAATACTTCAAATTTCCCTACATTTTGACAAGTTTTTGACATTTCTTTGTCGCTGAGATGAGACTGCGACTAGATTTTGAACGTTTTAAATTACGAGAATTGGCCTTCTGATTCTTAAGGGATAGATTCCTTATCAAACATAGTAGATTATTCTTCTATTTAATGCGAGAAGGCTTCTTAGACTTAAGGCTAAGATCTCCAGGACACGCGGTGTATCCAAATGTGAATTTTGAACCAACCTGGATAATGTAGGCATCCTTGTCCAGGAAGTTCTCGATGTGTGAGAATTCTGTTAAAGTACTGGTCCAAAGAATCAGAGGCAGTTTCCTTCCAAAGGCCTGCATAAAAATAAAACAAAATAAATTATCATACTGGGTCGAATTTAATTACTCAGCGAAACTTCGCAGACGCGATAATACCTATCGCGTCGTTTAAAAATGTTGCCACACTATCTCTATTAGTGATGTGATTTAAAATTTAAAAAAAGGCATTGAAACATCGTTTTAATTAAAATATTCAAAATTGACCAATTTTGTTTTAACCGTAAACAATCAAATATTCTTTGTATTGATTGGATAAAAATATATGTTATAGTTTCAAATCAGCGTAAGTACATAATTTACAAAAGATAATGTTGTTTCATTCTTTACTCTAAAAATCCTACTATATCGATCTTATAAATATTTTTCTTAATAAAGTTCTCATTAGGAATGACGTTGACTAATGGTTGACGGTTTAATGTTTGTGATGAGAAATAATGCGTTTAAAAAAATTCAATCCGATCACTGATATAATGACAAAACAATAATTAAGCATTGTTTTTTTTTTATCGTAAACTTATATGAACCATAATTTAATTATAAATATAGGTACTATCCTCTTTTATAAAATCAATTTAACATTGATTGATTTTGTAATGAATCGATTCTTTTGTCACATCACTATTTAAATTTCGTTAAAAAGTGGTAACACAAGCTGTCATTTTACTGCAGCTAATTAAAAGGCTGACTGTAGTTCAAACTGTAAGCCTAGTACGTAGTAGTAAGTACCTTGTAAGCCCTATCCTGTGCGGTCATCTGGAAGTAGTTCCAGAGCTTCAAGAAGCTGGCCTGGTCCAGGTTCCACCTGTTCTGGATCATGAACTGCTGGATCTCCGTCGAGGAGTTCCAGCATCTTTCACTGACCTCGTCTCCACCCATGTGGAACATGTCTGGGTTGAACACGTCTAGAAACAGTACAGAGCAATTAAGGAAAGCTAGGAAAATATGGAGAGAAAGTTGGTTGATTTGATGAAATCTGGTACTGTAAACGTCTCCTCGCTAATATCAACAAATCATTATTTTAATGAGAGTAAAATAATGAACGTTTACGTTATTTTACGTTTCTCTTAAAGTGAGTTTTTTTGTCAATTTATTTTGAGTAAGTAGGTACCTAATAATAATTCTTTCACCACATAAGATAGAGAGACCGGTATATCTTTGAGGATAAAAGAGTGGATAGAATTATATAAGTTTCCTTTTACAAATGAAAATTTAAGAGATGTTAAAACAGCATTCAAGAATTAATAAATTGCAATTTGCGAATTAAAAAATAAAAGACCCCAAACACGGCTGAGAACAAAAGCGCGAATCGAAGGCCGCGGAGTGTCAAAAAGCTTGATCGTGAGTTAGTAAGCAGTAGTTGCCAGCATCAGTAGTAGACTACAAAATACACACATTAGGGACATTTTCTAAGGGTGCGCAAACTGTTACCATAAAATATTCAGCACGTGATACTTACCAGCCATATCACTGTAGATGTCCTCTAAGTAATCGTACAACTCCTCCCGGGTTGGGTTCAGTTGTCCACAAGGAGGCTCTACGCAGTAGCTCGCCCATGGTTCAGCCTGGTTAAAAAAATTACCAATATTATCGATAAGAGACCTAAGTTCCAGAATCCTCCTGAGTGGAGATAAGAGAAGATGTATCGATCAACCATTAGGCTTGTGTTACTTAAAGACGCTAGGTTTTCAGCCTGAACGCAACTTCATAAAATCCAGCGCTGGGGCTCTGTCTCGTATAGGGTCTTAGCATTATGCTGAGCGTTGGCCGTTTTGCGTAGATGTGACGCATACTTTCTCCCAAATTGTTATTTTTGCTTTTCTGTTGTTTGTGTTTTTATTTTTATGCGTCATGTTTGCCGCAAATAAACGTATTTTCTTTGTTTCAAAGACCAAAGGCCAAGCCCAAAGGTTGACTGGTAGAAAATGCCTATGCATTAAGTCCATGACATGAAATAAATAAAATAATAATAACCTGCACGGGGTCATATTTAATTAGCTAGCGAAACTTCAGAGACTTGATAGATATTGGATGACCGATTACCATAAAAGTTGGCACATATATCTACGTATTTATTCATGGAGAAGGTTCATAAGTATAATATAGATTTTTTATTCCACCTCCACGCGGGCGAAGCCAAACCAAGTATAATAAATAAGTTTCATTATGCGAGTTTTTTATAATGAGACAATCGCTTGATTACTGAGCTTACACCATCAAAGATTGCAAAAACGCAATCAAAGGATTATGTTTGGTTTGGCACACGTAAGTAGTAAACAAGCTGTCTTATTACACCGTTATATCCGTTTTCAACTCGTCGTGAAGATTTAGATCACTAAGACGTAGTAGGTAAAACGTTATTCGCATACTAAAAACAAGTCACATATCTCGTTTGGGTAGTAGGAACAACGGCACATTTATAACTGTTATTTGTATGAGGATTTGGTATTAAAATTAACAAGTCTCAAAACACATTGAAGGAACGAGACACAGTAGAAGTTTTATTGTTTTACTTCGAGCGGTGTTAAGTGACCCGCAAAATGTTAAGAATTTTAAAATTGACAATCATTCATCAAATACCTAAAACTGACCTCATCTGCTAATTGCGGAGTTCAAGTCCACACCTTTAAGATGTAAAAACTGCCTTTTTTTTCATTGAATGCCATCAGGCATTCGACCACTTGTAACAGTTAACCTTTGGGTGCCTTTAGGCCTTTAGCTTTTGACATCTCTCAAACCATGTTTGCATGGACGTAGAAATATCACATCGATTTTCAATTCTCAGCAATCATTCAAATTTATACTTTATTGCAATGAGATAAGAGTTACATTGCAATGACTTCTTATGGTTTTACGTCATTCAAATTTGACCGTAAATAAGCTACCCTACTGCAAATAAATGACTTTGACGTTTACCTTGAAGCACACGGTGAGGTCGGAGTCCTGCCAGCCCTCGCCCACGTGCGCCGGCGCGTCGAACTCGGGCAGCACGCGCACGCCGCGCACGCGCCCGAACTCCACTACCTCCTGGATCGCTTGCTTCGAGTACACCTGCAAGTTATCATCCAATGGTTGTCTTTACTTAGTAACAAAATTATTATATGAATAAATCCGATTCGAAGGACCAAATTTTTGGATCCATCCGAATCGATGGACCAAATTTTTGGATCTATCCAATTCGAAGGACCTCATTTATTAGCACCGAGGGCCACTCTCTGGTCCATTTGACTCAAAAGACAGAAGTACTGATGTAGCTGATTCTTCACTCCGGTTCTAAAGACCAGTCAAATAAACGACGACACCGATAAAAGTCACATTATGTAATATTATGCTCTTTTCCAGAGGTTAATTTTCCTTATTGGCTTGAGAACACATAAATAATCAGCGTGTTAAATGTGACCTGCTTGCTAAAATATCCTATATCTAAGTAAATAGACATTTAGCATGAGATTTCTTACCTTAGCTGGAGAATAGGCACCAAGCTTGGCCAGCTGAGGTCTCCTGCTGACCTCGAAGGGGAAACTCTGGCTGTCGGTGATGTGCCAATGGAAAGTATTCAACTTCACAGCCGCCATCGCATCTAGTAAGAAATATATGATAATATTTTATTATCAAGTTGTCTTAAATACTTAAGCAAAAAATGGTCACAAGAAAACCCTATTTGCGTTTTTATTTTATTATTATGAGCCTGTATTGTCCCATTTCAAAGCAAAGGCCTCCCTTCCCTCTTTTTACTTTTCCCGGTCTACTGCGATTGTGGGCCAATCCTTTAAGGAGTCTAGCTCATCCCGCCATCTCTTTCTGGGCCTGCCGCGCAGTCGTTTCCTGCCATTTGGGATCCACGGAGTGGTGGCTTTTGCATATTTTCAGCTCCGACATGCGACAGATATGGCCAGCCCAGTTCCACTTAAGTCCAGCAGCTGTGCGGCCAGCGTCCGCAACTTGTGTTTTGAAACGAAGTATAGAGTTCTTTTTCACTTTTTGCTTTGAGACCCCTTTAATATTTTTTGCATACTAAGGTCAACAAGCAAAAGTAAATATGTAAGGAAGGTAAAAATCTGCGACCTCATCTTTTAGATATCATTATGTACAAGTTCTATTATGTACCGCATTTGAATCTTATCAATACGACTCTGTATGCCTGAGATTTAAATAAGCATCCCAAATTGAATCACGCATTTAAATTAATAATTTGCATAATCTTGAGGATACCTACGTTAAGGCGACTACATTACCTAAAGCACGGTCTTTGTTGGACTGCATAAAAAAGAAACAGAAGCGCGATGACACAACGCTGGTAATTTATTGCAAAATATGAAGCAATTATCTATTCACAAAAAATCTATTGTTTGAACTAAAAATTTTAAACACTAGTGTAAGTAATATCTTGCATTCTCTTGTATGTATACAATGTTTAACAAATAAAGAAATCTAATCTAGTATTTTAGTATGTTGCTGTTGCTTGTAGAATAATCTGACAAAAAATCATAAAGATAAAACCATACTAATAAAAATATACGTTTTTATTAGTATGGTTTTTATTGTAAAAAGAAAGTTTTTAGAGGTATCTTCATGATTTTTTTCTATCGTATCAAATTAGTTGTATTATGTTTTCAACACACTATCTACCTAGCATACATCCCGAAGAATATAATCATACTTTTCTGATCTTTTACTGTAGCCGATCACAATATACTTTTATTGTTTCTAAAACTTACGTTTTTTTTCGTTTAGGTCCTGTAAGCCCCTTAAATAATTCCTCTGCTGTTTTCTGAACATAATATCTTGCTCAAAAAACATGCCAAAATTGAAAATAAAACCTTGATTTCTGATTATTTATGTATATGTCCTAATTTAAGACTTAAATATTTTATACTCAAGCAACTTCTCCATGGCATTTTAATACGTGCTTCAGCCAGGGTGATTGTCCCAAAACAAGACAACAAGCGCTTGCCAAACGACCACGTTGACACTGCTTTTTGTTCTTATATCGGAGACAAAATGTTTTTCTTCTTTTCTATACTGGGTTCAAATAAATTAGCTAGCGAAACTCCGCAGACTTGATGAGTAAGTATCGATATCTAAACATGATAAATCAAAGAAAAAATTATCTGATGTTTTTTTAGGGTCAACGACCTCTGGTAGTGTTCGGACGCCAGCACATCAACCTACCACAATCTGTCAGATTTCTTTAATAGATTTTCAACTTTATCGCTAAAGCATAAGGTTCAAAGTTGATTGGGAAAATCTGACAGAATGTGGTAGGTTGATGTGCTGGCGTCTGTACCTAGTTACTTGAATTATGAGATTAGAAAATCTATTTTTATTTTAATCGACGTCAGCTATATCCCATCACGTCGGTAAAGATTACACAAAAAAAAACTGAATTCCTAAACTCATACGTACCAGCAACAACACTAACAGAGGACGTTGACCCAAAAAACATCAGATTTTTTTTCTTTGATTTATTATGTTTAGATATCGATGATACTCATCAATTCTGCGGAGTTTCCCTGCCCAATTTAATTGAACATTGTCATACCTGCTTACTATTATTTTAGTTACGACCATCGCTACCGTGTGTCAAAGGGCTTAAGGAACTAAAAAGTGGTACCTATGTGTATATTTAAATTAAAAAGTTATGATAATTTTCAAGATAAGGAACAACAAACTGAATATCGTAAGTACTTAACAAAGATCAAATTCTACTGGAACCAAAAACTAATTAGGGCCTTTTTGTTAAACAAATGGACACTCAAAAATCACCTTAGAATACATTTCACTAAAGTAGATAACTGATTAAGTGGCGATGGAATGTAAATTATCTGAGGGGCAATTCTCGTAGTTTTAAGAACGTTCACAGTCTTATCTCAGTCTCAATCTGTCAAAAAATACTTCTAACTTAGGGAAACTAGAAGTATTTTTTGACAGATTGAGACTAAATTAAAAACTTCAAAACGTCAAAAACTTGTCAAAATGTAGGGATATTTTGACAAGTTTTTGACATTTGTTTGTCGCCGTGATGAGACTGCGACTAGATTTTTAACATTTTAAATTACGAGAATTGGCCCTCTGCTATTATATATTTATATTTACCGATGGTAGCCTTGATGGATTCAACGCTGTAGAAGTTTCGCGCCGTGTCAAGGAGGATGCCTCGGTACGGGTAGACCGGCTTGTCGCTGATGTTAACATCACGCACGATCTATAAGGATAACATACTTTTAAACATAAAGTCAAATATTTTCGTATTTACAAATTAAAGACAGATTGCATGAATAAAAAGTAAAAAGGCATGCGGTTTTAAACAATAGTCAATATAATATCACTAGGTATATAATAGATAATTGTATGGATTACGCTTTATGGATGTATAAAGCTTAAACGACACATTTACCTAATGTAAAAATTTAATTTATTTCAATTTAACCGTTTACAGGCACTTTTGAATTGTCAAGGAGTCGGTCAACAAGAAATTTGAAGCTAGTTGCCCATTTCAAATAGTAGGTTCCTATGGAGAAGGCACCAACCAGCTCTGGGCCCCCGTATCCACCACGGGGGTCCAGTGCTAGTTGTTACAATCTCCCATGGCCCACTCCCACTCACGAGAGAAGGTCTGTGTCCCAGCAGTGGGAAACTACTAGCTGATTATGCTTATGCTATGGAGAAGGATGGACAAGAAACTCCAAAGACATACAGCCTTTTAAATCAAGAGAATAGAGCGTTAAGAAGGTAGAGAGATAGGTAACTACCGCACTTTCTTTCTACTGCGTACATTTAGCATGGTAATCAAATCATAAAGAAAATATGTAAAATGACAATAGGTGTAATTTGCCCAGTAATTAGCACGGTCAACATTCGCGTTATGTAAAACACGTAATAACACAATAATTACCTCTGTGTACTTAATTATTTTACATAAACTGTTCATAAAGTGTAAGTATTTTACATCAATTATGTAGGTACATTTACATAATATGCGTGACGGTGTTAATTGCTTTGTCCAGTTCATTTGCGAACCATTGGACCGATCGAAAGTGCGATACCATGATATAATTATTCGAGTGCCAAACTTTCACTTTGATTGATTTGAAGGTAATGTAACACACCATCACGCCTGTAGGTGATTCCCGAAGGATTAGGCAGATGTGTACCTATAGGAGTATAGGACACCCATTTGTAATAGAGGTAATTAAAGATAAAGTAAAGAGAGATCCCATCAAAAATATTTTCATGAAAAATGTTGCAAAGACGAGACCACATTATGGCTCGCACTGTCAAAAAGTTATTAAATCCCATGTAGAGCCAAGCTTCTAATTAATGTGGGTTTTCGTGAAAATTTACGACACCAGTTGGCACCACTTTGACAAGAGGTCTTCCGTTCGTTTCGACAATGAATATAAAACTTATGATGACGTTCATCTTCGTTTCATTCATTCGTTCATCATTCAGTCATGACTAAAGAAAATATAGGCTCTTTGACAGATGCCTGGACCTGACGTGTCAGTGCTGCCACCTAGCGAACGTCATTTCAAAAAACCCTCATTAATTAATTAATTACGTATTATATCATTGGGGACGAGCACATTGCCATCATCCGGGCATAAATCCACACTCTGAACTGCCGGTCGATTCTGTAAAAATCTTACCGTGAAAACTTAGGTAATGTGAGTTTGTTTTTCTAGAATTTGACACTATTGACAGCTCACTCCACGCTCACTTCACCTAAGTTTTCACGGTGAGATTTTTACAGAATAGCACCGCTGCACCCAATTGCGTAACACACTATATATCTCAATCTGAATACCTAATGTTGAAGGATATTGCTAATCCTTGTATGTTCGAAAAATTTGCAGCTCAACAACGTAAATAACGCAATGGTTTTTGTACAGACGCCAGCACATCAAGCTACCCGAAACTGTAAACTTTTCCCAATCAATTTTAAACCTTATGCTTCAGCGATAAAGTTAAAAATCTATTAAAGAAAGGACATGTTAGGAAATGGGCTTAAAATAATAATTTTTTTGAACAGCTGTCATGTATGGTTTTTCTGATGGGGAAACTTATTCAGGATGGCCTGACAAAAACAGAAAAAATATTAGAAGCACCATTATTGAATAAATACATATTTTAAATCCAGATATTTTTGCTGTCATAATATTATTTTTGCACATTGAAACAAAGAAAAAATGGTTAAATATCATTTTTTAAAGCAAATTATACACCTTATTGTTATTTAAAATATTCTAAAATAATATTAGATGGCTTAAAATAAAACCAACTCCATGATTTGTATGTATGGCATTAATTCCTTTGCCTCCCAATGGAATCTATGAAAATATTACCTGTGCCAGTAAGGTTGTCATACTTGTCAGCTGTCAGTACACAGGTCAAAATTGAATTGAATTTAATCTTTTTTTTTTTTTTTGATTACGAATGATTTTGGAAGATTTTTATTGATTGAACCGTACAACGTTGCCGAGTATACTATTTTTACATTTTTACACTTGACATTGGCTAAATTGTGGTGGTTTTTCCGCAAAAGCCATTAAACGAAGAGAAGAAGACTATGAATTGAATTTGACACTTGATTGACGTTTACAATTCACAATGACAATAATGACATCCAACCGAAAAGTGTTGCCAAAATCAATAATTACTGTGGGTTGCAATTTATTTTTTAAATAATGATTATTAAAATGTATAATAATTAACGAAAGGGTGCTTTCAAAAAAAAATTAAAAAATATACAAAGTCTCCTTAATTTATGTACTTTCATAAAAATATGATCACTTCCCTGTTCACAGTAGCTTCGAATAAAAGCCCAGCCTCCATACAAAAACCTAACATGTCCTTTGACAGATTGTAGTAGCTTGATGTGCTGCCGTCTGTACCTACGGTCAAAATGAAAGCCATTCCCGATGCTACTGATTTGAATATAATGAGTAGTTATTGTGCCTTGTTTATCATTAACAGCGTGCAGTTGACGACCTCAATTACTTAGGTAGGTAGGTACTTAGCGCGTTTGTAGGATTTCTGCATTCTCACTAAGAGTAGATTACTGCATCAGAACAATTAATGTGTTTTCCTAAGCCGAAGCCATAAAAATTAAATACTTAGTTAAGTATTTTTAATGGAGGCTGTTTTTATTAACCGACTTCAAAAAAGGAGGAGGTTCTCAATTCGGATGTTTATATGTATATATTTTATGTTTCGGAAGTCCTAGTCGGTGTCAAAAAACCAAAAATGCGGAACCAACGACACCGACTTCCGAAATTAAAGTAATTTTTCACTTTGTAGTGTTTTTTTTAAAGTCTGCTGTTTTTTTTTTTGTAAAAAAGTTTTTCAAGCAAGCAAGTTCATTGCATAGACAGCCTATAGTGTGCCCATTGCTGGGACACAACCCTCCTCTCTTTGAAAGGGGGTGGGCCATGTCTACCACGCGGGCCCAGTGCGGGTTGGTGGATGGCAATGTCTTCGAATTTTTTGGTTCTAGGATTATGCCAGTTTCCTCACGATGTTTTCCTTTAAGAGGAAATGTGGTCGGAGAGACTTTTGAAAAAGACTATGTAAAAAGTCATAATTCGAAGTTTGGCTCTCGCCTATTTTCTCCTCCAATGTTGGACCAATTTAAAAGATATTTCATAAACTGAATAAGTAGGATATACAATACTGTCTCTATGTTTTTCTTTTTTCATTAATAGTTGTCACCTTTGTACACTAGGCCTATATTGACAGCGGTTTAAATCGGCATTTTTGGAGGGTTCTAGTGCCTGCTTATAATGATACATAATTTGGACATTTTCAATACCAGTGTTTCTCGGCTTAAGCATTTGTTGGTGAAAAGCTTTTTTACTGAAAAGTAATTGTTTGCGTCTGAATGGTTTTTAGTTTGTACCTATTAATCGATCGTGTTATTTTGTTTCCAAATTTATGTTATAGGTATTTTGTACCGACCTTTTTTGTTGTCTTTTATGTTTCAAGTCAAAGTCAAATCATTTATTTCAAATAGGCACATTAAAGGCACTTTTGAACGTCAAAACTTACAGTAAAATTGAATTGATTCTAGTCGCCCCTTCCAAAAGGTAGTTTTCGTATGGAAAAGAATGGGCAAGAAACTCCACCGTTACTCTTTTAAAATGTTTTACAAGATTTTGTATACATAATATAATTATAATTATGTGAAGACGACGATGCACCTAGAATAATAGTCTAACCCAAAAAAAAAAGAATTAAAAATGAAGCAACTACAGGTAAATCAATTATGTGATAGATACAGGTGCTCACATATTTCCAAATTATTTACAAATATTGGAAAAGTAGACGATTTTTCTAGGATTTTAACAATTGTGTGAGTTACTGTAGTCACAGATTGTAAAAATCAATGTCATAAAATTTTTATAAATATAAATTAAATTAAGAACCAGTTTGATTTTGTCTAGACACTAGATTGTTTATTAGTGGAAACTTGTAAATGGCCTTCAGATGCATATTGAGCACTGTTTGAAATAGCTGTAAGTTTACCAAATAGAATAAAATAAAATAAAAGTAATGTATCATCAAAATGGAAAACATAGGGACATACAAGTAGTTAATATTTATTATTCTGTAAAAAATCATTGCTTTATGGTCATTAACCAGAAAGAAAACAGGTGAGAGCGTTTCTATGGAGGAACGACCATCCGCATTTCCTCTTAAGTAGCGTTTTGAAAGCATTGCAGCAGTGGTGATGAAATTAAATACAGTGCCTGGGTTCGAATTCACGACCTAAAGGTATTAAGTCTGGGGCGATACCACTGGCCCACCACTGCGAGTTCATTGGTTCAGTACAAATTAAATTCCAAGTCTCCAATATGTACTAAAACATTAATTTGGCATCCTTATTTAAAATCGACTCGTAACCACATAACTTTATTTAAAAATAAAAAAAACCTGGCCAAGTGAGAGTCGGACTCCCACACAAAGGGTTCCGTACCACAAGGCAAAAACGCCGAAAAAAACACGTTTGTTGTATGGGAGCCCTCTTAAATATTTATTTTATCCTGTTTTTAGTATTTGTTGTTATAGCGGCAACAGAAATAATTATGTACATCATCTGTGAAAATTTAAACTGTCTAGCTATCACGGTTCATGAGATACAGCCTGGTGACAGGCAGACAGACAGACATTGGAGTCTTAGTAATTGGGTCCCGTTTTTACCCTTTGCGTACGGAACCCTAAAAACATCGCCAAAACAATCTTAAAAAAACGAATCAGTGTGACTGACCTGGGGAAACCATCACATATTTAAAAAGCTAATATTGCCTTGATTCTTGATCCTGAATTGTTTATGCTAATGTTCTGAAGTGACAACTAATATTGAGTCGGTCTGAACCGGTTAGTTTATATATAAACTCGTTCGCCAGTTGAGGCTGAATTCTTGCCTGCTGATGCCCTTAGGACGAGGGACCAGTATACAGATGCGTGGGACAGGAAAATATGCGTAAGTACTAACCAGGACAGGTCGAGACACTTCTCGAAGACCTGTGAGTCTTATTGATTTTAATAATAGAATATTACCTATAATTACTTAAGTTTTTTTTTATTTCCAATTACCTCCTAACTAATTAATATTAAGTATTAGCTTCCGCCCGCGGCTTCGCGCGCGAGGTATGCTGATAAAAACTATCCCATGTCCTTCTCCAGGATGAAATCTATCTTTCTGCCAAATTTCCGTTTAGTGGTTTAGGCGTGAAAAGGAAACATACAGACAGACAGAGTTACTTTCGAATTTATAACATTAGTATGGATTTATCATCATAACATTACGCCTGTCAACCTCGAATGGGCTAGGCAGAGGTGGAGGTATAGTACCCACATCGCCAGTTATGTTTAAGTCCCATGTAATAGGGTGCGACCCTATTGCCATCAACGGGACACAAATCCAGACAAAAAAAATATCGCGGCGATTTTTTTTCGTGCACTGGATTTTCAACTCTTGATGTTGAGCCGAACGTTGAGAATCAGGGGGCTTACTCTCCAAACTAATTTTAATTCCAATGAGATGCCAATATGATTCCAATGTTAATTTTACAGTCACGTGATTCGGTACTCTTGAAAACAATATTGTCAACAATTGCCCCACGCCAAGCCCGAACACAATTCCACTTAGTTCTCCAAAATGGACACCCAATCTAAAAATCATTTGGCGCTAGCATCGAACTCAAGAGTACGAAACGTCACAATTCCAATGTCGATCTATCGGAATTAAATTGAAGAGTAAGCACCCTGTAGAGTGTATCCCAAGGCGTCAAAAAATCAGACTATTGGATTTTCAACTCACGGCGGTGAGCAGTGCATTGAAAATCCAGTGCGCGAAAAAAAATCGCCACGACATAAAGGCGCCCGTACGTTCCTGGGCTAAGTAGCGAGGTATCATGACTAAGCAACGCCTGCACTGCATTTTCATTCGAGTCTTCTTTATGCGCTTGCAGTGCGCATCAATAATTTTATACTTCCTCGTTACGAGACAACATTTAACATTCAATGAATAAGGTCAAATTCAGTTGCAATTTAGTTATTACTTTTGTCGTTACAATTTTCAACCCAGATTTGGATGAAATTTGGCACACGGGTTGACCATGACCTGGATTTGGCCATAGGATACTTTTTATCTAAGTGTTCCCACAGAATCGAGACATATGCGGGCAAAATCGCGGGGCGCAGCTAGTCATCGATAATGTTGTTGGTTCTCAGCCTTACCAGCATATGGTTCCTGATGTCGTCGTACACGATGAGCTGGGAGAGCGTCTCGAGACCGTGTCTCAGACCGAAGAACGTGCCAGCGTTGATAGTGGCGTTGATTCTATCGCTCGAAGCTGCCTGCACGCGGAGCGTGTAGCTCTCGTCCATCTCCAGAGAAAATTCTGCAAAAGGTTTATTATTTTATCCATAGCACTAATGAAGAAAAATAATCAGGAAGTCTTTAAACAGACTCCGGACCCAGATTGGCCGAAGCAAGGAAAACCTGTTCAGGTGGAGATTTATAGAAGACTCCGCTGTGGAGTGTAAATGTGATGCTGTTCCTCTAACGATGGGCCACTTAAAATCATATCGTTCTGTCTGATGGACACAAGTGATGGTGCCAAACACGTAGCCGAATTTTAGGCCGAGTCAAATGGACTCCAGAATGCCATTGACACGCTAAGAAAAATTAAATAGCACTAATTTTACTTAACAGTTCTATTATAAGAGCTGGCTAAATAATAACAGCCGCACGGGTCAATCAAAGGTTACCTGTGTTCCTTCCTTAGCCCTTTATGTTCCGGGCCAGCGGTAACCCTTTCGGACAATCCCGCTGGCCCGGCAGACTTTAGGGCTTCTGTCTAAAGTCTGACAACCAGTCTTACCAAAGGGTATTACTCAGTAACTGGGTTGTGGAGGTTAGATAGGCAGTCGCTTCATGTAAAATGCTGGTACAGTACCCAGCGATAAATATTGCACATCGACCTTTGGAAAGAGAGAGTCGGCTAATTTCGGCTTCGGAGAGCGTTATCTCTGTCGCACGAAATACAAACAGTCCGGTATCTATTAGGAGCTGTTAAAACAATTATGATTTGCTTCTTTTGATAATTATTTTTATTCTTTGTATAAAATACAAAAAAGGTAAAGGTCGATGTGCAATATTTATCGCCGGGTACTATATTCAGCTGCATCCGGTTAGACTGGACGCCGACCCTAACATAGTTGGGAAAAGGCTAGGCAGATAGTGTCAGTATGATTGTTACTCAATCAGTCTTTGTACACTGTTTGTAAACTGTTAATTTTTTCCAATCAACTTTGAACCTTATGCTGTAGCGATAAAGGTGAAAACCATTTATAGAAATTTGACAGATTGTAGTAGCTTGATGTGCTGGCGTCTGTACATGACCGCGACGACTGCTGCACTTGAACTGAATCTTGAGTTTTTACGTGGGCGAATTTGCCTGCGGCCTTGCAGTGCTTCTTTTGGTGAAGAAACATCTACGTATTAAATGTTATTTACTAAAAACCGGATTAGAGAACTATTGATATCTATATTTAAATATAGTCCTGCAGACCGTATTTCGGCCAATCTCAACAGAGACTAGCCTTCTGCACAAGCGTATGCGCTGACACAGCTGCACTCTCTCTTTATTCACTCTCATAGTCCGGTGGGACGGCAATCCGACTCGACCGAGGCGCAGGACCAACGGCTTAACGTGCTTTCCGATTCACGGGGGTATCACACCGCCAACTTGCAAAGTCTGAACTAAGAAATTCCTAATGGAAAAACAAAATAACCCTAATGGAAAAACCCAATAACCCTAATGGAAAAACCCAATAACCCTAATGGAAAAACCCAATAACCCTTATGGAAAAACCCAATAACCCTAATGGAAAACCCAATAACCCTAATGGAATAACCCAATAACCCTAATGGAAAAACCCAATAACCCTAATGGAAAAACCCAATAACACTGCCCGACCTGGGAATTGAACACAGCATACCACGCTCAGCAGTCGCGCTTTCGAGCACCAGACCAACGGCGCAACTTAAATAACTATACTCCATTTACAATAAGATTAGACATTTAAACAAAACTTTTTACAGTCCGTTCAACCGATTTTTACTTCTATTCCGTAGGCATAAGGACGGCATTAAAAGCAAAAACGTGATTATAATACCAACTGTTTATTGCAGCTGCCATTTGTCATGCCACCAACGCAATAGAAGTCAAAATCGGTTGAACGGACTGTAAAAAAGATTTATTTCAATGTCTAATCTTATTGCGAATGGGGTAAAAGTATGTTTAATACATGCATTAGCAGCACCCGTGGTTTCACCCGCATAAGTCTCGACCCCTTGGGAGTATCAGAATAAAAAGTAGCCTCCATCTAGGGTCTCAGCTACCTCCATATCAAATTCTATCAAAATTGGTCCAGCTGTTTGTGCGTGAAGAAGTAACAAACATACAAACACACTCACAAACTATCGCCTTTAAAATATTAGTGTGATTATTTCACAACAATAAAATAATCCATCAGTGTGCCAGATTCGATCTCCTAACGACCAGTCAATGTGTTACCGCTCTGTGCATTGCCTTGCTACCATTGTCATGCTAATCACAATCCCACGCGTGGTTTTTTCTTCAAACTGTTGTCATACAACATCAGTCGCGGAGATTGTTCGTAATAACGGTTTAGGCATTATAATTACAAGCACATAAATATTATGTCACCTTCAAGGATATTGACCTCTGTATGAGCGGTACCTATTACTGCTATACCAATAAAAAAGCTATACATTTCCAATTTTAGCTGACATCGCATTGAATAGTCTTTTCGTACAATGGGAAGTCAGGAAATTGTTTAGCTTTATATTTTACTAGCTGCGTCCCGCGGTCTCACCCGCGTAAATGTCAATCCCGTGGGAATTCGGGATAAAAAGTACCTAGCATGTTAATCCAGGGTGTCAGCTACCTCCATACTAAATTTTATCAAAACTGGTCCAGCCGTTTGAGCGTGAAGAAGCAACAAACATATAAACACACACACACTCACAAACGCCTTTATAATAATTATTAGTGTGATGATTATGTTGTGAGGAACGAGTAAGTAGTATTATTGAGTATACCTACATGACATATATTGCCAACAATCGATACTATTTATTACAAACTGAATTACTTACGTACTTGATAGTCGAGTAAAAAGTGACTAAGTACAATAGATAAGATAAGTTTAATCAATAGATAAGATAACCTTTTGAAAACTCATGTACGCACGGTTCCCGTATCGATTAGGAATCCACTTGATTTAAGAATCCCCTAACTGTTCGTTTGAAAAGACTTTCAAGGCTATTAGTAAAGGCAGTAGTAGCAAGGACACGACACGACACCTTCCTGTATGCATACCAACACTGGCATAAGTCCAAAATTGTACAAAGAAGATGATTTTATATATGTTCGAAAAAAAAACTACTTATCAACGTAAATAACGTAATGAATCTTGTTGAACTGTCAAACTGGAAGCCATTGCTACAATGCGTGCCAAGTAAGAAGAGACTTGACACACCACGTGGTTTGACATGCGCAGTAAGTACACGATTTTAGGTATCTTTAGCGGTATGAGGTCTGAGTGCGGGACGGGACCGGACGTCATAGGGGCGGCGGAAAGAGGCGGGGGAGGCGGGGTCAAGTCTCTTCTTACGTGGCACGCATTGTACTGTTAGTGTGTTATGAAATTACCCCGCCGCGCTGACTAAAATTACGCGTGGTCTTTGAAAGAACTACGAACTCCGAATTAGTTTAGGTGTAGATTCTCAGAGTAGTCGAATAGGAAACACCGACTTCATCTAGTTTTTTTTTAATATTATTGACGGGTAAACGTGTTTGTTGAGCTGGATTGCATTCATAAAGATTGGTTCTTAGCAGCTCTGGACAAAGAGAGGTAGAAAGAGAGTAGTGAGGACTTTGATCAGCAGTGGAGACATAACGGCTAATAAAAACAATAAAAAAGGTGTTTGGACAAAGCTACTTAGGCCTGATTTATCAATCGACAGAAATTTTTATCCGTGAAATAATATTGACGTCTGACAGATTTTGTATGGAAGAACTGTCAAAAATTCAAAATTATTCCACGGATAAAATTATCTGGCGTTGGAAAAATCTGCCCGTAGAGAAATAAAATCATTTATTATTTATTAATATGGATCATCTATAGTAAAAACAAAACTTAATAGCTGTTTGTACACAGGCTCTACTAAATCGTTGTGTGACAAATTAACCGTTTCGTAAAGCCGCTCGTCGTGCTCGCGAGGCGCGGTTTCCTTTGGAAAGTCAACAAAACTTGGAACAAGTTTATCTGGCAAGAAGGTTGCTAAGGATAAACTGGAACATTTATCTTTGTTTTCTTATGTAAAGATTCAATGGAGTTATCTATATTTATTTATACATATAATAAATATTAAAGACGCTTTTTGAATATTACGCAATGGATTTTGGTGCTGTTTTCACCATAATTTAGAGAATTTATCCTGGTATATATATTCATAATAAACTTACAATTATTAAAGAAAGAAAAGAAAAAGAAAGAAAGAAAGAACCGTGCGCAGCAGGCCGCCGGTCGCTTTACTTGATAACAAAATTTAAGCTGGATTACGTTTAAGAATACATTTTAAAAGGACTTGAAATAAATAAACTTTAAAGATTTCAGACTATGATACATTATTATTTTCCTTTTAATAATAAGCACTACTTCTAACAAATTAGTAGATTACTACTAATTTTAAGGGTTTATAAGTAACTAGCTTCTGCTCGCGACTTCATCCGCGTGAAATTTCTTGTTCCCCTGACCCACCCCTTCGCACCGCATCACCTGCCCGCGCTATTACTTCGTTTTCATTTCGCGTTCTTTCTGACTTTTTTCTTTTTGCTCGTCTCCTAAGTGTCACAGCGTGATGTTATAGCCTTTCTCAAGAATTGGGCTATCAAATGCAAAAAGAATTTATCAAATCCGACCGGTAAATAATTCCAGAGATTATCGCGTTCAAACAAACTCTTCAGCTATATTATAAGTATAGATAGATATTACTGAAATACATATAAGAATGTGGTGGTAAATTAACTAATTGTATAGTCAGGCTTACCTTGGACATCAGGATTCTGATTGAAAAGTTCCACAACCACCGTCTTCCCAGTATCCTTGGGTGAGACCCCGCGTGGTATCGCCATTGACACCATCTTCTTGAATCTCTGTGGGCAATAATATTACTGTCAGTACCATAAGCATAACACAACATAACACCACGCCGAAAGCCACGAAAGCTTTTGCAGCGACTCTTTGTCAAAACATACCAACAGCAGCTAATATTAGCTGCACCTGCGTTGCAGCATTATATTCTCAGTGTTGTGTAGTAGTTAGCTGGCTAGCTCTGGCCTGCTACTGAGAATTTTCTAATAGAAGGGCAAAGTGATATTGTGTAGGTATACCTAGGGCTGCCATCCGTCCGGGTTTCCCCGGATTTGTCCTAGTTTAGAGAGCGTCCGGGGAGCGTCCGGGCGGGGTTTTTAAATAGTGACTTTCCATGTTAGGAGGAATACGAATTTGAATGATTTGCAATAAATTAAAGCATAAATCATAGTTAAAAATTCGCCGCGCGGCATATATGTATACCCCATGTAACCCGTGCGCTCGTGACAATTCATAATTTGCTTTTGATTTACAATTTTTTACTTTCATTGATTCCAAAAAGAAGAGCGTTCCTAATTATTCAGAATACCTCTCACATAGAGAAGAGTGCATGTTGAGGTTTAAGTTGATTTTCTATAAATAACCAAAAAAATATATGATAGGTACTCAACGACTTTTTATTTTATTATAATTTTTTTTTCGAGGTAGGCCCCGGATAAGTCTTTATTTCACTCAAATGTCCGGGGTTTTTGAGGTTTTTTCCGGGGTTCGTAATTTAGGAGATGGCAGCCCGAGGTATACCTACCCAATGTCACTTTGCACGGATGATCGAACCTTCGTCGGATCGAACACAGAATCGCATGCTCAACAGCCGCGCTTGCAAAGTTGCGACCATTATACCAATGAAGGAGACAACTTTTTCAAAGACACAGTCTATACATTTAAGTAAGTATGTATGTATTGCAAACTAAGGCCCGCTTGCACCACGAATCTCTGCATTTAGCGCTAAGGACATTTAAAACATAGTGTTTTTGTCAATCGATTGAAGATGATACCTATCCTGCGTTCCGAGTTGGAAAATAATCGATTTGAGCGTGCTTAAACCCGTACCGAATTAGCGTGAGCGCGATAACGATGTCCCGTGAATCATCGTAGATGACGTCATGACATGCACAATTTTGCGATAACGCCGACCATGCGGCTGCCCCGTTTCAAAACCTAGTAAGGACTTAAAATGAAATTTTACAGGAGAGCGGATAAATGTAATATTGGTCAGCCTATGTAAAGTATTTATGTTAAGTAAAAAAAAACGCTAATGGTTGTAAAAAAGGTTTTGAATTGGTTAAAGTGACAATGGTCACTAGGGAGTGAAAGATGCACTTACTAGGTATCGATGCTTAAATATATCTCCTTTTATGTAAGTTTAAAACGCTGGTGTTTTTGTATTTGGTAGAGACTTTCTAGGTTAGCAAGATTATGCAATAAAACGATTCTTGTAAAAAGTGTCCCTTACTAGGTTTTGAAATGGGACAACCGCATGCCTTAGAATAATATCACCGTGAGCGCTGTCAATAATGACAGTGTGTATGAGTGAGGATGTGTCAGTGTGTGTTTTGTTTTGAGTTGCATCATCTTTAAATTAAACTAACATTTTCCAAATTGGCATTTTCGAAATTGTGCTTCTGGTTGACAGTCGCCACCTAACCAAAGAAGAAGAAATGTAGTGTTTATACAAAGAAATACTGTAATAATATCGTTTTTACATTGAGTAAGCGCTGTGAGCGCATTCACGAGTGTAGAGTGTTCCGAATTGTTGACAGCTCTCAGCTGTCATAATCGTAATATCTAAATCGGAACGCATGTGAGATGACGTGAGTGCTGTGAGCGATTATAGCTAATTCGGAATGTGGCCCTAGAGACAAAATGGTGCAACGCATTTGGCGGCTTGTGGTGGCTAAATGGACAAATATCTGAAATATCAGTCTTAAAATTATGTTGGTACTTGGCTTAGTAAAGCATTAATTCGTTATATCTGCCAGGCCGCAAAATTTTTGGTCGGTACGACCTCATCTATAACTCAATCATTAATTTTATTATTATAACCACAGCGGGCGGATGTTGCTATCGATTTGTCGCTCATCCTTTCCGCAATACTTTAGCTAAGGTACAGACGCCAGCACATCAACCTACCACAATCTGTCAGATTTTCCCAATCAACTTTGAACCTTATGCTTTAGCAATAAAGTTGAAAATCTATTAAAGAAATCTAACAGATTGTGGTAGGTTGATGTGCTGGCGTCCGTACTAAATCCAGTACAAACACTGTCCACATAATTAATATTTAAATCATAATTATTATTGTAATTGCGATTTAATTAACAGAACACAAAGATAAGTGATACACACTTATCTTTGTGTTCTGTTATTTTACATCTGTATTACGTTTGTAAAGTGATCATTATTGTTTTGTAAAACTTCGATGCAGGTTTCATTATCTCGTCTAAACGAATACTATACACTATAATAAATTTCAAATCCAAGATGACCGCCACCACAAAATGGCCAATTCAATTTTTTTTTTCAATATGGGTATAAAATTAAAGGGCTTGACAAGTAGAATACTGTACACTATATTGAAAGGGAATGAGGAATATTAACTAACGAAATGAAAACTAAAAACTTGAAAATTATTTTTTTGTCTGATCAATGCCCTATAGATTGATGAGGAAAGTGGAGTGATGACTGGTACCTACGACCGCTGAGTTTGACTATTTTTACGAATGGAACTATCCTACTTATCAAACGTATTTCTACATCAAATAGTGTGTCGTAGTCCCATTTTATAAACTAGATCTGATCTGGTTTATTCTTACAAATTATTATTCAACTGTAAAGTAATAATTATTTTTTGATAAAAAACCATTAAACACCAAATTACCTGAATCTTAAAACGCAAGAAAATAAAACAAATGAAATAAAAAAATTAAGGAATCCCTACAAAAAGCATGAATAAAATTTTTTATTAAAAATTAAAAAAAAACCCCGACCTAAAATAATAATAAAAAAATAACGAGACTAAAACAGATAAACTCGTATGGCAGTCGGGGGACTTCTTGAATTGAAGGTGTTCCACAGAACGGTCCCCCGACTTCCATATGAATTTATCTGTTTTAGTCTCGTTACATACATTCTTTAAGTCGGGGGTTTTTAAATTATTTTATCTTTTTCCAATGACATTTAACCGTCGTGGGTTTTTCAAAATTTTTACCTTTTTTGTTCTATTTGTCGCTATTTTTTCATACTGTTTTTAACTTGTTTTAGTCTTTTTACGTTCATACTATTTTTTTATTATTATTTTGTGTCGGGGTTTTTATATTTATTTTTTTGATCTACTGTTTGTCTTTGTATTGTCAAATAATTAACTATTAGTTGACTCAATTGACCATTAGTTACTGTTTTTTGAACAATTGGTCGAGTTACTTAACCACGAATCAAAAAACCGGCCCTTACATTATTAGGTATATATGTTTATGTTTTGAATGAAATGATAGTATATCTTTATGCTTTTCACTTGTCTTATCTGCAACGAGCGTTACGTTAGCCAACAACAAAGCTTTCTTCTTCAATAATGCTGTAATTTTTCCGGTCACATTTATTAAATATAACTACCAAATAAAGTGGAACTTACTTCTCCAGCATCCTTCATAAGACCATCGGACTTTCCCTCTTGCGCCAGCTTCACAACGATGTTGTTAATGTTGATCTTCGACAAGAAGTTGCCGAGGTCTGTCTTGCCAGTTGGCTTCGGCCATAATAAACCTGTAGGAGAAAACTGCCATTATAAAATGCACGCTCTTGAATTAATTTGAGCAAAAGTTGTCAATTTCCAACGCAAACTTTCAAACCAGTTCTTATTTACATCACGACGAAACAACACCCGAAACGTGGAGTTATTGATAGTATCCATATTAAAGAGATCCCGATCCATTATGTTATCTTTGGAAATAAAACTAAAGCAGTTATTGGCAAGGTTCATAATAACATATTACACGATGACCCGAAAAACCTCTCTAACTGGCTTTGGAACCCAAAACGCGAGACATCGCCATAAAATATGTAGGGTAGACTGGGTACGGTTGAAACAATTTTGGTTTTAACGCCCGTAGCACAGTCATTTTGAAAACTAACAAACAAAAAATCACTTAAAATGAGAGAATAGACTTTTGTCTTTAAATTCATCTCAGAATTAGAGGCTCAACTACCATATTTACTTGGTAGGAAGAGTTTAATAAAATAATGCGCCACTGTTTCAACCGTACCCATACCAGGGGCGGTTGAAACAGTGATGGGGGTCAGTTGAAACATAAACAAATAAGTACTACAAAATCAGTTTCTTTATTCACAATCAACAAGAAATAGTTAAATTCTTGTATGGTACCTACCATTTCTATCAGTCTTAATAATTTTATCCTGCATTCCTGCCTGAATGAACACAAATGAACATAAAAAGAGCTCTTTTGCTCTGGTTTAAACTAACAAATTAACACGAAAAACAAAAATAACTAAAAAATGAAAAATTGGTCTTAATAATTAAATTAAATGATATTATATGATTTCCATATCTCAAATTATCTGTAGGAACAAAAACAAGCTGAATAGCATGTGAACTCCGTACATCTCTGCAGCTTTTGATAAAGAAGTCCCTTTTTTGACTTCTTCATACGCATTTTCGTAGTGAGTTATATCACACTCGCCTCTTGAAGTTTTTTTGACACGTTGTCTGGGCATCTACAACGAAAAAGCAACGATTATCATTGTTTCAATCGTACCCACAAAAATTGTTTCATCCGTCCCCATAACCCTCAACCGCTAATAAAACAAACATAGCGTCGAGACAAAACAACATAAACAAAAACAAATCACGGTTTTCGAACCTTCCAAATCTAACAATAAAGCATAAAATCATTCAAAATGCAAATGCTAATATCAACAAAGTAATTTGAAAAAGAAAACAGTAGAAAATACTTACTTTTTGTCGAAAAAATATAATAGGGTCCCCTGGAAACGTATACAGAGGGCGAAGTGCAACGCGTTACTGTGATTCATGTCCGGACTCGCGGGCTGCGTCTTTTTCCCCTTGTACCCCTCGACATATCGCTAATAGTTTACGAGTTATTAGCGTTGTTTCAACCGTACCCTGTTTCAAGCGTACCCAGTCTCCCCTATAGTAAGTAGTGTTTATTGTTCTGTTTTTTACATTTGCATACATAATCAGAAAATTCCAAATTCTGGTTTCAAGAGGTCAAGAACCACTGGCATTTGAGAGTATCGCGAACCAAATATAGAATTCGCCAAATCTTCCAAAGAAATGTTTTGGACTTTTTTACTTGTGTTGACATCAGACGATTTAAATCGTTTAGCATTGAAATCAAGGAGTTTCAAGTGCAACAATGCATTTATTTCTATTGGTATCAACTGTAACTATTATACATGAGCTGTTTATCTTCTGCCACAATCAAATGGGGGAAGCGGGTCGTCATGGCGTCGACGATAGGCAATCATTGGAGTTGCACTAAGCAATATTATGCCTAGGTCCAGTAGTTTCGCCTGCATGTAACAAATCAGAGTGGTACCTTCCGTACTTCACATGTTCTAGTCGTTTGCTATCTAGAAAGCGTGAACCTTTACCGTAGCTGAATGATCACTGACGTCGACATACTGTGGATACACTTCAGTGCATATCTATTGGTCGGAATTAGATTTTTTAATAGAGACAATGGTGCCGATTCCCTTGTTCACAAACTAAACTAAATTTAAGTTCAATGCATGTTTTTCTTTTTATCTCGTAAAAAAAAGGATAGAAGATAAATTTAGTTTAGTCCTGTCAAATTAATCAGCGCTGATTAATTTGACAGGACTAAACTAAAAATTTTCTTCTGTAAGACGAATGTTACGATGTTGGTCCCATGGACAAAATTGTTCAGTTTGATGGCCTGTACCACACCCTTAAATTTGGCTGGTCTTTGAAAACTAACCCTGTATATCATAATATTCGTTGCGTGTTGGACAATCGATTAGCTTTGCGATCATATCGTTAGCGAACAATAAAGTAGGTAGAATGTTGAACTCGGCAGGAATAATACTCTAGGAAATATTGATCCTAAAATATAATACACATTACATATAACATCACGCATATTTGTCACGAAGGGTTAAGCAGAAGTTTACCTACACTATGAGTACACGAACATCGGCACGTTATGTTTAAAACGCATGTAATAGAGGGTGACCGTATTGCCAACAACCGGGAACAAATCCAGACTAAAAAACATAATTAGGTACACACGGCTACACATTAAGGTGCCACTAGTCGATATTTTTTCCATACTTTCGGGAGAGTATTACTACACACTGTTTGACATTGTGCATCCAAAGTTAAACATGATATAATCGTTTTGACTTATTATTAATTTTGTCTGTACGGAAACAGAATAGTCAAATAAAAAGCCATTAAAAAGTCATGAGCCAACAAAGATTCGTTTTTCTTGCTATTTTTAACGTAACATTGGGTGTAAATAAGTAATAAAAGAACTGTAACCTTCAAAACCAAGTCCGTACCTACAAAGCTCAGTTATCGAAGAATTCAATAAACTTTATTTGTAATTGATTTATGCAGTAATTTTTTCATAAAACTCGATTTTCCAAATCAATTTTCGATTCTTTTTTACGCGTCTAACAGTTCGGAACGGTATTTCTGTGCGTGAGAACTAGACGTTGGGCGTGTAGAGTAGCGTCTAACTACTCCTCACTGATACTAGCTCTGTCGGCCACGAAGCCACGTGACACTGCGTGCTTTTTGGCCATGACCACCAGTGGATTCAAGCCCGCGACTAGATTACTCTTAAGCTACACGTTTCCAGTTTAGCTGACCTCGCATTTATAGGTTTTTCGTGCAATCAGAAGTCAGCTTAGACTGGATACGTATAGCTTGATGTGTAGCCGTGCGCACCTACAGCAGTAGGAATATCTATAATCCTTCCACCATTTTATTTTTGAAAAAGAATCGTTATTACGTCATTGAAAATGATTAGGATTATCTTTTGGATTTTATGATCATAAACTGTTGCTTGTCCTTCATTGTATCCAAAACTAACACAAACTTCAAATAAGATTACCAGATAAATGGATTAGGTACAGACGCCAGCACATCAAGCTACCCGAAACTGTCAAAATTTCCCAATCAACTATGAACCTTATGCTTTAGCAATAAAGTTGAAAATCTATTAAAGAAATTTGACAGATTGTAGTAGCTTGATGTGCTAGAGTCTGTAGAAAGATGAGACAAATCTAGTTCAAGCAAATGAATCACTTGTAACCACGGAGTTACCACGGAGTATAACTTCGTGCTTGTAACAAATTCACACGCAGCGGGGTAATTGCGTAACACACTAACGTAGGAATGGCTTTCATTTTGGTAGCATTTTTTTAACAACACTAATTGCGTTATGTACATGGTTGAGCAGACATTTTTCCGAACATTATGGAGCAATATTCTTCAAAATGTTTCAGATTGTGATTGATAGTGTGTACCTAACGCAATTAGGGTGAGGTCCGCTAACATCCTTGTATTCTACCTACAAGACAACCTACATCATGGAATGCATTCTATTACCTACATCATAAATACATTCTGCCATTAATTAAAATCTACGATGTGTTGTTGAGAGTTTTAGGTATGAATGCGCGCGGAATTTGCAGCGATCGAAACAGAAACTAAACAAACTGGAAAATACAGAATACCAACGATCTTAGCACAACTACAACCAGACAACTACATAGATGTCTGGCATTTCTGCTGAACTGGGCCTTTTTGGCGCAGCCGTATACATTTATTTAGCAGAAATTAGCACTTTCCTGGTTTCCTGCTAATTTCTGCTAAATAAATGTATGTTCTTTCTGTATTTCTAATATCTTCAAAATATCGAATGTTGTTTCGCTACATCTATAAAAAAATGGTTGTGGAGAAAACTTCACAAGCGGTTGTGAAATCATATAAACTCTTTGGGCCTATAAAATGCCGTAACTTGGTATTTCTCCTGATTTCTGTTCAGATAAAAATACGTAACAATTTTAAAGGACGGACCTATGTAAACGTAAACCTTGACCAAAACTAGGTAGGTATCCTAATACCTAGTACTTACGTATAAAGCTATAGTTTTGTAGTTTTTTTTTTTCAATGAATGAAGTCATAAAGCTAGGGCGAATTTTGGGATAGCAAAACAATTCAAGGGTCATCATCGTCAATCATCATGCATCAGTATGTCCTTCTTCCTATCAGTGTAAAACATAAATAGGTACCTACTTTTGGTTAACAGTCATGTCAGTTGGGAGCGTTACTCGCTAGTTACCTACCCATAACCACGCTACTAGGATGGTATCAGCAGGCACATTTGATGTACCTAGAATAAGGAATCATTTTGGCGACCGATCACCTGATAAAAGAGTACCATACCTTCTCAACCAATTGCCTGCTGATATAAGAGGTCAAGGAAAAGGCCAGGCGATTGTAAGTGATATACATATATTTTAGTGTTAGCTTTTAAATTGTAATTTAGTGGTGTTATTAAATGAGTTAAATTAGGGAAATTTAAGTGTCCGCTTTAATAAACCATAATTATAATACTGTTTGTTCCGTTCCCACAGACAAACCGTGAAAACGGTTTTGCGGGGCATAGTTAATAAGTTAAGATTATTTTAAGAACTTGTAAAATTAAAATAAATAAATAAATGTAATGCGGAGGAATGAGGCAAATGTCGTGAAAGAAAGTTTTGGGTATGAATGTGGACGGCTATAAGAGCAAGGGAAAACCAAAGTAACGGTGAATAGACGGTGTGTAACGTGATATGGCTAGAATGGGGGTGACTACTGAGTTGATGACTAATCACACTATGCCGAAGGTACGCGACCGAAGTTCGGCATGATTACGCCTGCAATGCTATTTGAATTACTGACGACACATGCCGAAATTACGTTGCGTTATAGCGTACAGCCGATCTTCGGTCAGGCGAAAGTTCAGCGGCAATTCGGCGGCAACGTATTCTGTAGAGCACACATTATACGCGACCGAAGTTCGGTTCGATTGCCGAAGAAGATCCGGGGCGGGGAGCAGCGGGAGGCAGGCATGCCCGCGGCCCGCGTGTGCTCAACTAAATTTCTGCCGCGTAAATATCAGCCGAATACGTCGGAACGTAAAATCAGCCGCGGAAGTTCGGCCGCGTACCTTCGGCATAGTGTGTTTGGACCCTAATAGTACCCTAAAAAGTATGGAAGAAGAGATGTTGCGCCGATTCCAAATATATTGATATAAGGTAGATAGATAAACCATTTATTTGGCGCATACAAAAAGAGAGCACAACACACAAAAGTACAATATTAGATGATAACCAAATTACCCACATGATTATAATATAATATAAAAACAAGGTGCGATAAAAAAACAAAATGAAAAGCACATGTCGAAATAAAAGTGACACTATGACGAATACTTAAAATAAAATTAATAACGAAACATACACAGTGCGGTGTGCGTTTCAAGGTTGCACTGCACCAAATGGGAGTCCAGCTCAGCATGTGTCAGGCGAATACCTGACGCTGATATTCTGCTGGATCCCTGCTGTGACACACGGACGTTGAGAAGACGAGACAAATTGGTGTTGTTACAGGTGTTAAGTGCAGAGTGAAGTTTTGTAAGTATACCCGACACTTTAATTAAGCTCAAGAGTATGTTGATGAAGATAAGTCGAGGGATGATGAATTTCTAGCAACGTGGATCTATGTTTTCGAAGACTCACCATCCTCAGTGCAGAACATCTTGCATGCCTCCAAACTGAGAACTGGGTCCTTATTCTGAGGGTCGTTACGGGTCTTCACACATTTTCTATCTTCACACGACCACCTCCATGGCGACGCTTCTTCGGCGGTTGCGCTAAAACAAAGATAAATCTTTGAGATATTATCTGAAGATTTGTCAAGAAAAACAGTCAGTTAACAATGGTCCAAAACTAGGCAAGCCTGCTCTTCGGTGGCGAGCATAGAAAAAACAAATAAGAAAGCCAACTCGAGCCCCGAGCGAGCGAAAATAGCCTAAACACGTAGGGCTGTCACTTATAGTTTATTCAAACGTCAAAAATCCATAGTCAATCTCTATACAAAACAATGTTCCCTGTAGGGTAAGCATCTAAGCATCAGGGATCTTTAATACAAAGTTTTTTGAAATTATTTTTTCTACATAGACCCAGGGAGCTACTACATTTTTTAATTACCTACGTCATGTTATCTGTTTAGTTATTTGAAAAATTACGATCGAAATTATGATTAATTAAAACGTGGTTTTACTGAATCATGTATTCATTCAAATAAAATAAAATGATTATGAAATTGTATTTTTTACACTATAAAGTATTTTTTACTTGTTCATTTACAATGAAAATTATAATGTTTAAATTCGGAAATTGAATATATTTTTACAATAAGTAACCTCAAATAATAGGCATTATTTAAAGTGGTTATTAAAATTTTCTTGCGTTAAGAGTCTCATCTCAAACCGTGGGTTCGATTCCCACCTAATTCGATTTTGTCATTTTATCGCGGGCGGTATTATACGTACGGGGCGCGCGGCGTAGCCACGACTGGCGCACCTTTATCAGCGATAATTTTTGTCAGTGTTCGGTGCGTATGTATATCCTACTCATTTGTATTTACTCTGGTAGGAGATTATTAGCTACGAATACCGAGGCGTGCATCGTTGCGTGCACAACTTCTAGAATATAATAGAATACTCTTTATTATGTACATCATATAAATCTATCATCTATCTATAATATTATATCTTTATTCTATTATGTTGTGAACCTTTATTTGCCTAGAAGTAGGTAACAATACCTAATATCTAAGACTTTATGTATTAGTTTTACCAATTTTAATACTGAATAAAACATTTATTATATTAGGTATATTATCGTTATAACTCAAAATCATAAATCAATGTAGTGCGAATTTACTTGTTATTTGCAATGTCTGTTTGCCTTTTATCTATTTAACCAGACAAATTAACATGACAGATGTTCTTACGGTAATTAAAGACAAAAGACACCACCTGCCTTACGTAGACAGGTAGGTACTGGATGATTTACAAATTTACAAGGCCGCTGTCGACGAATCGATTAATAAAGATTTTTTTAATGATTTTCAACTAAGATTTCTTATTTCGTAATTCCGATACAGCCTCACGGCCTTTGGGCAAATATGCTACATATGTCCATCTTTCCAAAGAACCAGGGACACAAGTTATGCCTCAAAAGACAAAATTACAAAAAATAAAATTATTCGCGGTCACTTTTGTCTCTCCGGACATTCTGCGGTTTTCGATCGCAGTGGCTCTCGTCCGGCGGACATTTGAGTCGCTATTTGCGTTCAATTTAAGACCTAAATGATAATGCTAATGCAAATTTTAATACTTAGGCCTTATAACTCATAAATAACTCAAAGTGCGAATTTACTTGTTATTTGCAATGTCTGTTTGCCGTTCATCTATGTATTTAACCAGACAAATTAACATGACAGATGTTCTTACGGTAATAATTAAAGACAAAAAGACCCCACCTGCCTTACGTACACGGGTAGGTACTGGAGGATTTACAAGGCCGACGAATCGACTATAAACGATTTAACCTATTTGCGTTCAATTTACGACCTAAATGGTAATTCTAGAGCAATTTTTAAATACTTAGCCTACGTAACAATCTTCCTTTACAAGTTCAATAAATCCTCCCACAAGAGTGACATTGAAATTGCTGGTCACATTACAGTATCTAATGATTAGATAAGTTGTGGGTAGATCATTTTAAATAGAGTTTTATAGAGTAGCCCGGTCCTGTCCCACCGTCTTAAGTGCCATAAATAATCCCGAACAGCTCTGGATATCCCGGGAACGGTGAACTGTTTGGGGCCCGACCCGACAACGGAAGTGATAGAATATTTTCATAACGTGGTGATATATTCCGTGTATTCTCGTTGTTCTGCTACTACGAGTATGTATGTCAAGTTCCCTTTGAACTCTACTCGAGCGAACGCACACTATAAGGCTCGCTTGCTGCACTAATCCCTAAATGCGCTTAGCGTTAAACATTATATTAATAGCTTGATAGCCCCGTTGGTCCCGTGGTCGTAAGTGCGACTGCCGAGCGTGGGGTCCTGGGTTAGATGCCCAGGTCGGGTAACATAGTAGATATTTTAAATACGGTAGACGTAGGCCTCTCCTATATTATTGCACGCCATTCACCTCGATTTTCGGCAACTCTCATTCAGATGCTACCAGCCATCCTGCGAAGATCGTGGCGCCACCTAGCCTAAGGGCATCCTACTCTACGTTTGCCGATTCGCGGTCTCTACTCAAGAACACGTCTACCCCAACAGTTACTGGGGCTTTTGGTTCTATGACTTCTATGGTTATTATATGTATTGTTGTTGAGTTGCGAAAATATATTTTGTTCAATAATAACACTGAAGTATTTCCGCACTTTCAGACTGGACTATGTTGTGTTGTGAACAGCTTGGAGATAAAATCTATCGCGTGAAGGAGGTCAAAATTATATACAGTGTCGAAAATGGAATAAATACTGTGACAAGAAACGAAAATGCGGAACCAATGACACCGAGTTCCGAAACTAAAGTTATGATCACTAAAGTTATTATTCACTTTACAATGTTTTTTTTTTTTGTTGGAAGTATGTTTTTTTTCTTAACGTTTTTATTTTTCACTTTATAGTTGTACCTCCCTTGGTCCCCACACAAATTCATATAACACTACTTGCTATGTAAATATCAGTGACAGGAAGCTATTAAAACCTCATCAACATAAACTCAACTCAACTCAACTCAAAAACTGCCCATGCAAAGTTAATAAAATTTATATGGGACCACCCCTAAGGCATACCTTATCCATTAAAAAAAGAATTTTGCAAATCCGTCTATACTTATATGATGGAGTTATGCCCGAACATACATAAATAATAAGGTATATAAACATCCAAATTGAGAACCTCCTCCTTTTGAAGTCGGTTAAAAAACGGAAGTCTTACATGTAGGCGAATTATCGATAGATCCATAAGTACCCATCGCCAAACGTTGCCAACTTGTTTCGAATAAACATCAATTAGCAGTGATCTAATTAATTTAAAACAGTGCGCTATAGTCATTTATTTACACTTGTCAACCATCTACACGTTTTACGTTTTTATCAAGTACCTACCTGGTACTTGTTGACAGGCCTACACTGTCCTCACATACCTATGAAAATATTATAAAAGCCAATTATTTTTAACCGACTTCAAAAAAGGAGGAGGTTCTCAATTCGGATGTTTATATATATTATTTTTTTATGTTAGTTCGGGCATAACTCCTTCATATACAGACGGATTTGCAATTTTTTTTTTTTGTTCGAAAGAGGTTTCCGAAATGGTCCCATTTAAATTTCGTAATGATCTGATGATGACTTTCGGAGACAGACAACGGCACTCTTCAATAAATGCCAGCAAATAACCTCGATTGCTGCTATAGCATATGTATGCATTGTTTACGCAATCACACAACATAACATCACGCCTGTACCCTTTAAAGGGGTAGACTGATGTGTTCAATAGCTTCCTGTCACTGATATTCACATAGCAAGTAGTGTTATATGAATTTGTTTGGGGTAGGTAGGTACAACTAAAAAGCGAAAAACAAAAACTTTTTTACAAAAAAAACAACCGTCTTCCAAAAAAAAAACAATACAAAGTGAAAAATAACTAATTTCGAAAGTCCGCGGTGTCATAAAATGAAAATATAGAACCAACGACACCGACTTCCGAAAAGTTATTTTTCACATTGTAGTGTTTTTTTTTGGAAGTCGGTTGTTTTTTTGTAGAACAGTTTTTTATAAGAGTAGCCAGCGGAGTTTCTTGCCGGCTCTTCCCCATAATAAGCCTCTAACGTTTCATATGTGCCCATGTAGGTTAAGGTATGTGAAGTATACAGCGTGGCGGTACAATGGTGACATTAATTTAACACACATATATGTTTTCACATTTTCATTTCATGAAGAAAATTATGTTTCCATTAAACGTTATTATTTGCGGATTTATTTAAAGTTTTCTAAAATAGCATTTTGGAGCAACCTGTACTTAAAGAACTGTCGCGCAGCGGTCATTTGCCGAGGTCACGGATCATAACATCGCATCAATGAAATTAAAATAAATAAACTAAACTTTAAAGTAACGTGATATCCCTTTGTCGGCGAGCGGGCGGCGCAGGCGACGCGTGCCCTCCCCCCACCCCGTCGCGTCGCAGCGAAATCTAATTCTTTTTTTTGCATATCTAGTGCTAGCCTAACTCGTGCCCTTGACACACTTCTTCACAGTAGTGCACATAATTACGTCGACTATTTTGTGAATGTTTCCGCGAAAAAGACGCTTACCTATTGTTTTATTTATTTATTTTTGTGTAATGAACTAATGAGTAATTAGATTATGGTACTGCGATAAAGACGCTATGTTTTGTTTTCGTTTTCTAATTTAGTAGGTACGTTGACATCTCTTGCGATACGGGCGCTTTTATTTGTGTTATTAGTGCTTGTGTAAACTTGTGATCGTGATGGCAAATACACATCCGAACTACACAGCCGCTGAATATGCGGACATGATCCTAATTTACGGAGAATGTCGTCAAAATGCCGCTCTTGCCATAAGGACATATCGCGAGAGATATGGCGGTTCAAGACAATGCCCTACTAATCCTCGCACTATTATAGGAGCTCTTCAGCGCATCCGCGAAAACCGGCCAGTGGATCCTAGGTCTCAACGCCCTGATCGACCACCTACACGACAAAACCCAATCCAGTTAACTGAAAATGTGCTACAATATTTCCAAAACCAACCCAAAACTAGCCTCCGCCAGAGCGCTAGGCATTTTCAAGTTCATCACAGTACCGTCCATGCGATATTAAAGCGCGAAAAGTGGCAGCGCGTGAAGCGACGCGTTGCCGCTCCGAGTTAACGTAAGCCAGCGTAACGTAGGTAAGTAATTTCATGAATGATTTTTTGCAAGGGTGATCCCAATTTTAGTTACATTTTTATCATTTAGTTTGTTTGAAAAAATTTTTTTTTCAATTTACGAGTTATTTTAACCTACTAAAATTAATATGATTAAAGGGCACTAGCCCTACACGTGTGTTAAATTAATGTCACCATTGTAGCGCCACGCTGTATATCTAAAAGTATTCTGAATTTGAAAAAAAATGCATTTAAGTAATTATTCATTTGTTTTGTTTGGAGTCAATCTAGTTGAGATTAATGAGTACAAATAGTTATCTATAGGTACCTAGTGCGTGTGCTGTTACCTAAGCAATTAGAACCGGTTTGGTGCAGTTCAATAGGTACCTACGCTAGGTAACACTAAAGTCCCTATAAAGTTAAGAAATTGTCGTCTAGCTGCACCAAAACCCGGTGTTACATGATCGTGATATCTTTACCAGTGAATCCCGTCATACAGGAAGCAAACTACTTTTAAAATAACGAGCCGAGAAAATTAATTCACTGAGACGATCGATTACAAATTGCAATAAGGTACCTCTAAGTAAAGTTACAAATACTTTACTTACGAAGTACCTACCTAATAAAAAAGGGAGCAAATAAATAATGATTTTAAGAAATTTCCTATTAGGTATTTGTACAAAATAAATAAATAAAATAAATAAAAATCACGCTTTTATCACGCACTAAAATTTGTGGTTTTTTGTTGTTTTTAAACTTAAAATTTTTATCTTTTGGTTCTAATAAGTATAAAGTCAACGAAGTTATTACGATTAGGGGCTACTAGAAAACTCGTGAGGTTTAGAAGTTGCCCCTAAGAGTTCCACTATCCACCTGCTGGTTCCATCATCAGACCCTCGACACCAAGTGCAATATATTGAACTCGTCAAAACGAATCATATGACCCCAAACTCGAGGGATTCACTAGTAGTCCCTAAAGAGTTCCACTATCCATCTCCAACAGTTCACAAATCAGGGTGGCACGAACATCGCGCAAATTGTAAACACGAATTCAGCACATGATTCTAGAAACCCTATAGCATAGAAACCTTTAAAAGGTTATCAAAAAAAATCTGCTGTTTCATAGAATAGTGCAATACCTACGTAGTCAAAATGATAAATGATTTTATTTCTGTAAGTACTAGTAAGTAGGTTTGTATAAACACTTTTACACGTAAATCATATTTTTAGAAACGAGATGAGTTCGGCGTTTCCTATCTGACTACTCTGAGAAGAAAGGCCGAAACAAACTCGGAGATCACAGTCTCTTTTAATATCCAGACATAATCTTGGTCAGATCATGTGAAGACCATGTGGATTGGTGTCTGAAATGGTCTTTTGAGGAAAGAACCACAGAGATTGAGTGGACCTGTCAAGTCGGTGCACGCATTTGTCAGTGATCATGCAACTCAACTCAAAACTTAAGGAGCTCAACGATTCGACGAACAATACCAAAGAAAGGACATTTGGGTAGGCCGCATAAATTACTCAAACTGCCAGACCATGACTAGCTGAGAAAAAATAAAGACAAAAGAAAATTAACCCACATAGTCTTCACATTCACAATCATTAAAATAATATAATACTTTAGAAAATAAATATTCATGTCACTGTTTATGTAAAATGTATCAATGTCAAAGTGTTTACATAAAAATCTTGAAAGTCTTGGTCAGATCATATGGTCAAGAGGACCATATAGAATGGTGAAATGGTCTTTTGAGGAAAGAACCATGTATGGAACAGCTATTTTTTTTAATCACCTACCTACGCAAACATTCAACAGGCTTCAGAATCCTGCGGTGCTATTCTGTAAAAATCTCACCGTGAAAACATAAGTGAAGTCATGAAGTGAGCGTAGAGTGAGCTGTCAATAGTGTCAATTCCTAGCAAAAACAAACTCACTTCACCTAAGTTTTCACGGTGAGATTTTTACAGAATCGACCGGCAGTACTGATTCTATGGTAACAGGTTGTGCGTCGAAGTCCCTGCCATCCTTTATATAATTACAGATGCCAGCACATCAAGCTACTACAATCTGTCAAATTTCTTTAATAGATTTTAAACTTTATCGCTAAAGAATAAGGTTCAAAGTTGATTGGGAAAATTTGATAGTTTCGGGTAGCATAATGTGCTGGCGTCTGTACCTAAAGCCTCTTAAATTACGCTATCAATGATAAAGAAGAGCGTCACCCAACTCAAGATAAGATCTAACGATCTAATGTTTAGATATGTCTTGAAAATAAAACTTACCATATGATTGATAATAGCGCTACGTAAACAGAGCACAAGCAATATCTTTGAAGCCACATCTTAATCTGAAAACAAGAAAAATAATATTAAGCACAAAAACTTTATCTCCCAGCACTTTTATCTTGCAACAGTCTTTAATGTTATGAATGTACAGACGCCAGCACATCAAGCTACACTTAACTGTCAGATTTTCCCAATCAACTTTGAACCTTAAGCTTTAGCGATAAAGTTGAAAATCTATTAAAGAAATCTGACAGATTGTGGTAGGTTGATGTGCTGGCGTCCGTACAACACTCCTTTGGCTTTGCCATAGTCGGGTAAAAAGAAGAATAATTTGTCGATTAGGTCTTCTTGGAGGTCAATCACAAGAATGAAGGCCAATTATCGTATACGCCACAACACTAGCAGCACTCCCCGTGCTAATCTAATGATCCTTAATTTGGACTGTGGCAGGGACCACAAAGTAGATTTTATACAGGATGGAGACGACAATACGACAATAAATTAAACTGCGTATAATATATCTAATATATATGTATAATATATCTAATGACGTTCCCAGTCTGCATAAGAAAATTCAATCAAATATATCAATAGTATAAATAAGTCTCTACAGCCAATCAAAGATTGGCAAAACCCAAAGTCGGCCCCGGGTCATCTATTATTTAGTTTGTTTGAAAAAAAAAACACTTATTTAATTTCGATGTTACGATTTATTTGATTATTCCAAAATATTCTGCATTAGTATTGCCAGTGTTTTTCTTTAATTGTTGTATTGTCATCCACATTGTATACTGGCAGGGACCACAGTCAAAGTTTTATTTTATTTTAAGTGTATACCTATCTTAACAAAAAGTCATTGATCTTGCCTTGAACTTGCTTAAACATGCCTCAATTTATGACAGGCCGGCGCGAGCCGACCGAAAAGAATGACTATTTCCTATGCTGATAAGATTAATAGAAAACTCCTATTAACGGCATAAATTGCTAGGAAACAGTCATTAAAACACCTAAGTAGATGCATAATCAATTAACGGTCCGTAATTAATTAAGCTATATTTAAAGTTTCTACTTAGAAGCGATTGAGCTACGTGATCAGTAGGTACTAGGTAGGTGCCTACGTGGTGGAACACTCGTACTTCAAATAATTATAAACTAAGAATAATATGAGATAACATATAAAATCACGATTGAATTCTCCGAAGGCAAAGGTGTAAAGAACCCAAACCCACATTTCGTCACAATGGGCATGCCTATTGCTATATATCGAGCAGAAATCCTACCGCGAAATTCTTATTGAAAATCTAAATAACCCTCCCCAGGAAATCGACCGAAGGATACCAAGTTCAGCAATGGTACCTACTTGCGACCACAAGACCGACGAGGTACCCATTTAAAAATAATTTGAGATAGAAGAATATTTTCGAGATGCCCACTTGTCTCACCATCCAGAGTCTACAAGGCCTCAGCTTCCAATTGCCTCAGCAATGAGCAATCGAGATGAAGATGATAATATTTATCTTATAGTCAACATTGTTACATATACCTACCTACCTAAGTTTTTAATATGGATACAAATGAATTGCGATCAATATTGAGGAACTAAAACGAAATTATATTTACCCACTTACTGCGAAAAATATTAAATTAAAACTTAATTAAAAAAGATATAAACAGAAGAATGAAGAAGTTGAGAAGAAAGAACATTGAAGTTTTTTTGAGGATTTCCATTTTTGACGAGATAGAGGCGTAGAGGAAATGAAACAAGATGTCAATTTCGATACAATAGCATGTCGGATGGTTGTGAATAGCTATGCTGACCAGGGTTTGTTTACACTTTCATCAGAGACTTTTGGAACAGACTTTAAACAAGCCCATTCACAAATCGTGAATAGAGTAGATATTTACTGTACGTTAAAAACATCAATTAAAGATAAGAAATACGACCTTATGCTATCGTGAGCAAAAGTAAAAGTAACAGGAATCTAGGGCGACTAATACTTAGGAATGAAGTCGCAAAAAATTGGCAGCACAAATAAATTCCACGGTACAGACATGACAAGCGCTCTGCCGAATATGTGTCTACCTACCAGCTTCATTTAAATGGATATTATTGAGTTGAGACTAATTGGAGCATTTGTAACAAAGTTTTATATTTGGCAGCCTTTAGGTATGGAGTGACTGTTTATACATTTTTACGAAAAAAAAAACTTAGATCCCCAAGTTTTTTTTCTTCTAAAAATGCACGAGCAGAACAAGGCTTGTGGACCCAGGCGCGGCCCGAGGGGTGGGTCGTGGGGGTCATGCCCCCTCCCCAAATCATTCAAGCTGTCGAGAGTCTGAATGATTTACTTATCTTATTAACTTAAAACTGTACTTGAACCACGGAGACCCCGATGTGCATATACAAAAACATAGGCACATGGGGACCGCTAACAGAAGTAAAAACTAAACTATAAAACGACAGTCGGTTTTTTAACGCGTCTAATAAAGGTTTTACTTTAAAAAGCCTGTTATAAAATATAGAAAGAATGTAGGATGTAAAAGCGAGCGAAGCAAACTCGGCATTTTGGACACCCCACTCGTACGTAAGGTTCGAAAGGAGCTTCCAAAACCTAAACTGCTGTAAAACGAGTTCGTCATAATTCGATAAAGTAAGTTCTCTTTCTGTATGATGGTGAAAAGAAAACGGAACGTATTTCAAGGTGTGGTGCTAAAATTTTCAGGTTCGCTTCGCTCGCTCACATTCTGTTGATTCCTGAGCTTTTCTTCATAAGTCGACAAATCAAGTAATTTCTAGTCCTTTTAGAATATAAAAAAAATCGAAACTATGCGAGTGTGCAAAACTTTCGAGCTTGCTTCGCTCGATCTTGCATTGTACTTTCTCTTGGTTGCATGGGCTTGCCTGCATAAGTCAATACGGGTCTGGCTGTTTGTGTGTGTGAATTTAAATGTTTGTAAACGCACCCACGATACAGGAGTAATTCCTAGTGTGGGGCAACGTTTTTTAAAAAAAAAAAAAAATAATAATAATAATAATAATGTAACTCCCATTTCTGCTTGAAAATATAAAACAAAACCTAACCAAACCGAGGCGAGTTGTTAAAATTCTAGAGCTCGCTTCGCTCGCTCTTCCCACCCTACGTAATCTATCTATGCTAATATTATAAAGCTGAAGAGTTTGTTTGTTTGTTTGGTTGAACGCGCTAATCTCTGGAACTACCAGTCGGATTTGAAAATTTCTTTTTGCATTTGATAGCCCAATTCTTGAGGAAGGCTTTAACATCACGCTATGACCTGTAGGAGCCGAGCAAAAAGAAAAAAGTCAGAACGCTAAGCAAAATCGAAGTAATAGCGCGGGCAGGCGATGCGATGCGACGGCGTGGGTCGGAGTAACAAGAAATTTCACGCGGACGGTCGCGGGCAGAAGCTAGTATAATATAATCCAACGAAGGGTTAGGCAGGGGTGTTCCTTCATATAATAGGTACTTACACCCTCATTTCGCCAGTTATTTTAAGTTCCATGTCATAGGGAGAGAACCTCCTGCCACCAACCGGGCACAAATTCAGACTCTAGGCTAAACCTAATAACACTTTACCCGACCCAGGAATTGAAACCAGGACCTGATGCTCAGCAGTAACGTTTGCGACCACTAGACCAACGAAGAGATGTACCTCCCTTATTAATATTCCTCGGCACCCATGAGCGACCGCGCCTGTGTGGACCTAACTTAGGTCCACAAGTAAGTATGCCTTGTGTCCGCGATTTTTGTATCTTTAAAGTAGGTTAATTATCACAATAAGTAATAATATGCATCACAAGCCATGTTGAAATAAAATCAAACCTGCGCACGACCCACAAAAGCACCACTGCGCCAACAGAGCTAACCAGACCAATTTTACCCGCGTCAAAAGGAAGGTTATGTTTTTTTGTTAAGTTGAAACCCGACAATCTCTTTATGTATCCGTCAACGTGAAAAAACAAAACAAAATAAACAAGTTTTTTTCCCATTTATAAATGACTGAATTTTGGCATTAAATCCTAATTTTAGGTATTTAAACAACTTAGGTAAAATACGGAGAAAACCGAAAATGACAATCTAAACCAAATCTTTATAAATACGGTACCTTGATCTCGTAAAATTCAATAATTTTAGAATGAGGGGTTTATCTATAGCTTTGAACACAGCAATCTAATTTTAAAATCACCAATTTATAGTAACCGAAAACTTCATATTTTTTTATATAATAAAAGTTCGTAAATTTATAGAAGGTATCGAATACGCACCTATAGAGCGACTACGTCCACACTAGTCGGCGATGGCTGGATCAGTGGCCAGAGGCCAGTGGCAAACAGTGGAATTTATTATGTTGGCGAATATACGATTTCCCGCCCATGCAAAGCATGCGACGAAACTTGTTTAAATCGCAACCTGCTGCAGCGCTACACTACACGACACCTTTAGACTATTCCCGAGGACGTAGGATGTAGGACAATATTTCGCCTAAATTTTAAGTGTTTAATTATTTTTGAACTGGTTCAATGGGGTTCTGAGTTCTAATTTTTCATTCGAAAAAATATAAATATGTGGATACAATTTTAAATTCGTGGCTAAACACTCCCTTTTAATTTATTAGGTATTACTTTTAAACTGTTACTGTTTTTTACGTTTAATAATTGTTGTATGTAAACACAGAAAACCTATACATCAATGTCATCAACGCAGAGAAAATCTTTCTCTAAAATTATTGACACTCAATGTCATTAAATTGCTACCATCGTGGAATTAGTATGTATTATAGTAGCTACCGTCAGATGATACAATTAACATACTCAAGCGGCTTTACCTTGTAGTCAGCAATATCTTCAAGTTGATATTTTTAGAGTTATATTAATATGATACAATAATGAACGTTTTGAGAAATGAGTGATGTATCAGTCTGTGTGCCAAAAAGTGGCCAAAAAGCTTTGATTCCGTACAACAAATTCTAGAAGTCCTCTTAAAACTTTCGATTTGACAAATGATGTTATGTCAAATCACTGTCAAATGAAATTGACTTTACATTGAATAATCGAAGCAAAAGTGAAAGATAAACTTTAGTGTTATTGAGTAAACATGACAAATTGAAGCACTTACATTTTAAATTGTATTAAAAAGCTGCTGCAGGAATAATGGATCCCGCTCTACTCCGGGAGCGTGAAGCGTTCAAGAAAAAGGCACTTGCTACGCCGAGGTACGTTACATGCTTGTGGTGGACACCGTTAGCTCGCGGACACTGTTCGCGTCGCGCCGTCATGACAAGCGCGTACTTTCTCTCGCTCACACACGCTGGCACCAGCAATCCCAATTATCTATTTACAATGAGATCTTTAGAAAAACTATTGGGAATTATTGCTAACTTCTCATTTGACCTTACACTGCATTGAGCCATATTATGTCACGTACGTTTAAACATAAATAAATGCATTTTCAAAGTTTCAATGTTATTGTTTTTTTATTTGTCTACTAACTACATTACCTAACTCTAATATTAATAAATGAAATACAAAACGGGTTGTTCATTTTCAGTATCGAAAAGAAGAAGAGAGATGACTCTCAAGTCAAAGATGACAGCAAGAAGAAATCTAAATCATCAAGCTCGGTCAGCTCCGGACCGAAGCTCGATGCAAACAAGTGAGTTACAACGTTGTGAAAAAGATTGAAATTCACCTCAGGGCCATTGAAATAGTATGCTTTAATTGGTATCCCTAACTCAAGTCATAAGAAATAATTAAATTATGATATTTCTAGCTACAAAACAATGTCGGGGAGCTCAGCATATCGATTTGGTGTGCTCGCTCGCATTGTTAGACACATGAGAGCACGCCATCAAGAAGGAGATGACCATCCATTGACACTTGACGAAGTCCTGGATGAAACTAACCAGTTGGATGTTGGAAATAAAGTTAAGCAGGTTGGAGATTCTTTATAAATGCAAATTATTTTTATCTTAATGTGTTGTATTGCTGGCTTCAAATTAAAGACAACTGTCTTTTCTTGTATAGGTAGAACTTTAAACAATCTGCAACTAACAAAATTAATAATAACTAACAGGCAAAACGGGCTGGTGTCCGCAACATTATGTCAAAGTACACTATTTTGCGTACAAATTAATAATTAGGTACAATTATTTTTTTCAGTGGCTCCAAACAGAAGCACTCCAGAATAATCCTAAAATAGAATGCACTCCTGATGGAAAATATATATTTAAGCCTGTGTATAAAATTAAAGATAAAAAGTCTTTACTAAGGTAAAATACTGCATTCATATTCAGTCACTATTGTTTTTCACATTATACAGGGTGGATTTTAGTAAACAGGGGATCACTGAGGCAGTTTTGAGGCTATGCTAACCATTAGGCCGCGTCCTAACCAAAAGCGATCTTCACGCGAATACATTTTAACACGATGTTATAATGTCACTTTTTGTTCGAAAACGAGAAGGCGCCCTCTGTCGGTGCGACCACGCCTTCCGGTTCACCCAACAAAAAGAGACAAATGACGCAACAAAAAGTAAAAAACGCGACGATAGCGTATTCGCGTGACGATCGCTTTTGGTTAGGACGCGGGGTTAGAGATAGAAATAATAATTATAATGTTAACAATCCTTCTAGAGTTCTCAATGCTCTGCTTGCTAGATAGGCCTGTAAAAAAATAACCCTGTATGTAGATGTTGCAGCCAACTATTTTAATTGGAATATATCTTTTCCAAAACTACAATAAACAAAAATCAATCAACCGCTAATTTAAATGTCTGAGCTAGCCTAGCTGATTGATTGAAATGCTGAATATCATTCAGGCCGCTAGTTGAACGGCGCCGTTTAGTTAAATGGCTAGGCAGTTAAGTGAATGGCTAAATAAGCTAGTTGGCGGCGACATGGATACGGTATTTTTATCTCACGAGGCGACACGCGTTTTACTTGTGGTAACCAAGTGTACAAACACGCAGTGAATATCTGTATAAAGAGGGGAATCGTCAGCACACAACAAACACACATCGACTCTGCCATTGGCTCGGTCGGTATTAGTTACTACCAAGAGCTCCTGCTCGCTTACACACATATTCAGTGTGTGAGTTATGTGCTGACGCTACTGGTCTTTAAGCACACATTCACAGCGTTTGTTTGTAGACTTGTTAACCACAAGAAAAGCGCGCCTCGCTTCATGAGATAAAAATACTGTAACAGTAGACATTTCAATATTAATAAATATACACTTTTTCATTCCAGATTACTAAAACAACAAGATCTCAAAGGTCTTGGAGGCGTATTGTTGGAAGATGTCCAAGAGTCTCTCCCTCATTGTGAGAAGGCACTGAGAAGTTTAGCTCAAGAAATTCTGTATATAAATCGATCTACTGATAAGAAGAAAATATTGTTTTATAATGACAAAACTGCAACACTAGATGTAAGTTAAATATTCAAAGAGACGCTTATACTTATAGAGGTACGATTAACAGAGTATAAAATTAAGACATAGAAAATGGCGGATTCTCCGACCAGACGGGTGACTACATAGTTGCGCGGTAAACTGCTTGCGCGATGCAGGATTTTAGCGTGACGTCAGTATGATGCGTAGTTTGCACTCGGCCACATAGATGCCACCAACCACACTCATTGAACTAAAAAGAAAGTCTTATCTAGGAATCACCCTTTAAACATTGTTTCCTATGATAAGTTATTGTCAATAAAAACAAACAAAACATCAAAACCTGACTCTTGCCCCTTATTACAAAATAAGGCATTTCTTTAGATCAGCACCGTAATTATGTAACACACTAGATATCAATCTCAATCTGAATAATTTTGAAAGATATTGCTAATCCATCACTCTAATATTGTAAAGGCGAAAGTTTGTGAGTCTGTGTGTTTATATGTTTGTTACTTCTTCACGCTCAAACGGCTGGACCAATTTTGATAAAATTTTATATTGAGGTAGCTGACACGCTGGATTAACATGTAGACTACTTTTTATCCCGATATTCCCACAGGATCGACACCATGCGGTTGAATCCGCGGGGAGCAACTATTTGTTTATATGTTCGAAAAATATGTCTGCTCACCAACGTAAATAACGCAATGAATGTTGTTGAACTGTCAAAATTAAACCCTGCTACTGATAGTGTGTTACGCAATTACCCCGCAGGTTTAAACCGCCGAACCAGTTAATAATATTATAAGAACCTAACTGCGGTGCTATTCTGTAAAAATCTCACCGTGAAAACTTAGGTGAAATGAGCGTGGAGTGAGCTGTCAATAGTGTCAATTCCTAGCAAAAGCAAACTCACTTCACCTAAGTTTTCACAGTGAGATTTTTACAGAATCAACCAGCTGTTGTAGAAATGCAGTTCTTTATTTACTTAAACAAAAATGACAGCTTAGTTTGATGCTAAGTTGTAATTTTATTTTTTCCTAAATCAAAATAAATATTGAAATAAAAATACTAGCTCAAATGTTTAGGCTAGAACTAAAGTTAGATTTCGTTTTATAATAAGTCGATTGAAGTCCAAAGAGTTTTTAGTACTTAATAATCTGCGCCAATTCTAAAGTAGTCTTAGGAACACCTGCAGCCTATTATTGCGTAACACAATTACAATGCCTTCCGTTTTGACAATTCAACAATATTCATTGCGTCATTTACGTTGTCAGCAGACGAATTTTCAAACATATAAAGCAATGGATTAGGAGGTTCCTTCAAATAATGAAAGATTGTGATTGAAGAAAGTGCCTTACGCAAATAGGGTGCTGGGTGCCTAAACATTATGCTATGCTTTTTTATCTTCAGGTTGATGATGAATTCGTAAAATTATGGCGCGCAACTGCAGTCGATGCAATGGATGACGCTAAAATTGAAGAATATTTAGAGAAGCAAGGCATCAAATCAATGCAAGACCATGGCCAACGAAAACCGGTCGCGCCAAAACGAAAGAAAGCAGCCCAAAAAAGAAGGCAGTTCAAGAAACCAAGAGACAACGAGCATTTGGCTGATGTGCTCGAAACTTACGAAGACAATACATTGACGCAAAAAGGCGTCTCTATCAAATAAAAGTAAAAACATAGTTTTTTTTTTTCATTATGTATCTATAATACAAACACTTGCAAAAGGGGGTCAAGCCATATTAGACAGCTTTATGTACAGACGCCAGCACATCAAGCTACTACAATCGGCCTAATTTCTTTAATAGATTTTCAACTAAGATAGTCAGAATGTTGAAGCTAGTTGCCCATTCCAAAACGTAGATGCTTTTAAATTATACCAAACTATAGTTTGCAATTTATTTAAGAAATTAATAAAATTTTACTACCAAACAAGAAGAGATAATTATTTAATATTGAAGTATTCAACAATTAAAACTTGATAAAAAGAAAATTATGTTCGTAAGGGGCTGTCCATTAATCACGTGAGGCTCGAAATGGGTGAGGGGTCCATAAATAATCACGAAATATCACAAGGGGGGGAGGGAAACCTAGTAATATATCACGTGTATATATTTCGGCAAACGCGCGATACTGAACCGAAAAGCGGCCTTTTACGTGTATTTATTTTTTCGTGAAACGCGTAGGTAGGTACTAAAAAAGTGATATAGGGGGGTAGTCTTAAACCTCATCATGTATCACCAAGAGGGAGGGGAGGTTAAAAAATAATCCTTATGTCAGAAACACTAAAAAAGAAAAAAAACCGGCCAAGAGCGTGTCCGGCCACGCTCAGTGTATGGTTCCGTAGTTTCCCGTCCGTCACAATAAGTGTATGAGTTTAAAAGTGGGTATCCAAATCCATTATGTTCGCGCTCCAGCAGCGCTCCGCGCTTGGTTTGCGAGAACCGATTTTAATAAAACGATTTCGGTATATTCCAAATTATGCCATAATCGCTCACAGCGTTCACATCAATACATGGACTATTTTAGTACAGTTACAATGCGTGCCATGAAAGATGAGACTTGACACACCACGTGGTTTGACATGTGCAGTACACGATTTTAGGTATCATCTTTAGCGGTATGAGGTCTGAGTGCGGGACGGGACCGCACGTCATAGGGGCGGCGGAAAGAACGGGGGAGGCGGGGTCAAGTCTCATCTTTCGTGGCACGCATTGTACTTGTATTATAATATGTCCATGCATCAATAATTTGCGTTCCGATTTAGATATCACGATTATGACAGCTGAGAGTTGCATCAATTCCGAACGCGCTCAACCTCAAAACTACATATTCACTTGAATACTCATGATGGGATTACGACTGTGTCATGTGTCATTTTTTTTCTTTGGTTAGGTGGCGACTGTAGCCAGAACCATAGTTTCGAAAATGCCACATAGTTTAAAGATGTGATGCGACTCATAACAAAACAATACAACTGTCATTTTTGACAACGCTCACAGTGATATTAATTGAGGGCTTGGTTGGCGTTATCGCAAGAATCCGCAAGATGGACATGTCGATTGACGATTCACGGGACATCGTTTATCGCGCTCACGCAAATTCGGAACGGCTGGTACGTAAGCTCAAATCGCTTACAGCTCAATTCGGAATGTAGCCATTATTTCAATGTCTGTTGAAAAGCTAATGTCAAGCAGTCAAGAGCAGTGTTGCCAACTTAGTGCTTTCGGCACTAAAACTGGTGCATTTTTTGATGTTTTAGCGCTCAAAATTCTATAACAGTGCCTAGTGCCATAACTAGTGCATTTTTGAAGTCTGCAATTTATCACACACGTTGGTTAAAACAAGCTACTAATATCTAATCTGTGGTGGAGAGTGGAACAAGGATGTCCGATCTGCAGATGACATCGATAAGATAATTAATCAGTGGCGGAATATACACATTTAGAAATGGATTCTTTCCTTATTCAGAGATTCACACTAATGACACTGTCAAGTTTTGGCTTGAAGTATGTCATTACAAAGATGCTGGAATGAATAACCCATTCCAAGAATTACATTACATTGTAGTTGATTTTGCTTTGCTCGTTTTAGTATTACCACATTCAAATGCCGATGTTGAAAGAGTGTTTAGCCAGATGAACATAATAAAAATAAAGCAACGAAATCGATTGAGTCTTCACACACTTAATTCTTAATATTATATATTCGATATGGGCTACGAGCATCAAATAAAATGATATTCCGAAGGAAGTTTTTGAAAAAGTCGGTTCGAAAGAGTTTAAACTCCAACAATCAACTCCTGGGCCCTCATCAACTCCTGGTCCCTCAATTTCTCAAACAGCCACCACAGCAACCGTGAATTCAGACCAAGATTCCTACTCTGATTCGGACGATGATCTAATTTTGTACAACTTAAATATTCTCAATACTTTTTTTTTTTGGTCGATTTTATCTTTAGTGCTCTTTTATCAAAATTAGCACAAACCTAGTGCATTTTAGGGTTTGTTTAGTGCATTTCTTACAACAGCAGTTGGCAACACTGCAAGAGTGTCATGTCTATCAACTTGTCAAGTGAACGTGAAGTGAAGTGACAGAATTTATGAATTAGCGATAGCGTCTCCTGCTATTTATAGAAATTTGCCCATTCTTTGTTTTATTATAAAATTACTATTATATCTAATGGTCTACACAAATCAAAGTATAACATGGCGCAAACTGAAGTAACTGAACAGCTGTCACTATCGTGGGACGCTTATCAGAAGAGCATATGTAATGGATTGAGCCAACTGCAGCAGGTGAACTTGGGGTTGAGTTTTCAAACGTAAAAAAGTAAAAAACATACCCTTAGATAATATATTATTAGCTCTGCATCTACAATTCAAAGAAACAAAATTAAAATAATATTAATACGTAAAAAATAAGCCTCAATTAGCATTACTTTGGGAAGCTTTTCAAAGCAAAATATATAAAACCCGCTAAAAGCTTAATAATTTAGTGATAAATATAGTGCAAATTGGACATTAATTGTTGGTTTACATGAAGTTTTCCTCCTTTTCGGTTCGAAGATCATCTTAGCTGCATCAGATTAATAGGATCTGTGATGTTGTAATTATGTTTCAGCGTGGAGAGTTTGTTGATATGACTTTGGCTGCAGATGGACACCATGTCAAAGTGCATCAGATGGTATTGTCTCTAGTTAGCCCATACATAAAGGACCTGATATTAACAGCACAGTCTGCACATCCAATAATATTTCTCAATGTAAGTAGGTGGCAATCTATTTATTATTATTGTTCTGCTTAGATAATGATGACGGTACTCTGCAAAATGTTGCTATAAAGCCCGATTCAAACTTTATGGTGGCTCTGAAGAGCGCTACCCGAGCCGCAGTACCTCGCCCCTCACCCCCGCTGCATGTGAATTAGTTACTGAGTAGTGACTTACCTAATGTTCCTAGCCACCATAAAGTTTGAATCAGGCTATACCTGTTGACGTGGCTGGTTACTAAAATGGGAACATGCTATTTAAAGTTGCATTCTAATTGAATATTTCAGAATATTTCCTACACTACACTATGTGCTATTTTGGAGTACATATACACAGGGGAAGTCCACGTGCCTAAAAACCGTCTGCCTGATCTGTTAAATGCTGGAAAGGCACTGCATATCCGAGGACTTAGAGAAATAGTAAGCTATTTAACCCATTGCGCTTCTAATTAGCATAAACAATAAAAACTATATTGTTATCGGTACACATGGTGTACACCGACATGCGAAAAGTTAATAAGATATTAAGTACTATTTCAAACAAAGCTGTAAAATTATTTCTAAACCACAAACAATGCAATGCTTGCCTAACATTTTTCCAACTATGTTTTGGGTCAGCTTCCAGTCCAACCGGATGCAGCTGTAACCAGTATTTTACATAGAGCAACTGCCTATCTGCCCTCCACCATCCAGTTACTGGGTAACACTGCTACTAGAAACCAAAACTCATTGTTCACTTTAATTAATACTATTTAAAAAGTCTTTATTCAATATTCAAAATGAAAAAAAAAACTACCTCTTTAACCACCTTTGTTCTCCCTTCAAGAATGACCATCAAACTGCATGTTCTGAACCAACTACAAAAGCCAGTCCTAGTCCACCAAGAACAAAAAGTATATCTGAAAGGCTAAGAGCTCTCAAGGAAAAGAAGATAGCTGCACAACCCAAAGAAGAGAAGAAAACAACACGACCAGTACCAGTACCTATTTGCAAGTATGAGCAAATTGAATGTTTATGTTAGATCGTTTATTTTCCAGAAAGAATGTGCAGAAGAAAAACAAGACCCTAAAAATGACAGTATCGTCAATGCAACATATTCTATCAAACTTCTTAACATGTTGATGGCAAAAATAACTCATTGTTTGGCCCAAAATTCAGCAAAATATATTTCATCTTACTCTGTAAATTGAATAGAGAATACACAATAGAAACAAATTGCTTTCAACTAAGTAATAACAGCTGGTAAACAACGTCTTGAATGAAAAAATGGCGCCGGCTACGTTGTTCTCCCCCCCTCCGACTTGTATGTATACGTGTCCCTTCGCCCCATTCGTTCGTTAATTGACACCGTATTATCAAGCGCTGTTCTTGCCAATTCGTCATGTCAGAACCCGAGCCTCGAAGTTCCAAAATTCAAGTTTTTAATTAAACTTTGCTGGGTTACATAAAATAGAGAAGCTTTTTTGGATTTCACTACAATCTCTCATAGATAATAAATTAGTCACAATTTTATTATTATTTAATAAACAATGACAAAATATATAGTTATCGAAGCAAGTTCCGAGTTACAAACTCAATTATTTGGTAAAAGTTTATCCATCAAAGACCCTTGCTTGCAAATCGCACTGCTGGTTTGTTTGGATTGGTTTCTTACAAAACAAAACACACCTTTTGCACTAATCCCAAAAAGGTTTTTATAATAAATTTCTATTCTACAGAGTATATCTTGATGATACGGACGAAGACTCAACCATGGACATACAAGAAGCAACCATAGACATACATGATGAATCCACTGCAGATGACGAAATTAAGCTTGACACCACAGGTACACTTAACAACTCGAATCATGGACTTGGAGAATCTGTTGTAAGCCTGACTTCTGAGAATGCAAGGAAAAACTTATGTGAGTATAGCACTACATGTAGGTACAGTGCCACACTGCCTTGTTAAAACCTTAAAATATTTAATAATAGCCAAGCCAGTTTTTGTATTTTGAACTTTATTTCCAACAAATATAAAGTCCTGAATACAAAAACTGTCCTAGGTTTAAGCTTGGACGAAAGTTAGAAATCGTTTTGTAAATTAGACAGATTGAGTTTTACAGCCCGAACCGCAGTGCGCTATTCACTGCGCATTACCTCACCCCTCACCCCCCACTGACAGGTGAATTTGTTACTCCACAGCAACTCGCTTCACGTTCCGAGCTGCCACAAACTTTGAATATCGGGAATATGGGATAAAAAGTATTCTATGTCCTTTCCCGGGACTCAAAGTTTATCTCTATACCAAATTTCATCTAAATTGGTTCAGCGGTTTAACCGTGAAGAGGTAACAGACAGACAGACACGCTTTCACATTTATAATATTAGTATGGATTATTGAGAAATAATTACGTAAAAATAAAGCCCACTTTCATGGTCGGTCACGACCCACGTGACATTGAACGCGAATCAGAGTGCAAAATGTCTCTCCTTGTAGACAGACTATGTTTCAAATTGTAAAAAGAAGTTTTGTATTACCAATAGACGTACACATGAAGATATCATGCTATACATTTCCAGTTTAAGCGGACCTCGACAAACAAAATTAAATTTCATTATAATTACGTTAATCTTACTATTTCTCTGTAAACAAAAATCAATTTTGGGATGCACGAAAGCCTCCTCGTGTAGCGCAGTTTATTCCGCCAGTTTCTCAACTGAAAGCTCGCGCTCGGCGCATCCTGGACAGTCACACCTAACACCTTATTTGACTGACCAATTCTTCCCTTGCGGTGGTAGGGCTAAAGCCCGCCTGTCTAGCGACCACCCCCCACCCCCGCCGGAGTCCGGCTTCAAGCAGCCTGCTGTGTTTCGTCGATGCGTGGGAGTTCCAGTGCCTTATGCATCTTCTGGGCACGCTCGTTGCATCATAGACCTCATCCATCACTTTCCATCTGGCATGATCGAGGTTAAGAGCGGGCCATTCAGGTTAAAAAAAGAAAAATACATATTTTGAGGAAAAATCAGCTTCTTCTTTCCAGGAACTTTACTAATCAGTTTTTAAAAACGGTCAACTAGCCTACTTAATACTTATCCTGGGAATTAGTAGGTAACATAATTATTATACCTCTTTTTTTACTTCATTCGCATTTCTGACGAAATTATTCTTTTTTTATAATTTTATTAAAATGGATATCTTACAAACATGAGTCCTTCTTTGAGCGTGGAGTAAGTACTAAGCGGCAAACAAGGATATTTACCTATTTCGCTTTTATCTAAGACGGGTGATGTGTTTATTCGCTCTAATTTATGTTATTTTATGGTTATTGTCCAGTGAATGAGCAGGACAGGTGTATTTCATTGTTATGTTCTTCACAAATGTGAAGTGGGACGTTGGTACTGTGTTAGGTAAGTGTTTTTTTTAATTTTTATACTGTACTGGTTAATAAAGACTAAATAAAATACAATAAATGTTAATAGCTTCTTAAATCAATCATCATCAATTTTTAGCCAGCTCTGCTTTAAGATGGACTCATACTGAGGCGAATCCTGCGCTGGCGCCGAACGATACATAATAGTTATAAAGGGATTCGCCTCAGTCTGTTTGAAGATTAAACCTGAGATATAAAAAATAATGTTGTGGCTGGTACTTATTAGGGTCAACTCACACCGAGACATCTTAGCGTGTCGATGGCAATCTATATACAGTCAGTTTAGAATTTGGCTACGAGTTTGACACCTTCAGTAGCCGTGTCATTATGATTCCAGTTCGAAAAAAGGATGGTGCTAGCTGTCATGTATAGCTCCGTCTCTCTCACACACTAGAAACTTAATGGCATTAAAACGTCATAATACGGCACCAGGGGCTTACTCTCCAAACTAATTTTAATTCCAATGAAATTTGAAGGAGAAGAGGTTCGAGTCTGTATATTTAAAAACATTATTTTATTGTTACAGTGCGTTCAAAGGTGCAGTACACAGTATCCAACCAAGGAGGTCTACAGACAATCTACAACAGATATATGTACCAGCTGAGATATATCAGCAAAGATCGTAGAATATCCTGGCGTTGCGTTAACTACAACAAAACCCGGTGCTCGGCGACTATTTTTACGAATGCCAACGACGAAGTTACGGACCTGTAAGTTTTTTTCTACATAATATTACCTACAACAGTATTTATTTAAATATAGGTACTGTGCGGCAAACACACACAAATATACAAACATACACAAACACACATACATAACATCACTTCTTGTTTCCCCGAAAGTGAGAACAGAGGTGTACTTATTGAACACCCACATTCCGCCAGTTTTGTTTAAGGCACATGTAATAGGAGGCGAGCCTATCTCCACCAACCCGGCACAAATCCAGAATCCGGACTGGACACATACATACATACACAAACACACACACAAAGACATAAATGGCAGAGTCCAGGGTGTACGTAGACATACGCACATACGGCTTAAAGTATATTTTAAGGAGTTTTTAACCTTTTCACCGCCAACGTATACCTAGAACGCGATGCATCGCCAGGCGCCAAGCTATAAATGTATAACGAAATATACAGTAAACAGTAGTGATGAGGGAATCGTCATATCGATTAGGGTTGGCATGATTAAATCACTTTGATTTAAATCACGATTTAAATATCAAGTGATTTTTTCAATAAAAATCACTGATAAAACAAATTGTTTTATTTCTTTCTTTGTAAAACAAATTTAAATTTTTAATTTCAGATAATGGACAGATACATGAAATCGAAAAAAAATATGATCTTTATAATTTTTTTTAAAAATTATTACTTTTTGATTTTTTGCAAAGAATCGTGATTTTTTCGATGAATGAGATTTATACGCGTTAAGTTCTATTTATAATTTTACGATCACAGTATCCCTAGTAAGAAAAACCAGTATAAATTATATAGTTTAGTGAATACGAATATTGCCATCACATAACAACAGGCGCTAATGCAGAACTACTACTAAAAGGCATAAACACTAAAATAGCTGAATACACCATGAGGGATTATTGCGTCATACTGTTGGGAGAAGAAGATTTTAGAAGGACAAATAATTATATGACCACTATCTTCAATATACGAATTACCTTACAGAGCTTAAAGCACACGAATGTTATTGTTTGTTTCCCGACATACAAATGTAATAATAACTTCAACTTATTTAACTGGCGTGTGGAAACTTTCATTAATCTTTTGAACTTGGATGTCTTACACCACGGTCATGTGTATCTATTAGACAGCAACCGAAATTTGAAGTACGATAACAGCATGTTTGATAGACACTCGGGTAAAATTAACAACTTTGGTATGCAATCTATATTTCTTGACTTATTAAATCTTATGAAACAGTTACAAAATTATAATAATGATAATAACGTGGCTTCTACTAGTTTGTCGTTAAACGAGTTTTTTCTTGACGAATAATACATCCTGTAAGCAATTGATTTGTAATAAAATTAGTGCTGATAGTCATACTACAATAAACAATGTAAATAATGGTAGCCTGACAGATGAACAATTAAATATCTTTCATCAAAACTTATGTGGATTGAATAATAAAATAGATGAGTTTGAGTTATACTTAGAAAATCTACAAAATAGATTCCATTACTTATGTATTAGCGAGCATTTTCTTAATGATAATTTAATTAACCTGTTAAATCTCAATGATTACAAAGTAGCATCTTACAATACCCGAGTAAAGAAGCAAAGAGGAGGTACAGTCATACTCGCAAGAAAAGATAGAATTTTCGAGGAGTTAAAGATAGCAAAAAAATTATACGTGATGGAATCTTTCGAGGTTTGTGCTGTAAAGGATAAAGCCACTGGTGTGTGTATATGTTGTGTTTACCGTAGCCCTTACGATAAAAACCTGACAATTTTTATGAACAGTCTAGAACAATTGCTCGAACATCTTTTTAAATACAACTGTTGTGTTTGTGGTGACTTTAATATAAATCTACTAGCCGAGAGTAATAAGAAAAATGATTTTATTAATCTTATGACTTGTTATAACTTTAGAGCTCTTATAAATACCATTACTTTTATAAGGAATAATTCGGAATCATGCATCGATAATATATTTACCAACATTTTAAATGACCACATAATATCCTGTAATGTTGACCATAACGGTTTGGCTGATGGACACGCTGGTTTGCTGTGCTGTTTAACTATGCCAAGTAATCAAAATAACAAACATAAAAGACCGGCAATATATGTAAGAAAAAGATTATTCAGTGTCAATAATAAAAATGTATTTAGACAGTTACTGTTAAAACAGGACTGGAGCATTATAGGCATCAACGAGTTTGTTAAAAAGCTTAACGACACATTTAAGACAGCTTTTAAAATTAAAACCAGGCAGATAAATTCAGAGCGGACTTCATTGGCATGGGTTACACAGGGCATCAAGATGTCTAGTAAAATGAAGCGATTTCTAGTTACAGGCAAGCATTCTAACGTTCATGGAAGCATTACAAATTACGGAAAAACATATATAAGTTTATACAGGAAAATAATTAAAAAAGCAAAAAAATTAGCAGTGCAGTCTCAAATATCACGTTCTAAAAATGTTTCTAAGGATATATGGAAAATCATAAATAAGCATAGGAACAAAACAATAAAAGAACATAAAAGTATAATGTTAAGAGTAGGCAATAAACTCGTTACAGAGTCTATTGAAGTTGCCGATATCTTTGCAAAACAATTTGCAGAAAACACAAATATAAACACCACTAAAAGCATAGAAAGCAATTCGGCATTAGAATTACTACAGCAAAGTACAAAAAGAGTAGATAAAGAAATTACGTGGGAATCTGTAACAACTGGTGAGATTGTTAGATTAATAAATAAAATGGAATGTAAGTCGTCGTGCGGTTTTGATGAACTACCTATAATGATATTTAAAGATAATATAGATATTTTAGCAGAACCTCTAAAAAATTTTTATAATAATTGCTTCAGGGACAGCATTTTTCCTGATCAAATGAAAATAGCAAAGGTGATCCCAGTCCACAAAAAGGGCTCTACTCAGGATCCTAAAATGTATAGACCTATATCTCTCTTGCCAACCTTATCAAAGATTTTTGAAAAGTTAATAAAAACTAGACTAATTATACATTTAAACAGAAACAGGGTCTTAAATTATAAACAGTTTGGTTATCAAACTGGCGTAGGAACTCAAGATGCTATTGATACACTACTTATGGAGGTCAGAAGTAAACTAAATTCAAAGCAAATGGTAGCAGGTCTCTTTTTGGATCTAAGTTCTGCTTTTGACTTGATAAACCACGACCTCTTGTTAGTTAAGCTTGAGCATTATGGCGTGAGAGGCAAAGCTATACAACTTCTGACATCTTACTTAAAAAATAGAAAAATGTTTGTGGAAGTAAAACAACTGAGTCGCATTGAAAATAACAATGAGAGGAATGTTTCTGACAATGCCTTTCATCGGCAAGCAATTAGGTCTAAATTAAAAAATACTAGTGTAGGAGTTCCTCAGGGATCTATATTGGGTCCTATTCTCTTTATTATATTTATTAACGATGTAATAGATTATGTGGAAAATATTTTAGGGGAACATTCAAAGTTAGTGGTATTTGCAGACGATACTAATGCTATCATTTCAGCAGATAACATTCAATCTCTTAATTCGCGAGTAAATGAAGCTTTAGAGGTATTTCACAATTGGTTCACTATCAACGGACTGAAAGTGAACGCTAGTAAAACCAACTTAATCCTATTTCGTACCACTTCCAGAAATAAAAGTCACTTAAATTGTGCTTTGGATGGGGTCCAAGTCAGTATGGTTGAGGCAGTAAAGTTCTTAGGAGTACACGTTGATTGTTATTTAAATTGGAAACCAGAACTTGAAAGTTTGAAAAACTCCATCAGCTCAGCATGTTATGTACTGAGAAGCCTACGAAATGATATTGACATTACACACTTAAAAAAAGTCTATTTCGCGTTAATTGAGTCAAGGTTACGATACAGCATCTTATGCTGGGGAGGCAGCTACGATTACAATATACGGAAAGCATTTGTGTTGCAAAAAAGGGCCATTCGCACCATGGTTTGCATTCGTCAGCAGGAATCTTGTGAGGGGCACTTTGTAAATTTGAATATTCTCACTGTACCTTCCCTATACGTATTGGTGCTCCTAACACATTTTTCTAAATATGTACATCAATATGAGACTGAAGAAGAAAGAAAGCTTAGAGAGAGTACGAGAAGAAAAGATTTTAAATCCACTAATATTCCTAAACTTAACATAGTCGAACACGGTACCTGCCACATGTCAGTGAAAATCTTCAATAAACTTCCCGTTGATATAAAATTATTACTTTATAAAAAGGACTTCAAGGCTAAATTGAAGCGTTATCTACTGGAAGGCTGCTATTATTCTATTAATGATATTTAAATTGTAAACACATAAATTATACTAGAAATTTATCATGATAATTTTGTTAGGTACTATTAGTCTAAAAATCTTCTATTATTATTGTTATATTGTTGCTATGATTCATGACATATAATTAAGTAATTGACATTAGATCTGACATTGACTATATTTAATTATTTGTATATTACTCTAGTTATTTAAATGACATTTATTTATTATTATTACTATTCGTCATATTAATTAAGTGGCATGTTTTTTAATGTTGTTTTATGTTTTTTGTATTTTTTTACTTGTAAAATAATGTTTAATATTCGACACAACGTAAAAATTGTTATGAATGAATGAATAAATAAATAAATAAATAAATATAGGTATCAAAGAAACAAACACATACCTCAATTAGAGCTATATTTCGGAAGAGTATTACTCCACTATTTTACATTGTGCATCCAAAGTTAAACATGATATCGTTTTGACTTATTATTAATTTTGTCTGTACGGAAACAGAATAGTAAAATAAAAAGCCATTAAAAAGTTATGAGCTAACATAGATTCGTTTTTCTTGCTATTTTTAACGTAACTTTGGGTCTAAATAATAAAATAACTGTAAAATCTTCAAAACCAAGTCAGCAAGCTCAGTTATAGAAGAGATTTATGAATGGTTTTTTTTTTCTGTGCGTGAGAACTAGACGTTATGCGTGTAGACTATCGTCTAACTGCTCATCACTGATACTAGCTCTGTCAGACACGAAGCCAGGTGAGACAGTGTGCTTTTTGGTCATGACCACCAGTGATTTCGAGCTCGCGACTAGTTTGCTCTTAAATCCTTGGCGCTCAGAACACGTTAAGGGCCTAGTCTTCTATTGCACAATTTAAGAATCGCGTGCGGCGAGCCCACGCGCCGTGCGTCTGCACCCGGGCTCCCTGCAGTCCCCGCATTCATCCTACCTAGCGATATTTGACACGGTCGGAAAGTTGCTCTACTAAGTAATAATCAATATTTATTTATATTTGAATGGTACCTTGGCGGGGGTTGCTCTTCCTTCGCGCCTCCGGTTTTTATATAAATTCGTTCATGCTAGATAGTAATACCAAAAAACAAGTTACGACCGATGAAGATTTTCAGATGACAAAAAAATAACTCCTTAAATAAACGGAACCTTCTGACCAAAAAAGAGATGAACTACAGAAACAGACGATAGACCAAAGTTTCGATCACATATTATGGTAGAGATAATGGACAAAAAGCATTATCTCTGCAGGAAAACGTCACAATTGCCAGCTGCGGTCTTTATATTAAACAAACAGTCCAATATTTAGGAGCCAGTCCCGATGGTATTTATAAACACAAAGATGGAAAAACAGGACTGGTAGAAGTAAAATGCCCACTTTCTGCAAAAAATATGCAATCTGAAGAAACGATAAAAGAAAAAAAAAATGGAAATGTAACATTAGGAGAAATACGTTTGCGATTGACAAAAACCACGTCTATTATTTCCATACTCAGAGCCAATTAAACATTACGGAGATGGATATGTGCTTATATGCCGTATGGGCTGGAGACCCTACGTTCTGGCACTACAAAATGGTAGGCCCATTGACAAAATTTTATTTGCATTGTCTGCTCCCTGAGCTAATTGATTCCCGCCTTAAAAGACCCGCCATAAATATAATTCAACCTATTGAGAAAAAAGTAAAAAGAAATAAGAACCACGTCTTTTACCGCAGACTTTGTGCAATGACAACACCCACAAGACCACGAGAATTATCAGAAATCTACCCCAATATAACCGTCGAGAGATGGTTGTATTCAAAATTGAAAAATTCCCTCAACGGAAGAAAAAAAAAATGCGCTAGTCCCAAAGAACGCCATGAAATCGCTCACACAGACACTAGACATCACATCAGACACAACACAACACAGACACTCATGCTCATCGCAGACTTATATTTTATCGCCTTCAAAGTATGCTCCTTCAGAAACGATACACTTACGCCAACGAATAATCCAATCATCAAAACATTTTTTTTAATTTGGAATTGGTTTGCTTTTGACTCTAGTCTAGCTCAGAGGTGACAGAGACAAAGTCGACGATGGAGTGAGCTTACCCAGAAGAAGCCTATTCACTCTCTCTTTGAAGAGATTCAGGTTGTATGCGCTCGGTAATACATTTTTAAACGCTTTTTCCGGAATTGAGTTTAGTTCTCGCCGCGAATATTCCGCGAATATATTTGTCTTACCGAATGAAAACGGTGCCACGAAGTGGTAATTTGAGGTTAGGAAAAAGAAAGAATTCTTTCTTTTGTCGGTTGGAGCCATATCTGGTGAATAAGGTGGTTGCTCGATAATCACGAATCATGTATTTGTTGAGCTTTTGGTCAAAAATTTGTTTACAAAGATGGCCTTGTGCGAAGGCGCATTATTGTGGTGCAAAATCCAACAATTTTCTTTCCACAAATCTGGCCTTTTTCTTCGAATTTGCTCTCTTAAATGCCGCATAACGCTCAAATAATATACTTTATTTTTTTCGATATACTTTATTTATTTCGAGCTTCTGACAAGTTGGTAACATCTGAAAAAGGTTGCCGAGAGCCAGCAGTGGACCTGTGAAAATAAAAAAGTCATAAATTATTAACAGAGTTTTCAGAAGTACCTATTAGTAAAAAATCATCGTACTAAAAGATATCCGACTTTGGTCTAAATAGCCCTAAAGTATAGTAGACTAGCGATCTAATACATACATAAACACCAAAAACACAACCCACCCCATACATTCCCCTCACACACTCACCCCCCATACACACACCCCCACACACTCACTCCCACACACTCACTCCCCATACCTCATACAGATACATCTATCAACACATAATCACGCCCTCCCCACATACACTCACGCCCCCCACACACGTGTAGATATCGATACCCAACACTTTTGCGGAGTTTCGCTATCTAATTTAATTTGACCCTGTATACGATATTATCTAAACACGACGAAATACAAAAAATAAAGATTTGATGATTTTTTTGGGGCCAATGACCGCTGGTAGTATTGTTACTTGAAGTGTGAGTTGATAAAATCTGTTTCATCGTGTTGAGATATCAATATCCATCACGTTTGTGGAGTCTCGCTAGCTAATTTAATTTGACCTTGTAGTTAGGCCCTAAACATGAATACTGTAAACAGTTCTACTTACCTTTGGATTCTATTTCTCTTCATCAATTCTACGTTTGAGGCCAATTTTCTTTTTCTTGTACAGGCGTATTTTTTTTTACGTTTACGATCCATTTTGAAGTCAAATATTTACAAAACTATTACTGATACACAAATATTTACAAAACTATTACTGATATACAAATATTTACAAAAAACTCGAAAAATTATTATACAAAAAATAATAAAGTAGAGCAACTTTAGATACACAACAATGCGCATCCTATGTTAGAGCAGGAGCAAAGTTAGAGCGAGAGGGAACAGTTAAAATTCGTCGTGGACCACACGTCTGAACGCTCCGACCGTGCAGTGGCCACTAAGAAATTTCTCTCTCAATTCTTGTTTATAAACCCCTTTTTTGTAGGTCTTTTGAAAATATTACTATTGTTAGGGTAAGGTGATTTAGGTGCTATTTTTTTGTATTTGCTTATTGAACTCTTGGCATTAAAATAATCTAATTAATACATACATACGATGCATAGTTATTATGAAAAAAACCGTTTATTAAGAGATAAAAACAGAGAATTTTGATGAAATTGTGACGTCTAAATTAAGAAAATGGAATATAATTAGAAAAAACTAATCAGCACATTTTGAAGACGAGAATATTGAGATAAATATGTGCTGAACAGATTTCCAAATTAATTCTTCATTGCCCTAAACTAAGCGCCCAAACAGAACTCGAAATGATGTTGGGCGCGAAATAGCTGTATTTAACGCTTCATTTACCTAACTTATCCCATCTAAATGAACTTAAAAAAAATAACTAGCTATTACTTATATTGTGGTTATTTATGTGCAATAATAAAATTTCATGTTATTTCATTGCTTTGTTTAAAAAAAACAATACAAAGTTGCGCAAATAATTCGCCGCGAGTGAATTTTGCAAGACTGCAGCCTTAAATTCAACTGGTGTTAGGGATGTAGTCTATACTCTATATTACTAAACAATTATTTTTATTTTGCATTCAGAATTGAATCTCACAAATAAGTATGTGTACCGTCAAACAAGCCAACTTTGCCCGTTTTTTTAAGAAAATCGAATATATTACAAGTTTTTTCTATAGGACTTAAGTATATTTTTTCATTTACTACAACTATATGACCATATGCACGCATTTGCTATGTAAAACATTTAAAAAATTAAAATTTAAACCAAGATTTGATCGATTTTGATGGTGGGCAAAATAATCCGGACTTTTAGCCAACATTGCCCACTTCGATTTTTGACGCAAATCAAGCTCTTATAAATACGTAGAAAGCACCATGAATACAATTTAAGGCAATCTTAACCTAAGTTTTAAAATACTGTTTGTAGTTTAAATATTTTCGTGATAAAAACGGTGGGCAATGTTACCTAGCGGTTAATGGCCTTTTCCATACAAGGCCCAACAAACGGTTTAAGATTTTAAGGGTTGTCACATTGCAGTAAAATTATTAAATAAATGTTATTTTCACTTTTCTTTTATGTGGTGTTGGTTGCTATGAATAGACGTTAAAATGGTAAGTAATTAAATGAAACATTGTGTTCAAAATTAAATGTTTATTCCATTTTCGTCGACAATTCGACATAATACCGTTGTTCTATTTTGAACATTTCAATAACGTCAGCTTTAATCTGTAAATGCTATATCAAATTATTTTAAAAAAAAAAAACAAAAACCGACTTCAAAAACCTAATAAACACTAAAAACTTAAAAATAATATTAAATTGAAACTATAATTAAGAATAATTTAACCTAAATAACCTTACCTAACTTTAATCTACACTATATTTTACAATTTAACAGTTTTTGGAGTCGGTGCCAAGCCAAGTGTATCTATCTAATTGGGCAATAAAATATTCTCCCTTAATTTTTATTACAATAGTTTACGAGAGTAAATTAATATCATATTATTAGGTACTGATATTTTTACAAAGCTGTTAAAAGTTTTAGTTAGCGCTCGATAGATGGCGTTGTACCGTATTCTGAATCGCGACATGATTTCGTTAGGTACCGAGAAACCTATGAAGATCAAATTGTATTACTTACGAGTTTCACATTTCGTCCGCAAGAGCGCGCCACTATCCGAACAAAAACAACTCTGTCTTCTGTTGATATTCTGTCTTGTGTTGTAATTTTTTTTTCAGTTTGTTTTGTTGATTGTTAATATTTTTTTCTGATATAGTACCTTTTTTTTGGTTAATATTTTGTGAGTGCGGGCTTGGCACCGACTCCAAAAACTGTTAAATTGTAAAATATAGTGTAGATTAAAGTTAGGTAAGGTTATTTAGGTTAAATTATTCTTAATTATAGTTTCAATTTAATATTATTTTTAAGTTTTTAGTGTTTATTAGGTTTTTGAAGTCGGTTTTTGTTTTTTTTTTTTTAAATAATTTTATTTTCTAGTTTTTAGTTTATGTTTGTACATAATTCATAGTTTGAAGTTTCTTTTTTCAATTTTTAATAGAAGGAAAATTAATTTTGTATAATATGGGTAGGCCTACTAAACGCGCTGCTCAAATGAGACAGCGCCGTTTGGAAGAAAGTAACGACGAAAAGGAAGAACGTTTAAAGAAAAGTAGGGAAAGAAATACTAGAAACATTTTAAATGAGAGTGATGAGCAGCGAGCGTATAGACTTTCTCAGAAGAGAGCAAACACGAGATTATCAAGGCTTAATGAGAGTCCAGAAAGTCATGCTCAGCGGCTCAATTTGATTCGTGAACGATTATCAAACGAGACTCAAGAGCAACGTTCTCATCGTCTTGATATCATTCATGAACGTTTGTCTCACGAGACCGAGGAGCAACGTTCTCATCGTCTCGGTTTGATTCAGGAGCGCTTATCAAACGAAACCGAGAATCAAAGTTTCCGTCGTCTACACGTGCAATACGAGCGTCTATCCAATGAATCTGCCGAATCCAGAGCGACTCGATTAGATATTATGCGACAAGCTAGTCGTAATCGCCCTTAAAAGCAAACTGGCGTAATGTTATGTTATGGTATGGCTTAAACTATGCATACACAAACAATCGCAGCAATCGCGTGACATGTGCTGTCGATTTTTAAAGATTTCTATCGTCTATGGTTAGTCCATCACCTCCTGACCTGATGATCACGAGACCAAAATGGCAAACGCCCTTCCAAACATCAAAAAAAATAATTTACTTAATCAGTCGATGCCTACTCCTTACTGTTAAGGAGTCGTACCTTCCATCATCAGCTCAGCTACATGAGATGATGATCACCATACGCAAGTACTTAAATTACTTCATAAGATTTGCGAAAAACGATGTTTGGGCCCATAAAATTTGAGGGTTGCCCTCGATTTCTCCATGATCCAATCATCAGATCCTGACTTGGTGACTATGGGACCACTTCAGAAGTATCTCCTTTCGAACAAAAAAAGAATTTTGAAAATCGGTCCACATTTGGCGGAGTAATCGCGTAACAAACACACAAAAAAAAAACATACCGTCGAATTGAGAACCTCCTCCTTTTTTGAAGTCGGTTAAAAATGAGATCAATATATGTCCAAACTTGAATAATATTAATCAATACCGTTGTTCTGTTCTGAACACTTCAATAACTGCTTCACAGGCAAGCTTTAACATCACGTCGGAGTAATTTTTATATGCTCGGGACCCAAACTCACGTCTTGGCTTTCTTGGTCTAATTCTAGACTTGTTTGTTTTTCTGAAATTAAAAATAACAATAAAATTAAAGCTAAGTGATTCTGCAGATGTATAATAAAAGCTACCATCTACTCTAATGAAATATACCCTATTTCCTATCCCTATACACAAACAAACATACAATCAGAATCTTCACCTCTACTTATACATATACTGGGTGAAATTTTAATCACTGTTTTCCTCTTACGGGGTCATTGTACTCATCATTATAAACAATTTTTACTATGGAGCCAAACCTGAAATCGTGAAAAATAAATCAGCTGTTCCCTACATTTATGTTCGCATAACTCGTCAAAATGTAGGGAACAGCTGATTTTTTTTGATGAGTTAATGATGAGTACAATGACCCCTTACGAGGAAAACGGTGATTAAAATTTCACCCTGTATAAATTATACATCAACTGCACTAGGTACTAAATATTTTAAAACATAAGAAATTAAGTACTTTATTTTAAAGTCGTTACTTAAGAAATATGTCATTGAGGTGTTTGATGTTTTGTTTCTGTGGTTTTGCGTTAATTCAACCTGTTACAAAATAACTAAAAGTGACAACCCTGAGTGCTTTTTGATAACGGGCAATGTTGGCATGGATGGGTCTGAATAATTCAGGGTAACTTTGCCCATCATTAGAAGTTTTGATTAATAAAGTCCTGAATAATGAAACTATATTTAAAATACTCAACAACCGATATTCTATAACATACAGTAAAATACACTTACCTGTGTTTTCGCCATGAGGTAAAATCCACAAACACTTTTCTTAGGAAATTTGCCCGCAAAAACATACACCGCACTCTACAAGTTCTGGCAAGTTACTAAATGAACTTTGGAACGAATGCATTAGATAGTTTTGCCACAAATATAATCAACTTTCCACCCAAATAATAAATGTTGCCATAAAACTAAAATTGTTTCTTATGTTAGCGGATTTGCTTATAAATTGCTTTTAGGGCAAAGATACCTTGATTGGCAAAGTTGGCTTGTTTGACGGTAATGTTTTATTTTATTTGAACTCTTATCTCTTGTTTATGATAATCTCCTCAAACTGTAAGGCCATTACAACTTTGTTAAATTCGCACTCCAGAGCCACAAGACACCTACAAGAGACGCTTACGGCTTAGTTCGTGGCTCACCATACATTTCACTTAGTGAATTCTTACTTTTTGATGAATAAACGATATTATTATTATCTAGTTGGACATACCTCACAATCATCTTCTGGACCAGAATATTTTCTGGAAAACACTCTCGAGTCAAATTCCACACCTTGTAAAATTTTTAAAAGCTCATCCGAATCCAGTTCTTCATTCATTTCACTATTTGTTTACTTATTAGTAAAATAGAATAGTATTGTTACAAGCATAGTGAAAGAAGGATGCGTGCGCGCTCACCTGATTAGTGCTGCACTATGCCAAAGTGACCTTGATAGCCGTACGCTTATGTCGTCACAGAACGACTTCTATAATAGTCCGTGGCGCCCGGGGCCTGACAACCAATTGTTTTGTAGAGATGGGAATATAATAATCGACAAGGATTGCTAACAACTATTTAATTCCGAATCGGCACCCATCTGAAGGTCAAAATTTGTCTATTTTCCCTTTGTTATAAATTAGTTAACTAAGTTCATATTTTACTGACCTCAAATTGTTTTCGATGGTAGTATTTATAAATATTTTAACGTGCGAAATCAAACAGTTGTAACTTTCGCGTCACAACACTGGCAGACTGTATATAAAGTCCTTGGCGTTCTGGGGACATTAAAAATATTCGGAGTTTTTGTTTTTGTTGATTTTAAGACAAATAAGGGCTTCTTTTGTGTGGAAAAATATAAAACAGGGTATTAGACAGTGCTATATTGATAATAAAATGAAACAAAGCTTTTAAATATAGTAAATTTATTTTATAAGATAGTTAAAATGAAGAGCTTTTACAGTACCCGGCGATAAATATTGCACATCGACCTATTCGATCCTATCGATTTTATACAAAGAATAAAAATAATTATCAAGAGAAGCAAATCATAATTGTTGTAACAGCTCCTAATACATACCGGACTGTTTGTATTTCGAGCGACAGAGATAACGCTCTACGAAGCCGAAATTAGCCGATTGTCTCTTTCCAAAGGTCGATGTGCAATAGTTATCGCCGGGTACTGTAATGATGTCGTGGCGCAGGTGGCACGAAAATCTGGAACTTCTATTGAAGTCCATGGCGGTAAAAAGGTTACGAACCATCGTTGATCACACTTACCATCACCAAGGGAGAAATCAACGCGAGCCTATCAATCATATGTTTTTCATTATTGTTATTTATCTCGCATTTATCTAATCTAACACAATTTAGCGATAAGTATTTAAAGAGATTTGCGTTTGGGTTTTCCACCGCGAGAAAACCGGCATGTCCTAGAACCAAAAAATCGAAGACATGTGACACCTACCAAACGTGACTGAGGCCGCGAGGTGAATTATGGCCCACTCCCTCTCACAGAGAGGCCTGTGTCCCAGCAGTGGTAAAATTATAGGCTATAGGATTATGCCGTTTGGTTACACCTGAATTATTTTATTTTTTTCAGAACGTGCAAGCACAATCATCCATTCCACGATAAGAACATTCTAAGGAAAGTACGTATCGGTATAGTTTACTCGAAATTTAAAGAAGCGTCAATAAAATCTGAATGTAAAAAGAATAATCTACCCGATCCAAGATTAAAGATGGAAACTGTTTATGTACAATGAAAGCAATAAATACATATATTAATTTTTTTTTAATGTTTTAATTAATAGCCTAGTAATATTCAGCTATGCTTGAAACCTTATCACGTTCTAACTCCTTCGTGGGTCCAGTATTTTATCTCACGAAGCGACGCGTGCTTTACTTGTGGTGGCAACCAAGTTTACAAACGCGCTGTGAATGTATGCGTGAAGACAAGTAGCGTCAGCACATAAGACTTTCGTTTCGCAATTGTCTCGGACGGTACCGAGACTTCCTGCGCTTACACATACTTGGTAAACACAAGTAAAGAGCGCATCGCTTTGTGAGATAAAAATACTATAATGGTAATACTATTGTATTACTTACTCAAGCAATTAAGACATCGCTGTAAAGTCACACAACAAAGGTTATTTGAAGCATAGGCATACCTACTGTATGTCGGTCGCGCCATTTTGTTTTTTTTTTTTCAAAATCGCGTCCACGCATGAATCCTATACAAATCGATAGCTGACATCAATGCAAACAGATAACATTATAGGACCAAATCTCGTAAGGTGTCACGTTTTCGACATATTATTAACGTTCAAAGTTGATCACGTTACATCCTTTTTTTTAACTTACGTCTTGTTGCTTATTAATACAGTGTAAACTCTTTATAACGTTATCCTTTATAACAATAAACTCCCTGTAACGTTGAAGTGAGCCCAACTTGGTTGGTTTGCGTTAAAACCCACATATTGAAACACTCTTTATAGCGATACGCCATTCTCTATTACGAAGAAATGTGTTCATATTTTTAGACAGTAAATATTTATTATCGGTATTATTGTTCCGAAGCTCCGAAACATCGGAGGTCGGTCTAGCTTTTGTTATCCTTAATTGCCTTGAACACGTGCAGTATGACGCTGTTTTCTCGGAAGTGATGGTCTTCGACCAAACATACTGGGTACCTATCGTATTATCAGTCGTAAACCTACTTTGAAACTGTTAACATGGCCAGTAAACGGAAAGCGATTAGTGTTGACGAAAAAAGTTTGTGTGATACTTGTTAATTTGGTTGTTTTTTTGTTCACTCCATATAACGATAACTCTCTATAACGACAAAAAATGCTCAGTCCCTTGAGTTTCGTTATAAAGAGTTTACACTGTATGTTTGAAAAAATCACTCTGAAAGTTTAAAGTAATCAAAAATCTATGTAACAAAGCAAGTAAAAAAATGGATGTCACGTGATCAACAAAAAGAGGTCAACTATTTTATTTTTAGTTAAGTGTTTATTGTTTGCTAGGAAAGCAAAATAGGAATTATTTGAGGGTCGATTAAATACATGCTTTTTGATATAGGATTTCAGAACTAAAACCGAATAAATTGTTTAATGCAATGTTGCATTTGTAATTACCCACCGATGGTAGGTAGGTATTCCTTAAAGATCAACCTTGCCAAGATAGATACGCGATTCAGCGTCACCGACTGTCTGGAGCAGGGTATACCTGGCGCAGTGTCATCGACTGACTGGAGCCGAGTATACCGATTCAGCGCCACCGACTGTCTGGAGCCGAGTATACCCGGTGCAGTATCACCGAATGACGAGCCGAATATACCCGATTCAGCGTCACCGACTGACTGAAGCCAAGTATTCCCGATTCAGCGTCACCGACTGTCTGGAGTCGAGTATACCCGATTCAGCGTCACCGACTGTCTGGAGCCGAGTATACCCGGCGCAGTGTCACCGACTGACTGGAGTCGAGTATACCCGGCGCAGTGTCACCGACTGACTGGAGTCGAGTATACCCGATTCAGCGTCACCGACTGTCTGGAGCCGAGTATACCCGGCGCAATGTCACCGACTGACTGGAACCAAGTATAGATTCAACGTCACCAAGCGCGACGGGTCAGTTTCGTTCACTGTTTAGAAAGAGCGCAAAGTGCACCTAAAGAAGTTTTCACTTCTAAAATAATTTTTATATGTAGCTACTCTATCTTAGGACAATTTTATTGTTATAGTGAATCAAAAGGTGCAGTACACAATGTCAAACCAGGGAGGTTTGCAAGTAATCCACAACAGATTCATATACCACTTGAGATATTTTGGTAAAAAGAATCGTAAAAGACTGTGGCGGTGCGTCGACTACTCGAGTAGTCTGAAGTGTCCTGCCAACATTTGTACAAACGAAAACAACCAAGTTACAGAAAGGTGAGATGTTCTATTTTCATGTAACATACATAGCTCAGAACCATGGTATCTATAAAAAGAATGTAAAAAAACTCTAAAACCCAACTACGACAAAAACGCCAACTTGAAAGGACACTAATATCGACGAAGAAACATTGACATTGATCCTTTATTATTATATTACTAGCAGCGCCCCGCGGTCTCACCCGCATAAGTGTCGATCCCATGGGAATATCGGGATAAAAACTATCCTATGTCCTTCCCCGGGATGCAATCTATCTCTCTGCCAAATTTTATCGAAATCCGTTCAGTGTTTTAGGCGTGAAAAGGTAACATACAGACGGACAGAGTTACTTTCGAATTTATAATATTAGTATGATGTTTGTTTGTTTGTTTAAAGTTTTATTTAACATTGTTTTTCGTCGTCCTTTGCTTTTGTCGTAAGATGAGTTAGATAGAGACGACAGTATTTCGTTTTACTGTCATACTTATTTTGTCACACACGAGGATTATTCCCGCCCCCTAGATTCTTTATTGTTTCCCACTATTTCAATACCTAACACTAAAGAAAACTATGTCACGAATGCGTGCCAATCCCGTGCTTGCGATTTTCTACTAATTAAGAACTTTTTGGTTTTCAGATCATGTACACACAATCATGGGTTCCACGACAAAAAAATCCTCAAAAAAGTTCAACTTGGTATGATTTATTCAATATTTCAAGACGCTGAAAATAAAGCTAACGGGACAAAGAAAGAACGGTGCGTACCGTGTTCTGTGAATGTGCAGTCTGGAGACGATACAATCTAAGTATATAAATTAAATGAGAAATTAAAGTCGCTTTTCGTGTTTGTGTGACCGCGTTCTTCTTCAACAAAACTACACAAGTTTTTGTACCGGTTTTTAAAATAATTTGGAGAGTTTATTCGCAAGGTTTATGTGTATAATACATTGATATTAAACTTACATATAATACAGCAATCTCAATGTTGTGTCAAGTTGCAAAACCACCATGTGATGCAGGGCAGGTTGCTAAAAATAAATAAGGCAAAAAAGTTGTTATATAAATATTAAACCTCATCAAACTTCCCATCAAATGTTAAAGTATTTCAATAAAACACAAAGTTGTAAAAATAAATAAGTCTATTTTCAATTCTTTGTCAAATATTATTATTTTTATTTAACATTCCTATAGAGCTAGGTATAATGTTCATTATGCGAGGTAAATCTTATACTACCGTACGTTGGTCTGTGTTTGTCATAAGAGAAAAAGAGTGCAAATATCAATAATAAATACACTGCTTGTTACAATAAATTATTTGTAAAAGAAAATTTTACATTTCTACCTAAAAACTAAAACTTAAATTGTACCATATCTATAAATATTTCTACAGAATATTTATTTTTTTATATTTTGTAAAAAGTCGGCATCCACTGGCAGCTAAAGGATCTAACGTTACCAGTGGTTAGGGTTCCAGAGACACGTGGTGCGTGCCGTGTCGAGGAGAACTGCTCTCATCAGGGCCTAGATCCAGCCACCTTACGATAACTTCATGAGATGTTGGTCGATAATATTAGTCGATCGGCCATTGGACGTTACCATAATTCGCCATTAGCCATTATGACATTTTCGTTGCATCGTCGCGGCGCAGTGATTTCGACGTAGTGAGTGCCGAACGAGCGCTGCGTTGACGTTACCGCTCAGGCGTTGCAGCGCCGACTTTGGCAACGCCCGTGTGGCATCGCCCTTAGTCGAAATATTTGATTGGTTAATCTTTTACGAGATGGGATCTATCACCACTATACTTACCAAGTTAATTCGCAACAAAACTCAAGTCAGTGATTAAATATTGATCCCAGTACAACCTGACAACATCACATTTTCGGAAACTAGATCGAACAAATACTTGTAGTAAGATACCGCCAGGGCCTGATTTACCCATACGCTAACTAGGCTCTAGCCTAGGGCGCAAGGACCGAGGGGGCGGTGAGCTTGCTCTTGCAAGCACCACTTATTTACAGAATAAAATTTGATACTTAATTTAAAATGTGCGCCTAAATACTAGTAGAAGAACCGCGGTTCGTAAATCTAGTAGAATATAAAAAATTGCAAGTATATTCATGGGCTAGGCAGGAGAGGCCCGGGGAGGGGGGCGCATAATTCATAGTTAGCTTAGGGCTGTCAGAACTCTAAATCAGGCAATGGATACCGCAGAATCCACGTTCAAAACAAGTTGCTAGTGGATAATCCTGCCGACTTGGTTATTCCGTGAACATCAAGTAGTAATTAGTATTACGTAAAAAAAAACAAGAATATAAATTAATAACAAGTTATGTATGCAGTTTAAATGCAATTCACACTTGTTTTACTTCACAATTATGTCGAAAATTCGTCTCCTATCACATCATTTTAATAACCCAAAATACATACGTATAATGCCGGGTACAGATTTGTGGAACGTAACATGAAATGTAACACACGTTGAAACAAATTTGTCTAGTTTTTGTGTTAAGTTGCACAGGCGAATGCTCCCAATGAGGGATCACCGGTAGCGCCTTTACATTTCATGTCGCATTCCATTTTGGACAGCTTATTTTTGAAATTATTACTATTCATGTTAGATACGTTTTACCAATCTATACCAGATATAGAAGTTAAAACACTTAATGCGTATTACTGCATAACTTGTTCATACATACATTATTTATAGCCTTTCTAAATATATATTGACTGATAAATACCTAGGTACAGATACCAAACTAAAAACCTCTGATGCTGCAACGAGTTACGTATCAACATGTATGTACGTGTTTAGCAGATCAGACTTAGTTCGGTTTAGATGTACAAACTGGCACAGTTTGCAACTTCAGAGGTATCTTTTTGGCACACCCGTTAAGCTCAAAACTGTCCAGTTGTTTATAAATAAAAAACCTTACATATTTAAGTACCCATGACGCTTACAAAACAGTTGTATTGCATTAGTTTTACTGACGAATCTACTAATATAATTTGTACAATAGAATTGTCTAACCTACTAAACTACACCCTGTATTTATCACATAACGTTTCTCAAATACACCTATCTTGTTCTAACTTACAAGTCACGTATTTGGTTGTCCTTTTCATCCATATTTTAACTTCGTTACGTAAATTAATTTTAATTATCAATGTGTAAAAATATTAGTCTGTATTAACGTTAGGAACATCTTCATTAAAACAAATACATTTCTTTAAGTGTTCATTGTAGTCATACACTGTTCCACTGATGCCACTTCAAAATCACAAAGGCGACAAATCCTTCATTTTAAGACACTCATAATAAAGTTTATTATTCTATGTCATCAGAAAACTGTCATCACTGCGCTGAACCCAACATGATTTCCGCACAAATAGTTCAATAGGTACCACACTATAATAGTGATCATCACAGTCTGGTGGTGAAAAAGTCCTGTTCAGAGGGTCGCGGCCGCACGCCGCGCCTGTCCAGCCGCTCGGTCACGATCCTCACCACAAAGTCTGGCAACAGGCAAGCTATCACCACCGCTACGTTGAGGATCCAGAACGATGGCGCTGATATCAGACGAATGTACGTGCCGAGGACGTCGCCGTCATATTGGCTAGAATTAAAAAAAAACGTAGGTATGGTCAGAGCTAGATTCTAAAATCTACTTAACCTTTTAACCGATAACGCCAGATTAATCCGACAAATAAATAAATATTTTCGTGTCCATTTCGCCAGGGTCGTATATTTACGACCACGTGCCACAGCTCGTACGATCTGCTTTTTTATTTAACTAGGCTGTATTCTATCAGGTATTTATTTTTTTATTTACTGTGCCGGGCGCTGGAGGCACGACAACTGATATGAAGTCGGGCGGTTAAAAGGTTAACAAAAATCTAAATTAATTCGTTCATTCACTGACAGACACCGCACAGCCTACTAGACAGTATAGCATAAATAAGGCTAGAAACACAACTATGATGGGGTCGGCTTCCAGTCTAACCAGATGCAGCTGTTGTAACATGTGTTTTTAATACTTACATGTAAATTAAAGAGTAGACGATATTGAAGGCGATGTAGAGTAGTACGGACCCTATGACGGAGGCCACGAAGATGAGCGTGTGGTAGCGAGCTTGCAGCCACAGCTTGAGGTTCACCACCACCGTCAGTAGGTGGAATGTCGCTGCACCGAAACACCTGAGGGGAATCACATGTCTTCAGGGCCGCTTGCACCTCAGTCACTAAATGCGTTTAGCGCTAAACATATTTAGAACATCATTCCGTCCCTGTCATCTTCCAACGATTGGCACAAACAGAGTGAAGTGTTTTAAACACTGCATTTAGTGAGTAAAAAACATAAAATGAGCATGTCCGCAACTAAGACAAAATAACACACTGCGCTCTAACTCAACAGTTCTGTTAGACTGTAATTTGTGTGATTCGTGTGAGTATAGTGTGATTCCTAAGGACATGCGTTTCTCTTACACCTGTTCCCCAGCTATAAGTGGCTGCCTAACGTGTAAATCTAAAGAAAAATGTCAACGCTTCGACGGAAAGATGTCGCAGAAGACGCCGATGCCGCCATGAATATAACTATGTCACGAGAAACTCTCGCGAGTTTTATCACATCGATCCAGCAAACCCTCTGAGTTTTGTCAGCAATTTATAGGAGAAGTACGAGCGTCAACACCTCACGTTAACTTGTCTGAGGTCCAGCAGGGATTGGGCTTTGCATTCAGCGCGAACGGAACTTGAAAATGCCCGACGCGTTAAGGTGGACGTGCGGACGAGTCTTTGGAAAACTGCTTAGAACTGGAGAAGACGACCTCTCGAAAAAGTCCAGTTAGATGTGGCGTAAGGTTTGCCTAGCCCGCGCGTCAGAAAGCGCTCGAGCAGAGAGATGCGTAGCAGACATCGACGCGTCCCGGCCGCCTCGGCCCCGGTGTAGAGGTGCTACGGGATTGCGCGATAAAATGCTTTTAGATTATCTATGACACATCACACCTATAATAAATCGCAAAACTTTCACGCTTAAGTGTAGTCGGCTTGTCTACATTTGTGCACTCACCACAGATCAATAGGGCGGCCGTCAAGGCTGATGACGGATAACTTGATAGCGAAGTACGCGAACCAGTACACGACAAGCGAGTGGTAGGTCGCGGACACACACCACGCGATGAAGTAAGGCCACGACATTAACTTGTTCTTCCTTATGTCTTTGTACAGCGCTGGGTTGCTGAAAACAAAAGAAATCTTACTCCTCAGCTAAGAGCCAAAATTTAGAAAGTACATCATGATTTACCTAGCCTTATCCCAACTATAAGGTAGGCTTCCAGCCTTACCAGACGCAGCTGAATAGCAGTATTTTACATGGAGTGACTGCCTATCTGACCTCCACAACCACTGTGTTGTGGAGGTCAGATAGCCAGTCACTCCAAAGTTTCAGATAAGCAGTCACTCTAAACTTTACCTATATCGTAACCACCAGATAGGCAGTTTCAGATAGGCAGTCACTCTAAACTTTACCTACATATATCGTAAAACCACTTTAAGTGTTACCCAATTACTGTATAATAAACACACTAACACTTAAAAAGTCACATCAGCACTTGCCCGGATTCGCACCCACAACCCCGTGCATAAGAGGCGAAACCTTAACATCTGGGTCATCATTGATTTACTATACTTAATGATAATAATATGCCGTAGGTATACATACTTGGTCAAAGTATCAGCAGGCCAGGTCTGTTCCGTGACAGACAGGAGCAGGACCGGAAGTGACGTAAAAAACAAATTGTAGAACGTCAGGTATAATGAGTCGAATATCGACTGCGTTGAAAATGCCGTGTGGATTTGAAACAGGAACTGTGGATTAATTATATAAAAGTTATTCATTTTAATATTTGCTTGTATAATTTTATTGTAGTTAAAAAAAAGAAAAGGTGTACACTTATAAAAAATCCGGCCAAGTACGTGTCTGAACACGCACCCAGAAGAGTTCGTAGTTGGGATAAATTATATCCGACGAAAAAACTTGACATTGCCGTGGAAAAACATGGTCTCCCATACATTCCAACTGCAAAATGTACCTAAGTTTGTACGCACAATATTGAGAGATTTACCAGCTATTTTAATGCGCCCGCCACACACTCGACGAGTGGCATGGGAAGTAACGAGGAAAGGAGGCAGAGACATAGTGTGGCAACATTACTCGTCATGCCACACGTCATGCTCCTCGTCCTACCCACTGCTCCCTATTTTGTCGGTTTTTGCGCGCGAGTCAAAGGACCGGCAATACGAGTGCGAGTGGCCGGCCACATAATCGCGCGGTCGCAGTCTGCATGGAGCGCTCGCGCAAGACGCACGCGTATGCAAAATTGGAAATTATGTCGTCGCCAAGCGTGGAATGGTCAAATGAAAAGGTGTTAATAATCCACCATCTCCGTTGGCGAGGACGACGACGACGATGTATATTTCTTTTTACTACATTAATATAATTAGCTATACTAAAAATGCATAGCGCGCACGCTGCCACCGTTTCAACGTCCATTGTCTCACCAAGGCAAATGACAAGTGAGGAGCGTCGCGATTAATTGCGCGAGTAGAGCAGTGTGTGGGCAGAGAGGGCAACATCGCGGCAAATCACGGCAGCGCGAGGAGCATAGCGATGAGCAGCGCAAGGAGCATAGTCTGGCAGGCGCATAAGATCATACACTTCTTATAGGTTTTCTTGTTAATCTATAAGTATAGAACTATTTTCTGTATTTATCTTCAACATTTTAGGCTTAGTCGTTTCGGAGATAAGGGCCCTTTCAATTGGTATGTCACACCCACACGGTACAGTTTGTTACCGGATCTATAAATGTATACTATTTAAGCAGTTAGTCTAGTATTAAGCAGTTCGTGTCACATATAATAACGGTAATGTTTTTTTTTTTTTCAAATATGACAAATAAGCTTACCATAACATTCCCAAGGACTAGATTCTTATAAAAAAAGTATTGTATTAGCGTGGCTAGTCTCTGGTTGTACCAGTGTCCCATCACTAGCAATATTTTCTTGATCATCGCGAACTTTGTGATGGCAAAGTCTGCAGATCTGTTGAAAGACAGACAGATAAAATAAAAATGGAGCTTAGTATACTAAAATAGCCAGGACATGGTCTGCAAATGGTAATAAAATAGCCAGGACATGGCCTGCAAATGGTAGGTTCGAAATAACCGCAAAGTAAGATTCTTAGACTTATCACTGAGGAGCTAAGAACGAATTCTATCAATCTGAAGAGAAACTTCTATAAGTAGAAGACGTAGCACTGGCTGCTCCACCACAAGGCCATTTGTCATGGAATATATTCGCTTATGGTCCAACGACCGATTGCAAATGGAATGAATAAGGAAAAAAACGATCTATCTACCTGCCAGCCTGGTGTCCCTCTCGCCCCAGTATGCCGAACCCAACGTGCGCCTCCTGTATCATGGAGATGTCGTTGGCTCCGTCGCCGATGGCCGCTGTAATCGGCCGCCCGGGACTGTTCTTTATTAGTTTTACTATCTGCCAAATTAAAATTACATACATTGATAAACTCACACCTTTTTCATGGGAGTAGGCAGAAACAACAGAACGCCACCTGTCATGATCCTATTACGATATGAAAATTAAAATTGTGTACAGACGCCAGCACATCAAGCTACCCGAAACCGTCAATTTTTCCCAATCATCTTTGAACCTTATACTTTGGCCATAAAGTTGAAAATCTAATAAAGAAATTTGACAGATTGTAGTAGCTTGATGTGCTGGCGTCCGTACATATAACATGCAATCATTGCAATCAACTCATCCTATTGCAGTCCACTGCTGGACATAGCCCTCTCCCAGGCTGCGCCACAACAGCCTGTCCTCCGACTTGCGCATCCAGCCTGTCCCAGCCACCTTCTTTAAGTCGTCGGTGCATCTAGCTGAGGGGCGTCCCACACTACGCTAGCCGATACGCGGTCTCCACTCTAGGACTCACCAGCCCACTGGGCCACTGCCACTTCAGTTTCCTTACTCTGCATGCTATGTCGGTAACTCCGGTTCTAACATTCGGTGGCGCATTTTCCTAAATATCACAAATACATGTTTCGAGCGGAAACATTCCGCTCGAAACTGTCAAGAAACTTCGGATATGTATGAGGAGCAATTTAAGCTCAACTTGAACGGACCCAAAATCAGCAAAATGGACTAATCATCCAATATCCGAGCTGTAATTTTTCTCTGGTCCTAGTTACGGCTTAGAATTTTTTTTTATTCCTATTTGGGGTCCCATTCGTGGGCAAAGGCCTCACCTTTTTCTTCCAAACCTCCCTGTCTTGTGCGATCTTAGGCCATATTGGCCCTGCAAACGTCATCAGATCGTCACATCGTCATTAGAAAACTTATTTAATTTTATTCATTTAGGACAAAAAACAGTTCCCAACATGCTTAAGAAAAACACAAACAAGCAGGAAATCTTTTAATCTTATAAACATACCTTAGCTTTCTGTATGGGCGACAGTCTACAACACAAGACCGCATGACAATTAATTGCTATATCGACAAACGCAGGTGCATATGCCGTGTCCAACACTTGGGACATACTGGTCCCATCGACCACTAGTGTCAGGTCTCTATAACTCGGCTCGTTGATGATTCGTCTGCACTCGGTCAAGTGAGCTTGTAATGTTGGGTCATCATCGACGCCTATTAGGAACATCCTTCTGTCGTTCTCTGAGATATGTGCGCAGGATTGGGCGACGTTTATCGCTGTTTCTACCTGGAATTGATAAAAAGAAATAAAATCATTCATTTAGTAACAGGGTTCATGAATGATAAAACACAAAAAAAATGTGAAATGCAATCCATTTCAGCATTAACGCCAGACAGCATCTGTCTGACATTCTTTTCTACTTTTCTATTGAATATTTATGGACAAGTGGGGATATGTAACGAACAGTTTCAAAATAACAAATATTCTATGGTCAATCGACAGATAAATTTTTATTCGTGGAATAAAATTGACGTTTGACAGATTTTGTATGGAAGTACTGTCACAAATTCAAAATTATTTCTCGGATAAAATTGTCTGGCGTTGGAAAAATCAGCCTTTAAACGAGTAAAAAAATAATTGAAAGATATTTGAGTGGTATAGTTGACACAGTTGGTACATGTTGAAAGGATATTATCCTAGTAGTTATCGCATCGCTAGACTGCACGCGTGTCAAGTTTTAAACGTTTTATTAACAGCCTTTTTTATGAGCCCGTTTTGTCTCACTGTAGGGTAAATGCCACTCACTTCAACGTTTAATATACATATGTAATAAATAGTGCTACGACCATATGCTAAATACCCGCTTTGATGTGGAGTTACGGACACCAGCCCATATTACCTATTAGTGCTACGACAGAAAAATAGAAGATGAGGTCTGTTTTCACTAAAAGCTCTATGAATGCATAGATTTAACAAACATTTTTCTAGATCTGTAGCCATAATTACAGTCCGTAATATTTTATTATCATAAACATTCTTATCACCGGTTTATCGTTTCTATTAAGTAGTAGGTATTATAATCGCATTTAGTTGGTTTGGAGAAAATTAGTTTTGAATTTGGCAATCTTTAATCAATTTTATCAACACACACAAATGTTTTTTTTTTAAACACTAGGGCCAGGGGGGGGAATACACCAAGCGGTTGGTCGACTCTTCGCGTGACCAGCGGGCTGGCCAAAGAATCAGCATCGCCATACAACGTGACAATGCTGCCAGCCTTTCGAAATAAGTATTATCGTTTTTCGTGCATTTTCATTTCATGCTCTAATTATATAAAATTCGTAACCTTATCTCCCGTCAACACCCAGGTCTTGATCCCGGCTCTCCGCAGCGAGGCGAGGGTATCGGCCACGTCGTCCTGCAGACAGTCCTCGACGCCGGTGGCGCCAACTAGCGTCAGTTGTCTCTCTAATACTCTGTATTGTTGCGTTACTTGTCGTAACGCGTCTGCGCTCTTGCCGTCTAAACGCTTGATCGCTGTAATGTTAAAGATAATTTATTTTGGAAAACAACAGCTTTGACGCGTTAAATGATATTTCGTATAATTTCTGTGTTGTATAATACTAATTTTGCTTCGTTTACGTTTGCCATACATCTAGTAGTATATCATGAGTCAGCTAGCTCTATTATTCAGTTTATTTTATTTTCTCCAACTTCAAAAGAGCTTACTCGCAGCTAGCTAATTTACAAAACAAGTGGTATTTTGACTTACCATCCGCAACTCCCAGCTAGCTAATTTACAAAACAAGTAGTATTTTGACTTAACATCCGCAACTCCCAGCTAGCTAATTTACAAAACAAGTGGTATTTTGACTTAGGTACCATCCGCAACTCCTAGCTAGCTAATTTACAAAACAAGTGGTATTTTGACTTACCATCCGCAACTCCCAGCTAGCTAATTTACAAAACAAGTAGTATTTTGACTTAACATCCGCAACTCCCAGCTAGCTAATTTACAAAACAAGTGGTATTTTGACTTCCCATCCGCAACTCCCAGCTAGCTAATTTACAAAACAAGTGGTATTTTGACTTCCCATCCGCAACTCCCAGCTAGCTAATTTACAAAACAAGTGGTATTTTGACTTACCATCCGCAACTCCCAGCTAGCTAATTTACAAAACAAGTGGTATTTTGACTTACCATCCGCAACTCCCAGCTAGCTAATTTACAAAACAAGTGGTATTTTGACTTACCATCCGCAACTCCCAGCTAGCTAATTTACAAAACAAGTGGTATTTTGACTTACCATCCGCAACTCTTTCATACTCCTCTTCAGGCACTTCCCGGTACGCAATGGCTAGGGTCCTCAGGCCCTTGTTAGCGAACGCGTTGATATCTCGGTCGGTCTCTTCTATCAGACTTGTGTTTGTGCATAAAGGGAACACAGAACTTTCTGCTCCCTTGCAGAACAACCAGATCTGGGAACGCAATTAGAAAGAAGTCATTAAACTGTGATAGTTCCGAAAAACATAATGATACTATGGAAAATTAAATTAAATATCTGTTTGATGAAATTATAATTAAGACTTGTATGCCCCACAATAATCGAGTATTTTTTCAAATTGTATAAAAATTATGTATACCTAAGGTCTATTCAAATTTATGTTCGCAATTGATGTTATTGCAAGTTAAACAAATATCAACTTTATTTCAATGGTCATTAAGTTGATTTCAGAGTGACTAGCACTATTGAAAAAGTTAGAAAAATGTTTGAAGTTGTAGCGTAAACTGAACTTTATTGTGTAGGAATTAAAGTTATTTTTCCTTTTATTCATATTTGTTTACATTTTTTGGCAATTAAAACGCGAACGCAGATTAGGTTAAATTATTTGTATTTCATGGTAACGCGGATGCGACGGTAAGTTTTACGGTGATGGTACATGTTTCAATCATGTCAATGAAAACTGAAACTTGTCGTAATAAATACATATATTGTCCTCCAGAACCTATTTCGGCCATAGCGGCTAATCTCAAAAGTGTATAGCATTCGGTGCTGGAGATATTATAGTGCACAAGTGTGTGCGCCGACAGAGTGCACCTGGCACTCTCTCTTCCCCTTATTCTCGAAGTCCGATGGGACGGCAATCACACTTTGTCCGAGTTGGGAATCGAACTTAGGGCCCCACACTCAGCAGTCGCACTTGCGACCACGAGAACAACGGGGCAGTTAATAGTAAAAAAGTGTTAACACTATAAATTACAAAAATAACAGCTTACCTTCCCATCCTTATCCCTTAGAATAACAGACATTCTCTTTCTCTCCGAAGTAAACTCAATAACCTGCAGTCGCTCATACATCTCCGTATGTTCGCCCACTTTCAACACCAGATCGTTACCTTCTTCACCCAGAAATATCACTCCGTACCTCTCAGCGACTTCTACGAGAGCTTTCTCATCAGGACTACTGGCTTGGTAATCCATTTTGTTACCGTTCTCATTTATTATAGTGTTCCAAGTAACATTATCTATTACCCCATTAGTGCCATTAGGTGCAATACTTGTCTTGACTTTTTTTTTCTTAAAGAAGTTCATAAGCTGCAAGTTACTGGGAACTGAGAGACGGGCACTCAGCTTCTTCATGTCTTCGCTTGACACTTGCACTGAGTGGCAAAGGGCGAGGATTTTGAAGAAGAATTTGATGTCTGTCTGGAATAGAAAGGGAGTGTTATTTACATAGATAATCCTCAATAAGCAGAAACTACAGAACAGCACATGCTACGATTTATACAAGTTTTAAGTCGCAAACCGTTACCACAGTATAAATAAGGAAAGTATGGTAACTAGGCCTATTTCTTAAAATAATTACCTACGCTCCATTTGAGCGTTACTGGGGGTTGAGTTGTCACTCTTAATATTTGTAAAATTAAAAAGTGTTTATTGAAACGAAGTTCTTTAACGCGGCTTGCGGTAGGAGACCGTGGGTGGACAGATGCCTCAGGGCTAAGCTATATACCACAGATATTACAAAAAAAACTGACCTGAAACACATCCACGGGCTCATCAAACCTCTCCACATCATAGAGCTTGGATTCCTTCTCCTCATACATTTTTCCCTTGATGGTGCATGATTTGAACACCATGAGGTTCTTGGTGAGAGTGCCGGTTTTGTCCGAGAACAGTACTTCCACTTGTCCTAACTCTTCGTTCAAGTCTGATGTGTTCGCTGCTGCGGGTCTGCCCGTCTCGTCACAACGGAGGTCTTCGTCCCAGCCTATGAATAAGGATCCTGGGGAAAAGAATGTTATGAATGAGGCGAAATCAAAATCATACATATTTTTTTTCGGTGAGAGATGTAAGAAATTGCCACTATTGTGCGTTTGTTGAACAGTCAAGACATTGGAACGGCTCCTATTAGGGCGAAATTCAAAAACCGCTCTTTGACTTTATAAGAAAAGTTAGCGTCTCATACCAATGTGAACATTGATCGTATTCATACGAACCGCTTGTTAACAATCGCTTATACGAATATGAACATTACTTGCATCAAATTAAGATTCATATTAGAACGAAACCCTGATTTATCAAAGTAAAGTCAAAGTGAGATTTGTGAACCTTCGCCTTAGTGTATCTAACTCGTATATTTGAGTAATTACACTAGCTTAAAACATAGAATGCATAGGTAAAACAAATATTTTTATTTATGATCGCATACCAAACTTTCCACTTTCAACGTGGTCGCTCACAATTAGCCTTATAAGAAGGATAAAAGTCACCCAAAGGGCAGTGGAGAGGGCTATACTTGGAGTTTCCCTGCGTGATCGAATCAGAAATGAGGAGATCTGCAGGAAATTCAAGGTGACCGACATATCCCGAAGAATTGCCAAAGTTAAGTGGCAGTGGGTGGTATTGCTCGCAGAACAGATGGCCGATGGGGCCGAAAGGTTCGTGGCGACCGCGTACCGGAAGACGTAGCGTTGGAAGGCCTCCCACAAGATGGTCCGACGACCTTGTGAAGGCCGCAAGAACCCGTTGGATGCGAGAAGCACAGAACCGGTCGAAGTGGAGGTGCTTGGGGGAGGCCTATGTCCAGCAGTGGACGTCTTTCGGCTGAAATGCTGATGAATGACCAAACTTTTATTAACTACTCAAATCTCATAAAACAAAGTACACTTACCAATAAACTTATACAGCTCTATAGTGACGTACAGCGACATAGGAATGATATAATAATAGAGTAACAGAAACGAGAACAGATCTTGAAGAACATGGCTTAATGGAATCGGGTATGGGGCCCCAGGACCGAGGTACAGATCCCTCTCTGTATTATGTAACTCGATCAATAGCTTTGCGACCAAGGACGCTAATATTTCAACGACTAGCAGACCAATGAAGTAGAGGAGGGACTGGTTGATCGCCAGTTCGCTTGACGAGAATTTGTTCCCTGAGTATTTTGAGTTAAGAGCCAGTTTTGTTTCTTCACCTGTAACAAAAGAGGTTTCGTTAAATATTTAAGATACAGGTAATCATTCAGCTGCATTCTTTTAGACTGGAAACTGCCCTCAAAATAGATGGGCAAATGATGATCAAGTGATTTAAAAAAAAAGTGGTCATCATCAAATGCCTAGCTTATTCCCAAATATGTTGGGGTTGGCTTCCAGTCTAACCAGATGCAGCGGAATACCAATAATTTACATGGAGCGATTGTCTTTGTAATCTCCACAACTCAGTAACTGGGAACACACTATACACCCTTTGGCAAGACTGGTTGTCTTGTCAGACTTCTGGCGACCCGTAACGACTGTGATATATCTACTAATAACAGCTGGGACCAACGGTTCAACGCGCTTTCCACAGCTTTGCTTTTTCACAGAGGTTTCAAGTCTTTCACTTTTCATATGTTTATTTAAATAGTGACGTCATAAAAAAAATGGATTTTTATCCCTTGGGCTGAATAATTTTTTCCGTAATCAACATAAAATTTTGAAGAAATTTAAAAAAAATATTATGACTCGAAACCTATCAAGAATCGCGGAACATACATGGGTTATTTTCGGATACCCCTGGGCATGAGGAATAATTTTTTTTATGACGTTACTATTTGGACCATCCTGTATAATGAATTCACAAATAGTGAAAACTTTCTAACAAAGTGTATAAATATATTCATCTTCCTTCTGCAACATTCAACAAATTTGTTGTTTAAACTTACCCGTATAAATAGCGCATCCTATAGCCCACTCTGTGTTCTTGACCCGGGATCCCCTGAGCATCAGGTTGTCAGTGGTGAGCACCAGGCTGTCCTGATAGGGGATCTCCAACCTTCCGTAGAACGTGTAGAGATCTGTCACAGGGTTGGGCACCTCTATCCGCATACCTTGCGGGAGAAAATCTAAGGAAAAATGAGTGCATAGCTAATATCTTTTTTTTTTCTATGCAACGATGAGTTCTTTCGGTCTTACTATGAGCTGTCATCAATTCTTTAATCAACGCACATAGAATCAGATAGTTTGATTATAGGTAAATAGTTGTTTATTTATTTATTTTAAATGCCATTTTTGATTCATAACTATCGTACATAAGTTACAGCAACATTCTAAGCACTGTGATAGCCGGAGTCTATACGGGGCTAATACAGTCGGCGTAGAAAAACCTTGATCATGGTTAGTATCTTGTCATAACATACAATGCAAATGGCGACGTCAAAAACGACACGTCAAAGCGACGCGCGACGTTGTGACGCGTTAGGAGTGATAAACAAAGATATTGAAAAGACGTCACGAGTTTAATCTGATCTGTAAATCCATACATTTCTAATGTCCTCAGTTGTTTTGAATATTTAGATAAGGTTTTAAAGGGCAGATTAATGTATCTTTGTGAAGAATATGTGTTTAGAGATTAACCTTTTGAGACAGATCGTTGTTATTTACCTTAAGCTAACATAAGTGAGCGAGTAACGATGACAATGAAAAGTGAGTTTGCGATGATCGCACAAATAAAAGCACGTATGAGATTCCAAATACCTTTATTACCACAATCACAAGGTGACTTGTAGGTACAACACACTAGTATGATAAAATTACTTATCTTAATTATATTTTAGTATTTATAATAAATTTTACAGCATATTAGGTTTATTATGGATTCTGCGTGAACAGAAGTTTAAAAGTAAAGGGGGCCTAAATAGGCCACTTTGGCAGAATCATAAAAGGATAACATTATGAATCATAATAGGGCGAAGACAGTCAGTGTTTTTCTTTTTTTCGCTGCACTTCGTAGGTATAATCAAAGAGATTGGGATTGGATTTGGATTGATTGGTATTTTAGCACAGACAAAAAAAATAACTGAAAAATCCTTCACCAATGGGATTTGATGCGATTAACTTAACAGTTAACTGTCCATTATGATTCATAATGTTATCCTTTTATGATTTTGCTAAAGTGGCCTTTTTAAGCCCCCAGACGCCAGCACATCAAGCTACCCGAAACTGTCAAATGTTCCCAATCAACTTTGAACCTTATGCTTTAGCTATAAAGTTGAAAATCTATTAAAGAAATTTGACAGATTGTAGTAGCTTGATGTGCCGGCGTCTGTACCTTATCATTCATACAAGTCCGGTTACTAAATCCGGTATCAAAACAGCTGTAATTAATACCTTATCATTCATACAAGTCCGGTTACTAAATCCGGTATAAAAACAGCTGTAATTAAAAAAAAAATCAACCTGCCATGAAGTATGAAATGATTTTCATAGGGAGATTTTACAAATATTTAGGCAATTCTTCAAGTTTTAATAAAGATAATTAAATGTTATTAACACAACACATCACAAAAACAGATAACAGATGACAACACATAAGCTGTATGAACAATGATAAATCAATCACAGTTACATAAATTTTATACCTGGTGTAAAGCCGACTAATGGCGGGGGTACCCTCAAAGTCTTCAAATTCGTCTCTCCATCGAGGTTGGCAGTAGTTACGAAGCATTTCCCCTTCTCTCCTGCCGAGCACAGCAGTACCAAGTCTGCTGGAACCTCCTTCCCTCGCCGCACACGGACGAGGGTGCCTGGCGCGATCGAAGAGTTGCGGACCTCGTTGATGACGCCTTTGTGGACTATCTCCACTGTCGAATGATAAAATATAAGTTAGAATGTTATTCAAATACAGGTAAACCAGAAATGGTATGCGCTTCGGGAAACTTCGTGTTTCCGAATTAGTACAAACGTCGCGTCAGAATTACCCCCTACAGAGGCAAACCTTCTAAGTTTTGTACTGCCGCGCTTTGGGTGTACCTATTGCACGTTTGTATGAAGTTTTCTCTCTGTCGGGTTTCCTACTCCGGTTGCAAATCGTCATTTGTCACTCAAAAGTTTTTAAACATTTTTTGGAATTGCATAGAGTTGTTAATCTATAATTTTGTAATCATGATAATACAAAATAGGCAAGTACTTCCATAGTAACAGCTCTATTATTATATCTCATCATCTCGCGTTCGTATTCCCGAAGATAGACGATGATCCCCGAAGCGCATACTTTTCTTGGGAAATCTGTAGTTAAAGACAATAAAGGGGTTTGAAGATTTTTATATAGAGCCAGATTTTATAAAATGGCGGCCACGCATGAGACCTATATAAATCGATAGCTGACATCAATGCAGTGTCACGGCCAAAGCCCAGAGTCAGTGTTAACCTTTTAACCGCCCGACTTCATATCGGTTGGCGTGCCCCCAGCGCCCGGCACAGTGAATCAAAAAATTAATACCTACATCAAAGAGGGATGTGCAATAATTAATTTTTCGATGTCGATATTTCGTTTTAATAACGACATTTGCATTTGCGAGCGTGGTTAACTAACAACTACAACTCGACCAACCTAAGTTTGCACCTCGCGTCGATTACGTCACACTGACGCTTAGGTACGGGTTGCAAAAAAGGATTCGCGATGACTTTAAAAAATAAACAAATGTTTGTTAGATTTTACTTTGCGTTTATTGTTTTTAACATTATATTATACATAGGTACACGGCTACACGCCGCATTCCAGCAAGGTGCAACTTAGCTTGGTGGAGATATAGTTACCTACTTGAATACTACTTACTTACCTTACGAAATTATTCGGCATTTTTCGTAAGCCAGTAAAACAAAAAAGTGTTTAAAAATTTGAACGATTTATTAATTAGTACTTAGGCTATTCACAATAAAATCAGTCCAGAGAAGAAAACAGAGTTCTTTTGTGTATTCATTTATACTCCAGTTATTCTACTAAACAATTAACAACAAACATAAAAATAAAAATTTTACTTAGACAACGTCAATAACAGTTTAACTATTGACTTAGATGGTAACGATATTTATCACAATCACAATTTGTATCACACTAATTTACAACAAACATAAAAATAAAAAATTTACTTCACAATGTCATTATCAGTTTACCTATTGACTTAGATGTAACGATAATGTTGTTTTGAAAGTTTCATGAGCGTGGTCAATCATCATTTTTATATTGTGCAATCTCGGTACACTACTTGTCCCTGCAGGTGCTTCATAAAAAGATAACATTCCTAGAATTGAGCAATATCTATTTTATGGAACACCGTACTATGTAATAACGGGTCTGTAGACCAGTGTTCTTCAATTGTTATTCTTTTGTTTCTAGTGAAAAGCATTGTTACTGCTAGGAAAATGTCAAGGTCGTCAATAGTCACGTCGCGCCAAAGTCGTCGAATTCTTCTATCATTGGGGTAGCAATTTGCGTTGTCCAATTAGTGGGTGTGACATTGTTTCCTTGAATCTGAAATAATACAAAATAATAATTGTAGAGTAATAAATTGTGTGAGTGGAAAACTCACATCTTAAGGTGGAAAATTTGAATAGCCTACAAAAGCAAAATTAGCAGTGCGATTCTGTGTGGTGTGTGGCAGTGCGGCGGCACGCACAAAATAAACTCTACAGGCTACGTATCTACGAGCGAGTCAGCGAGCACACACGTGACTCGCGCTCCAACCAATCAGAAACATCGTTCCAGAGTAGCCGCGCGCGCATTCTCATCGCACGGCGCGCTCTCGCCATCTCAACTCTAATTAAGTTTAAAATTTCCATTCAGACATCACCACCATACTACACAATAAATTAAAATATATTAACTAGGTATGTAATAAAAAAAAGAATTACCTCTACATCAATGTCAAACTCTTCGTCTGCTAAAAATTCTTCATTTTCATCGCCTTCTAGAATTCGTATTAACTCCTCAGTAGTCGTCATAATAAATTTCTGTCATGTACATTTATCGACATACGAACGTAAAACTACATGCACAAGCACAACACTGATGGAAAATTCCAGAAGTCGGCACTCGTTTATGACGTAAGAAGCGGTCGGCTTTATCCGACCGGGGCGCAGGGCGTACTAACAAAGTAAGTTTCGGAACATGTAGGCTAGGGATGGGAACCATCAATTCAGTCGCTGACATTTCACAAGTACATTTACTAAATTTTAAAGGAATTAAATGAAATACTCACAAATATTTGTAAAAAAATGGTTTATTAACAATTGCTGTATTTGTTTTAAAGTTAATTAGTCAGTATAACGAGAAATATTTTGATTTATGTTTATTTTTGTATCGGTAAATCTTGGCATATGTCCCGTCCCTCATGTCGGATTTTGTCGTCATGGGCGTTGCACATCAATACAATTTTCTAAAAAATAATGTTAGTAATTCATCTAACTTTGGACATTATTTTTAGGACTTCTAATTAAGAGACCAAAGTATATTAAACTGTAAATGATTACTTAGTTAACTATTTACCTTATTTATACATGTTTTTGATAGAATACAGCGTAATTAAATAAAAAAGCCGATTAAACGAGCAGTGAAATTTTGGTCGGAAATATACGACTCTGGCGACAGGGGCCCGAAAATATTTGTCGGATTAATCCGACGTAGGCGGTTAAAAGGTTAAAGCCCTTTGTTTTATGTTGGTATGATAGACAGAAGGACGTAAGTTTATTGCAGAGTCATGGCTATTGATTGATGATTGTTCATCGTCCCGCCCTTCTTAAAGTCTTTTTCTTACAATATACCTTTCCTTATTTCAGTGTTCTTTAAAAAAATAAGGGCGTTCTTAAAATACCGTACTTAAAAAAACACTGGCACTCCGGTAGTGCCGACAGAAGTGAAAACTTGAACAATTACGAGTGTATTTTGTGAATCGTCTTATAAACAAAACACGCGTGTTAAGGTGTGTTCCTTATTTTATAGGGTTTTTTGCAAATCAGGTATGATGACCAAAGTGACTGGTTTATTCTTCTCGTGAAAGGAATTTATTCAGATTTACAAATAAGCACACAGGATAGACTTCAGTTCGTGGTGTTGGTCGCGGCAGTGGTAAGAGAAGCAAGCCGCTCGCATAGAGCTCGTCGTCAGTTATATATCCGTGGTTCAGCGCCATCTCGTCGTTGTTGGATGAACTACGTAGTTAGTACGCGAGGCCCTCGTAGTTCTTCCCGATGTGCATAGATGGCGCTGTCCTCAACAACGCGCGTCTTACGTTTTACGTCTGACGTTTTACGTCTTACGAATATTCGATCAGGGTCACGTGACCTGACGCGAATTTAGAAGTTTTTACCCATTCCAAAAAAAGTACACAGCGCCGCTAAAGAAGTTTTCACTTCAAAAATCTGTCTCGACGAATCGAGATTAAATAAATTGTTTTAATAAAAGCGATAAATATTATCATCTTTATCTACACACACATGATATTATAGTTTACTATCAACGGTTCAACCAGTAGAGGTTACTATCACAAGTTGCATATAAAGAATCTTATATTAAGATAAAGAAATCTTTATCTCATGTTGCATTGCACCAGAGCAAGGTCGGCCGGTATCAGTAGATATCGATGAACCTAAACAGTTAACGTTGGAAAATCAATTCCTTTATTGAATTTATCTTGAGTCTAGACATTCGTTTTAATAACTGTTTCTAAACGGTAAAACATTGGTTCATTAGTTTTTGAGAAAATCGCGGACATACAAACATACATACATACGGGTCGAATACAGAACCTCCTTTTTTGAAGTCGGTTAAAAAAATACCAGCCTATTATTGTCCCCACGCAGGGCAATGGCCTCTTCTTATACAGAGAAGACACGAGCATTGGTCACCACGCTTGCTCAAGACCGGTTGGTGATTTCAGACATATACAATGTGTTTCAAAGGGGTGTGACCAAACTTGGGGGTGTGGTACAGACCATCAAACTGAACAACTTTTTCCCGGGGACAAACGCAGTAATCGTGAAAAAAAAATCAGTCGTCCCATACAAAACTTCAATACCTTCTTGACCAAATGTATGGGACGACTGATTTTTTTTTCACGATTACTGTGTTTGTCCCCGGGAAAAAGTTGTTCAGTTTGATGGCCTGTACCACACCCCCAAGTTTGGTCACACCCCTCTGAAACACATTGTATACGAACTATAAGTGCTTGGCAAAACTGGCAGCGCGGGGCGGGGAGCGGCGCGGGTGCGGGGGCGGGGAGCGGCGCCGGTGCGGCAGCGCGCGCGGTCTGCCTGACCGCAGTGGAGCGCGGTTGCGTACTGCGTGTTGTCGTTTCCAGTGTTTGTCAAAATATAATATGGATAAAGAAGACTTATTTTTACTAGAAAAAAGCTCGAACTTGTTTGACTGTAAATAATTTATTTACTTACATGTTTAAAAAAAAAACTTGTCAGTTGGACAAGCTAGTGTCGCTAGTGATAATAGACAATGTTTGTAAATTCACAATCAACAACAAGGATATTGTAAACTTATCACTTTGTAATAAAAACAAATGCTTTCCTGAAAAGATTATAAATTAATCTGCATTATTGATGAAGTGAACTAATTGATAAGTACTTGTATACTAAGCAGACAGACCGCATTAGCTACGCGGATACGCGGTTAAATGTCTCATTAATTACTCATTAGGTATTGATCGGTACAATTATCTTCAAAGTAATTAGTTAGACTGCGTCTTTGTCCGCTAGTTTGTCTACACCCGCTCCCTAGTACTTGAGACTTATTAAACATAAGCCTTGCGCCCGATGGCATTTCCCATTCTTACATTTTCTCTTTTATGTGCTGTGTGTAAGACAATAAGGCTTGAAACGGAGTGACTACGGAACTTTATTGAAAAATTTAGATTATCTTAAGAACTTTTTTATACATTGCCAAAAATAACGATTAAGAAGACCACTTATATTTATGAAACTGGTCCTTTGATACGCGTTTAAGCTATTGTATGTATTGTAGTTACTAAAATGAATAAACTATGATTTGGCTTATTTCCATAGACCAGGGCCCTATACCACAAAACTTTACAAATCTACAATAACAAAAATAGAAATGGTAGAATAAATATTTCGTAACACAGAAATTACAAATATGTATGTAAATTGTAGACTTGTTACTACAATTTACATATTCGTCAGGATTTTCCGTTACAATTATGTGGCTCAGAGTTTTGTGGTACACGCATTTGTAGGATTTACAAATTAGAAAATTGTAATTTATTCATTTCACACTGATTGTATAATAATCTTCGAAGTCATTAGTTAGACTGCGTTTTTGTTCGCTAGTTTGTCTAGACCCGCCCCGTAGTACTTGAGGCATATTAAACACAAGCCCTGCGCCCAATAGCATTTCCCATTGGCAAACATTACAAACCTCCATACAACTTTCGATGTTATATTTTCCTACCGTGATGGCGACTATTAGAGAAGTATGGAAGAAAAAGACGTTGTACCGACCCCAAATAAATCGTGATAAGGGCAGAAGAATGATAACGATGTGCATGTGTGTTCATGGTTTTAAGCCGTTTCAATTGAAGAAATATAACAACAGCTTTTCTTCCCCGATTAACCCCTTTAGGGGGTGTATATTCAAAAATATGTCCTATTAGTGCTTACCTTTGTTATCATCATCTGCCTAGCCTTTTCCCAATTATGTTGGGGTCGGCTTCCAGCCTAACCGGATGCAGCTGAATACCAATATTTTACATGACCTCCACAACACAGTTACTTACTGGGTAATACGATACCCCTTGGTAAGACTGGTTTTCAAAATTTCGGGCTTCTGACTAACCATAACGACTGTCAAAGATCCGCGAATGACAGCCGGGACCTACAGCTTAACGTGCTTTCTGAGGCACGGAGAGGTCTCGGTATGTAAAGATGGTCACCCATCCACAGACCAACCGCGGCAAGCATAGCTTAACCTGATCGATCGACCTGTGCGGCTGTTGTTATTTAGCCGCGGACCCCTCACCTTCATTATATTGTAAGCTATATATTTTTTATTAAGTAGATGCCTAAAGGAATAAAGAAAAAGTAGGTATTTATTGGGACTCGCACAGGAAGCTAACAAACTAAACATAATAACATCCCTGCAATATGAGTGAACTACCTCTACCTGGACACCACCCCTTCGAAGAATACAAGGATGACATTATTTTAATAAACTACCGGCCCGCCCCAGCTTCGCAAGGGTACATTTTTTTTTTCGAATTTCCTAAATATTCTTTCATACAAACCTTGTCCTGGCAATACCGAACACAACAAAAAATAACTATCTTATTTAGTGCAGTCATTCGGAAGTTATGCGCGTAGATACATTTCGGAGATGCATTTTTATTTATTTAGATGTGAGTCATTTAAAGGGAAATTACAATTACACGTCATGAAAACCCGTCAATTAGTTATCAAGTAGTTTCCTATATATTTATATATTTTTTCAAGTTTTAAATACTGGGAAGAGCAATCAATGGTCCTAGATAATAAAGTCCGGATACAGATAACTTGTTTAAATATTGTTTTTCAAGTCAGATAAGATAACTCCTCGGCTAAGCTATGCTGAACTTTATTAAAATATCTAAAGCTAGATTACAGCAGTAATCGTAGCAGGTGGCGTTCTATGGTTTCTGCCTACCCCCATGGTAAGAGGGCGTGAGTTTATGTAAAGTCTATTTAAACTTATATTTCAAATTGATGTTATTTTAAGTTAAACAAATATAAATTTTATTTTAATGGTAATTAAGTTTATTTCGGAGTGACTAGCACTATTGAAAAAGTTATAAAAATATTCGAAGTGGTAGCGTAAACTAACTGAACTGTATTGTGTAGGAATTAAAGTTATTTTTCCAGAAACAGAAACTCATATGTTTACATTTTTGGCAAATAAATCACGAATGCAGATTATGTGTAGTTATGAAACTGGTCCTTTGACAAACGTTTGCTTTTCAGACTTCTAGCTTTAGGGGAAAAAGCTATTGTATGTGTTGTAGTTACTAGAATAAAATTAAATCTGATTTGGCTTTTTTTCATAGACTACATCATCTTTCATTTCAGAGATTTGATAGATGATTCCCTATTAACATTCAGTTATTTCATAATCTAGCATTAAAGCGAAGTGATTCAGAACTGACTAAGCCGTTACTAACAGTGCCCTACCTATTTACTTTGCGGAAATACCTAACGAATGGAGTACCAACTGCTTGAATAGTCGAATCATGAAAGATAACTGTTGGACATTCAAGGTTTTTAGATTGCCATTCTATATTTTACTACACTATGTCTATTTTTAATGGTAAGCTTAGTAGGAAACAAAAAAATGGCTGGCATTTCATTATAAGCCTAATAAGCTTGTCCATTTTTACGCATACATACATATACTAACGCCTTTTTCCCTACGCAAAAACTGAAAAAGGTCACCTGCTACAATCCCTACATACAGCCCGAATCGAACTTTATGGCAGCTCTGAAGTGCGCTACTCACTGCGCAGTACCTCACCCCCGCTGACAGGTGAATTTGTTACTGCGCAGCGACTCGCCTCATATTCCGAGCCGCCATAAAGTTTGAATCGGACTGTACTCTTTAACCACTTTTCAAAGCTACAAATCAAATGCGTAAGCGATAAACATAATAATAAAACTAAACAAGGCTACCATTAATCGGATACCAATCTGGAAACCGGGTTGCTAATAAGAGTGTCCTTATGAAAAAACTCGCTAACTGCCTAACTCGGGGATCGAATCGAAAGACCAATGGAGTCCTAATTTATTATTTGCTTATCAAGCAATCGTTGGTAAATTATTCAGGACCAGCCCAAGCACATTAAGACAAACTATAAATAAAGGAATACTCGTGTAAAGACCGAAATACCACTAGCCCAGCACACTAATTGCGTAACACACTATCAATCTCAATCTGAATCATTTTGAAGGATATTCCTAATCCATTGCTTCTCATGTTCAATACATGTGTCTGCTCAACACCGTAAATAACGCAATGAATGTTGTTGAACTTTCAAAATGAATCCCATAACCACTGATAGTGTGTTGCGCAATTACCCCCCCCCCCCCCCCGCAGGTTCCCACGGGCGCGATTTTCCACAATTTCCACAACGGTGTTTAGTTATGTGACCTCTGGTTATCTCACCTATCTTGTTGTTGACCTTGTTGTCAGCTTTGTGCCGGAGCCAGTCTTCATAGCCTTGCTTTATGGCAGTCACCATCACCACGAAGCTGAGCGGCAGTATGCTGGTGAACGGCGATACTGGACTGTCTGTGAAAAAAGTTATAAAATAATAATAATAAAAATAAGGAAATAAAAATTATAGACACAACCTTGTAGCCAGGGTTATCCATAAACAACTTGCTCTGAAATATAGCCTTGTGGTATCGGAAGTGGCGTTCTACCTGGTATGTGCCCGACCCAGTTCTCGAAAATGGAAATATCACACTGTACTGAAATCCATCATCACTGACAGGACTATTGTTGCCAATAAGCCTGATATACTGGTGGTGGATCGAATAGAGCAGCGCACAGCGATTGTTGACATCACGGTCCCGCATGACGGGAAAGCTGAGAAAGATAAACAAATCAAGTATCGTGACTTGGCTCGCGAGGTTGTCATGTGGCATGTGGACTCAGTGATCATTGTACCGTTAGTCGTGACAGCCAATGGCATAATAGCCAAGAGCTTCGACCAACACCTGAGGAGGCTCTCGTTGGGTAGCTGGATTTAGGGCTTGATTCAGAAAGCGGTACTTCTGGACACGGGTCGCATTGTTAGGAGGTTCCTGTCTCTGAAGCCCTGACCGCCGGTTATAGTTTGGATTCTGTTCCCGATACCTATGGGCTACTATTTTTAATGGGTTTTTATAAAAATATTTAAAATTTAAATTTTAATTATTATCTCCTTTATTTTTTTAAATGAAATAAAGGAGATAATAATTTAAATAAATAACTTTCGATGCATTTGGTTAGTCCATTTGGTAAGTTTGGTTGGTGGTATTTGGTAACTATAGTATAGGAACCAGGACCCCGTGTTATCAAACTTAAAATTACACTTGGGTTTAGAGTAGGGTACTTAAAAGTTATTTAACGTCAATATTGCAAAGGGTAAGGCTGATCAAACTCGCGGCCTCTCGCTGGACAGAACCTACGCGCTTTAACAGACGGGTCATTGCCGTTTCAATTAAAACAAGATAGTATTTGCCGAGGTTGCGAGCGGAGTAGATCAAGCTCTTCACCAAATCATAGATGAAGGAGCTGAAGGAAAGATGAACACATCATTTCGTTCAAAAGCGATTGTAAATAAATTCGACCTTAACGTAATACTATGTCATCTACACTAATATTATAAAGAGGAAAGATTTGTTTGTATTGAATAGGCTCCGAAACTACAGGACCGATTTGAAAAATTCTTTCACCATTAGAAATAGGCGATAGAATATTTTCAATAAAGTTAGGGATCCGTATTGAAACTTCGATAATGTAACCCAAGGTGTGAAAAAAGTACCAAATAAAATCCTTTTAACGCGTACGCTGCGGAAACTATTGACACTAAAGCAAAATGATGTACTACAGTACAGCTTTTTAGAGAACTTCAATATCTACAAAAAAGTCTACGATATCTTATGTCTAACTATTACAGTTATGTCACAATAACTACTTTTACATGTTAAAATATGCAATAGTAAACGCCAAAAAATCCTTATATCTTATTTTTGTTAAATACCAATGCGAAGCCGGGGCGGGCCGCTAGTTCAGTTAAATAAATTAAAAGAGTAATGATATAGGTACATACCTATATCATTACTCTTTTAATCGAGGACATCCTCGAACGAGTTATTACAGTTATCCGTCCCTTGGTTTATTATAGTAGTCTAAAATGAAAATTATAGGCCACTTCAGCCTGTAATTTTCACTTTAGTCTACAATCAAAACATTATTAAATGACATTACATACTGTTAGCATACTATTATAGTCCGCGCGGAACTAGTTGGCCGCGCCTTGGGTGGGGACGACGGTGAGGGCGGCGGAGTTGCCTAGTGTTCGCAACGCACGTACTGAATAATGACAAAGCGCCCCCGCCCCTCCGTCCCACCGCTCACATACCTAAGGCGCGGCCAACCAGTTCCACGCGGACTATAGCTTCTTCCTGCGACTTCGTCGGCGCGGAATTTCTTGCTACACCGAACCATCGCATTGCATGGCCCGTCGCGCTATTACTTCATTTTGGCTTAGCGCTCTTTCTAATTTCGTTTTACTCGGTTCTTAAGACTCGTAGCGCGACGTTAAATAGCCTATAACCCTTCTCAAAAAGTGTGCTATCAAACGCCCCACGCGTTCAAACAACCAAAAATCAAATAAACTCTACAGCTTTATTATTAGTATACAGGTTCTCATGGACATTGACGCGCAAATTATAACCATGAATTCAGCACGTTAAACGTCGAAACGTATTAAACGTCGGTTATCAAAAAGGCAATCAGCTGTTTCATAGGAAAGTGCAATTCCTACGCGGTCAAAATGTATGGAACAGCATTTTTTATTTAGAATCGTGTACTGAATCCAGGTTGTCCCTGCCACCCTGTAGATAATATAAAAAAATAGATAGCGTAGTAGAGACGCCAGCACATCAAGCTACCCGAAACTCTCAAATTTTCCCAATCAACTTCGTATACCTTATGCTTTAGCGATAAAATTGAAAATCTATTAAAGAAATTTGACAGATTGTAGTAGCTTGATGTGCTGGACTGCTGGAGTCTGTACACGACCTGCCTAGGCAGTTGTCCCACCGCCGGCGATGAACGAGTAGCGAGTAGAACTAGCAACTGTAAACGAGTGGGCGGGCAGCGAGCAGCGAGTGTGTAGTTCCGATAGTTTTTCGCTGGTATCAGCGAGTGTCCGAGTGCGACGGGCGATTACTCGCACCACTCGCTCGGGGCGGTTAGTCCCACAGGGGTTTCAGTCGGTAGGTAGTTACATGCTTAATACCTTTCCTATCTATAGTAAGTTTAATTTGTCAGATTTTTTATCTTTTTATTGGTTAGTAAATAATAGCCGTTCATATCTATCGATAATACGAGTCAGCTTAGCCCATAAAAAATAAAGCACTCTGCCAAAATATCCTAGAACATTAATAGCAAAACTATTCCCATGTTACACTTGATAAGATAACCATTTAAGTATATTGTAATACGTGTAGGTACACCAACACATGTATACATACATATCATAACTGACCTCATGCGTACTATTTATCTATTGATTAGTACCGAAATGATTAATCTGTACCTATAATAATATGCTCCATTTTATACTGATCATAGTTGCCAGCACCCTAGCACACTATCACTCTGAATCATTTTGAGGGATATTGCTAATCCATCCATTGCTTCACATATTCAAAAAATGTGTGTGCTCAAGTCCTCAACAATGTAAATAACGCAATGAATGTTGTTAAACTGTCAAAATGAAAGCCATTTATTGTGATATCCAATTACCCCGCAATTTGATAATATCACGTTTTTTGCTAGCTTTTTTTTTTACATCTTGTTGCATAGATGTTTGAAATAATCACTTTGAATATTTAAAATAATCAAACATCTATGCAACAAGATATACGCAAGTTCTAAAAGTATAGATGTCACGTCCCACGCACAACGGACCGAATGGGAGTCTAAGTGCGGAAAAGGGAGTCCCATCATGGATGTCACGTGATCAACTTTGAATGTTAATATCTGCTCCATATAAAAATCTTCAGTCCGCTTTATTTGAACTAAGTATGTAGGTACCTACTTAAGTGGCTTTAATTCTCTAAATTATGTAGTCAACTAGCTTCTGCCCGCGATTTCGTCCACGTGAACTTTCACCCTCCCCCATTCACCCTCTTAGGGGTGGAATTTCGAAAAACCCTTTCTTAGGGGATACCTACTCTTCACAAAGAACACACCCTCCAAATTTCAGGTCTCTAGGACCAGCGGTTTAGGCTGTGTGTTGATATATTAGTCACTCGGACTCAGGACTTTGAATTTTATATAAATACTTAGATGATTTTGGTGCACGGTAAAACTGTATTGAGTTTATGTTCACCAACTTAAATGTGTAAACTGTACCAATGTTTAAAACAAAAAAATCATAAATTGATCGAAGAAACCTTCCTATTAATTTTAAATACTAATCACAGTCCTCTTTGATCGCGACTAATGAGTCTACCAAGAGTATTCCGATCGATTATCCACTAGGTACACAGAAAAGCTTAAACTACATATTAGGTATAAAAGCTAAATTTTATAAATAGGTATAAAAAATTAGAATTTCGCGGGCTACCTTGGAGCTCCCCCTTTTATTTTTGGGTGTGAAATTATTAAATAACTCAAACACAAACTCAAAGCATTTATTTCAATTAAACCTTGTACAGGCACTTTTGAATTCTCAAAATTTAAATAGTCTGTCAGTTAGAAAGTTGAAGCTAGTTGCCCATTCCAAAACGTAGATCTCTATGGAGAAGAACGAACAAGAAACTCCATGGACACTCTTTTAAATCAAGATATTACAAAATCCTGGATACATTATTATTGTTGCTTGTATATGTGAGAACAATGTAAAAAAAAGACACAATAGAGGAAACATTTCAAAATATAATATTAACTTCTCCCGCACTGGGCGGAGCGGGAGGGCGTGTCAGACTTTTACTGTCTAAAACCCACTCGTGTTCCTTCAGTTGCCTGTGCCAATTTTGTGATTTGTGGCGCAAACGGGCCTTAGTATAATTTAATTGGTTTAAGTATCGTCGGACTGGATGAAACATATTAACGGCAATAAAATAATTCTTATCATCCCATTATACTCCCTCTCTCAGAGAGGAGGCCTGTGTCACAGCAGTGGGAATATTATAGGCTGATTATGATGATGATGATGATCGGACTCCCTTTTCCGCACTTAGACTCCCATTTGGTCCGTTGTGCGTGGGGGCTGATTATGATATTGAAAAGGGCTTTTCCAAAATTTTAATAGCTTATTATAATAAATGTTTAGATAATTTCAAACGAAAAACACAATAACACGTTGCAAAGTGTTACTGGGCGTTTCTATCTGGAATTTCTCGGTAACAGCCTGGAATCTGGGTTTGTGCCCGGTTGATGGCAATAGGCTCGTCCCCTACCACATGGGATTTAAACAAAACTGGCGAAATTACTGGTGACACTATTGTTGTATGAAACATTATTTTTATTTTGTTAATTTTGTATTTTTTGTTTCACCAACTGTGTCCAAATAAACTTTACTTTTTTTCTTTTAAATATGGGTGTGTAATTAAGGTACCTCTGCCCAACCCAACCCTTCGGAGAAACAAGGCGTCATGTTACGTATTAAATTATGTTTTATTTTAATACCTAAGCCTATTATTAACCCGTTCAAGAAGAAATTGGTAGTTATGGGTTTGAGAAAAACTTAAAAATACATGCTGTTCAAATTAAACCTTCACGAATTTGTAAAGAAATTGTAGGTATAAAATAACAGCAAGTGTGTAACCAAAAAATAGATACAGTGATCAAATACACACTTCTCTAACCCTTTCACAATACTATAATAATGATTCAATTAAGTAAACACAAGAAAGTAATAAAAGAAACTCGAAGGTGCAAGTATTCCCACGTTTTTCCACGAAGTAAAACATATATTATTCATAGTACACTTGTACTGGAACTGTAACGTCTAATTTAGCACGACTATAATAGCTCTTCATTTTGACAGGCGACGAAGTTGTAAAGATAAAGACATACATCAATTGTTCGAATTGCCAACATATGGAAACTACGTCATTATCATCTGCCTAGCCTTTTTCCAACTATATTGGAGTCGGCTTCCAGTCTAACCAAACCAGATGCAGCTAGAATATATTTTTTTTAATGGAGTGACTTAACGGCCTAAAAAGGTCACTTTGGCAGAATCATAAGAGGATAACATTATGAATCATAAAGAAAGAACAATGGACAGTTAACTGTTAAGTTAATCGTATCAAATCCCATTGGTGAAGGATTTTTATTTATTTTTTTTGTCTATGCTAAAATACCAAACCAATCAATCCAATCCAAATCCAATTCCAATCTCTTTGATTATACCTACGTAGTGCAGCAAAAAAAAACCGTCTTCGCCATATTATGATTCATAATGTTATCCTTTTATGATTCTGCCAAAGTGGCCTTTTTAGGCCTCCTGACCTCCGCAACTCAGTTACTGGGTAATACGATACCCCTTAGTAAGGTCCGACTTTCGGGTTTCTGACAACCCGTAATGACTGTCAATGATATACAGGGCCAAATTAAATTAGCTAGCAAAACTCTACAGATGACCCCACAAAAAACCATCAAATTAATAAAAAAAATATTTTATTATTTTTAGATATACCATCCCGTCTGTGGAGTTTCTTCTTTCTCGTTTTTTTAATTTAATTTGATTCTGGATACGTATAATAAAATAGTAACGAAGTCAAAACTGGACAGAATATTTTTGAAAAAGTAATTGCTGTTAGTTAAAGAAACGAAAATATAGTTTTTAGAATTCAGTCCGGATTGACGCTCAAACGGCTGAACGAATTTGAATGAAATTTGGCATACAGATAGTTTATATCCTGGATAACAGATAGGGTACTTTTAATTCAAGTATCAAAAAAAAATACCACGGGAAACCTTCCCGTGGTATTTTTTTTTTGATACTTACCCATGGGATATTTTCCGACCACCACGCGGGCGAAGCCGCGCGCAAAGCTAATCTACTCATAAAACACTAACCAAAAATATATCAAAAGTCATTTATTCAAATTAGGCTAAGCATCAGTACTTTTCGAACGTCAAAATTACATAAGACAGTCCCCCAAAACGCCCGCCCTTCACCACTTCCTAGTGCTTTCGCTGGGGAGAAGAAGTGGCGCAACAAACTCCCCCGCAGAAGTAAACTTATCTATGTATTTATTTTTACAAAATGAAACACAACCGTGTCAACTTATAAACTGGCAACCCTAGCTAGACTAAAGCTTAACAAATTAACACCAATTACCAGGTCCTAATTATTCGTTTTATTGGAGTACTTATATTTTAAAATGCAAAACACTTTAACCACTTACGACCGACTAAAGACCGTTTTGATTACTTAGAAGTAAGTAATCAAAACGGTTTTTGTTTGAGGTATAATAATTGGTAAGGGATTTCAGAATCAATACAAATATACTCTATACAAACAAACCAAAGTGAAGTGTCTGTTTGTAATGACAAAATAACAACTTTATACTAAATGCATAATGAAAGTATACACGGTACTTATAACAAAAAACCAAGTTTTAAATTGTTTGTCTTTTTATTCCGGCTAATCTCCGAAACGACTGGACCGATTTTGGTGAAATTTGATATGGGGTTACTTTGAACCCTAGTGAAGGACATAGACTACTTTTAATCGACGATCGCGGGCGAAGCCGCGGGTGGTAGCTAGTTTGTAATTAATTAATTTTAATTACTACTAGTTGAAGGTAGGTATTTTCTTTGTCGGCTTTGTAAATATCACAATGTTCCTTTGACTGTTTCTGTTCGTAACGAATATACATACATAGGTTAAATACGAGCATGTGCTCTGGTGTGGCTAAAGTAACATAAATTATAGTTCACGCAAACTTTATGGCGTCTCTGAAGTGCGCTACTCACTGCGCAGTACCTCACCCTTTGCCCCCACAGACAGGTGAATTTGTTACTGCGCAGCGACTCGCCTCATGTTCCGAGTCGCCATAAAGTTTTAATCGGGCTGTATAAAGAAAGAAAGAAAATACATTTATTTAGCACAGACTAAAAGACACAGTACACCAGAGACATACTACATCACATAAAAACAAATAAAAAAAGTGTAAAGTCCGATGTAAGAAATAGTGAAGGAACGAGCACAGTGAGAACACGTTGGAATATCATTATGGTACAGTACCCGGCGATAAATATTGCACAAAACCGTTTTATACAAAGAATAGAAATAATTATCAAAAGAAGCAAATCATAATTGTTTTAACAGCTCCTAATAGATACCGGACTGTTTGTATTTCGTGCGACAGAGATAACGCTCTACGAAGACGAAATTAGCCGATTGTCTCTTTCCAAAGGTCGATGTGCAATATTTATCGCCGGGTACTGTAATGGTATTGTTGCCCGACCTGGGAGTCGAACCTTGCACCCTAATTGCGTCACACTTTCAACCACAATCTGAATCATTTTGAAGGATATTGCTCATCCATTGCTTCAGATGTTCGAAAAGTTTGTCTGCTCAACAACGTAAATAACGCAATGAACGTTGTTGAACTGTCTAAATGAAAGCTATTGCTATTGATAGTACAATACGCGCCACGAAAGATGAGACTTGACCCCGCCTCCCCCGCTCTTTCCGCCGCCCCTATGACGTCCGGTCCCGTCCCGCACTCAGACCTCATACCGCTAAAGATACCTAAAATCGTGTACTGCGCATGTCAAACCACGTGTCAAGTGTCATTTTTCGTGGCACGCATTGTACGTCACGCAATTACCCCCGAGGACCCCATGCACAGCAGTAGCAATTGCGACCCCTAGACCAACGAGGCAGTCTGCGAATATGTATAAGGCTGAAAGTAAATTCTCGACTCACCAATAACGATAGCGATAATAGTGACGATCAAGAAGTAGAAGTTGACCACTCTCCGGAACTGCTCGGTGAGGTTCTTGGGCAAGAACCAGACGAGCGTATACTTGGAGGTCTTGATCTTGTTGTGCTTCTTCTTGTCGCCTTCGGTGGTTGCCCCCACATCGATCTGCCGCGTCTCCGTCGACGCTGATACTTTGTTGGCCTTTGCAGATGGATAAAAAATATGTTAAGTACATCTTTTTACCAGACTACTTTCCCAATTCAATAAGTTTTATTTAATCATTAGGCACATACTATGAAGAAGATAATATGTACAGTATTAAAAAACCAGCCAAGTGCAAATCAGACATTCACACAAAGGGTTCCGTACCATAAAGCAAAAAAACGGTTTCTTGTATGGGGACCCCGCTTTAATTATTTATATTATTTAATTTTTATTATTTCTTGTTATAGCGGCAATAGATATACACATACTGTGAAAATTTCAACTGTCTACCTATTACGGTTCATCCCGCTGACAAACAGACGGACGGACGGACAGCGGAGGCTTAGTAATAGGTTTCCGTTGGAACCCTTTGGGTACGGAACCCTAAAAAGAGCTCCTCCCATTTGGTTTGAATTGTCAATCTAGCAAGTTGTATCCATGCGAGACATAAATTAATGCCCAGCTTTTTTCACCAAGTGTGTGTGTGTTTATGTAATAATTACACATTACATGACTGATACGAAAATTTTAATTGTAACATAACAAAGAGCTGTGAAGATACGTGGCATACCAACTGTCGCGCCATTTTGAAAATGGCGGCCACGCATGAGACCTATGTAAATCGATAGCTGACATCAATGCAAACAGAAAACGCAACAACGCAATATTAACGTTCAAAGTTGATGATTGAATCACGTGATTAATTTTGAACGTAATAAACGTTAATATCTCGGAAACGTGACACTTGGCCTTAATATGTTTTCTGTTTGCATTGATGTCAGCTATCGATTTATTTAGGTCTCATGCGTGGCCGCCATTTTCAAAATGGCGCGACATTTGGCTTTAAATAAAAATCTTCGAACCCCTTTCAAAAATTGAGATCAAAATATGAAATGGTAAAAGTTATTGACATAATGTAATTTAAGTTTTAATCTGAACGACTTAGGTAATATTAAAATAACTTTTTAATCATATCTACGTTTTCAAAGTAAGCTAGTGCTACCATAATTTAACACGGGACAGTTTGTAAAAACACGTGACTTTTTGATTAGGTACTGCTATCAAAAAAAACAAAACAAGCTCCGCGGTGAAGGCCAATTTTATGGTGAAGGACAGCAGATGGACGTACGTAAATAGGTACAAGACTAAGTTCTCTGCAGTCACAAAACCTACCAAGAGAGACATGTTCCTTAGCGAATTTCACCGTCTTTTCCTGCCCGAAAAATTCAAAAACGAATGATATAATTGCGAATTCTTATGTCCATGCTCAGTAGAAATTCAATCCAGCAACATCATCCTCTTAGCGTGTCGATGGAAAATATAACACGAAAAAATATATAATATACATATATGGTTTTTTTTAATTTGTACAGCCAGCAACAAGGAATTAGGAAAGTAATTTTTTTATTCTACAAATCCTCTTGCCCAGACGCGTGTTTTCGTAAGAATAAATAGTATTTTTAGTTTTATTATTCTTATAAAAACTTACACAGCTATTATCTACCGCTAACAAACCTTATTTAAGTTGTCAAAGAAAAAAATACCGGTAGAATATGTTTAAATATGCATAATACCATCAGCACCGTGGGACATTACGCGAAATGATGTTTGAATCCAAGGTCCCTAGAATTTTCTATGGTCACTAATCGATAAATATCGACTCTGGCGTTGACATTTTAAGTTATGTAGGCATTTTTTAAACCACTGTCCAACAAGTCACACAATTAGTAATAATTTCCCAATGAAAGTGGAATAAGCTGATTTAAAATGTGGGCGAATGAGAGCCAGACCCAGGTCCCAAATTCCGAAGCCATAGCATAAAGGCAAATAAAGGCATAAGGAGCTCAAACTGAAAGCATTTAATCCAATTAAACCAATTACAGGAACTTATGAAATTAAGAAGTAGTAAAGATGAATGTAGTTGCCCATTCCAAAGCTTAGTAGGTTTCTATGGAGAACGGGCAAGAAACTCCATAGACACTCTTAGATCAAAATACATTTAGACACTTAAATCAAGGTACTTACATTTAGAAGCTAAAGCTATATTATAATATTGTGTGATCCGCGTACTCATTTTCGGTATAAGAAAGTAGCAGGGCTGCAAATCGGCAGTTCTGTAGCAGTTTACCAAAGGATAAGCAGTGCCATTAAGCGTGGTAAAGCTGCCAAGTTTAATAAGGTAAGGTTGTTAAAAAGCATTAACGAAAATAGACCGAAATTTTTCGCATTAAATCAAATCGTATGATTTTAGATTCTTATCTACATTATCTTTTTAATCCTATCATACGATATTAATATTATTCCATACCTAAATTTTTTTGGTAACATAATGTCTAATTCATTATTATCTCAAAAAGGTGTGGCAGACATTTGAAGTAAAGCTCAACAGAAAGGGTTTTATACAAAGGGTTAACATCGTGATGGAAAGGCAGCACTAGTCATTGATCCGAAACTAACAGAGATTAGAGCAGAAGTACTACAAATAAAAAATCAAGAACAAAGCACAGTGCATAAAAAATTGGCAAAGCTTTTATGAAAATTCAATCTTGTGAAACTGGCTTAACACCCCTCAAACGGATGGGTTTACTAAGCTCATTCTTTGAGTAGGTACTGTGACGATAGTTTAAGGCTGTTATCAAAAAAGATGGGAATAACCCAATGGAGTTAGATAACAAATCCAATTCCAAATTCGAAATTGTGTATCCCGAATATACACGAGGAAAAGATCTTGTTCGGTAGTTCTAAGTTTAAATAATACTAAAATAAATTTGGAGATTTTTTTAATAAAATATTTTGTACTTACTTATAGTTTTTCAGAATCTAGGCTAGGCTATCAATGTAGCAAAATATGAACATATAAAAAAGTTTGTCTTACGAAAATTAAAGCCCTATATACCTTTAGCGGATAAGACATTAAACTATTTAATAAGCTTTATGACTATTAATAAACGATTATGACATCAAGAAATACTCAGACTCAAACGTTTCTAAAGAAACTAAAGTACCGAAAAAATGTTTGAAATATATATTACCTTCATTTGTCCATTGAATTCCGATAGTAGAATAACGAAAGAAACTTTTAATGGAACCAATTAGGTGGGCACACCATATCGGTGGCATGGCCCACTGTTGATGAGCCTTCGGACTGCCGACCAATGTCAGGATCGGCCGCCATCGACGCACCGCTGCAGGTAATCGTGAGAAGGCTAGCATCTGACTGCAAATTAGCGCTTCCCTTGGCATTAGCTGAAGATTACCAGGGTCGATACTTTCAATATATTGTTGGTATAAGACTTTTATTCTGTTAAAACTTTTTTTTTTTACTTGCGGAGTAGGTAGAGCATCTTTCTTTACAGCTAGCTATAAGCTGGGTTGGCTACTAGAGGTCGACCAATAGGCTCTGTCTACATTCCATGCAACCAACTAGGCAACCAGCGCCAGTCGCTTTTAGTTTAGTTTCATACATTTCGTAGGATTTCTGCGCACACCCTTTGGTTCGGCGTTCGAGTCGCTTGAGCTGTGTGGATAAATCCCCATCAATCTTTTATAATTAGCAGCTCGATAAACTACAACGATTTGACGTAATTCGAAAAAATAAAAACCAATTAAGTATGTTTTAATCCAAAGACGTAAGTATCCGGGAGATAACTAAAATGGTCATTTTTATTTTCACTAAATAAATGCGGCAATATAATACTGAAAGTAAGTGATTCTAAAGCTGTAAGTCACTTGCTTCTAAACAAATGTATTACTTAGTAACATTTGGAATGCCAAGTGGGCAATCTCTGTTGATCATCAGTGCCATTAAAAATAATTTCGATGCATGCTATTATTTGTAAAAAGCTATACAAATGTTTGTCAACTTTGTTGGCAGCAGACTAATAGATAGGTGTTCAACTTTATTGCAATTCACTAAGCTTGAATTTCATTCTAAGCTTTTATGTAAGCTGAAAGTAGAATTGGATTAAATTACTCATAAGAATCAAGAGCAGAAAGCAGTGGTGGACTGATGGCCCAGAGGTAACGGCCGCGAGTTACTAGTTGTAGGTCGTAAGTTCAAACCCTGAGAGGCGCTTTACTTTGTGAGAATTATTTCATCACCACTTCTCTCAAAACGGTGAAGGAAAACATCATGGGGAAACCGATATTTCCTAGAACCAAAAATTCAAAGACATGTGACATCTACAAACCCGTGGATTACGGCCCCCTCCCTCTCACCGAGAGCTTTTAACATACAATTCTACAGTTTTGCACAAATAATTTGAATAAATTACCTGCTGATTGAAAGAAATTTTCGAAGACACGTGTACAGCTTTCAAACAATCTCAAATCGATATAGTGCAGGCAAACTCAAATAAAATATTTATAGCTTGAACCACATACCGACGCGGAATACCAACTAATATTATAAATACGAAAGTAAGTTTGTTTGTTACCTTTTCACGCCTAAACCACTGAACCGATCATCCTGAAATTTTGCATTATATACGTTGTCAGGTGTAAAGAAACGGACACGGGGTACTTACCTATCTTTCATCCCGAAAAAAAAAAAGTGCTGTTTCCGAGGAAAACAACAATAACGTTATTATGATGATAGGTGGCGCCACGTGTCTTTCGAGCGGGATCGACACTATTTATGCGGGTGAAACACTATTTATGCGGGGCGCTGCTAGTGATTTAATTGCGGAATTTATGTAGGTAATACCTATCAGCGACCATGAAATATGACATATTGTATTAGTTGTTTTGTGTTGTGTATGTGTGTTGTGTGTGTGTGTATGTGTGTGTTGTTTGTGTTATTGTTTGTGTATGTGTGTGTGTTTGTGTGTGTGTGTGTGTGTGTGTATTTGTGTGTTGTTGTTGTGTGTTTGTGTGTGTTTGTATTAGTTGTTGTTTTCTCAGAAATATAATAGGAGTTTTAATAAGGGGACTCCCAAGTTCCAACTGATTGATTTTATAACATCAACGTCACTCATATCACATTGAGTTCAGCCGGTCTATTCCGGTGTAAATTTAGGTAAGTGAGTTGTAGAGTGAGGTGTCCATAGTGTCAGTCCCTAGCATCAGGTGAAATGACAGCTCACTTCATCAAACTTTTCACCGCAAGATTTTTACAGAATAGTTCGACTGGTTTTATGAATGACAGCACGTAGGTAGGTACAACACTTAAGTACACTTACACGAAACAAATGCTCGACAGTGCACTGAGTGCAGGCGAGCACGGATCGGTTAATACACAGCTACATAGAGTAAGATGAGCTATGAAATCGAAGTCCAGTTGAGTCTTTACTCACGATAGCTACTTCCTTTGGAAATGTGTATAGGGTAACCATTTTAAGAAAAGTCCTGACAAAAAGCCGGAGATTTACAAAAAAGTTTGGACAATTTACTGTTTAGGTTTCAGTACCCAAAGAGTGCCAACGGAGTTCAACGGACCCCTAGTACTAAGCCTCCGCTGTCCATCCGTCCATCTGGCTGTAATTGGGCTGTATCTCATGAACAGTAATAGGTAGACAGTTGAAATTTTCAATGTGTATTTCTATTGCCGCAATTATTCCCTTGCGGTGGTAGTGCTAACGCCCACCTGGTTTGCGACCACTCTCCCATCGGAGTCCGGCGTCAAGGAGCCTGCTGTGTTTTGTCGATGCGTGGGAGTTCCAGTGCCTTAGGCATCTTCTCGTCCATCGCTATCCATCATGCGTGGTTGAGGTCAAGAGCGAGCCCATTCAGCAATAAAAAATAAATAATATCAACAAATAGTAAAAATATAATAACGCTAATAAAAGGGGGACTCTATATAAGAAACATATTTTTGTTCGGCGTCGTTTGCCTTGTGGTACGGAATTTTCATGGCTCTCACTTGGCCGGTTTTAACAATCGTTGTTTTTTCAGTACTCATTTAGCTTTTGCTATTTTCTAAAAGAATTCCCTTTAGACTAAAGCCGGGCAAATCTGGACGGATGGTAACCCTAATACGTAGGGAGTGTGTATGTCCTGTGAGGAATTCAACTAACCTGTGATTATTCTAAGTCTCTAAAGTTATCACACAAATCATAGCTTATCTAAATCTACACTAATATTATAACGAGGTAAAACTGTTTCTATTTTTGTAAAAGATTATCTCTGTAATTATAGATCCAAACTCAAGAAATTCAAGTAATAGATAAATGTGACGGTTAATTTGTGAAGATGTTTGGATGTTTGTTTCTCAATCACGCATGGATGGCTCCACTCAACAGATTCGAATGAATGTTGTCTCAAATTAATGAAATGGAATGCATTTGTCTGGGTACATAAAATAAAATATTCAGTAAAGGGTCCCCGAAACGAGCAATTGCGATTGATCAATTGCAATCAATTACTAATGCTTAGTAGTAATATTGACAATCGCTTCAACTGCATTTGGCAGACAATCAGTTTGCGCATCAATCACGTAAAAAATTCAATTGATTGTTTCGGGGACCCAGAAGTTCCTTTAGGACGCGAGTGCAAATGAGGCTTGGGATATATATGTACATACCTACATAGTAGGTACCGTATATTTTATACATAGGAACATAGGTGACTAGGTACCTACTGGGCATCCCATAGAAAATATAAATAATTAACTATTATAACCTGCATATAAAATGTGAAGATTCATTTACTTGACTGTTTATCAAAAGCGACATAACAATAAACATGGAAACATAATTAGTACTGCTATAATCGACGTGTCCTCTAATCTGATAAGATACACATTTTTCGTATTGTTCTCGTTTTATTTAGCAGTGACATGTTTCCAAGTTAACTGTAATGAGGACACTTACACTTATAAAAAAAATATTGGAACACGTAAGCAGTGGAGTACAATGCCTATGCCGTTTCGTGTTCAAGTAGGTACAATTCTACATAACTGTTATACGTAATGCACACTATAAATCCCGTAATCTAATTGGTCAATTTAATTCATAAAGGCCGCAGTATTGGATCATTGACATCCGCGTGCATTACAACGAATAAATTAATACGAAAACAAGTACTATTTTTTTACTTACATAGCAGAAGAAGACGTATGCGACCCAAGAGAAAACGTACAAAACCACTCCGTGCGTTAAACTGTAAATAGCTACACCAAACCGTCTCATTTTAATCACACTTAGTTCACATTTTAGACACAAACATTCGCGTATGACCGTGTAAGTGAACCACAAATAAAACAATGAGTGTTGCACGGCTAAGCTGATAGCGAAAACTATCTTATCGTGTTCAATATGATATCAATAAAAGTTTGACGACATGACACCGCGTGACGTCGGCCCTAGACCTTCCAATATAATGTACTCTGTGCCTTCCAAGTTTGATTTAGTTTTTGTCGGTCAGCTGTTAAGTTTAAAAATAAAAACCATGGCGCGATGGCGCCAATACACTGAACAGGTGGCATTAACACGAGACAGCATTGGAATCTGACTAGTTCGGTTCTAGGTTAATATTAATAACTTCTGGGTAATTAGAAAAGGCATTAATACCTGACAGCTGCGATTTGTATAATTATTCACGTGCTCCTTGACCTGTACATGTTTTATTCTTATGAACTCTTGTTTTCATGTACGACAAAAGCTTTTACTGCATTACCTACTCGCTGCACTATTCTGTAATTTCGATCATCGAAAGACGTAAGAGTCTATTATAAGCCTTATTTTATTTTTCTGGCATATCAGTTCAACACCGAGACTTGAAATTTAAGTGCACGATAAAATCCCGCCGCGAAATATTTACGTCTGTGTGATCGTCGGTTAAGAGTTCCTACAGTTCTAGGACCAGGAGCATTCGTATGACAATAATGTCCGTTTTCACTAATACTAGGAAACATAAATGCGCTGTTTTTTTTCAGCCTTCGGCGATGAACCGTGCTTTGATAATCAAACAGCGCGCTTTTATTTAGACATTAATTTAAGGGTCGCAGTGTTAGTGAAAACGGGCATTAATTATTAAAAAACTACATAGGTACCTTTCCAAAAAACAGCCATTGTAAAAGAGCAAAGCGCCGCCGATGCAGCACCTACGCAGCCTTCGTCAGATGTATTCAGGGTTGCAGGTTTGATTCCAGAGTCGTTGCGTTGCCGGCGCATATGATTGCATATCCTAAGGATAATTATTTTATTACAAAGTTAGAATTTTATTATAATAATGTGATTTAGTAAGAGTACAACGACCGCACATCCTACAAACCTGTGTTATACAAATAAAGAATTTAAATGCTTCAAAAATTAGTGGCATTTTCTTAAATCAACATGTTTTGTAACTTTGCATTAGAAATGCGAACTACTTTCTGTTTTTTTCTTTTCTTCTTTCTTTGCTTTTTAGGGTTCCGTACCCAAAGGGTAAAAACGGGACCCTATTACTAAGACTCCACTGTCTGTCTGTCTGTCACCAGGCTGTATCTCATGAACCGTGCTAGCTAGACAGTTGAAATTTTCACAGATGATGTATTTCTGTTGCTGCTATAACAACAAATACTAAAAACAGTAAAATAAATATATAAGGGGGCTCACATACAAGAATCGTGTTTTTTTTCGGCGTTTTACCCTTGTGGTACAGAACCCTTCGTGTGTGAATCCGAGTTGCACTTGGCCAGTTTTTTTTATTCAGTTCATTTAAGTACTGAGAGTACCAAAGGCTTATAATATTTTTTACGATAAAATTAATCCAATGATGATAGACCTGTAAACTGTCTGCGGTTGTTTAGAATCTAAACAATCACAGACAGTTTTACCTATCAGCTTTATCTAAAGTTTAGATAAAGCTGATAGGGGAAGCCTTATTTACATCTCAATAGATGATATTGAATAAAACAAATACTTAGATAACATCAAGTATATTATATACGTATTTGTGTCACATCAATATAATTAACCTTATCAGCACCGCAAAAGATTTATTTTTGAATAAGTATTTATTCTATTAACTGGTACTAAGAATACAACTTTGAACTTACTAAAAGCTGCTAATATTTTGATCAAGATACAACCTGACACCGACTTGCAAATTGCAAAAAACATAAGAAAAATTTGAATTACGGTCTACCACTGCACATTCACCTTAAGATCTTAGGTATCATAACCCATACTCCAAAGGCAAGTTCAGCCTGATTAAAGGTGTAATAAGCCCTAGGAAGGTAACAATAATATTCTTGGTTTTATTTCTGAAGGCTGCTAGTAATGTTTCAGTGTGACACGGATGCACAATGAAGTATGGTCGCTGGAATATTGGGTGTTCTTGCTGAGTTATCACCGAGTAGAAGTCCTTCTGGTTTATCCTGTAATTAAAGATATAGAGATTTGAAAAGGACAAGGCAGATCACAAGCTTAGAGGAATATTTTTTTAAAATTTGAAATGGGTTTATTCTTGACTAAGTCTAAGTCAGAGGTGACAGAGACAAAGTCGACGATGGAGTGAAGTTACCCAGGAGAAACCTGTTCACTCTTACTTTGAAGAGATTTGGGTTGTATGCGCTCGAAAACACAGATGCAGGTGCAAAGGACATTTGTGCAAAAAGACAGTGCAAATTGGTGGAATAGCAACTAGGCAGGGATGGTAACGAGCCTCTCAGCTTTTGTACTTTATTTAGACCATCCAAACATTTGAAAGAATTAAGAAAGACTGAAGCACTAGTATGTACTTTCAAATGTTTGGTTTGGAATAGAAAAATCTAGTAAATTAATACCATGTCAAATAAATAAATGATAACTTACCCTATAAAGGACATTTTTCTGATATCTTCTAAAGATACTAACATCCCAGAAGAGTTCCATACATTGAAACTGAACGAAGGTACTCCATAACTCAAATTATAAAATATCACATATTCTACTTTATATAAACATGTATCGTTAACCTGACACTGAACGAACGTGTCTTTTCTTATGTGTGTCTTAAATAAATCTGTTTCATCTTTTTTTAACGTCCACCCATCATTTATTTGCTCAGATTTTTTAACGAATTCATCGGCTGCTTCAAGGAACTCTTCGATCGTAATTGTTGTGGCAGACATCGTAACGACCATGGTACCTAACGACTTTATTTAATTAAGGCATATTTTACAAAATGAATTACAGCAGGCTTACTCTTGAAACCAATCCCAATCTCGAATGTATTCCAATCCGAACCAATTTCAATTCCAATCTTTAGAAAATTGGCACTCTGGAACGAATTCGAGATTGAGATTGGAATCGACTGCACGTTCGACTACACTGATTCACGTGGGGTGGCCATACACATCAAAACGTTAATTACCAAATTTATAAATAATGAATAACTCGTTAAATCTATTAATAAATCTATTCTGATATTTATTTTAACATATATAATCATTTAAGTGTTCTTTGCTTGCATTTATATGTATTTTAGGACTAAATATTTAGGCAGCAGTGGCTCATTGTGTACGTCATTGCCTACGTTACATAAAAAAAAAACTCACGCATTTGTCATCTGTCATCCACTTAAAATTTGTTAAACTAGAATCTTAAAATAAGTTCCTACTTGAATAATAAAACCGGCCAAGAGTTGGACTCGCACACGAAGGGTCCCGTAGCACCATACAATATTTAACACTACATATAAAGAACCATAAAAAGTGTGAATTATTACTGTTGCGATAAACAAAAGTTTCAAAGCGATGTTATCAAAATGTTCTCAAGTGTTTAGTTTGGAATGTATTCAAGTATGTTTATATCCACAAGTTCAAGTTAGTTTTACTTTAAGGGAAGTATTCAACCGAGGAAGACGAAAATATCAAGGTAAGACCACAATTCTAATAATAATACTTATTGTAATTCCTTTAAATTTTAATATTAAACACTTTTGCTCAATACAAACATTTATTGTTCTTACAGGATGAGCAGGCCAACACACCAACAACTGGAGACTCTGATAGATTTCCTGGTACAGAACCCAGGAATTGCCAAGGGGTTATTGCGCACTGCTCATGCTAAGCAGGAGACAAAGAGAAAGTGGAACGACATAGCAGTATCCTTAAACGCACTAGGTGGTGCACAGAAAGATGGTAAAGGCTGGGCTAAGGTACTGTCCTCACACTAATCATATTTTTTTTTTCACTTAATTATATGACAACAGCTACAATAATTAGTATGTTTATTTCCTTTTCAGTATTGGGCTGACAAAAAGCATACCCTAAAGAAGACATGTGGCGAGCTGTAGAACAAATGGAGGGACTTTCAGCAGCCATAAGAGAAGGCTCTCAAACTGTGGCAAATGCTCTCAATAATATTGCTGATGCCCTCAGACAAAATAGGCAGTAATTAAATGTTAATAGCTATTGTAAGTAGGTACTAGTTTAGACTTTAAAATATGGAAGTTGTTTGCGACAATGTGTCACCAAACAGTTTTATACCTAGTGTTTTTTCTTTTCATTAGCTCAAATTCAGTGATAATATAAGCTAAATTAAGCAAAACCTTGTGGTAAAATAGTGATTCTACGATAAATAGTAAGTACAACCCTTATAAACCTCAATTAAGTGGGCTATAAAGCCGTAATTTATAGTTTTTATTTTGTATGTCCAGGTACCTTAGACCCTAGCTCTGGACGTAAAATTGTTAAGTCCTTCTGAAAGGCCTGCTTAATTGAGTTTATATATTATGTTGTAAAACTTTAGTTATGTAAATATAGTTTTTGCAACCATCATTCGAAGGCGCGTCACGCCCTGAAAAAGATAGTTGTGTTATTTTAAATATTGTATTGTTATAAATAAATAGACCAGCCTGAGGTGACAGGTTTTTAATTAAAAAAAATTCCTATTTACATTGAAGTATCTTTTCATTGGAAACACATACAACATATATCTCAGTGGATAGATAATTTTGTAAGGAATCCAACGATGTGTCACATGTCTTATACAGTATGTACTTGTATAAATATGGTGTTTAGACCTAACTTATGATGTGAACAAATAAAAATTGGTTATGTGTGTATGGTGGAAATGCCTTTGTGAATATAAATGAAAAATACGTAATAGACTGTAATTATATTTATTCAAATCCTTGTTAATAATAATTAGACATTACCTTTTAAACATAAGCTCTTTAATAATTGTAGAACTTCTATTATATTTTTTATTAAACTTATTAGGTAAGCTCACTATTATTTTAATTATTATTAACCCTCAACACAGCACATTACATTATTTAATACACAATACAAATCAATCGACACAATAGAACAATAGTCTTACAATTATAATAAAAAAAAGCACAAATTGGTCACATAAATATTTAGTTATCTCTAGAAATAGTATGTGTAGTAGAACGCACAACGGACCGAATGGGAGTCTAAGTGCGGAAAAGGGAGTCCTATCATAGTATGTGTAGTGAAAAAAAAAGATTAATTTACAAAATAAGTTTCATTAAATTAGGTTTTAAATTACATATAATAAGTCTTAGTCAAAAAATAGTTCCTAAAAAAAATATATTAATGAAGATGCTGAGCTGCCCACAGTTCTTGTACAAGCTGTGTACGAGCCTCGCGACCCCTGCGCAGCTCCACGGAGGCAAAACCTCGATCCACCTCTAACCCACTCTGTGCCAATTCCATTTCTCCCATGGGTGGTACTGCATCCTCAACATTATCATCCAAACCCAATCGTGCTCGGTTACAAATGTTATGTAAAACACAGCATGCATTTATAATTTTAGCAGCTGTGTCTGGATGATAATGAAGAACTCTATGGTTTAAAAGACATCTCCATCTATTTTTTAAAACCCCAATTGTGCGTTCAACAGTATTGCGAGCCACACAATGCAGATTTGTATAGTACTCTTCAGCTGATCCTGGCGGTGCATCCACTATTGGGGTCATCATATATTCCCTTTGAGGATAACCGGAATCACCTATAATTATATTAAAATGACTAATTAGTTATTATATACACATAAGTACAAAATATATTGTAGACCTAATGTGAAAAGTGTATGAAATGCTTACCAAGTAAAAAAACTCTTTCTCCTGCATTTATTAAGTTTATTAGGTGATTCTTAACAGGATGTTGATTCCAAACAAAACTATCATGTGAGGCTCCACCGAATGAAGCATCTACACTGAGTATATTGAGATCTGCATCACAAATCTGTAAACAAATACTGTATATAGAAAGTTACAGTTACTCTAATAATTAATAACTAGATAAATAGCCAATCTAACTCACAATCAAAACATTTCTCGAATGGTAACCTTTTCTGTTGTAGAACCGCTCTTCATTTTCTGATGGTCTTACAATAGCCACATGAGTACCATCAATACATCCTGTGACTGCAGGAATTTTAAATTTTTCATAAAACCTGGGAATTAATTTATTATTAGCTTAATATTCTTTACAAATAGGTTAAAAAAAAAACAGTAAGTATTAAAACAACATAATGTCTAAAGTATAGAATGATACTACATATTTAATATTGAGGTAAAAATAAGTAACTTCTTAATAACCTTTGTTTAATTAAGTCTCGTTGTCGGCGAGTCTGTGGAAACTTAAGCCATTTATTTAAAATATTGTTTGAATTAAGAGTATTTGTAACTTCTCTTATTGCTCTCGAAACTGACTGTTGGGACATCATTGTACCTTGTGTTCCACCTACTAATCTCTGGTAGCTGCCTGTGGCGTAGAATGAAAGAGCCACTAATACCTAAAAAATAAAATTTGTATAGTTAATTACTTACCTAGATATAAAAAATACCTACCATGTGAAAATGGAATTGCTAGTTTACAAACCTTGTATTTTCTTGGAATGTCGCTACAGCGAGTAGGCTGGGGCATCAAAGGTTTCAAATCCTTATAAATGACTTCGAAAAGCTCCTTATTTACTCGGTAATTTTTCCTAAATTCATCGTCGGTCATGGCAAACGCGTTGTCTGCATAACGCGCCATTCGTCTCAAATTCCTCCTTTGTCTCATATCTAACTTATGAGCATTGTCCAAAATATCACAAATAAGTTCTAAACGTGCCATTATTCACAATAAAAACTTCACAAATAAACCAAAATAATAAACTCGATCCCGAAAAAGTAGACTTTTTGTAATCGTTCAACTTTGACATAAACACGACTTCAAACTCGATATGTTAACGTCAAAATCTCGTCAAGAGTACCGAAAAAAGTGCATTCGTTCGAGTAAAGTCGAATTCATTTAGTACCAAAAAGATCCACCTGAGACGATTCCAATCGTGCGCTAGTGTAGCATTCAAGAGTGCCAAATGACAGGTTTTCGAACCCAATTTCCAATTCCGATTGAGATCGAGGTTCGAGAGTAAGCCTGCTGGTCTTTATTTTTATTGTTCTTGTCACCGGTAGGTAGTCGCTTTTTTTTTTTTTTTTTTTTTCTTCTTTGGCAACTGAGCCGATGTCGACTATTCTGCCAGTGTCGTGTGGTGACGGCCATACAGCGAGGTGAGCCGTCGAACTTTGCAGTTTGCACTCCGTGGTAGTCTAGTTATGTTAGTAGCTAAAAGGACGAGACAATTTTTGTTAGTAAACAGTATACATATATAAGTACATTTAAAAAAAAAAACCACAAATCCACATATATTTACAAAGTTATTAATACTACACACCAAACTACAATTTAATTTTATTTAAGTTTAAGAAAGTAGACAAGATTTGGATAAGTTTAGGAGAAAAGTTAGTCAAAAGGGAATGGAAGTTAGTAGGAAGGGGGATTTTAATTTTGGAAAGCTTTTGATACAAGTCAAAGGATTGGGAATTTAAAGGACAAGAGAAAAAGGTGTGGTCCAGAGTACCGTCATCAAGACCGCATTCGCACAAAGAACTGTCACGAACACGGATCTTATTTAAGAATACTGGACTGCAGCAGTGACCAAGTCTCAGTCTACACAAGGTTGCAACAGATCTTCTGGACAATTTTGGACATTTAAAAAACCAAGGTTTCCGCTGGATGTCGGGTTGGATACTGGCGTAGTACGCCCCCTTGAGCTTCGAACTTACCTGCCACACTGCTGACCACGAGTTGTACAGCTTATATTTGGTGTCAGTTCGTAAGTCGTAGCTATGCACTACGTAGTGCTTTCGATCCACCGGGTTGGATGTAGCAAATTTTGCCAGTGAGTCGGCACACTCGTTGCCACCTATACCCGAGTGACTGGGAACCCAAGCTATTTCAATGTTCAAACCGTTGTTCGAACAAGTAAATAGTAAATTTAAGATGTCAAAGATTATTTTGCTGTGAATTTTAGATTTAAGTTGGTTTTGAGCTAAAGCTTGAATACTACTGCGCGAATCTGAGAAAATGACTGAGTTTTTAATATTATGGGTTAAAATGAAATTGATGGCTTCTAGGATACCGATGCATTCCCCTGTAAATACCGAGGCCTCTGGTGGACATTGGAATAAGAGAGCTATTTTTGAATTTTGAAAATACGTAGAAACACCTGTACACCCTGTTGAAGACAATTTGGATGCATCCGTATAAAACAAATTCCAACCCTCCCAGTATCTTTTAATGGCCCGGTTGAAGTCGCCTTTTACGTCCTGGGAGTTTTTGGAGATACCAAGTCCCAAAACGACCCTTGGCCTGAAATGGACCACCTCATAAGCGGAAGAAAAGACCGGAAGAGTGGGGTATTGACAAACAGGTGAGGAGAGGTGTTTAAGCTCTCTGTACCTATTCATCAATGGAATAGATTTATTATTCCAGTAGGATGACGCGTTGAGAGAAAGGTAGATTTGTTCTAAAATGGGGAGTAATGGATGGGACGAAAGGGAGAAAACTTTAGACAAGAAACGATCTGCTAAGTACTGTCTACGAAGGTTAAGAGGAGGTTCTGCACATTCCACCTGGAGAGCGTTTATGGGGGAGGATTTCATGGCACCAGTCACGGTCCTCAGACATTTGGCCTGGACAGAATCCAGTCTACGCAGAGCATCTTTGTTACATGGCTCAATTAAGTAACTGCAGTAATCTAGCACGCTTCTAACCAGTGCATTGTAGACCAGTTTTAAGGTGTATGGGTGAGCACCCCACCAGACACCTGCCAAAGCCTTAAGGACCGAGACCGAGCGCTCACATTTTTTAACCGTATTACTAATGTGATCCACACCCGACAATTTGGAATCCAAGGTAACCCCAAGGAACCTGGCCTTCTCCTCAATTGGAATAGTTTGGCCGTCAATATTAATGTTGACTTGAGGTATAAGGCGTTTACGAGTGAAGACAACTGCTGAACTTTTTGGAGCACTTAAAGATAACCCGTGATCTAAAAGCCATTGGTTTAACGAGGACAAAGATATATTAATGGACTGAGCGGCATCCTGGATGGAAGTGCCAGAGACCAATAATGCAATATCGTCAGCATACTGAAGAATACTGCAGTTAAAATTTAAACAAGAAGGAAGATCATAGGTATAAATGTTATATAAGAGGGGGCTAAGCACTGATCCCTGTGGAAGTCCTCTCCAAACCGACCTCGGCTCAGAGTTCTCCCCGGGAATCCTGAGTTTAGCCCGACGTTCTAAAAAAATGCTGCATATGATTTGACGGATCCTAGCCGGGATTCTCAGCTCTTGCATCTTCTGCCTGAGAAGTGGGAGGAGGACAGAATCATAGGCAGCTGAAATATCTAAGAAAACGGCTACCACAGACTCATTCCTGCTAAGGGCCAGTCGGATCTCTGATGTGAGGGTCCCCACACTATCAGCTGTACCCAGACCTTTCCTGAAGCCGAATTGGGTCGTTGGGAGCAGTTTCCTGCTTTCTACAAACCACTCTAGGCGGTTTTTGATCAAGTGTTCTAGAAGCTTAATAAGTATGGACGATAGAGCAATCGGCCTGTAAGAACAATGATCACTAGGATCTTTACCGTGTTTTAATAAAGGAATGACAACTTGAACCTTCCAATCAGGAGGAATGTAACCGGAAGAAAAACAATAGTTGGCTAAGTCCAGATAATATTGATGGGTCTTATCACCCGCTTTTGTAATGAAGGAGTAAGGGAATCCATCCACTCCAGGAGCAGAATCCTTTACATGGGCGAGGACCGATTTAAGCTCCCTCAGAGTAAATGGCTTATCCAGAGGGTCATCTGATGTTAGCTGGGAGCCCGCAGTGACACACTCATCCAAATTAGGAACATAGACTGGGGCCAGTTTAGAAAGAAACTGGTTACCCAGTTCCTCAGATATTATAGTCCCGGAGGGGGGTCTCAAGCTACTTCTGAACGACTTCAGCTTACGCCACACGGCCGACGCTGGAGTGGATGGACTCAGCGAGCCACAATATTTCCGCCAACCTTCTCTCTTTTTGTTCTTAAGTAGTTTTTTGGACTTAGCCAAGATATGTTGAAAGGCAATGAAATTATCCAGGTTCATATCGGAGTTGAAGTTCATTTCGGCCTCGTTCCTGGCCCTGATCACGGCAGAGCATTCCCTATCCCACCATGGCGGGGATGGAATTTTGCCCGTTGGCGCTTTTTTTGAAGGGAAGCAATCATCTGCTGTAGAGGATATTGTGTGGGAGAATGACGAAAAGCATTCCTGCGTGGACTCAGCATTAATGGTTGGAAGAGAAGACACACGTAAGTCTAAAATTTTTGAATAGAGGTCCCAATCTACTGAATTCAGCTGGTATTTTAACAAAGGAGGGGAAATTTTGTCAGGGATAGTCTTGGAAGGGATTTCAACCATGATGGGATAGTGATCACTCCCATAAGTCATATTCAAGCGACTCCAATTAAAAAGGCTGGCTATATTAGACGAGCAGAATGTCAAATCAACACAGCTGTTATTCTGTCCAGGCGCAGACTTACGTGTGGGACTGCCATCATTGATCACACATAGGTTAAGTTCATCTAATATATCCACTAGGCCTGTACCAAAGTTGTCGCAGTTTTCTGATCCCCATCTATAATGATGGCCATTAAAATCGCCCATAATAAGTAATGGACCTTGTATACTACTCAGCAAGCTTTTAACTATAGTAAGATCTTCTATTTGTGGGTGTGCAATATAAAAACTAAAGATATTTATATCCTCAGCCTTAACAGCAACAACATTGATGTTGTCACCAACGAAGGGTAGAGGAATTGGGGAGAATGGTACTTTGTTGTTAATGAACAAAGCACATCCTCCATATCCATCTGCTCTGTCATGGCGGACATCACTGAAACATGGAATCCTGAAATTACTATCAGAACGAAGCCATGTCTCAGCGATGCTGCAGATCGATGGTTTATATTTATTAATGATAAAGAGTAGGTCAGGTTTCCTGGGAGCAATACTCCTCACGTTCCACTGAAGGAATGTTAGTGGGTGGGCCATTATTAATATAGTCAACTATGGATGACAGTTTGTTGGCAACGTGGTCAGGTAAGGATTGTGCAGGATTAGCTAATACTGTTGTTAGCATATTTGCTATAATATTGAGGATATTTTCGGACTTATCAGGATTGCTTGTACCTTCCGTGGGGAAAGCACAGCCATTGTGGGAGGGAGAAAAGGAGTAATCCTGAGTAAGGGCTTGATGAGCCTGCTTGTCATAGCTGGGTGAAAGAGGGGCATGGGATTTGGGTTTTAGAAAGACCGTTTTACGGTATGATTTTGTTGTTTGGGGAGCGGGACTGGGATGCTGGGGCGACCAAGATATTGGTTTTGATTTTAGGGATGCTCTAGATACTTCAGCATACGATCTTGAAACTGGAGGCAAAACCTGACTTGCTTCCGCATATGAGACAGATTTCTCGGCCATAAGAGCTTTAATGCCCTTCTGCCGACCAAGCTCAGGACAAGCCTTATCAGTAGCATAATGATTGCCAGAACAAGATGCACAAATAGCACAATCAGTGGGAACTTGGCATCCATCACCTGGGTGGTCTTGACCACATTTAAAGCAGCGGGGTTTTGAGCGACATACTGTACGTGTGTGACCGAAACGACAACAGTTGAAACATTGAATAGTTGGGTACATGTATCTCTCAACTGAAAGGGCAGAGTAAAAACAATAAACACGTTTAGGTAGGACTTGCCCATCAAAAGTCAAAACAACGGTTTGAGTGGGTTTCCATTCCGTAACACCCAGAGAATTCACCTTTCTGCTCATTCTCCTTGCCTTTATAACGGGGCCGCATCCAACAGGAACCCTGATATTTTGAATAACCTCATCCTCTGTCCATTCTGATGGTACGTCTCTAACGAGACCCAAACGAGTTATATTGAACTGGGGAATTGTAGCAATGAAGTTATTCTGGGCTAATGTACGACTTATCAAGAAGCTGTTTGCATCCTGGTGCGACTTAAACTCAACTGAAACTTTGTTTCTTCCTAAACGTTTGACACTACCCAGGAGAATGTTGGAGTAGTTGTTTTGCGTCAGAAACATTCCAAATTTAACCGGATGTAAAACAGTACCAGGGGTCTCGCCGTCTTTTAAAGAAACATGTACAACGTATGGCGGATTATCCCTTACCGTGTAAGACTGTCTTCCAATTTCTTTTTTGGTTAATTTTGGAGGGTTTGCTACAGTAGACGGAGAAGAAGTAGCCATTCTTTTCCTACTTGCAGGTTCGGAATCCATTGAGTTATTTATCACATTGTCATCGGGGAGGGTAACTGTTAACACCGGAGTGAAAACAAAGGGATCAGGACTATCAGGAGGGTCAGGGGGTTTTTTGTTATCCATAATGGATGCCGGGTAAAATCTTTAAAAATAAACTAAATTAATGTTAAAACCAACCTTACACAAACACAAAGAATAATCTCGATTGAAGTTTACAGTAATAAACACCACTAAAATCGAAAAAATTCGTTACACAAACAGAAGCACGTATTAAGCCTTCACCACTACCCACAGAAGTCCAGGTAGTCGCTTTGTTTCGAATAGTTTCGATTTTTTCTTATGCTGTCTCTGTCAAAAATCGTCAGAAATTCAGAATCCTATATAAACATTGGGGATAACAGAGCTAAAAAAACTGATCAGAGAGTAAATACTTAAATTATTTTTCTTCTCGATAAAGTAAATAAATAAAAAAAATAATGATAAAGTTTATATTTACAACATAAACTTTATCATTATTTCGTTTATTTATTCTTTATCTTATTTTATTACTATTTTAAATATTCTTAAAGTATAAAACTAAGTAAAAAAACATTTAAAAATATAAAAAAATAGTAGTCCGCCGGTATCGGGAGCAGGGTCCAAGCTACCGGTGGTTAGGGCTTCAAAGACAGGAACCTCCTCACAATGCGAGCCGTATCCAGGAGTACTGCCTTCTGAATCAGGCCCTTGATCATTATTATTGTTATTACTACACTACAAAAATCACTGCAAATCACACAAAATAGTTCAAGTTCAGGATAGTCAGATAAACTTTGATTTTCCCATATTTTCCCATATTATGGGAGTGTTGTGGTGAACTAAAGAAACTCTTGTTTTACCTAGTTATACTATTGAAATACGCCCAATTAGGACAATAATGATGATGATGATTAAAAATTTTAATCATCATCATCATTATTGTCCTAATTAACGAACGTAGCAAACTAGCAACCCGCGGTAAGATGCACCGAGTTGAGCATTTCCTGACTCGGACGGACAACGCGGCAACGCGACGCATCTTAAGGCAGACAGAGTCGAGTCAACTCGAGTTGCAACCCGAGTTGGTAAGCGAGTCAACTCGAGTTACTCGAGTTGCTAAAAAGTCAACTCGGCCCATCGCTAATTAAAATGCGCTCTGGAGTGTAGTTCTAAAGAGCAAAAACAATTAGAAAAAAAAAAGTTTTTTTTTTATTTTCAGGCCCCAAGAGATATGAAAGTTCTCAGTCAGATGCAAAATCGTTTACCTAAACCGACCTACAGCTGTGACCTACGCTGTCGGATTCTGGTTTAAAAAAATCATTCACTGGTCATGGAAACTCTAAGCGTATATTTTATATTTTCTTATTGTTATTCCTACGCAGTCAGTGCAGTCAACCGCATATCATTGACAGCACCTGTCTTACCAGTAAGAGCTATTTTCGTAGTTCAAGTGTTACGACTAATATGCGGTTGATTGAACATACCGTACCTAATGTTATAAACGAAGTCGCTCTTCAGAGCCGCTATAAAGTTTGAATCGGGCTGTACTGAGCTTAAAAATAAAAAGGGTCATCTTCATATCCCACGCGGACAAGATCATCGTCCAATATTTTTTTTTTATTGATTTACTATCTTTATTTTATATCCATGAATAAAAATATGGTTGATTTCATAAGTTATACGAACATGGAGTGGCAATTTTTATCAGGCGATTTCAGGCTATTTCCACATTAAAAAGTTGTTCATATTGATGAGTCCAATAACCCCTTTTCAGTTTTTCAGCTATTTCAATTCACCTTGTATTTACGTCTGTTGCTTATCATGTTTATTATTATTATTTTAAGTTTAAGAATCAATCATTAAAAAAAACAATGAGATTTGAGGATTTTTTTTATATTATGGTAGTCAACACCGAGGATTCCGGATGAATTAGTTTTTGCGCAGCATCTGCAATGTGCGCTTAGCTTTTTTTTGAGGATGTGAAATCATCAAATGACCCCTCCCGCTCTAGGTGGAGCGGAAGGGAGTATCGGACTCTTACTGACTAAAACCCACCCGTGTTCCTTCCTTAGCCCTTTATATTTCGGGCCAGCGGTAACCCTTTCGGACAATCCCGCTGACCCGACAGGATGTGCGCTTAGCTTTACAAGTGAGATGTCAAATGACAAATAAATTAATAAAATAATTCTCTCTCAGTATAATTATAATCGACTACAGAGTTTTGATGGAAGGTGCATCACTACCAGCACCTGTCAGTCATACTGTCCTGTCAATGTCAATTTTTAATTCCATTTTGACGTATAGCTCAATCCAGCGCACAGTGATTTCGTTGTTTTCTTTTGAAAAGTAACCAAATCTTATCAATAAAGTGATAAAAAATATTAAACAAACCGTTTGCTGCTGCTATCGAGTAAACCACGATTTATTCTATTCAGTCGTAGTTTGGTCGTAGTCATACCATAAGTCATACTATCAACGGCTCGCGACTTGTCCTGCCAGATCAAGAAATTAAGGATAATTTATTATCTCTGTAAGTACAGGCCCTACGGAATAGTGACGAAGTTGCAACGCTTACGATATGTTGGCTTATTGCTGACAATTGATTTAAGCGAGAACTAGCTAGTATAGTCTTTCGTATTTTACTCAAGTTTTTCATTCATTCAACTCTCTCATCTTTACGTAAAATATTATTATAAACTTTTTAACGGGGCTGCAAATGCATTAAGTATGTGCTGTGACGTGTAGTTATAACTTAATAACTGCGGTTTCTTTCGGATTTTTTGGCAGTTAAATAAAAACTTATTATTTTTTTTTAAAGGTACTTTTGAATATTAATGGCGCACTATTTATAATAATCTTGTACTATTATTGTGTTTCAAATTAATAGAATCAATCATTACAGAACCAGAAGATTTACTAAATCCAACCAAAATTTTATAAACAACTAACAAGTAAACTAAATTCCAATTTATTATGTAATAAAACTTATTTTTCATTGCAATAATTATTTCCTATCAAATTCCAGATTTACTGTTGCATCAAAAAATGGATACTCTAAAAAACAACTGGTTCACTGAAACATGTGAGATGTGGCCTGGTGGCACATTCTCCATTGAAGTGAAGGAGGTCTTGCACTCCGAAAAGTCTGAATATCAGGATATAAATGTGTTTGACACCATCAGCTTTGGAAAAGTACTAGTACTGGACGGTATCATACAGTGCACTGAAAAGGATGAATTTTCGTATCAGGTAAATAAAATGTCTAAATAAAATCTAATGCCCAATGCAAATCAACTGAGTAAACTTCTAAGAAAAGTATAGCTAGTCATCTTTATACAAAGGAGTACTGTATTAGGTCCTTACTCCTTATATTAAAATCACTTGATTGCCCAACATGGCTATTCAACCTAGAATCCTAAGCTTAGGCCTAGATATTAGTTCTAGAGCCTACTAGAACTGTGATATTTCTAGTAGGCCCAGAACTTAACCATTTGATATAATCATATTTGATATCATACTTATACAAGTAGGGGCAATAATCGCAAATTTCGCCCCATTGCATGGTGCGTTGAAGTGTGAGATCTGCCTAGCTAAGAGTCTTATCTAAGTCTATACTCAGCACCAGATTGCTACCAAACAACATATTTGAATTAAAATGTATTTTCCAGGAAATGATCTCATTCCTACCTCTATGTTGTCACAAAAACCCTGAGAAGGTGCTGATCGTCGGCGGCGGTGACGGTGGCGTCGCACGTGAGGTCGCCAAACATCCTCTAGTCAAGGAAATTGTACAGGTAACTGCTATTTATTTATTTAAGTGAAATGTTGTGCACATTACAGACATAAATCCAAGGTATTGCAAGGTACATTTAATTCCTCTACACTATACTCTGTTGAAAATTCAGCTGAAAGACGCCCACTGAGACATAGCCCCCCCCTCCAAGCACCACAGCACTTATTCCATACAAGATCAAGGCCCACTTAGGTAATTTACTTAGTTAGATAAACTAAGTTAAAAGAAAAACATCTGGACTACTGCTTTAACTTTTTTTAGTTAAACAAGACTGCATCAATAAAAGTCAAATAATTTATTCCAAGTAGGCAAATTTTGATTAAAATTTACAAGAAAATAGAATTGTTCTAGTTGCCCCTTCCATAAGTTTTTAATGCAACTAACTTTACAACAAAATGTCTAAAGTTGCTATGATATTTACCTATATACATATTTCAATTATTACTCGCATCAAAATTAAAGTATTTTAAACTGAGTCAAGTACTGCCTCCATACAATGCACTGGTGTAATTTAACACAATGATAACATAACAGTCTAGGCTCTTAGCTAATAATTACAATGTTTATGACTACAAACCCAAGACAATAGATGATTATTCATATTATTTAAAAACAAACAACTACAAACAAACAACTTCATTTGTTGATGTTTTGTAAATACACCCTGAACATGTCAAACAAGTACCATAAAATGTAGTGAACAGGGATGCAGGGGTCACCCAGGATAAAACTTTAACATTAAAATAAAAAAGTTTGTTGCCAAAAAGGATTAATGTGTTTACTATTATATAGGTTATATGGGCTGGTGTCCGCAACTCCACGTCAATGCGCGTATTTTGCATACAGTACTATATTATATATTTACTATATTAATACTATATTTACTTACTTTTTTTTTTAATTTATTTTTTATTTAGTTGCTCCATGTAAAATTCTTTGATATTTCCATTAATTTTATTTGAGTCATCTAGAGTGGTATCATATTCTGCGGTCTGCTAGATAAATAACTTGATGAAGCCAGAATGTTGGTGACACTATACACGACATAATATTGTTCTAAAAGAAAAATAAAGCACAACGGATTTGAATAGCAAAGCTTCTACTTAGTCCACAAGTGAAGTCAACATAGCCCGAGTGCCTGACAACAGCATAACTATTTAAAGCAAACAAGGGGTTTAATTTAAATCTTAACTAGTGTTGGTTATTTCTAATCACACTCATCTGTATCGTAATTAACGGGTCAATAGAGATAACCACAAAGTAGAAACAGATAATACATTAGGGTGCCGAACTGCCGAGACAATACGGCATTGATAACATTCCACACTATAACCCCGCTATCAGTGACGATAGAACGATACTACGGTAACGATAAGAACTTATCTGACCAAACAGGAAGGGGTCCAGCACAGAATAATAGTTTAATCGGAAAATTTCTACAGGATGGCATTTTTTTGGGGAAAAAGTATTAAGCGCATCAGCCGTCAGTATCAGGCTGTTGTGTGTCCTAACTAGTATGCCATAATAATTAATCTATCGTAACAAATAATTAACTAATAATAGCGGAGAGCCTCGACCAATTACACCTCAGGGAGGCTCTCATTTCGCAGCTGGGTCAAGGGCTTGATTCAGAAAACAGTACTGGACACGACACGCATAGTGAGGAGGTTCATCTCTCTAGAGCTTTGGCCACCGGCATCTTGGACCCTGTTCCTGATTCTGATGGGCCACTATTTTTTAAAGTTAAAACTTCTTTAGGCTTTGGCATTTTTTGAGATGGGAAAAATCTATTGAACTCTCGACACTGTTACCGACACCGCGCCGCGCTACATTCGGATGTGTTCGGCCGTCCTCGGGATGTACTCGGTTTTAAATCCGATATGTCAGTGACTGGTGGCAAAGTACCTATTCTGTTTGTGTTTTGTTTTCACTTCTGTCGGCACTCCCGAAGTGCCACTGCTTTTTTATTAATGTTTTTTTTTGTGTTTTTTATAAAAATATAAATAATACTTATGTATGAAATGTAATAAATTAATTTACTAATACAATACCTATAGGTAATTAATATAGGTCTGAAATCGCACTATCTGCTTTGAGCAAGCGTGGTTATCAATGCTCTTGTCTTCTCTGTATGAGCAGAGGCCTATGCCCTGCATTGGGACATATAGGTTAATAAAATGAAGTAGAAGGTTAAGTTGTTCACATATGGATTAGTTGTTTTCGTGTTATGATCGCACTAATGGTCCCTGACAGACAGACACAGCGTCGTTGCATTTCATAATAAGTATAAAATAAAAGGTACTTATTAACACTATACTAAAATTAATGAATGAATGATACCTATAGCCCACGACTACTGAAATATAATTGATAATAAAGTCCAAGAGCACATCATTCGGGCGACAACTCGACCATGTCAAATCAAGAAGTTCACGTTATCGCCTGAACCGATAATAACTTACTGATCTAACACTTCTTCAACTTGATACTTCTACAAGCCTCATTAAACCTAAAATATTTACATTCTAGGTAGAAATCGACGCAAAAGTCATTGAAGTATCGAAAAAGTACCTTCCGTTCATGGCGGTGGGCTTCGACAGTCCAAAGCTGACCCTCCACGTGGGTGACGGCTTCGAGTTCATGAAGAACCATAGCAAGGAGTTCGACGTCATCATCACTGACAGCAGCGACCCCGTCGGGCCAGCCATCAATCTCTTCCAAGAAAACTACTTCGCGCTCATGAAGAGCGCGCTCAAACCTAACGGTATCGTATGCTCTCAAGCAGGCAGCGTGTGGAACGATCTAGAACTAGTCTCCAATACGTTAAAGATCTGTAAGAATCAGTTCCCTAGAGCGTCCTACGCTTACGCATCAGTCCCTACGTACCCGTCCGGACAGATAGGCTTCGTCATCGGCTCCCTGGATAAAGATATCGTTTTCGATCAGCCCCAACTCGTTTTTTCGGCCGAAGATGAAACGGAAATGCACTTAAGATACTACAGCAGCGACATTCATAAAGCTGCGTTCGTACTCCCAACCTTCGTAAAATATCGCTTAGCTTGATATATTTTTGTGTAAGTTGTACTTAAATGTGCATTTATTTTTAGTTTATAAGCGTCTTTATCATATGGTAAGGCGGCATTTCGAATCTATTAGTCCGTTTATTGAATTTTATTTTATCCTCAGGTATTACTGGTATCGTTTTATTGATATTAAATCTACTCGTCATATTTATATTAAATCTAATTTTATATTCTACGCTCGAATCAACTCGATTCTAACATGATTTTTAAACGTAACTCCGTTAATTTCACTTTAAAAACCAACGTTTTGTGTCACGTTAAGGTGAATGGATAGTGGTAGACCGCGAAATTCAAATTTTCTTACGTTTTTTGCAATTTGCAGGTCAGTGTCAGATTGTATCTTGATCAAAATAGGATTGGCGACAATAACAGGTACATATTTAGAGAATTATAATCATTAGAATCATTAATATATCTTTCTAAGTTCGATTTCTACCACCAACCACCAATCTCTTATGGAAAAGAGTGGTAGAAATCTAACTTAGAAAGATGTATTATTGATTCAAATGATTATACTTCAGATATGTATGCTATTGTCGCGAATCATATTTTGATCAAGATACAACCTGACACTGACCTGCAAATTGCAAAAAACGTAAGAAATTTTGAATTTCGCGGTCTCAACTACCCATTCACCTTAAATGCATGTATTGATTCCATCATTTTACGTGCCACAAATATTAGCACATCCTGATTCAAACTTTATGGCGGCTCGGAACTTGGGGCGAGTCGCTGCGCAGTAACCTGTCAGCAGGGGCGAGGGGCGAGGTACTGCGCAGCCAGTAGCGCACTTCAGAGCCGCCATAAAGTTAGAATCGGGCAGTAATTGTGACTGTCGCATTCCTCAGACAACTGAATTTCTCAAGCTCATATTTCGATGGTGAAAGAATTTTAAAGAATACTGCATATTGTTATACTGACAAAAGTAACCCGTGAACCAGCGGCCTTTTAATAAAATTATAATATTATTCTACTACTGTTACGAAATTGAAAATGATATTAGTGTTTAAGTGTTATTTGTCTACAAACTTAGAATATTTTACTTTATAATACTCGGTTCGAACTTTATGTGTCAATTACCATTCTGCTACATTCCTTATCAATAACATATGAATCAAGAATAATATTTATACGATTTTCTAGTCTCGACTAATACTTGTACTCGACGAGATAATAATCTATAGGTAGTGTATTTATTCCTTATAATAAGTCTGATATGGTAAACAAACGGAAAACAGGAGTCACACCCTGTAAGTGATAGGTGTTTTTGTAAGAATCACATACGGTGTACTCTTTCCAATAAATCATAGAAATATAAAAAACTCAAGATAGAAATCTCAATGTTTATTTGTGTACCAAATAAGACGGGTTATTCCGTTTATCCACCCTAAGTGGAAACGCGGAAACGCATGTCCGAGAATCCACCGTAGGCCTTTTTGGATAAATGGAATTTATAGGCTTAGGGTGGATTCTCGGACTTGTGTTTGAGCGTATCCACCTTAGAGTTGATTTTTGGGGGTGGATAAACGGAATAACCGAATAAGACAAGCGAAGAAAAATACACTTTACACTGAGACACTTGCTCTGATTAGACTGAAAACATGATGATAAAGAAATATATACATCCGAATTGAGAACCTCCTCTTTTTTTGAAGTCGGTTAAAAAAGTTTTGGCCTTCGAGCCTGTCAACTCGGTCGTCAAAATCATGAATATACTATGTAGGCATTATTATATACACATACACGTCATATCTTATACATATCTTCTGGGTCTGGGATCCACGAAAGGCTTTTAACTATCGGAAAGGGGGAAAATTACATTATATAACTTATATTGAATATGTTTGAACCACATTCCACTTGAGTGTCGACTGACTCTCATTTTACAATCCATAAAAACTTGCTCATTTATTAATGTGATAATGATAAATAAAGAAATCGACATACATATTTTTGTACAATGTTTTTGTATATTTTTTATAAATGTTAAATCAGGGATACCTAATAAATGTATTTTTATAATAACGTTTAATTTATTTTTAACATTGCAACACTTTCATATTTTCTTAGGTTTCCTTTTATTCAATATAACTTAAAATAAAACAATGTGCTAACTAGAACTATCCAAACGAGTACATAGGTACTTCAATTTTGTTTAATTTTGATCTTCGTTTTTCGCGATCCACAACAAAAGCTACAGCATACTAGAGTTACAATGAACAAGAGCAAAGCTTCGGCAGCAACATACTCAATAGACTTAAAGAACAACAAGTATGGCTTAGACATGAGGCGTCCATGTGAGGACATGTGCAGATGTCCGAAGCGCGCCGTGTGCTCTATGTAGTGTATGGCGGTTTCCATCGGCGGTAGGGGGCGCTCCCACCACTGTCTGCTGAAGGCTTTAGCGCGGGCACGCATTCTGAAACACCGTTATAAAGTTTGAGAATTGCAAAACTTCCCTGATCAAAAAGCCGTACCGAGTTATCTAAGAAAACCTTATATATTGATGTAATAACAATAATAAAAAATAGGTACGTACAGAAATCCAGAATTGCAATTGGTTTGCTTCTTTGGATAGCTTTATTGCATCAACAACGGTCTTAATCGCCGCTCTGTCGACATTGTGTTCTAGGGCTTAGCTGACCGTTTAGCCTATAGCAATGAAACATCGATACCTACTGCTGGAACTAGGCGTATCCAAATCCAAGTAGTCCTATAACTAGTATTTGTAGTCCCTATTCTCATACTTACTCAGGCGTCAAAACCTTCACGAGTGCCTCATATAGCCTCTCTTCATCAACATCATAAATGGCCAACGCCTCAGCCATTCCGGCTCGTTTGGCGTACGCGGCGTTCCCAGGCTGGTCACCCAGGACTGGGATAATTAGTGACGGTACCCCTGCCGCGACCGCCTCCGTCAGGCTCAGGAGTCCGCCGTGGGTTATGAATGCCACGCAGTTCGGGTGGTCTGGAAATTAAGACTGGTGTATGAAACTTACGACCTAGTGGGGAAACGACAGCGCAGCAGGCCCAGGCGGAGATGGCGGGAAGAGCTGGACTCCTTTAATAAATATTGGTTCTCTGCAGCTCTGGACAGGGAGGTGGAGAGTAGGGAGGCCTTTGCCCAGCAGTGGTACATTAATGGCTAATAATAACAGTCAGGTGTATGAAGCGGATTGCCGGATCCCGCTCGCGATGAGGGACGTGACTGCGCGCGTCTATTGAATTATTATGAAGTCACGCGACTATTTGCGCCAGTTTTAACACCTCCGTACAAATTGGGATGGACTTTGTGATAATCGGCACTAGCAACTTTCGTCTCGCACCAAGCGCAGGATTCGCCAGATGGCTTTTCGTCGCTTGCTGAGTTGAGTTATAAAGAAATTGAGGGTTATTGCAACTAACTCTAGCACCAAAGACGACCTTCTGACCCCAAGTTCAACTATAGCACGAAGAATTTGAATTTTTTGCCTGATCTTGGTCTTTACATAGAGAAATAAATAGAATAGAATACTCTTTATTATGTACACCATATAAATTACAGACATAAATATAGAAACTGTACAAAGGGTGACACAATGGGCGGTCTTATCGCTAAGAGCGATCTTTTAAAGAAATACCTACTTACCTACGGCTGGGCCATAAATACATACATAGAATAGATCATAGACAAGGACAGTCTTTACATTTTGAAAACAAAGTAGTAGGTAGGTAGGTAATAAAAATGCAATCGTATACTTATTTCGTGCAACAATGTACCTTAAGTATTCCGATTCATGGTCATCTGACAATGTTGGATGCATTGTAGAATTACCGTGAATGCTATGGGTTTACCTACGCACGGGAGCCAGATTTCGTGATATGATTATGTACGTTGGCAGTTACTTGCTAGTTGCAATTGCATACCTATTACATACCTACCACTAATACCACATCGAATATCTTACGTTTTCAGAGCTAATCTAATCGTAGCGAATTGGCTGAAAATCAAATTATGGGTAGACATGTAAAGTAACCACATTTTGATATACTTAGATACTTACGAAGTAAATCATATTGGGGCAACCATTTTAGCACGAGAACGTTTTCTGGCAACCCCGCCATATCTTCCGTTTCCCATTTCCAAACGATTCTGTGTGGTAGACGCGCGAAAACTTTCAAGAAGGCTTCTAAACGTTTTGGCGGCAACGATGAGCCGCGAATTAGAGATCCAAAGCTGAAGAGAATGACTCCATGCTTTGATTCCGATACCCAATGCTCGAGATCCTGTGTGGGATGAAAGAGCGGGAGATATAATTAATGGTTAGGGATAAACAGCCCCAAAATCGTTTATTTACCATCACGTCATTAGGCTTTATAAATGTGTAGTGGCACGAAGCGAAGCCAGTCTTTCTTTCTAAGTTCCTAACCGCTTTTACTAATTCTTGTTGTCATCATTCTGAACTCTTACTCGATTTTATTCATATTTCAATAATTTTAGCCCATTTCAGTCAACTCAAGACCCTGAAGGCATGAATAACAAATAATATAGTAGGTACTTACCTAATAAAAGCACAAAACAGCTCAATAATTAAAATAAAGAAAGTCATACATACAATTGATTTACCTCAGGTAGAGGGTGCACAGTTTTATTGTGAAGATGTATACCTCCGACTTCGACCACTGATGGTGGTAACACCCTCACTCCGTTCAGCGTATAGTGAGTGTTGACGAGCACAACGCTAGCATTCCGCGCCAATTCTTCTACCGGCGGCAGTTTCCGGCCCAACCTGGTCTCCACAACGTTCTGCTCATTCCTAGTCACGTAACTATGCCAGTACTTATAAAAGTTTATGCTAAAAGCATTCTCGAGTTTTTCTAGGAAGGACATCTCGTCACCAAAAGGCAGCAACATAGAGGGAAAGGTGGCTGGGTTGTCGTCAGCCCCAACCCTTGCAGGAGTCCACGGCATCAAAGCACACGACATCAGAGCAACTGAAGGCGCCTCATAGTTGTGCACTATACCCATCATGCAATCCGTATGGAAATGCTCCACTAACACCACATCGTAAGCTCCTTCACCTTTAACGAATTCTTCAAAAACATCCGAATAAAGCAGTTTTTCGCAAAGTTTGAGATTAAAGTACATAAGGTTGGAAGTTAGAGAAAATTGAGTGGAAAATTTTCTGGCGTAAAGAGACGGGTCGTCATAATCCCGTAGGTCGACGACTTCTACGTTTAACGGCGCTTGTCCTACCAGGCTGACGTCGCGACGGTTCACATGTGGCGTCGCTGACGGGAAGAAGGAAACCACAGTAACGTGATGACCACGTCTCGCTAACTCATCTAAAACTGGCTCGAACACCATATGATGGCTCTTTCCGGGATAAGGAAGGAGCGCCAGGACTTTGTACCCTTGACAAGCACCCGCGAATATCATAAACACGAAAGGAAGTAGCATCTTGTTTATTTTCGCGCACGTCTGTACACAAAGATAGCCGATGGCCAACTGCAGAAATGCGAGTGCATAGGTTCGCATATGCAATTTGTGCATCTCTACACATCTATTATTGGATGGCTAAGAGGGGAACGACAGAAGATAATAATGCACTACACAACTACATAATTACAGTGAAGGAAGTCTGTGCGTCATTCCGCAGTTGTTATCGAATTGAGGATGACTATCATGAGAGTAGGGAAAGACTGAATTTGCTTTAACCCTGGAAGAAAAAAGTGTAGGCATACTTTGTGCTTTGGTCACAGGTCATGAAAAGAAAATGAGACAGTTTATGCGTCGGAAATTCCTATACATTTACTACACACACGTTCATTGACCTGAAGTAGTTAACAGATAACGTGGTGTCATCTCATTAATTGCCTTCTTTATGTAGGTAGGTAGGTATTGAGGAACCAACCATACCTACCTAATAATATGCTGTATAAGATATCCTACGTACGTGTACATTAAAAAGCGTACCTACTTACTTACTTACGCTTTAATGTACCAACATAGGTAGGTACAGGAGCCAGCACATCAAGCTACCCGAAACTGTCAAATTTTCCCAAACAACTTTGAACCTTATGCTTTAGCGATAAAGTAGAAAATCTATTAAAGAAATTTGACAGAATGTAGTAGCTTTATGTGCTGGCGTCTGTACATAAGCCAGCTAGGTATTTTTTTTATGTGAAAGTTTGTGAAGATGTTTGGATGTTTGTTACTCAAACACGCGTAAACCGTTGAACAGATTTGGATGTAAATTGGCACATAGATAGACCATTTCCTGGATTAAAGGATACTTTTATGCAGATATTCCCACGGGATCGTTGCAAAAGTGTACCCATGGTGTAAGCGACCATGGGAACTTTTGTAGTACAAGTAGGTACAAGTGGCCAATTGATTAGGACACGTGTCTTCAACATCATACTCGTAGTTATCAAAACGAATGTTTCTGGATTTATGCCTACCCAAAACAAAACAAGTCCAGGCAAACCTAGGGCCTAAAAACCTAAACTAAAAACAACACAATTATGGTGCTGTCTACTATCGGAAGACACCAAGTAAATCTGTACAAATTAAAAGAAACCGATACAGTACATAAAACGTTGACAAAGTAATAAACAGAAATAAATGAGTGTAGAATAATGTGTCTTATAAAAAGTTGATTTTTAAATAATAACAAACTCTTTTAGTGCCTTTTTTAAATGCTACTTACCTAATCTGATTTGAGGACTAATCCTGGCTGTCGCGTCAATGTCTTTGGTGATATTAAATTCTCACTTCTGAAAGTAATTTAATTTTGTGTCTAGTGAGTCGAATGACCCCGCGCCCATTGTGTCAACCTTTGTAAAATTTCTACATTTGTGGTCGTCCAAATCAAAAGGGACCGTATGGCGGTAACTAGTTTCCGAGATATTAATAAATTTGTAAAATACCTCAAAAAAATCGTTTTTTTATTAACTGTATTTTTAAAAAGATGATTGTATTCAAGTACCTACTACATGTAGATGTGTTCAACTTTTCGAAAAGTCAATTTAAAAAAGTTTTGTATTCATCTAAATTTTAGTAAAAAAGGAACCTTATCGCGGCAAGACCTAACATATCGTTTTTCTTGTAATTCAAACCCAGGCCCCTCTTTTCCATTGGGCACTCTGGGCAAGTGCCCAGGGCCCCGAGATCTTCGGGGGCCCCGGCCTGCTCTCATAAAAAAACATTATTTGCAGCCGCCGTTCCATTCTTCGCATTATTAGTACCCGATTCAATCCATACTTCCATTCTAATATTATAAATGCGAAGATGTGTCTGTCTTTCATTACCTCTTCAGGCTTAAACCGGTGAACCGACTTAGATGAAATTTTGAGAAAGTTTGAGTCCCGGGGAACGACATAGTATAGTTTTTATCCTGATATTCTTACGAAATCGACACTTATGCTGGTGAAACAGCGGGGCGCTGCTAGTGAAAAACTAAGTGATTTGAAGTGCGTTTTACAATGAGTTTCTAGCCCCCCAGTTATGAAATATGAGTATGTTTCTCTTATTAGCTCTTATATCCTCAGGGGCCCCGTAATCCTTATGTGCCCAGGGCCTCCAATAGGTTGAAGACGGCCCTGTTCAAACCATATATTATATCGACATTTTAATATGTTCCCACTACAAACAAGTTTATGCAAGGATTGTAAGAATTTCCATTAGTAATATAATAATCATAGTCAATCAAAGTATACCATCAGTTACATAACTTCACACTAAAACATAACTTTTTTGTACGGTATACTTAAATTGCGATTTTCTCGAAACTTATAATTTCGATCAGTGAACTTCAAAAATTCGTAAAAAAATAACGGTAGTGGTTAGAAGGTTGGTTCTTGGGTCTATGGTTCGGTAGGTACATTTATGTAGTTTTCAGCTCTGTAGATAACTCATTTCCGCCATAAGGTCCCTTTTGATTTGGACGACCACATTTATATCTGTAATGTAACTATTTATGGTGTACATAATTAACGAGTATTTTATTCCATTCTGATGAACCTAAAGTTAGTCTGAACTTAAAGCCGTGGATCATCTCAATAAAATATCAGAACATCGTCCAGCGGGGTAATTGTACAGACGCCAGCACATCAACCTACCACAATCTGTCAGATTTTCCCAATCAACTTTGAACCTTATGCTTTAGCGATAAAGTTGAAAATCTATTAAAGAAATCTGACAGATTGTGGTAGGTTGATGTGCTGTCGTCCGTACACACACACAGTAGCAATGGCTTTCATTTTGACAGTTCAACAACATTCATTGCGTTATTATACGTTGATGAGCAAATTTTTCGAATTTATGAAGCAATGGATTCCTTCAAAATGATTCAGATTTCGATTGCTAGTGTCGCAATAAGGGTACTGGTAAAAACCTGCCCATGACTTTTATCTTCACCAGGATCAAGAACATCCCAAATTACTGCATTTTTTAGGTCTACATCTACAAATGAAAAGGTAAAATTACAATAAAATTATTTTTCTTTCTTTATATAAACATAACAATATGTCATTTTATTTCCATTCATTTAATTCAGTCGCTCAAAGAACCGTCATTTTTCTTAAATTTCCGTTGTTGTTCTGCCTCGTGGATCGCTGAGAACACCGCGCCAGCTTTCACCTTCTTTAATATCCTTTTGTCGTGGAATGGATGCACGTGAGCTGATATCCTGAAATTAACAAAGAGTGTTGATACCAGCTCTAGGGAAGCCAAGAAAAGTTTCTTAAAAAATAGCCCTCGAATGCGCACACTAAAGACTAACGCAGATTTGGGCGGGCACTGGATTACGATAATCCTCCTGCATCACTTTCGTACATTTTGTATGAACCATCGCACACTACAGGCGGGTCGCCCCGCGCTTTTTTGTAGTGAAATGCGATGCGCATTGCCCGATGTGGCTGTAATGTGCGCTTAGCTTTAGTGCAACATTTTTGATCACTTCTAATGGAAAATTTCCCAGAACCAAAAATTCACCAGAATTTCAAACACCGAGCTGCGCCCACGTAATAAGAATTTCGAAGCCTGGGTCCCAGCGGTGGGAAAATTATAGGCTACGATTATATTGATAGCTCACCTCTGCACAACGACGTCATCTCTAGTGAAGACATGCGCGGGACACTTGACGTTGTTCAGATAGTCCACACAGCGCCACTGGCGCGTGTTGTTCCTGTTCGTATGCTTCAGATAGTACACGTAACGGTTCAAGATCATTTGTAGCGAGCCTTGGTTTGATACTGTGAACTGCATTACGCTTAGATCTGAAAACATTCATAACTTCAGTAGGTATTTTATTTTTAACAGATCTCTTAAAAAAGTAGGAGGTTCTCAATTCATCTGTATGCATTTTATATATACTAGCTGCGCCCCGCGGTATCACCTGCATAAGTGTTGATCCCTTGGGAATATCGGGTTAAAAAGTAGCCTATATGTTAATCTCGGGTGTCAGCTACCTCCATAATACAAAATTTGCGACTACTCTACGCTTTCACCTTATAGGAAAGGACTTACTGGGGTTATCGCCAGTGTGTTTGCCGTCGGTATGCTCAGGGACTGCCCTGATTTCAACCGGCACCGGCATCGACTCCTCGTCATCTTGTTCTTCCGCGTAGTTTTCCTCTAAAGATCTCGTGCTCATTATCCTGGGACCTTCTTCAGCTTCTCTAAAATGTATTGGTTTTTTTTTACATTATCGTAGCACACTTCTATATCTATACTGATATTATAAAGAGGTAAAATTTGTTTGTTTGTATGTAGGGGTTAATCTACGGAACTACCAGTCGGATTTGAAAATGAAAAAATTATTAAAAGTTTTAGTAAGTATTGATATTGATAGGTTTGTTTAGTTTAAGGTTTGTGAAAAATGAGATTTCTGTGCCATAGGCTCCTACTCCATTCACCTGTTCTTATCCAGTTGGTAAAAAGACTCAGCCGGTATAAGAGTAAAATGTAAAGGACAATTTGAAAAACTTACACAATAATATTGGTCATGTTGTATTTATTTTCATCATCATGGTCTTTGGTTATTTCGAAGTAGCTGATCTCCTCATCAAGACTCTCCATATTGCAGTCTGTTTCGTTTTCATTCTGAGATAGTTGCTGGTTAGAAGTTATTGAATCTGAGATCTTCTGCAATGTAATAAATACATAATATGGTAACATCACATCAACATCCTTTAACCCTTCGTGATTGGAACGTGGATCCACGCAAGACATAATGGGTTTTTAATTATTTCTGTAATTACGGCATTCAACCGGTTTTACACCAACTGCTTACTACGTGATTGCCTTTTTATATTATTATTTCATTGTATTATAACCCTGTTACATACCATTCTTTTATAAGGTAGATATTACCATACGCGCATTGACGTAGAGTTCCGGACACCAGCCCGTATTACCTATTACCTACTGTATTTCATATTAGGGATTTTTATATAACCCTTCACCCCATTACATATAAAAGCTTGATTACGAGTCGTGGGGTGAAGGGCTGTCCAAAAATCCGTAATATGAAATGCGGTAGGTACAGTCGCCGTCAGATATAATGTAGCAGACAAGGTGACCAAATACTTCTGAACAATTCAAAATGTCAATAAGTTCCATACACTACAACTTACCATTAATATCTGAACATTCATTACTTCATTTATATCTGAGCAGATGCTTGTCAATAATTTCTATACACACAATTAACCAAAAATATCTGAACACTTAAAACGTCAAGTGTATCTATGCAGATGGGGTAGTCTTAGATATCTGAGCAGTTGACGAAAAATTGCAGTAGGAAGTGCTTCCAACTTTACTATAAATTCAATATATACATATAGGAACTCTTTTGCTAATTTTTATACTATGATGACCCTGGCAGTTTGAGCGCCATTTTTCAAATATGGCGGTGCGAGCGGCAAAGATAAAACAATGAGCGACAATGTGAAAATTCGAAGAGAGCACGTCGAACTCAATAAAATCACCAGTTTAAAAACTTTCCAGGTAAACCTACCAAATGACTGGACTAACCACAGATAGTCAAGTCGATAGTCGTTTTTGGTTCGTCCTTTATATCACGCAGTAACGAATTAGGTAAGCTCAATGTTTGTCTGCGTAGATACACTTAACGTTGTAAGTGTTCAGATATTTTTGGTTAGTTGTGTGTATAGAAATTATTGACAAGCATCTGCTCAGATATTAATGAACTAATGAATGTTCAGATATTAATGGTAACTTTTAGTGTATGGAACTTATTGATATTTTAAATTGTTCAGAAGTATTTGGTCACCTTGTCTGCTACAATATATCTGACGGCGACTGTACTATCTACCTTATAAGAGAAGTATGCAACATGTAACAAACCCTATTACATGAAATAACAATCAATAGGGTTTTTGTTCATTTTTTTTTTAAACTTGAATTTTGTGAGGTATCCTAGCGCTTCCAATATACATACCATATCTTCAAGGCCTTTTACATGAAGTTCCTTGCCAGCTTCCAAAAGTTCATTCAAATTATCTATGGAGATTAATACTTCGCCTGTGTAAATATACTCCAATAGGGCACATAATGTAGTATAAGAAATTTTCTGAAATAAATATATTATTTTAATTAATGAATGTACAGACGCCAGCACATCAACCTACCACAATCTGTCAGATTTTCCCAATCAACTTTGAACCTTATGCTTAGCGATAAAGTTGAAAATCTATTAAAGAAATCTGACAGATTGTGGTAGGTTGATGTGCTGGTGTCCGTACATTAGAATAAAGAAAGCATGCCATTTGCTAAAAACACAATACAGTACAAAATACCGTCAGTATATTTTGAACAAGTTGTTTAATTTAAGTAATGTCTTTTTTACATCCCTGAACCTGGAGAGGTCTCAAAATCTTTTATTCAATTTATGCTGAGAACCAGAACTTTTTGAATATCTAAATTACATACATATGATCCTCCCAAGCTAAAATACATCCATCTGAGTCTAAGACCTAAGCTACCTAGACCAGTATCTATAGCCGAACAATTCTATATATCGACGGCGAAGTACCAATACCTCCTAACTGATTTTTTTTTTTAAAAATTCACTTTTTTTTCGTTTTGAATTTAAAGGCGTTATTCGCATGTTTTATTGAAATCGCAAAGTGTATTTTTATTACAACAACATTAAATTAAAATGTGGAAATACATATTACCTCCCAACTAAAACAACGTGTCTATTTTTGAACGTTTTTATCCAGTATGTGTAAATTTTTTACTTTGTCAGTTAGGAGTTACTGGCACTTCGCCGTCGATATATTCAGTCAACATATCAATAAAAGTAGTAAGTTACCTACTGTTTCTGCCAACCAGCACCTTCCAACAGATGAGCAATGGACATAGGACTCTCATGAACATACTTAGGATTCTCATGAACATAGGAATGTATAAGGAATATTGTCACAGCAACTGGGACAAAAAACTATATTTGCTATGTCAATTATTCAGGGAGGCGTATGTCCAGCAGACGACGAGCGCGACATGTCAGAGGGTCATCTTAGAGGCGACTAAAATGAATAATGAATAATTAAAAGACACCTTACATTAAGAAATATAACGGGATGCGGGCACTGAGCGGTAGATATCAGCTCCTTGATGTATGGACTGGCCAGTGCGATGATCACTTGGTGGACCTTTACTAGGTGGCCGTCTGCAGCGAGAGTCATGTCAACAAATTCACCATTCTGGAAAGAATTAAATAAATTGTTGAAAAAAAACATTAAATAAATCGTCTTCTGTTTCAAGATTATAATTTTTTAACTTTTTACCTGTTGCAAACTGCTTAATCCATGACAGATATTCTTCTTGTGCGCATTCCATAATAAAGAAAACTGCGACTGAGCCATCACAATAATTATAACTGTGGTGTTGTATAGAATTTATTTATTTATTTACAATTTATTGTTAAACGAACGACGACGCTTGATTGATAGAGCACACATGACCACAGAACAGTCAGGGTTGCCAGATATAATTTTTTATTTCTCCCCGAATTTGAAATATTTTTTCTCCAAAATGATACAATTTTTTCTAAGTTTTACCCAAAGGCTAAACTTGTAATCTAATCAAGTAATATGTAAGCTAATCATTTCCAATAACCTGTATATATTAGTTTGGTCTTCAAGCTTCTACTTACTAAAATAGCGTACCATTGATGCACATCGTTTTTTGGTATCTATACAGATACTATAACGACGACATTTTATCAAGCTATGACTTATTAGTCGATTCAATTATAGGTAAGCCACAGACACATAAGTTAAGCTAAGCATTATCCACTGATATGTCTCACTCTTCGCGTGACGTCGTCTCGAATGTCCCAGAACATTTTTTGTTGGTGCGCCACGGGGCGCCTCGCCACTCATTCACGCCTCATACACAAAAAAATTCTATGGACCGTGTTTCTTCAAGTGGACAGACCAGGGTACATTTCACATCTTGTTTCGCAATTTTTGATAAAAAATAGCCCCATTCATATTGAATCGAATGACGTAAGCACAAGCACTAGCACAAGGTAAACTATATATTTCCAGTTTTAGCTGGCTTTTCGTAAAATGAGAAGTCAGGTTATACTGGAAAATAGCTTGATATGTGTCCGTGTGCGCTCTCATCGATTATCATCGAACAATTACTATCACCAATGTATTTCTGCAACTATTAAAAATACCCAAAATTCTGCATGATTTTTTTCCTCTCCAAATATTTCAATTCTCAACAGGAGCCAAATTTTTACCCAAAATTGCGAAAAAATAACCGATCCGGTAACCCTGGGTACATCCGTCCGTCAAAAAATCCTTTTGGCCATAGATAATGAATGATATTATTATTATTGAACTGTTAATTTTAATTATCTTTTACAATATTTAGCACAATTATTTATTTACACTAGGTACTAAATTAAATGACTACTATACATGATAATGACAAAACAAAAGGATACTTAAGTTATTTAAGATGAAACCCACGCAAGAAAATAGATGCAAATCTATTAAATGTCTGAAGCATGGACCCATAAAAAACCTTTTTTTATAGGTCCATGGTCTGAAGTTGTAACGTTGAAATCAGTCTCTGTAACGAGATCACGCCTGAGCAGTGGGCTTCATCCACTGACTGTGTGTGGCTTCATCCGAGTGATTGAAAATTGATTACCGTTAAAATCGACCAAACTATCTTTAAAAATATACCTACTGGCTGAATGATTTGTGATTTAGTGGTTGGCAATACTAGAGCCCAGCTGATTTTGACAGTCAGCCAGAAAAGCTGATAGGTTATACAGCCAGATTATTTAAAATAAGTCATGATTTATGTAAAAATCTAACAAAACATCCGTCATTTTGAAATATCAACTACATGTAACAGACCTTCAACATGGCGTTGATGAAATCTAAAGATATACCCGAAGATGCTGTGATTATAGATGAACTCGAAGCTACAGAATACGCCTGGAATATTGTTTACGACTGGGATTCACTTTCTGACACGTAAGTTATAAATTATAACATAAAAAGTCTGTGGAATGTCAAGTGCTACTATTTGAACCACCCATAAGCTTATGTTCCTCAAAACTTGCACCACAAGTCGACAACACTCGGTTTTAGCTTTTGGCTGTTATGTACCAAACTATTGATAGTGGTACCCATAGATTTAGTTTATACTAGTGTATACGCTACGCTAGTAGTATATACTAAATGTATAGTCTTATCATACGCTATCACAGGCTACTAATAGGTAATATGGGCTGGTGTCAGGCTACTATTCAAAATAATAATATCTATTTTGTTCTCAAGGATCTCTTGGGTTCTCTTAAACATTATCAAACCAAACCAAATAATCTTAATTGATACTCATACAATGTTAATTTCAGCTGGGCTCTGAGATACACTCCAGTAGTCCTCGGAGGCATCAATGCCTTTTGTGGTATTATGATGAACAGGCATTTCCGGAACAAGTTAAAACTGGGACCATATGGATACTTCGCATCAGTTATTCCTATCTCCATTATGCCTGGAGTTCTAACAGCTCTCTTTCATAGACATGTGAGTATGAAATATTACGATTAATAGTAATTTATTTACTACAAGCGGCCTGCCCCAGCTTCACACGGGTGCAATTTTTTTTCCGAATTTTTATTTCATACAAACCATGCCCTAGCAATACCGAACACAACGAATTATCCAATTTGGTGCAGTCATTTGGAAGTTATGCGCATACAGACATTTCAGTGTCTTTTTTTATACCATGTATAAGGACTAGACTAACTGACAAATCCTTGCACTGACTGGTCTTCTCAAAATTTGTGTGGTTCTTTCCAATTCAGACACGGATCTATGTGGTCCTCACATGATCCGGCTAATATTATAACTGGACTTTAAGAGACAGAGCCCTAAGTTTGTTTCACCATTTCTCAGGGGTAGCTAGATAGGAAATATCGATTCCATCTAGCTTATTTCATTAACCTTCAAGCGGACGCGCGGCCATTTGTAACGCCAGCGCGCAGCGGTCGCGCGTAACATAAAAGACCCATTTATGTGATATTTCGGGGTTTTAAAACACTAATCATTTATTAACAATTTCTTTTTTTTCATTTATCACATTATCATTACGTTAGGACATAAAACAAAATTATAAATTCAAAATAACATTGTAATTTTCTTTGGATTAGTAAGCAATTTGGCATCATAAATTTTATGATGATGAATAAATTTTATCTTATACCTACCTTTAACTTTCGCGCGCTGGTGTGCTTTCGACGCCTGCGCCACGAGCCACGACTAAAACAAATGCGATCTATGCACTCCGGAGGGTGCGGGGAGGGGAGGTAAACAGTTTATTTCGTGCACAGTGAAACAATGACAGGCTACTAGGGATGGGAAATACATAAGAAATAACGATATTCAGAACGAAAATGTATCGAGTGCGGGTGATTAACCGCCGGCTTGACATGACAAGTGATTTCGATAACTTATTTACAGAATAAACAGTTTCATTTCATTTAACAGAAAAACCAATTTAGGAAGTTCTAGCCCAACACATTTTTTAGGATTCTCTATCCATAATAGGGATGTTGCCTGGGTAAAAATAAATCGATTCGATTTAGTCCCTCAGTAAGATTATTAAAAAATATTGAACACGTATTTTTTGTTTTATCAATTAGATAAAAAATTACAAAGATATATCACATCAAAGTTCAGGAGTGGGGGGCTTTGACGTAATAACGTGCTAAAATTTGTAGCACGGCGTGACGTCATACGAAATTTCCAAGCGCTGTATCTTCGTAATTTTTTGTTTGCCAGACAAAAGAAAAAATACCTATACAATATTTTTTAGTAATCTAACTGATGGACTAAATATATTTTCTTAGTCAACTACCCTATTATGTCAAAAATGGAACCCTTAAATTTTCACTCATAACCTGACATTGTTACTACCGCCAAACCTCTGCTGCTTCACTAACAATATTGGTCACACTCAAGTGTAAAATTTTAATTTCAGTTAATTTCAACAGACTTACTTCTGATGAAGAACCAGGCATGTCCGTTATGTTATGAGGTCAGGTCTGCAGCCATACAGACTACTCTTGGAATCGCTTATCCTATGGTGTTAGCCCCTGCATCAGCATTGATGGTAAGCAAATAATATTTTTGATATCTACATGCCAGTGGCTAAATAATAACAGCAGCAGTCGATCGATCAGGTTAAGCTACGCTTGCCGCGGTTGGTCTGTGGATGGGTGACTTACGAGTTGTAGGTTTGAACCCAGACAGGTGCTTTACTTTGTGTAAATTATTTCATCACCCCTGTTCTCAAAAGGGTGCAGGAAAACATCGTGAGGAAACCGGCATGTCCTTACAACTAAAAAAATTTAAGACATGAGATATCTACCAACCACGCACTGCGCTCGTGTGGTGAATTACGGCCCAGAGTTAAAAATGGTGGTCCTCAAAAAAGTGATCGTAAATTAAATGGTCCTAAAATATGTTGGTTGCAATGGAATTAGAACTTTGTCACGTATGGACATTGATTTATTTATTCCAAAACTTTATAATTATCTCAGATTCTGAATTCAAATATACTCAAGAATATTTGAAATATTTTAAAGAAATCTATGACTGAAAAAACTAAATCTGTTTATATTGTTTCAGTTTGCACACAGATACGCAACTTTCAGGGTGCCAGACCTAAGAGAAGGCCCAATGGTTATGTTCAATTTCGTGAGGAAACTGACAAGGCCCTTCAACAGCACATTAACAATTATGCTCATAGGCCAGGTCCTAGCCTCGTCCATCTTCACATATTATGAAATGACCAACAATTTAACTATAAGAGGAAAGATTATGGAGATTGAAGCCAGTCTTGAGAAACAACAACAAAAACAACATTGAATGCTTGTATGTAATGTAAATGTAGATGCGTTTTGTAAATAGATAATTTTATAATAAAAATGTTATTGTTACATTATGTCACTTTTTTGCAACTAAAAATAACATCACCCTATATTTCTAGCTACTGAATATATACTCCAGATTTATAAATAGCCAGAAGCTTATGGACTAGCTTGGGCCTGCGGCTTCTTCCGCGTGAAATTTCTTGTTACCCCGACCTACCACGGGCACCACGCTCATTCATAAGGGTCATAGCGTGATACACGTGACCCTATAGCCCTATTTCAAATGACCCCTCCCGCTCTAGGTGGAGCGGAAGGGAGTGTCACTCTTACTGACTAAAACCCACCCGTGTTCCTTCCTTAGCCCTTTATGTTCCGGGCCAGCGGTAACCTTTTCGGACAATCCCGTTGACCCGGCAGGCTTCGGCCCTGACGGGCCTTCCCTTGATGCTGACATCTCTTTGAGGCGCGCGTGGAACACGTACGCGCCGTCCGGCACGGGGCCTGACCCTGACCCTATAGCCTTCCTCAAGAATTGGGCTATCAAATGCAAAAAGATTTTTTTAAGTAATCCGACCGGTAGTTCCAGAGATTAGCGCGTTCAAACAAACAAACTCTTCAGTTTTATTATTAGTAAGTATAGATAAATAAAACTCTTTAATATCTTCAAAGTAACCTATATTATTAGTTAATCATATTTAAGAAATACAAAAAACGGACAACAAACTATGCACACAACTGTCACCAGATATATAGTACAACTCTAGGTATGAACACATGCAAGACTGTTCGCTGCGACTTAACCATTCAGAACACAACTAAAATAAACTATGCAAAACCTTTAATAAAAATATCCGTAACCATAGAAACCTGACTATAGATATGCGTCATACAAACATTTTAGGGCTACCTACCATTAATGTGAGTAAGTGAGATAGCTATACTTGTTCACATCGTCTCGCTCACTCATTCACATTCAAAAGATCATCTGTTCCGAATGGCGTAAGTTCCCTACGTACAAAACCGTTCCTTAATGCTAGATCATTTGCAAAACTACTTATTGTGGCGTCTACAGGTAACGTCGCTGATAACCCGACTTTTGGCTAGCTTCAGAATATTTAAACCACTATTAATTTGACTTGTTAGTTAAGTGCTAAATTGACACTTCCAGCTATTACGTTCAATAAGGACAAATCTTCAAACCAGTTCGTTTTCATAATATTCGAGTAATACCCATTCACGCATATTTATAAAATTGGTTCTTAGAGCTCGCGCAGACCTGGCGAAGCGCAACACAGCGCAGTCTTCATTACAATATATGGACAAACTTTTAGAAATCATTCAGATTTCAGACTACCAAAATAAGGACGATCGTAAAAAAACATATAAGAAAAAATGCATAGATACCTACTTACAAGAAAAATAATCAGCTAACTAAAATACACTAATGTGCCGGCAATTTATTATTTTAGGTCAAAATAAAATCACTTTAATCAGTGTTTTTTTTTTTGCTTGGATATCTTTAGTTAGACGTACTGAGCGCTGTGTTAAAATTTGTCCATCTATTTTAATGGGACCCTGTATACAGTGTCCTCCAAGAGTTGGTTGACATTTTTCCACTTCAGTTATGATACCACGTTATGATTCAAAATAAAATAATAATCAGGTATCTACTCCTAAGGAATTATTTGACAATTTTTTTATGGTAATTCAAAGGTTCGAACATTTAGATCCCTAGAATTTTAAATCCATAATATTGTGGTGTCAAAGTTGAAGTGGAAAAATGTAAACACTTTTGGAGGTCATTATAGCTTGGTGTGTAGCCGTGTGTAAAGTTGAACATAAATGAACTGGGGTATTCCTCGAAACGCACCAAAATTATTCCTCAAAAAAATTCTTAAATATTAATAATTAATAATATATTATAATTTTATTCTTCGAAATGCATCAACGATGAGACAGAGAAGAGCATGAAGGATTCGTTATAAATGATATCGATAGACGTTTCATTTGGTGCGTTTCGAGGAATACCCCCATTAACTCAGTGCAATTTTGATATTTGTTTGGCAGGAAAAACCGCGCTGTATTGCCACATCTGCTCCTGCCTTACCGCCATCACTCGATCAGACATAACTTGAGTAAATGCAAGGAACACAAAAATTAATACTACACTGTAAAACAAAGCAAACGGAAGTATATTTCACTCAAAAACAACAGTTAAACAAAGAATATTTGATCCTCGATGGCGTCCAAACGTTAGTGAATTAAATGGTAGGGCTGAAGGGAGCCAGAAGTCTTATAAAAGATAATTTAGTTAGTTTTAAAATATAAAACTTTAACTCTATCTAGTTATCTGCTTAAAAATATATTGATATATGTTTCTATATTTAAAATCACTCATATTGCTGCAAGTACATAAATGTATTAGTTTTTTTTAACTAAGCACATACAATGAAATAGCCGGTTGGAAGATTTTTTTTATAATTACTTTGTAGTCATGACTAAATTATTTATACAGCCTTTCTTTATAGTTTTTAACAGCCAGGGCAATGAAACATCATTGAACATTTGTAATGTTAGAAAGGGAACGATGTTATATAGCCGCAAAGATTTACCAGCTTGCATCAATTTATACTGATCCTACATAATGTGTAACACTTAGGCCCTTTATACACACGTTTTCTTGTGTTGAAAAACTACAGTTTATTCGCCGTGTGTAGGCACGGCCGTCAGAGGTGTATGGATCACTGTGGAAGCTTGTTGACAGACGTTTTTGAAGGGAAAACTTCTTTAGGCGCGTTCGGCATTTTTTGAGAAGGTAATAACCTTTAAACTCGTGGCACTGTTACCGTAAGCGACACCGTGTTTTGTTTATAATACGAAATACCCCCTTCGGATGTGTTCGACTGTCCTCGGGATGTTCTCGGTTTTAATGTATATCCGATATGTTGGTGAGTGATGGCAAAGTATTCTGTTTGTTAAGGTTCCGTACCAAAAGGGTAAAACGGAACCCTTATGGTGAGACTCTGTCTGTCTGTCACAGCTGAATATCTCAAGAACTACTAATGCTATCAAATTAAAAACATAATAGCACGGAACCCTCGGTGCGCGAGTCCGACTCGCTCTTGATCGTTTTTTGTTTCACTTCTGTCGGCACTCCCGGAGTGCCACTGTTGTTTTTTCTACGGCGTGGTTTATATACCGTAAAGAAACCGAGCCGTGTACAAAGGGCTTTACCTACTTAAAGGTCAAACAGCTACTCTGTATGTGCCTAGATCGTCATTATATATTAGAGCCGTTCCTTAGCAACAATCGTACAAATTATTCTTTCATGACTCGGTGAACTATAGTATTATTACTAATTTCTAGCTGTTCACTATCGAGGATAACAATTTATTTATTTTTGCATGGGTTCCATGAGATGTGCTGATTAAATAAAAAAATAGTCAAACTATAAATAGTTTGGCCAAAATGTACAGTCGGCAGCAAAAAGTTAGTCAAACTAAAAGTGAGGTCATTGTGATACATGTTTTCGATGCTGACTGTACGTAAATGAGCGTTGAATTAAATCTTTGTGAGTGGGCGCCGAAATAGTAGGACGGTGACGCACCGCACTTCAAATAGGTAGTCAGAATCCAGTGCAAACCAGATTAAAACAAATGCAATGCTCAAAACTAGCTGCAAGGACTACAAAAGTCAACAGTTTTCAACCAGCACAGCTATTCACAATCATTCGACAGGCTATCGTGTCGAAAATTACACTTTTTTTTATTACTTCATTTGCCTTGGCCCCGACAACAAATACCAACCTTTAAGAAGTACATATACCGGTCGTCTAAAATTATCGGGTTTTGGATATGTTAGCACATTTAGAGTACATACTCGTTCTATAACATTGATGATTAATGTTCGATTTTGCACGGAAGCGAATCGAATGTTTGTGAATAACTACGCTGATGCAGTATTTTTAAATCATACGATTACAAACACTGAAATCAAAAGCTCCTCGGAAGTTCCCTACAAGCCAAACAGGTTTTATAGTTTGATAAATCTTACCAATAACACACCATCTCGTAGAATCCATAAAATACAATTATGAGTAAGCAGACAAGCGATACAAATCTCTCCCTCTCTTTCATATAGCATACTACAGCCACAACATACCGCCTTGATTCTCCAAATTAAACAATATAAATTTGGAAGTATGAACAACTCTGTTAGATATATTTACATAATTCATGATACAGTTCCAATAAACTAGATGGTCTTTCGTTAGCTTAGTAAAGTATTTAGTTAACTATTTAACAATAACTTTCGAGTGCTATGGTTGTTGCAAATCAAGAGTGTTTATGAGTTTCGTCATTGTGTCATCGACATAAGTGTACACACGAGCGACACACGCGTCGATGTCAGAGACAACTGCAACCGTCGACGGTCGGTGACAGCCGTCAACGCGTATCGACGGTAGACAACGGCAAGTCGACGACTGCCGTCGACGTATCGCTCGTGTACGGTGCTCAAATACACGAGCGGCATGTTGTCGTCGGCTGCCGCCGATACGCGTTGACTGCTGTCGGCGACACGCGTCAGCGGTTGCAGTTAGAAATACTTAGTCACACTAAGATTTAAAATTCCAATGATTACTGCGCGCTCATGAAATGCAACAACAAGATTCAAAAACTAGTGTGAAAAAGTCAACAACTAAGTATTAAGTTTTAGTACAAAAGCAACTCAAAGTTCAAAAGCAATAAATTAGCACATTTTGCTTTTAAAATGAGTTTTTTCCGTACTAAGAGGCACAAAGAATTACCAAGATAACGAAACTACCCATTACCCATTCCTCCATGCCCCATCAACAACTTATCGCCGATTCAACAACTTTGAACCACATAACAATTTCTTTCTAAAATTAATATAAGTAAGACACTTACATTCTACAACAAATGAATTCTTAAAGTAATTACTTTAGTAACTTTTTTTGTTCACTTTAATTGTTTGTGTTATTTTTTTTTTAATTTTCTTTAAAACATTTTGATTTTTTTTTTGAGAACATTATACTGCTTCAATTGATCTACATAATATTTATTACTTACATGATAGATAAAGGGGAGTGCTCACCCAAGCGTAGCGCAATTTCAATGTAAGTACTTTTGTTTATTAATAAAAATTAAACTCTTATAGTTTTATGTTGTAAAGATATTACATTGAGATCCTGATTACATTTCGAAGAATATGTGTTACAATTTCGCATTTTTTGGACTTAGTGGGTTTTCACCAGGAGCCTCTTGTCCGAAGTTCCCAATTTAAATCCAGTGTCAGACTTTTAATACGAATTAATATTTGTCTGACTGCTACTATACAAGTATACAAGACTACGAGGATCATCAGCATTTGTATGTGCAGTCAGACACATATCGATGTCTTAAGAGTGAAAACCCCGTAAGTGTAAAAGAAGTAGGTAATTTGTCGGGAGGAAGAAAGTACTGCGTGCTGTAAAATTTTTGTTCGGCGTCTTTATGTTTTTTTTTGCCGACTTCAAGAAGGAAGGTTCTGTATTCTTATTAATTAATATGGAAATTTAACCCGCTTTAATATTCAGAATTACTGTTCGATACTATATATAAGCTTGTCGAAATTCATACAATGGTACTTACATTCCCGAGGTTTTCACTCTAAGGCGACGATATATGATCAGAAATTTAATATCACCTGTTAAAAGTATCTAAAACGAATAGTACCTATTTGAGCCTCGGTTTTAAAACCTGTCCTAAAGAGTATGTTTTGAATACATAATGATTCATTTATAGTTTGAATGTAGGGGAAGGTTAATGAATATAAGTCATGCGACAAACTAGCCTTGCACAGACAAGGTAAATTGTTACCAAGGTAATATGAAATTGTAACCATATCATGAAATGTTAAGATTCAATTAGTCATAGAAGATTCATAAAGTATGGAAGCATGGGTAACCCTCAATTAGCCAACCATGAGTCAAATTACACATAATATTCACTAACCAATGTTATTTTTTTAACTTTTAGACCCACGGTAACATATTCATATAACAATGAATTAACAAAATACAAACTGTCGTTAGCCAAAATTTTGGTCAAAGTGTATTGCCGATTCGGAATGAGAAAGTACACTCTTATTTTTTAAATTAGCTCGAAATTAGTTTTTTTTTGTTGCAAATTTTTATGTATACAAATGTAACACTATTACTGGATAATATGCTGCGATGTCAATATTAACATTAATCATAAGCGTTACTGTAATTAAGATGGCACTTTTGATGTTACCCTCAGAGGAATGTCGTTGGCAGTGTTGTATCTTAACGTTAAATTATTTGAATCAAGCAGGATCGTTCGCTGGGCTGGCTCGTCAATTCACTTTGAGCATAATTCTGACGGGTGACCGTAGTTCCGACGACGGTCGCGGTCGGACGAGCGTCTGTTTCACATTGCCTTCTCGTTAACTGATTCTGGACACTAGACGTACACTTATAACCTACATTATTACTAACACAATATCTGTTACCACTCTGCCCACTCCAACTCCGATATACTTGCTTATTATAATGTGTGTCTGGTGTATAGTGATACACAAGTCTTCTATTGTTATTAAGTAGGGCCTCCGGAGCGGGCGCGTGTGCCGTCTGCTAGCAGCGCTGGTTAAGGTATTCGTTATACGTGGCGGAGATCTCCTCCGACTGGTAGCGCGTCAGCTTGATGCTGCGCCTCAGCTCGCCCGTGATGGCGGCCTTGTACCCGCCCTTTCTCAGAAGAGAGTCTATTGTTTGGATTTGGTCCCAACCTGAAATCATCCCATGTTTTTGTAAGAGATTTGGTTAGTAACTGGTGATTCTAAACATGTATGTATACCCTATTTTTAATTTTTGGATTTGTCTATGTTTTTATAATGAAGCCCGGTTAAAATACTTAAAATGAAGTCAAAGATAATTATATTAATAATATTCAAAGAGTTAAATTCCTCGCAAAATGAGAAAAATAAAAATAGTGTATTGGTACATTCACCTAAATGAATACATACCGATACGATCAGTAATCTCATATCATTGCTAGACATGGGACATTTCGTTGGTTCAAGGTGCTGTAAACTGGAGTGCATCAGCAGGGATGCGGTTAGAAACAATTCATACACTGGCTGCTTCAAGCATCAGTACAGCTTACTAACTTTCAGGCTGCTTTTAACAGAAAATATACACTTCAGCAACACTATGTGACAAACCACTGATTAGCACAGGATAACCTGTCGATTTTAATACATGCTTTGACAAAAGGGGTAAGTAGGAACGTGGTGTGGTCTCGATACTTGGGCGGTCGCCATACTCCGTATAGCGGTCTGGTATAGCATAGCATGAGCCTATAACGTTGCCACAATTTGGGCACAGGCCTCCTCTGACCTCTCTGTATTTGGCATATAAATTCAAAGTAACAACATTCGACCGCGTTTTTAACCATTCGCGCCTGTAATTTGACATGTTGTATTGTGAAAGGGGGAAAATCATTTAAAAGGCGCGCGAAAATTATTGCCAGAGAATTACGATTTTGGTTACGATTTGGTCTTCCCCAGACGATTAAAGATTCTCAAACGCAAGAAAAGCAGGATATTTGACCAAAGACTGTATACACACCTTGCTCAGTAGCAACTTGAGGTAAATAAGTAGCGGTGCGCTTCGTTCCTCGTTCACTGATGAACTCGATGCGGATGCCGTGCTTGCCTAGCTTCCAGTCCAGATAATGCTCAGCCTCTTCGAAATGCTGGAGAATGGAGACGGACACGGTCAGCCGGGGGACTTCCTCGCGAGTGACTGGCGCGAACCGAGAGTCTTTCAGTGCGCTTGTTATCGCGTACTCGCGAAGACCTGAGAAAAGGTGTTGTTAAGGTTTTGAATCGCTTTCTACATAACATCTTAAAACCACGCCTATATACTCGGTAAAGTAAGGCAGAGGTGTACTTCACTATAGTACACCCACATTTCGCAAAGTTCCATGTAAAAGTTATGAGGCTCGCTGTCTACTTCGTTTATTCTTTGTACAGACGCCAGCACATCAAGCTACCCGAAACTGTCAAGTTTTCCCAATCAACCTTGAACCTAATATTTTAGCAATAAAGTTGAATATCTTTTAAAGTTTGATAGACCAAAGAAGAAAGAAAGAAAGAAAGAAAAGAAAAAAAGAATGATGATTTCATGAAACAGTTATTCTTGGGACTTACGTGGTCTTAGAGAGTCGTGTTGATGACTTTAATGATTATAATTCTGTAAACACATATTTCTTACGGCCGCGATTCATCTATTAATCAACGTACAACTTAATACTGACCAGCAAATTCCAAAAAACCTAAAAAAAATTGAATTTCGCGGGCTACCCTGGCGCTTTCGCCTTAAGTCCTTACTTGGTTTTGAAATGGGGCAGCCGAGGTGAGATAGCGGGCTTTTGGCCATGACCACCAGTGAGTTCGAACTCGCGACTAGCTCCACCTTAATACATTTATTTGCACCAAACGTGGCGTATAGAGAAAGAAATAGAGCAGTTTGTTTTTCTTTCATACGCCTAGAACGGCGGTGACTAAGATGATGGTTACAGCCCAATCCAAACTTTATGGCGGCTCGAAACATGAGGGAAGTCGCTGTGCAGTAACAAATACACCTGTCAGCGGGGGCGAGGTGTGCAGTAACAAATTCTTCTGTCAGCGGGGGTGAGGTGTGCAGTAACAAATTTCTCTGTCAGCGGGGGCGAGGTGTGCAGTAACAAATTCACCTGTCAGCGGGGGTGAGGTGTGCAGTAACAAATTCACCTGTCAGCGGTTGTAGCCCAATCCAAACTTTATGGCGGCTCGAAACATGAGGGAAGTCGCTGTGCAGTAACAAATACACCTGTCAGCGGGGGCGAGGTGTGCAGTAACAAATTCTTCTGTCAGCGGGGGTGAGGTGTGCAGTAACAAATTCCTCTGTCAGCGGGGGCGAGGTGTGCAGTAACAAATTCACCTGTCAGCGGGGGTGAGGTGTGCAGTAACAAATTCACCTGTCAGCGGTTGTAAGGTACTGCAGTTTCAGAGCCGCCATAAAGTTTGAATCAGGATCTAACATAGATTTTTAGAAGAAGACGCGCTGCGCCATCTCCAAATAAATTGGAATAAATGAAGGACTGATGATGATGACTTTTTATGAAGGGTGGGGTCTGGTTGAACCCCTATTAATATGTGAATAAGGCGTGATGAATTTTGAAAGGAATATTGGTTGCCACAACTTTGTTGACAAACTGTTTAAAGAGTTAACAATGTACATACTATATTTATGGGTAGGTACTCGTAATAATATAAAATAAATATTGTTCGCAAGATCAATTGTTTTTAACTTTTTAATTCAGTATGTAGTGGACTGCAATTGTCCGAGTTGACAGCTTGGTATTAAACAGGAAATTGTTTACGAAAGATGAAGTTTCTATCATCTGGCTTTGGCATGGAAGAGGTAAACCTTTCACTTTGTAGGACTGTTAGAGGCCTAAAGAATATTTCAACCCCTGTAAAAATTATAACCGTGGTCCACAAGTCTGTTCTCAGGATTGGTTACAGCATCCTGAGAACAGACTTGTGCAACAGTAGATTTATCAGGCTGATAGTTAAAATGAAAATAAAAGGATAAAAAAAGGATTAACAGAGAGAAGTGGAAAGAGAGAACTTTGCCCTGGAGTGGGACATCACAGGCTTCTAATAATAAAGGTTTCAACCTAGAAATAATATTTAAAAAAAAAACAGTTGAATTGAGAACCTCCTCCTTTTTAAGTCAGTTATAAAACAATGATGAATGATGTATCAACTGTCCTTTGGCAACTAACAAGCCATTCCGACTGTGAGAAAAAGCTACACAGACCAAAACAAGTCAATTGCAGTGTTTTATTTAAACAAAATACAAGTGCACAAAGGTTTACTCAATACAGTTCCTACAATATGCTGAAAAATCAACAATTTCTTTGTTTTAAAGTCATTGATTGTGTGTGAGCAGTAAATGTTATTCCAATCAATTTTAGCTTCTCACAGTCCATCAAATATCTGATCATTTGATACTCTTTGTTAAAATGTTATTTTTTCTCAAGTATTGTGGAAGATAACAGTTTATAGATAATGTTTACTCATTAATTACTTTATAATGATTTTAGCTGAATGTAAGTATTGAAAAAAAAATTTTATCTTCTTCAAATAATATAACAGAGTATTGAGACATGATTAGGAGGTGTTGCAATGTATTATTATTATTGCAATAGTCCACTAATAAGTGAACATGGACAGACCTTGTCACAGCTATTCTTTGAGCACACAATTGCATGATAAAATATTTAATCAATAAAATACAAATATCTACGGTGATAGCCATTATTAGAACTCATACCTGAGTGTAAATGCATAGCATTAAACGTCCCGATGCATCCTCGGAGACGGTGCTCCTTACCAATCTTCCATGTCACAAATAAAGGACTGTAAAAATAAATTACATCATGTTAAAGCAATGAGAAAAACTGAATCACTCAATAAAGATCTTCAAACATTAGGTAAAGGTTAACTTTATTGCACATTAGACATTCTGTAATAGTACTATCACAGCAACACAACAGCAAAACTGTGTACTCCATTATAAACTCTATACACTTTAACATAAAGAATGTATTAGCATGTACATTTTCGGAAGGTGATGGTAGTGGAGGTGTATTGACCGCGAATAAAAAACAAAATTGCCTTTGTGTGGGTGTCATATATGAGCAAACATAAATCATTTAGGTTTACATTCATACAATATGTAAATTAAGTGAAAGTGGAAATGTGGAAGTATTTGTGGCTTCCTGAAAGGTTTCATACGAAAAACATAAAAGGTTTAATTCATTAGACTGACCTCATTTGAAACAAAAGATGTGGAGGTAGCTCAACAAAGCATGTCCAACAGGAAAGACTTAAATATAATGATAGGCTGTACTTGTACTTACGAGAGTGAACCACTTACTAGGCATCATTAGTAAAGTTTGGCGTCTGTGGAGGGTCCATACTGTGCAGCTGACAATACAAAACATCGAAACAAAAGTAACACATATCAGGAATAGCTACAGACTCTTGGTAACCATTTAAAGGTCGATCTATATTGTTACTATACGAGTTGTTTAGTTTCTGTTTTTTTGTTCCACAACATACTGAAGACATCTTGGCTGATAATAGAAGTTAATTATCTTAAGACTACGAAACTAAGCAGTCACACAAATCTCAAAAGTAAACGAAACCAAACACTCGTTTAACTCAATGGGGTTTAGTAACCACAGGCTATAAAACATCAATCAGCCTGTGGAATAACTTGACAGAAGTAGTGATGTAGACATGACCTTTCCGATGACTATTACGAAATAGTAAACTTGTTCTCATTTACTTTTTTATTGTTTTGTTATTGATAAATGATAATAATAAACAATTTCGTTTTTGGAGTCTGTTTGTTTGTAAAATTGAAACCTTCACAAAGGATTTTGATGTGGCTTTCATAATCGTTCAGAGAATTTATTCCGGAAGGCTTTTGGGTACGAAATCAGTGACGTAGTTACTCCTAAAAAGTAGTCATGAATTCAAAGTTGGGTCAGAGAAATCTCGATATTTTGATAGGTCGCCACCCATGCTTGTCATGGGCGTATGTATAAAAGAATAAAAACAAAACTGTTCATTGAACATTTTTGTAAAAAATAACTCGTTCCAATTCCAACACCTCGTAGCAACTCTATCGAAGATATTATATAGTTTTTTCGGATTGGCTTGGCGCAAAACGGCTGAACAGTTTTGGATGAAATTTGGTACATAGATAGTATATAACCTGGATTAACACATAGAGTACTTTGATCCCGATCGAAAGTGCGTTGCCGTGGGATGTTTTCAAAAATCCACGCGGGCCAAGCCGCGAGCAAAAGCTAGTAATACTTTAAATTAAATGATGGCCACGGGAACTATGCAAACAGTTAATAATAATTAAATTGTACACAGACATGCAACTAAAAACGAGAACACAAATATTGAATAAGTGCGCATTTCGATGTCGTTCGTGGCTGACTATCACAGGCACAGAATACTTTTATATCACAGGCACTGTCATGATGGCTAGTGTACTGCCTGCATGCAGCCGGCAAATGTATCCACCTCAGTGGTGGGGTGAATTCAAACGACCAAAGCAAGCTCGCTTGATGTCGAATTACATTTTCCCGTATGTATATGTGTGTATCAGCAGAAGTCAGCACATCAAGCTACTACAATTTGTCAAATTCCTTTAATTAATAATTTTCAATTTTAATATTAAAGCATAAAGTTCAAAGTTGATTGGAAAATTTTGAAAGTTTCGGGTAGCTTAATGTGCTGGCGTCTGTACCGCAATCTACACTACCATTAAATTTTCTGTGTGTATCATTTGTATAGTAGATATATCTAGACTTATGTATGTACACACGGCCCAGCTAAATAGAACAGCAACACTGGCACTCCCGGCATCCCATCTCACCCATGCCTGAAACCAGCTAAAGCCGCAGGAAGCACTACAGTGCATACTAAGCCTAATATTTTGATTTCTTTTTTTACCACTTTATTGTCTTTGTCACAAATATTATTCTATCTGTCACTATTTCTATGTTTACTTAAAAAAAGAAATGAATAGTTTATGGAGCGATGGATGTCATCGAGTTTTATTTTACTAAAGTAGAAAATAAGATAAGAAGCTTTGAGTGCACATAAAATGAAGATATTTTCGTGAATCATGTACATGTTTTACAACTTCCCTTTAGGTCTAAGTGAAATAACCATATATCTGTATTTAGAACCATTAGTGATGTTTAGTGAAAAAGCTTGCTAAGTTCCGACGATGGCGTCCGATGGTGAAATTTCGTGTGCGAATGATCCTAATTTCGCTGTTATTTACTCGTTTTTAAAAACATTCGGCAAATTGTACGGTTTGGATGTTCCTACGATATCTAAATTACAAGAATTAATAGAGAATACACAGGAAGGTGAGTTATCTTTGTAGATTCGTCATTTCAAATCATAAACAAACATCTTATAAGTTTTTTGTTGTTAGTGTTGGATCCATTGAAGGAGTTACATTTGAGACTTCTACGCCGTGCTCATAAAACGGTGGCGAGCAACAGATGGGAGAGGTTCATGATAAAGTTCTGCCATCAACAAGGTCACCATCAGGAAGCCTGGGAGATCGAGAGGTTCTCATACAAGAAAGCTAGCACTACGGTCAAATTGAAAGTATTGAAGGTAATTACGCCTACTCAGTTTTTTCTAAAGATGATGTGCATGTAATCTCATTGATTGCAAACACTTTCACAAATGATTCATGTCATATACTTATGTATGTGTTGCTGTCAATGTGTGGTACATGTAATGTGTTTACTTTTTATCTACATACTTAAATTACTTTTACCACATTTTAATGTCTCATGTGCTAAGTAAAAATGTTCTAACCACTGTATTCTTTCTCTTTATGTTTGTGATTTTATTTATTAAAAATGTATGGCTGGCAGCCAACATTTTTTGAATTCTTCATGTTTCTGTGTCAATTGTTTTGGTCTACAAACATTGGTCTAATTTTTCAGCAATACTTTTAAAAATTAAAAATTGATTATTTTATTCCTTGACAGTTGTTATTAGAGTTCCAATTTACTTGCCATCCAAAATTCAAGAATGCTGTCAATGCAATATCATGTAAGGAGTTAAGATTGGATCCTGTAGGCAGAGACAAGAATGGTTGTGTGTACTGGCTGCAAGTGGACCATGAGGCTAACCTCTGTTTGTATAAAGAAGACCAGGATGAGGAGACGTGGCAGCTTGTGGCTAGGTGAGTTACAGATTGATATTGTAATTTATATGGAGATAAGGTCGAAATGTATGCAGTACTGAATTCCTAATGCCCTGTTTTACATACAATAAATGAGTTGTAATGTTAGAGATACATTAATCTTATTTTCACTTGGAGGTAATTTAAACAATTTGAATTCTTGAGTGAAATGTATTGTCACCTTTGCCCAGAAACTTCCATAAAAATAAATGTATGACATTTGCATCTGCTTGTTTTATTTCATATTTACTGTAAAAAAAAAAACTGGATTTTATGCTATATATTGTCCTTTCCCTTGCAGAACCCGCGAAGAACTGGTGAAAGTGATATCACAACTGAAAAGTGGAGAGGATGTGTGTCCACTGTTTGCAACAAATTCCAATGTCAATGAAGATTCAAGTAGTACTGAGATTCCACCACAGTTAGAGGTAACTGATAAGGTGATTTTATCAAACAACATATGGCATGCTTTAATGCTACCCAAGTAATATTATTTATCCCATTCTTGGCATGTTATCTCTTCATTACCTTTGGTAGGCTGGTTTGGGAGAATGCCTAAGGCTTAATGTCCATAGGTTTTAGTAGCATGAAGTTTGAATAAATAATTAGTGTTGGTTGTCTTTTAGCATGTTTTAAAGCTAATTTACTAGACCTATTTAGATAGTATTTTGGTAACTGTAGAAGGTATAACTTGAGATTTTTTTTTTAATTCAAACCTTATGTGCATGTTGAGGTGAAGAATACAGCTAATACTATAAAAGTTATGAATTTATGCATCTATGCTAATTGTGAAAGTCTTATTTTACAATGTAACAGCAATATGTGCTATTAATTATTCTGCATTTTTGTACTTGAATAGAAACAGCTCCCATCAAGTATAATCGCAAATAAAATTACTTGTAGCTATTAATACAGTTCTTGATGTAATATATCCTGTTCCAGGAGTGTTTTTACCATCCTAAACATGTTATCGAAATATATTATATTACTCTACTCCCATACAAACACCCTATCTTTTTACAGTCTAACAAATCAGAAGGTGAAGAAGAAAATGAAGAAGAGTTCCTAAGTCCAGAATCTGAATCAGACCATGAAGCTGAAGAACAAAAAGATGAAGAAGATCCACTATCTGAAAAAGTTGAACCTACAGCAGAAGAGTCCACTACTGACAATACAGAAGAGAAAGAAGAGGATGTAGAAGTAGAAAAAGAGACCGAAAATGTTACTGATGAGGCAGTAGATAAACCAGCAATAATTGAAACAAAAGAAAAAGTGTCAACAAATGAACACGTAAAAAGTCCCAAAAAAGAAGAGTCGCCAGATAGAACAGTAGAAGAAAAAGTATCAGCCTCAATAGAAAAAAAAATTACAGAAGAAAAAGCTTCAGCCTCAATAGAAGAAAAAATTACAGAAGAAAAAGTAACTACAGAAGAAAAAGAAACACCAGAAGAAAAAGTAGCATCAGAAGAAAAAGTAGCGTCAGAAGAAAAAGTAGTGTCAGAAGAAAAGCTAGTGTCAGAAGTAAAAGTAGCGTCAGAAGAAAATGTAGCGTCAGATGAAAAAGTAGCGTCTGAAGAAAAAGTAATATCAGAAGAAAAAGCTATTTCAGAGGAAAAAGGATTAGCAGAAGAAAAAGTGATATCAGAAGAAAAAGAAACACCAGAAGAAAAATTTATACCAGTCGAAAAAGAATCAACAGAAGATAACAGAGAAGCTTCAAGTGAAAATGAAAATAAAAACGAAGAAGTGGGCGAAGCAATAGAAGAACCCGTAATGCTTGTGACTGGCGAAGGAAATGGAGCAGATTGCGATAGTTCCTATATCATTGGAGAAGAAATTTCAGAACCCGTTATGTTCTTTTATGGAGAAGGTTGGGGCTACGACAATGATACAGGTAACCCAGAAACCATAGAAGAAGCACACAGTCCTGAAGAAACTTCTGCCGAGGAAAACGGTAATGAAGAGTGTGTAAATGGTGAACACAGTGAACTGTCAAATTCAAGCAATAAAAATAATTTAGTTAAAAATGTTAAGTTAAAAAGTAGTTTACCTTCTGTGACTAAAAGATCTTTGAAAAATCAATCAAATGATAGCACAGAAGTTTTAAATACTGACTCAAAAAAACATTGCGTGCGAGATTTAGAACAATCTGATGGCTCGAATTCTACGAAAAATATTGAAAACGATTTAAAAAGAGAAGCTAGTAATGAGAAGAGTACTACAGATAGTGAAAGCCCTAAAAAGAACAATGCTAAAAAGGGGAGGGGTAAAGTTAAAAAGAAAAGCAATGTAACCAGGAATTTAAAACTAAACAAAAGTACAGAAGTAGTTAACTTAGAGACTGATAATTGTCACGATAGTAAAACAAGTATAATAGAGAAGAGAAAGAGTAGTGTGTCTTCTGTAGATCAAGAAGATACTGTCAACACAGAAAATGAGAAAGAGAAGAGTCCTGATAAAGAACTTAAAGTAGAAGACCCCCTACCTCCTAAGAAGCTCCGTCTAGAAACCACTCCCGAAAGTGACGTAAACACACATTCCAATGAAACAGGAGATAGTGTAGAAAACAGTGAAACTAAGAAAGATACTTCGAATAACGTTGAAAGCAATCCCATAGCGCAACGGAAGAAAATCAAAGCACATAAGGGAAAATTTAAAAGAAAAAAGATAGTTAAAAAGATTGACATCAGTGTGGATAAGAATAGTGACAAAGAAACTGCAAATGACAATGGAAAGAAAGAGTGTAAGTCTTTAAAAAGGTCTCTATTAGATGCTACGATGAGCGATAAGAATAAATCTGAATCTCAAAGTGAAAGTGAAGATGACGAACCCATCACAAGTGGCAAACGCCTCAAAATTAAGCCTAAGAAAATCATCACATCTACCAGGTAATTATTATTACTTTTGTATTAATCTCTCCAAACAAAATGTAAATATTCTTAATTTTTATCTACCCGCTTTTACGACTTGATAAAATATCGAGATACCTTACCGTTATGAAGTGTAAGATCTTCGAGATTTCTTTATCATATTTAAATTTTATAATAATGTAATACACATAAACCTTCCAAAATAAATGATAATGAAAACCGCATCAAACCGTTGTGCAGTTTAGAAGAACAACGCGGTCACACATACACACACGAAAAGCGACTTTAATCCATACTAATATTATAAATGCGAAAGTGTGTCTGGCTGTTACCTCTTCACGCTTAAACAGCGGAACCGATTTGGATGAAATTTGGTTTAGAGATAGTTTGAGTCCTGGTAAAGGACATAGGATAGTTTTTATCTCGATATTCCCACGGGATCGACACGTATGCGGGTGGAACCGCGGGGCGTTGCTAGTTTATAATTTATGTTTGTGTGATTGTGAATTTATGTGAGCCTCGCCTACAGAATCTATATACATAAAATTCAAAGTCCTTACTGACTGATATATCAATGCACAGCCTAAACTGCTGGAATTTGGAGGGTGTGTTCTTTGTGAAGAGTAGGTATTCAACAAGAAAGGGTTTTTCGAAAATCCACCCCAAGAGGGTGAATGGTGGAAGGTAGAAAATTCACGCGGACGAAGTCGCAGGCAGAAGCCAGTTCTACAATAAAATAAAGTTCTTCATAAAATATTGATTTTAAAATCGCCATTCCGACTTTTTCTGACTGACCAACTTCTTAACAATTCAAAAGTGCCTGTAAATGGTTTAATTGCAATAAATGCTTTGAGTTTAACCCGACTTTTAAGCGTATCGACGTCCTTCGAAACACCTGCCACAATAATACATGAATCAGTTATAAAACTAGGCTGTCTTTAAATTACAATATTTACATTTAAACTGCATTATTTTTACAGAAAAAAAGTAGAAGCAAAACTTCTAGAGAAACAATCAAGTGACGAATCTGAGGAGGAGACTCTCTATAGTATAGGTAATGTTTTTTTTTACTTTATCATAGTGAAAGTAAAGAATCTATTGATTCTTTTCATAATGAAACCTTGTTGCACTTTCTCATGTCAGATAATGACTTAGCATTTTCTTGAAATGGTTTCATTGTTGGCCTTATTTGCCTGTTGGCCTTTGTATAAACGTTGTCTTTTATCGTAGACCCTTGTGCTTTCTGTAATCACGAGCTAGATTCACGATAACCTTAATTTCATAATTTCTTGTATTCTACATGTAAAATCTACGCTGTCAGCGTAGATCGAAATATGTATGTGCAGCTTATTCTTTCAGCTGGCAAGAAAACGACGAAGAAACTAGTGAAAAAGAAGATTAAAGTCAAGGATAAGGGGAAATCCGGCACTGATAAGGGGAAGGCTAGCAATGATAAGGGTAAATCAAGCAAGGATAAGAGTGGTAAGGGTGGTTCGGACGATTCTGACGTAGCGCCCGTGCGGCAGTCGCGACGGATCGCGCAGATGAAGATCAAAGAAGAAGCTGATAGACGACATTTGGAAGAAGTTGCACTGAGGGAACTCAAGAAAATACACAAGAAGAAGGTACCGGTAAATTACTTAGCTTACTTGATGATATATACTAGATACCATCTCTTAAGTCTATTTTAGAATTTTTTATAGAACATCCACGGATTGAGATGGATCTTGGCCACTGAAAGACGCTTTCTAACTATATGAACCTAATCAACTCTAGAGGATAGTTTGGTCATTTGAGGCTTAATTTATCCGTGGTATCCAAGACCATACTTTGTCTGACCCCATTTAACAACAATCATCATTTTAGGGTCTAGCCAACATGGATTAATTTTATTTAAGTTCATTGTCGTTTTTATCTTGTTTTCATTACATTAGAACAAGGAAGAAGAAGAAGATGAGAAGGAATGGCGCGCGAGTGGCGCCAGTAGTTCCGACGGAGAACGTCGGCGACGGAAGTCGGAATGGCGCTCCGATCACTCGACGGGTCCCGAGCCGGATTCCGACTCGGATGAACCTCTGTTTGAGTTGCATGAACACGAGGAGCCTGAACGTGAGTATAACTAGTGTCAAGTCACAAATCAACATGGTCCACATGATCTGACCGAGACAATGTCTGGACTATAAAGGAGACTGAACTCGCTTTGGGTTTGTTCACTCAAGTAGGTCTGTGCAAATACGTGCGTTGTTGGAGAAAAGAAAAATATCGACGTGTTTGTACAAACTTACTAACAGAAATAAACATAATTTGTTACAATTTTTCTATGTTATAATTTTTCGGTGTTATTTAATTTTAAAGAAAGTGAAGCGGTTTTTTTATTTATTTCTGACTCGTTACAAACTATACGATAGGTTCGGGAAAATTGCTATATACAAGCTGACCCCTGCATATGGCTGTAGAATTATAACGCAAATAAAAACGTTTACATAAATGTTACTTAGAAAGTTAGAACTATATCACTAGACGTACGTCTTATGTCTATAACTTTAAAATATGTTTTATTTCCGTTTTAACAGTTGTCTTCAACAAATCGGATCACGAATTCTCACCAGAGTCTGACTTGGAGAGTGGTGAACCCGTCGAGCCAGTCAAAAGAGCACGTACTTTACAAGAAGGTAAGTCACCCCACGCTATAATATTTGTTGGATATGTGGTGAGATTATAAAGTTGAAAACTTCTAAATACATATGAATTTGTTACTAATTCCTTGAGTGATTGTGTAAGAATTTAACCCGAACCCGAGGGTTTTTTTCAAGAGCTACTTTTCTGACAGCCGAAATAGTAAAGTCAAAACTTTAGATACTAACATATTTATTGACTATACTATTTCGGCTGAAACAAAAAAAAATTGTGGACGTTCAGGTAAAGAAGACGCGGACGGGTTCTGTAAGCGCTGCGGCAGCGGCGAGCAGCCGGAGTGGATCCTGCTGTGCGACGCGTGCGACGCGGGCTACCACGCCAGCTGTCTGAAGCCGGTGCTCTTCGTCGTGCCCGAGGGCGACTGGTTCTGTCCGCCTTGTAACCATGTAAGTCCTATTCGAGAACTACTTTTTCAGCTGTCTGTTCATTATAAGCACAGAGCCCCACTTGGAACTTAGCGCTTAAAGACACTTTTAAAAGACATCAACAGATTTCCTTACATTCAGAAAGTTTTAAAATCAGTGTCAACAAAAGTCTTTGGTTATTTTGTTTAGTGGCCAGAAGCGAATAAGTAAACGATGATTAAAGTTAAGTGACGTTTAAATGTAAAAATGTATGGTTGGTTAAACAGTCGCTAATCACTACTGACTGCCCTGCTGTCTCGTGGTCGCAAGCGCGACTCGAGTCGGGCAAAGTGTTATTGAGTTTTTCCATTAGGAATTTCTTAGTAACAGCACGGAGTTTGGAAGTTGACGGTGTGATACGCCCGCGCCTCGCGCGCCAGTGTCGCTGTTGGTCGTGCGCCTGACCTCTCTCCGGTCGTCGTCGTGTCGGATTGCCATCTCTGAGGACTATGAGAGTGAGGGAAGAGGGAGTGCACCTGTGTCTGCGCGCACACTTGTGCACTATAATATCTCCCGCGCTGAAGGCTAGTTAGTCTCCGTTGAGAAATACAGTCTGGAGGACTTTTATTTATTTAATCACTACTTTAAGCAATGTTTATGAATAAAAGGGTTTATGTTTAACAATTTGTTTATTTTGTCATGAATCATGATGGATGTGATTCTTGTGATTTCGTCGATATTTCGGGTTTCCACGTTTTGGAATGTACATATTATCACTATAGTCTTCATGACCTATAACGGGTGTTAAATTTTATTTAGGTATAATCGTTTTAGGGTATAACATTGTAAATATCGATCATTTGTTTCCAGGACATGTTAATAGCATCACTAGAAGCTGAACTGGTGAAGTATGACGAGTTGGTGGTCACGGTGGAAGCCGAAAGAGAACGGAAGAAACAAGAACAACCTGAGCCCAAAAGCGAGAAGGAATCTGATGATGAGAAGGAGACACAACGAGATAGAGAAGATGATAAATCCAGTGGTAAGCATTTATTGTCATTTTTTAAAGATACAGAAACTACATATTAGTAAATATGCTTGTGTATTTCAAGCCCTGCTCGTAAAGCAGGGCTTGATATACCAGTATTTTTAGAAACCGGTACCAGAGTAGTACCTGTACTATTGGTACCGATACTACCTGCAGTACCTGTAGTACTGGTATTTCTAATCTGTATCAGTACCAAACCCGATACCAATTAAATATTTCCGTAAGGTAGAATGAGAGAACACATATATATATAAATAAATAGAAAAGTCCTGACTGATTGACTGACTCATCAACGCCCACTCCAAACCCTTGGATCTAGAGAGCTGAAATTTTGCTCAGAGGTTCCCTTTATAATGTAGACAAGGAATAAGGAAGTATTTTTTGAAATTAAAACCCTAAGGGAGTTAAATAGGTGATGAAAGTTTGTATGAACCATTTTGATCCCTTGAGTTAATAAACTTGAAACTTGGCAGGAATACTTATCTAAGTAAATTATGAAGTTGAGCAGTATTCGTTTTTCTAAACTACCCCCTAAAGGGGGCTTGGGGGGTGTCAAAATTTGTATCGAAGAATTTTAACACGCGGTCCGATTGACTCGAAACTAAGTATTTATACTTAGACCAAAAAACTATCTAAATAAAATTCAAAGTCCTGACTGACTGATATATCAACGCACAGTCTAAACCGCTGGTCCTAGAGACATGAAATTTGGAGGGTGTGTTCTTTGTGAAGAGTACCTAGGTATCCACTAAGAAAGGGTTTTTCGAAATTCCACGCCTAAGAGGATGAATTTTCACGCGAACAAAGTCGCGGGCAGAAGCTGGTACTAAATAAAAAGGATAGTTAATATGTATTAGAAAAATAACTTCAAGGTTACCGACCGTGCGAGGTTCCTCGTACAAATATGAGTTTTGTGGTACGCGCCAGGTCCCTGAATTTGGTACCGATTACGAATTACAACTTAGTTCTAGACCCATGGTTTGTACCAAATGAAGCACTACACCATGATCTGAAAATACCGACAGTCAAAGAGGAAATAAAACGCTATATCATCTCATATAAAGAAAGGATAACTCGCCACCCAAATAACCTGGCAACCCACCTAATGGATAAAAAAGGCATACGAAGGCTAAAACACAAAATTCCACAGGATTTCATTGAACAAACTTAGCTTGATGCTTTATAAATACTAGGATGTGTCATAGGACGCATACCGAGCAAGACATCTAACACATCATCAAAATTACTGAATGTCCTAATACACAGTGATAGATTGTAAGAAAAATAGAGACAAAAAAAAAAGTTTTAGCCAGCTGTGCATTGGGGATTGCTCACCAGTCCAAGATTAATTTTCGTTAAAAACTTTATGAATATTAAAATTATTAGGCATTAGTAAGGCATGGTCTAAGCATACATTGCCTTACGAAACTGATAAATTTTCTTTCTAAAATATTGTTTTTATGTTGCGTTTGAAAACGTCTCATGAATAACAATTAACGTGTTGTATTATGTTGTTATTTTAGAAGCAAGTGGCAGTAGTGACTGGTCCTCGACATCTGAAGAGGGCGCGGTGTATCGTCTGCGCGCTCGCAAGCAGCTTCCTGTCAGCTACCGCAGTCAAGAGTACGACCGACTCATCAGCTCTGCTATCAAGGTACTCATCGCTCTTATCCCAATTTATTTGGCATGTCTATTTCTTCGATACATCCTTATTACCCTTCCCCTGTATTTGTTTCGGCATTTCTTCTCAAGGGTAGATAGTAAATGTCGATTTCCAATTGACATATTTTTAAATATTTCTTTAATATGAAGTACCTATTGACCTATTTACAAAATAAAAACGTTCATTTCCTCTCAGGAGTTACCCCCTTTCTACCCATTTCATCTCTCAAACACTATCATCGTTTCTTTGGTCTTCCGCTAAAAGTATCAAGCTTCTGTGGTAGCAGCTAGCTAGATGAAAGGCCGAGGATAGAGCTAAAAGGCTTGCAATCGACCAGGCCTATGTCCAGCTGTGGACTGCTATACGCTGTTGAAGATAAACTAAAAGCATTTATGTTTTTCAATGACTCAGTCCGACATGATAAATCATAAGATGGATTTCAACGTGACGCGTACACTAACCATGCGTCGGCCGAACTTGGGCGTTCGCAGCAAACATAATGTAAAATATAGTGAGTGCGTACACATAGTGATCGGACGTCATCGTACGATGTCTGTTGAATAATGTACAGACTCACTTTATTTTGGATAATGTTTCGTTCAATCGGCTTTGTCTGGCCGACGACTTACGAGCATAGTTTGGCCGATGACGTATTAGGTGTAGCGGAAAGCCTCAATAGCTCGAATCACCTCTTCCCTATTGCTTGCTTGTTCAATAATATTTTTCTACAGGAGGAATACGTAGAGGCCACAACAAGTGCAGGCAATCAAGGTCGCGGCAAGGACATATCAACCATCATCGAGGCAGCTGAGGAAGAGAAAATGAAGGCAGAACGAGAGGCTATGGAGCAGGTTCGTTATTCATATTTTACTTTAACAAATATCAGGCAAACTTCAAACTGGCGTAGTGTGGGACGCCTCCCAGCTAGATGAACCGATGACCTTTAAAAGGTGGCACAGAGAGACAGGCTGGATGCGGAAGGCGGAGCACAGGGTGTCGTGGCGCAGACTGGGAAAGGTCTATGTCCAGCAGTGGACTACAAAAGACTGAGTTGATAGGCAAACTTCATGGTTATCCTGGGTTATTCATGCACAAACAATTTTATGAATTAAGTTTGGAGTCTTACTTACTTAAGTCAAATTGCTCTTTGATGTTGTAGCATTTTTTGTTTTCAAATCATTTTTGGCTTGATCTAGTTTTTGGAAAGATTGAAGGATAATATGATTTAATTTAATTTTGTAAATGACGTACAGTCGCGGTCTAAAAATGTTGACCCTTTGGCTAACACTAGAGACCTGGCGTTGCCAGCTAAGCGTAGGGTCACGATGCAAACCGAGATCTTTCACATTAGGGGTAATGGGCATGACGGTACCATTGAAAATAAGAGGAGGAAGAGAGCTAAGCGTCACCCTAGCCATCATGCGTGAGCTTCCAATGGCTTGACACTTCGAGGAGTTTACTGATACCCCAACACTATCAGACCACTTTTTGATAGCATCAAAAAGTGGCAAGTCTCGGTTTACATATGCTATAGCGTCCGACAAATCTTCTACCCGCTCAGCTGTATACAATTGAAGATCATCAGCATATTATACGAACATCGAAGACAGTGAATTATAAAATTAATGAAGATGTAGAATAACAATGGAGAAAGAATACCGCCTTGTGGAACATCAGCATCCAGGTCACGCCAACTCGAAGAACTCTGATCAACGCGAACCGAATGCTGACGTCTCCAATGATAAGAAGAGAACCATTCCAGAGCCTCAGACGAAACCATAAGGTGAGAAAGGATAGAAAGGAGAATATCGTGGCTGACGGCGTTAAAGGCATTGGAGGAATCAATTAAAACCAAAACGGTAATTTTGGTATCCTCTTTCGTTTCTCTAATGTCACTAGTCACTTTAAGGAGAGCGGACGCTGTACTGTGCCCAGGCCCGAACCCAGATTGAAAGGAGCTAACGAGGTTTTTCCGATGAACAAACCCTGTAAACTGCTTGTGTACACAGGCCTCAAGCACTTTAGACCGGAATGGGAGAATGGAAATGGGTCGAAAGTGACTGGGTAGGGAGGGATTTGAAATTTTAGGAAGTGGGCGGACGTAGGCAATACGCCACTGGGATGGGATTTGCCCAGAATCAAGAGAAAAGTTAATGATGTGGGTAATCGGAGGGACAAGGCTATCAAGGATCCAAACGACCATACTACGACTGATGCCGTCATAGCCCACAGCCTTGGATTTTATGGACAGGATGATCTATTTAATTTCGTCCAAGGTCACCGGAGACAAGTGAAATGGTTCTATGATCGGACTCGCTAGGTCACTAATGAAATCGACCGTCTGGGACAACATTTGGGAATTCAAATGACAAGTGGTTGTGAAGTGACGGTTGATATCATCAAGGCCAATTGTATTAGGAAAATCCAGATGCCGTGGCCTGCCGATACCAACCAAGTACCAAGGAACTTCCAGATATCAGCAGGTGAAGAAGAAAAAATGTTCTCGAGAATATGGCGGCGTTAAGCGTTGCGTATCATCTGATTACACCGATTTCTAGCAGCTTTGAATAAGTTGGGATTTTCTTCACTGCGATCCTTTTTAAATTTACGAAAGACCCGATCCCTGCGCCTCATCGCCATTCAAACCCCTGTGGTCATCCAAGGAACTGGAGGACGCCGAAGTTTAATCTGCTTAACAGGAGCGTGTTTGTTGTAGAGAGCAAGGACAGTCTGATCGAAAATGCGCAGTTTCTCGTCTACAGCTGTCGCCGCTGCCAGGGGCTCCCAACTGAGGTATGAGGCATCCTGATAGTCTAAGATACGTAGAAGAAAGACCTTCACCGATCGAGTAACCGGACGAAATGTGTTTTTTACGGAATAACATATGTTAACGAAAGTAACGGTGATGGGTTGCCTAATGAAATCCTGTCAAAGATATTTTTAATTAATTATGTAACAGGTAATTTTTTTTCGAAATCTTCACCGATAGCGTAACCAAAAAAAATTAATGCTAATCGAAAGTATGGAGTCTATAGAATATGCAAACATAGGGTTGCCTACCTTTTTCTTGTCAAGGCTATAGGGTTGCCTAGTTTAAAAAGGTGATTCGAAAATGGTACCTTCACCGATCGAGTAACCAAATAAATTATATATCAAAATGAAGATTATTTTTTTGCGAATACGATGGTACAAGGTTGCCTACGAAAAACCTGTCAAAAATCAGGGTTGTAAGGCGTTGAAATTTGAAAATAGAAACGTATGAAAGTGTGCAAGAGAGACTCCCCATTATATCCAGTGCGATAGAAGAGGAAGCAGCATTGCAGCCGATCGCGCCACATCAGATGCTTGAAATAGTGCGAGAGAGAGAGCATATACGTAGTATCAAATGCGGTAGAGGAAGACGCACCATAGCGACGGGCTCCGCCCCTTCTGGCCTATGAAACGACGACATGGTTGGCGCAGTGGCTGAGCGATCGACTGCTGCGCTGCGTGTCGCGGGTTCGATTCCCGCACCGAACAAATATTTGTATTGCCTACAGGTAATTGTTTCGAGTCTGGCTGTTTGTGTATGTGAATTTAAATGTTCGTAAACGTACCCACGATACAGGAGTAATTCCTAAGGTGGGGCAAGGTTTAAAAAAAAATTTTGAAAGAGAGTGCGCATGCTCTGTACGGTTGACAGATCTGTGTATAAATGTCAAGCATTGTTTTGGAGCAACTTCCCGCCATTCTCATAGAAGTAATAGCTTGCTACGGAATATAAAATCGTGCTGTTTGTCTGATGTGAACATAACTGAAGGCCAATTCTCGTAATTTAAAACGTTCAAAATCTAGTCGCAGTCTCATCTCGGCGACAAGCAAATGTCAAAAACTTGTCAAAATGTAGGGAAATTAAAAGTATTTTTTGACAGATTGAGACTGAGATCAGACTGTGAACGTTGTTAAAATTACGAGAATTGCCCCTCTGATATATCACTCGATTTAGTTGGTTATCACTCACAGTGTTACAAGAAAATAACTGTTTTAAAAAAAACTTACATTGAAGAATTCAATAATTTCATTGCAGAGCAAGAAATAAGTGATACTTATATATAATTTTCCAAATTATTACTGAAATAATTTTTTTATATTTTATTTCTAACAAAACAGAAATTGACAGAAACTAGGCACATTTTTTTAGCAAATAAATTATTATAAATAGAATAAAAAATATAGGATAAAAATTTTTAACCTATAGTTATTTTAATTTTAATACGCATATTTTTTAAATTTTTTAAATGCTTTATCCGAAACGCCAACTTTAATTTGCAGTTTTTTAGCGTTTCATCATCAAAGTCAATTACGGACTCTTTCAAGCCACATAAAAAGCACGTTTTCGAGATTTTTAATTTGTAAGTAAAATTCACTAATGAATTCAATTTAAAAAAAATAATAAACAGCACGATTTTATATTCCGTAGCACGCTATTACTTCTATAAGAATGGCGGGAAGTTGCTCCAAAACAACGCTTGACATTCATACACAGATCTGTCAACTGTACAGAGCATGCGCACTCTCTTTCATAGGCCAGAAGGGGCGGAGCCCGTCGCTATGGTGCGTCTTCCTCTACCGCATTTGATATTACGTATAGGCTCTCTCTCTCGCACTATTTCAAGGATCTGATGTGGCGCGAACAGCTGCAATGCTGCTTCCTCTTCTATCGCACTGGATATAATGTGGAGTCTCTCTTTCTTGCACACTTTCATACGTTTCAATTCTCAAATTTCAACGCCTTACAACTCTGATTTTTGACAGGTTTTTCGTAGGCAACCTTGTACCATCGTATTCGCAAAAAAATAATCTTCATTTTGATATATAATTTATTTGGTTACTCGATCGGTGAAGGTACCATTTTCGAATCACCTTTTTAAACTAGGCAACCCTATAGCCTTGACAAGAAAAAGGTAGGCAACCCTATGTTTGCATATTCTATAGACTCCATACTTTCGATTAGCATTAAATTTTTTTGGTTACGCTATCGGTGAAGATATCGAAAAAAAATTACCTATTACATAATTAATTAAAAATATCCTTGACAGGATTTCATTAGGCAACCCATCACCGTTACTTTCGTTAACATATGTTATTCCGTAAAAAACACATTTCGTCCGGTTACTCGATCGGTGAAGGTCTTTCTTCTACGTATCCTGTACTATGACGAAGCATCTCAACGACCATACGCGCAAAACACCCCATGTGCAGAACTTTTGGGATATGTTTAGGTGGTTTTAGGATATACGAGAGGAAAATGAGGTCATGATGGGAAAATCCAGGAGCGGAACACTGACCATGAGAGGGAACAAGGGAGGGTGCGGATGTAAGGATTAAGTCGAGCCAAGTGTCATCGCCAGAGATATTTAAATGGGTAGGTTGCAGTGAAAGTGTATGGAGACTAACGGACTCAGTGATGTGAAGGAGTTTACGGGATCGGGGAGTGTGATGAGCAAGGTCAGTGTTGAAATCGCCCATGAAGACGCAATGTGCATACTCTGACCTTATGGATTTAAGAGTCTATATTATGCTGTTTTGGTGATATTGGGCGATCTAGATTTCGGTATCTGTAAGACTTGAGAGTTTGCTATTTGGACACATTAAACTTGGACTTATAATCTTTAAATTTGTAGAAGCGAAAACACGATTGGATAAAAAAATCTCGATAAAAAAAAATAACGAAAAAACCTCGTTTTGCACTTATTTTGAGTTAGATCTCTGAAACCCTATGGAATTTAATGATGATTTTTAAACTAATAGATAGGTAATAATATTATCTCAAATCGTGCAGAATTATTTTTTTATTTTTCTACTCGTTCTCCTCGTAATTAGCAATTCAGAGATTTGGCGCTTGCGTCATTTTATTCTAAGCGAGCATACTCTCTTTCTGTCTCTTGTTTTGCACGCGGTAGTAATAGCGCTATCCTTTTCAATTTATTCAATCAGTCTGCTACGGCATCTCTTGGAGGACGAACCTATGTTTGGCGACATTACAGAGAGAGGACTATTTTCGACATTTTTATTTTGTTTAGTGGTAGGTATTACCTACTGTAAAAAGGAGTTAAACCTGTTTGGTGTAAACATAATAAATTATTATCATTATTTAGTGTAAATAAAGATGGGCAAAAAGAAAACTCACGGAAAACACGACACATGGTTGGCGCCACGGAACAGAAAAAACAGTTTGTTCCGTGGTTGGCGCAGTGGCTGAGCGATCGACTGCTGCGCTGCGTGTCGCGGTCGCGGGTTCGATTCCCGACCGGACAAATATTTGTATTGCCTACAGGTAGTTGTTCCGGGTCTGGATGTTTGTGTATGTGAATTTAAATGTTTGTAAACGCACCCACGATACAGGAGTAATTCCTAGTGTGGGGAAACGTTTTTTAAAAAAACAAAAACAAAACAAAACGTTTGAGGGAACAACTCCGTATTCTGAACGAAAGAAAGAAAAAAGTAAGTACAGACGCCAGCATGTCAAGCTACTACAATCTGTCAAATATCTTTAATAGATTTTCAACTTTATCACTGAAGCTTAAGGTTCAAAGTTGAATGGGAAAATTTGACAGTTTCGGGTAGCTTGGTGTGCTGGCGTCTGTACCTAACTACCGATTTATATAACGGTATCAATTCTTTTATTTCCTTAGCTACTTAGGTATTTCGAATATCTATTGCCTAGGGAAAAAAAAGTAAGTAAATTTTTAATTCCCGTTAATATTTTTTTTACCTGGCTCGTTGGTCTAGCGGTCGCAAGCGCTACTGCTGAGCTGTGAGGTCCTGGGTTCGATTCCCGCACCTCTGCCCACCTCATCGGGCAATACAGGCGTGATGCTTTGTATTAATGTATGTAAATTTTAAATCGCATAATGTAACATAATTATGTACAGACGCCAGCACATCAAGTTACTACAATCTGTCAAATTTCTTTAATAGATTTTCAACTTTATCACTAAAGCATAAGGTTCAAAATTGATTGCGAAAATTTGACAGTTTCGGGTAGGTTGATGTGCTGGCGTTCGTACATTATTAATCACGCCGACAAAGTGGTAAAATAAAATCTTGAAAAAAAATTTTTTTACGCTATCGGTTTTTTTAGGTACACGTAAAGTGGGGAAGTTTTTGAAGTGAAAACTTCTTTAGCATCGTTGTGATTTGAAATTTTATGTGTTTTTGTGGATCGATGGATGGATGGATCGATGGATCGCCGGATCGCGATGGATCGATGGATTGATGGATGGATGGATGGATGGATGGATCGATGGATCGAAGGATCGAAGCATCGATGTATCGACGGATCGAAGCATCGATGTATCGACTGATCGACGGATCGATGGACCGATGGATCGATGGATGGATGGATCGATGGATGGATGGATCGATGGATCGATGGATCGACGGACTGATGGATCGATGGATCGAAGGATCGACGGATCGATGGATCGACGGATCGATGGATCGACGGATCGATGGATTGACGGATCGATGGATCGATGGATCGACGGATCGATGGATCGATGGATCGACGGTTCGACGGATCGATGGATCGATGGATCGACAGGTCGATGGATCGATGGATCCATGGATCGACGGATGGATGGATGTATGGATGGATCGACGGATCGATGGATCGATAGATGGATGGATGGATCGATGGATCGACGGATCGACGGATCGATGGATCGACGGATCGGTGGATTGACGGATCGATGGATCGACAAATCGATGGATCGACGGATCGACGGATCGATGGATCGACGGATCGACGGTTCGACGGATCGATGGATCGATGGATCGACAGGTCGATGGATCGATGGATCCATGGATCGATGGATGGTTGGATGTATGGATGGATCGACGGATCGATGGATCGATGGATGGATGGATGGATCGATGGATCGACGGATCGACGGATCGATGGATCGATGGATCGACAGATCGGTGGATTGACGGATCGATGGATCGACGGATCGATGGATCGACGGATCGATGGATCGACGGTTCGACGGATCGATGGATCGACAGGTCGATGGATCGATGGATCCATGGATCGATGGATGGATGTATGGATGGATCGACGGATCGATGGATCGATGGATGGATCGATGGATCGACGGATCGATGGATCGCTGGATCGACGGATCGGTGGATCGAAGGATCGACGGATCGACGGTTCGACGGATCGATGGATCGATGGATCGATGGATGGATGGATGGATCGATGGATGTAGTATGTTATAGTCGTTTGTAATTTCAGCTACGGAACCCACTATGCATGGCCCGACTTGCTTGGCCAGTATTTTTATTTATAAGGAAACATTTGTTCTAGCTCTAGGTACATAGTTATTATGGTTATGTTATGAGTTTATTTTTGTAGGAACATTACTTTTTGTTATTACGGTAATACGATATTTGTATTAGGTACATACATAGGTACCTTCGAATGTTGCGCGTCGCGTAATTTGTTGAAACCTTGTGAAACCACTTTGACTTTAATTTTTTTATGGGATTTTTATTGTTATTGTAATGGTATTATATAATTTTGAATATTAAATTGTTTAATAAATAAATATTGATGAATATTTACATATAATATTTTATTTCATACTAACCTTTTAGGTAAGTACATAATATATCGATTGAGTACCTACGCGAGGACTGAATAACGGATCAGACTAGATAGTCTCGAGTCCACGAAAAAAAAAACACGAGCTTCTAAATTTCGAAACTCGCGTCTCGGGATGGAAGCCCTAGTACCTATTTACCTACTATATTGGTGGTATGTCAGTTTGTAGGTCTATGAACGGAGCTTCCAAATAATTATGTATTTACCTATACCGACAATGAGCTCGTTTGATTATAATCAGCTATGTTATGCTTTACCTACACATCGCGATCGATCCGTCGTACCAAATACTTCCGTGAATTTGAACTTTATTTGAATGACATAATTTTTTACGAATACATTTTTATTGCCATACGAATCAAGTTCAAATTCACGAAACGGCATATTCACGGCCCGTCTTCGGCACAGAACGCTGTTGATCGCCTGGGCACCGCGCAGTTTAAACTCGAACTCGACTCACGCACTCGAACGCGTTGCCGCGCGCCGCCTGCGCCGGTGGTGGCGCGCCGCGCGCTATGCCATCGCGTATTATTGTAGAGGGGGCGCGGGCGAGAGGTACGAAATCGCTCGCGTTGGGCTGCCAAGGCGCGCTCTTAAGCGCCAATTCGAGGTTGGAAAAATAGTCAACGGCGGTCAGGCAAGCTTATTAAGTTCGGTAACAATAGAAAAAGTAATTGTGTCTCATTACTACTCATTAGTGTCAGTTGAGCTCTTAAAGAAGTTAATATTTTAGTTTTTTTTTACAAAAAAGGTGTTTCCTAGGGGACTGTGTAAATTAAAAAAAATGCTCTATACCTAATCAATCCACATATATCATCGACCTTGTGACATAGATGTGAGCATGCAATTATAAACCTTAAGTTGGAAAGCATTTTCAGACCGCGACTGTACATTGGACTTGTGTGTTTATTTTGTTTTTATTATAATGTAACTATTCGTTTGCCCAGCTGTTTAACAAAAAGAAAATGGTTTACCATTAGTTTTACAATAATCCACATCTATCCAGGGTAAACCTTTCGAGAGGAAGAAGAAGAAGCAGCGCCGAAAGCCAAGAAAGCTGAACTCACTGGAAGTACCCTCGGAGGACGATGACGAAACTGACGAGGACTTCAAAGATACCGGGTAAATATACGTTTTGAACTTCAGACCATTACTTTTACGTATCTGTTAAATCCACGGATACGTAAACTGCATTTAAATCAGTGTATGACTTTTTTTTTAATACTACGGTCATAAACAATCGCTTTTCATACGCGAATTTAGTAGTATGAAGTTTTACAATTTAATAATCCATTATCGATTAATCAAAACATGCTTAAATCATGAATTTCCTATCAACATTTCGCCAGCACAGTAAAGTACTTCGTGATCATTTTAAAAGATATCTAATTTGTAATACTTTACGATAAATTGATTTTTATAGGGAAGTGCAATTATTTTGATTATTGAATAAATGAATCAATAAAACCTACTAATAAAGCTATTATTTTATGTGGTTCAAAGTTGTTGTCTATAAGTTGATAGAAAAGTAAAAGCAACATGTTTATCCAAAAGTGCTTGTTATCAGTCGTTCATAATTATATGTCCACAACTGTACATCTATTCTATACAATAAATTCTCCAGTGCTTTAAGTATGTCGTCGTCGGAGGAGATATCTTCCTCAAATGAACGAGGCAGCTCCAGCGACTCCAGGTCTTCGGACTCGCTGCCTATTCGACGGACATGCAGGTCCGATAAGAAAGGTAAATATCCCGTAACTTTACATGCTCAAGTTACTTGCACTACTATTTTAGGTAATATTGGTTACTAGCAGCGTCCCGCGGTTTCACCCGTATAAGTGTCGATCCCGTTCGAAAGACACGTGGCGCCATCTATTGTTATAATAACGTTATTGTTGTTTTCCTCGGGGACAACACTTTTTTTCGGGATGAAAGGATATGTCCGTTTCTGTACACCTGACAACGAATATGCTAAATTTCAGGATAATCGGTTCAGTGATTTAGGCGTGAAAAGGTAACAAACAAACAAACTTACTTTCGCATTCATAATATTAGTTAGGACGTTAGGATGTCCACTATTAAGAGGGGCTAGTGGCTAAATAATGACAGCCGCACGGGTCGATCGAAGGTTAAGCTACTCTTGCCGAGGTCGGTTCCTGGATGGGTGACCATCCATTACATATCGAGAGCCCTTCGTGCCTCGGGAAGCACGTTAAGCAGTTTGTCCCGTCTGTCATTTGTAGATCTTTGATAGTCGTTACCGGTAGTCAGAAGCCCGAAAATCTTAAACCAATCTTGCTTAGGGGTATCGTTTTACGCGAATATACCCGATCAGTAATACCTTGTCCACACTGTTGACGATCGAGAAAAAAGTTTCGTTCTTCACAGTGGAATGCTGTTCGATTATTCCCGATCAGTAATACCTCTTTCGTTAACACTGTTGACAATCGGGAATAAAAGTTCCGTTCGTCAACATTGTGAACTTCACAGTGTTGACGAACGAAACTGTTTTTCCCCGATCTTCAACAGTTTGGACGACAATGGGTGACTGATCAGGAATATTCGGTATTACGCAGTTACTGGGCTGTGGAGGTCAGATAGGCAGTCGCTCCATGTAAAGTACTAGTATCCAGCTGCAGCCGGTTAGACTGGAAGTCGACCCCAACATAGTTGGGAAAAGGCTAGGCAGACGACTCTATTATGTGATGTCCTTCAAAAAGACCCCGCTTGTAGTTCTGTCAATATGAGAAAGTTGCTTGTTTTAATGTGTTTGTATGTAATACACATTATAATATTTTGTTCATAAAGGAGAACGCGCGAAAATGACGGAATCGTCACCAGAAGTAAAAAAGAAGAAGAAAGGCCACTTACAGGATAGCTCGGAGGAATCTGCGGGCGCCAAGGAGTGGTCCTCCAAATCTAAGTAAGTTTTTATCAATAGGCGTAGAGCTATAAATCCTGTCCATTGTAACTTTATAGTTTGTCTTTAGCATAATATTGTCCATGTTAAGACACAGACACAGGCACATGCATTAATACTGAAATTGACCCTTTTAGCACGACCAATAACATTTCACTTTATTTGCTAAATAAATGTTATTCTTTCATAATTTTGTCCATAAAGAACTATTTCATACTATTTTCGTGCTGACTTAGAATTGACTAACCAAATTCCGAGATTGTTAATGTTCAATCGAGCTTATAAATATTTCACATTCATTCAAGGCAACATCTATAGCTATAAAGTTTCCTCACAGGTCATCAAAATCAAAATCATCGCATCGGCCTCCAAAGATGAAACACCGCGACAAGTCCAAAAAGCGTCGCAAGCGCAGCGGCCTCACCCAATACGACGCTGAAGGCAATGTCATACGCGCTCGGGTTACCTATGGAGGCCTGAGTGGCGATGAAGGCCAAAACGACTGGTCCCCCAAACACAGGACACGGCAGAAGAAGATTAATTACACTGAGATGCCTAACACTGAGTCGGAGGATGTAAGTTTGGTAAATTATGAGGAACTCTGTTGAGGTTCTGGCCCTTTTTCCCTTTTGCATGGTGTTTATGTCTGCTGGCAAGTTTTATTGTGGAAATTCTTGAATCAGACTATCATTGGCCAATTATTTAAAAACTGAAACTGTCATCAAAACGTAATTTTGCGGAAGGCAACGTAAACAATAAAAAATGCACTGGCATTTTTTGATACTACTGAGTAAAGTTGTTGTTAAAGTCATTAATGACCGATTTTCACAGCAGTTGGTGAATACTAGCATGATTTTACAGTCTCAACAATCTTCTTTCAACATTAAGTCAAAGTTTTCATACTCAAACAGATACAGTCGTAAACCACTTATAAAACTCAACAGGAAATGCACAAATCCAGCGGCAAACACATGCCAGACAGTTCCGACGAGTACAAGATCGACACTGATGCGTCAACGGATTCTGACGATGAACGGAAGAAGCGTAAGAAGCCAGAAGATGAAGAAGCGGAACAGGCCAATGAGGAGAAAAGGAAGGCTCTCAGTGACCTTATCAAGAAGACTGCTGTGGTCCCGCTTGAGAAACTGCCTGAAGATGTTACGAAGGCTAAAACTGAGGAGTTACAGGCGCATCTTAGTGAGTATTTATTTCTGTTGCTTCTTAATTTAGAAGTATTATTTTATTTCAAAAAGACCGACAGTTAATTTAGCCTCTTGAAGGTGTTAGTAAAAATAAATATAATTTACTAGATATTTCGCCATTTTATAATTTAGATGTTTGTTGGTAGCGTCATTTATGGGTGAAGCGCCAGGGTAACCTGCAAAATTCACATTTTCTTAAGTTTTTTGTAATTTGCTGGTCAGAAAATTTGAATTTCACGGTCTACCTAGCGCATGATTAAAGTTATCGTTTGGTTGTATTCCTCATTGATTTGAAGATTTTCTATACATACAAAGATTGCTTGTTCGCTGCGCACTCGCCTCGCTTTGAACTCGCTTGCAAATCGCCAGTGAGATAAGGCCCTAAATGTGAATTGTGGTGCAAGTGGCCCTATATGTTTTAATTTTTAGGGGTTTGCTGTCTTGTGTATGTAATAACGTGGAAAAACTGGTTTGGTTCCAGACGCGCAGGCGGCGGCGGCGCTGGACGCGCGCGCGGGCGCGGGGGCGGGCGCGGGCGCGGGCGCAGGGCCGGGCGCGGGAGCGGGCGCGGGCGCGGCGCGTGGGCGCGGCAGTCGGCGCGCGCGCGGCAGCAGGTAGCGTGCTCCTATATTGCTTGTGTAACCTACCATCGAACTACTTTTATCGTGCTTTCTTTAACCTTTTCACCGCCAACGCACACAAAACGCGATGCCTCGCCAGGCGCCAAGCTATAAATGTATAACGAAATATACAGTAAACAGTAGTGATGAGGGTATCGTCATATCGATGAATGAAATTTATATGTGTTAAGTTTTATTTATAATTTTACGAATATAAATAAAAACTGATTAAATATTTCCATATTTGTTTTATGTCACAGTATCCCTAGTAAGAAAAACCAGTATAAATTATAAGTATCAAAGAAACAAACACATAACTCAATTGGAGCTATAAAAAACGAGGTACATCTCTATTTCTTTCATGACGTCATTCTTGGACTTCATTTCAAGTCCTTGGCGCTCAGAGCACGTTAAATTCAACTTTGATTAAGGATGTGGTCTATGGTCTTTCTTACTATTTTTATTTTGCTTTCAGCATCGAATCTCACAAATAGGTATAATGTTTTATTTTATTTGAACTCTTATCTCTTGTTTATGATAATCTCCTCAAGCTGTAAGGCCATTACAACTTTGTTAAATTCGCACTCCAGAGCCACAAGACACCTACAAGCAACGCTTACGGCTTAGTTTGTGGCTCACCATACATTTCACTTATTGAATTCTTACTTTTTGATGAATAAACGTTATTATTATTATCTAGTTGGACATACCTCAAACTTCTGGACCCGAATATTTTCCGAAAATACTCCGAGTTCGATTCCACACCTTGTAAAATGTTTAAAAGCTCATCCAAATCCAGTTCTTCATTCATTTCATTATTTGTTTGCATAGCAGTAAAATAGAATAGTATTACTCGATTTGTGCCGCACTATGCCAAAGTGACCTTGACAGCCGTACGCTTATGACGTCACAGAACGACTTCTATGATAGTCTGTGGCGCCCGGGGCACTGACAATTGTTTTGTAGAGATGGAAATATAATTATCGACAAGGATTGCTAACAACTATTTAATTCCGGATCGGCACCCGTCTGAAGGTCGAAATTCGTCTATTTTCCCTTTGTTATAAAGTAGTTAACTAAGTTAATATTTTCCTATCCTTAAATTGTTTTCGATAGTAGTATTTATAAATATTTTAACGGGCGAAATCAAACAGTTGTAACTTTCGCGTCAGGCATATAAGTGGCAACAAATGTGTAACATCAAAGGAGCACCAAAACTATCTGACGAAACGATTGACGCCAAATAATATAAAATCGGCTTCAAATATACAGAATGGGCCGTGAAACGAGGTCCCAACTAATTTGGTGTCGGAGCAAAATGTTTTTTTCTTCCATACTTCTCTATTAGCCGTCATGTCTGTAGTCACCCGTTCCTTTGGTCTTCCCCTACTTTTATAGCCATCCACATTCATACAAAAAACTTTTCTCACGACATTTTCCTCATTTCTGACATGTAAAACAATAATAATAAAGAAATAGTAATAATAACGATAGTACGTATGTACGAAACAGTGTTGATTGCAGAGGGCCGCGCGGGAGAGGCGCGCGCAGCTCGGGCGGCGACGCGCCCGCTAGTGATGACGCGCTCGCTAAGCTTATCGGAGTTAAGATCAAAGGTATGTGCTTTATATTTAAACTACTAGCTTTTTCCGCGGATCTGCTACCGTAATCTGTCCCACAGGAATCTTACATTTTCCGGGGTGAAAATTTCACTCGTCAAAAATGTAGCCTCTGTCCTTCGGCTTTAACTATGCCAAAAATTACATAAAAGAAGGACATACCACTTTGGCGGTTATAATAATAAGAAGTCGTGCGCCCCCAGGCCAACATTTCCAACTTCTATACAAAGTTTCGTCCCCTATTTATCAACCCCATAGGGGATGATTTTTCAAAAATCTTTAGTGCTCAATTTTGCTGTATATAAACTCTTGTGCAAAATTTCATGCGTCTAAACCTAGCGATTTAGGCTGTGCGTTGCCTGTCAGTGAATGAATGAATGAATAAGTAGAAGATTGAACAATTTAGATACAAGACAACATCCAAGATCAATCAGTGCTGATAGAGGCAGCGAATAAAATCCTCGCAATGCTGCGCAAAGTCCTCCATGACTTTCAGCTATTTCGGTCCAGAACTAATGTGGCCCATTGTTGATTGGTTTCATCTAAGCTCGTCCTGTCACATTTTTTTTTTAATCATCAGAATTACTCAAATGCAAATAAAATATCCCTAATACAACTTGATTCTAAGCGCAGAGCTGCTAGGATCAACGTGGTACTTGCATAATATCTATGTTAAAGTATTTTAGCTCAACAAGTTTCAATTTATGTTTATACAGATCTCAGAACGGACGGCTCACCAACGAAACCTAATCAAGTAAGTTTTCAAACTGTGCACAAAAATCACGGATCACACACGTCACCCAATTTTTTGCACATA